>CM038000.1:21362754-22562754 GCA_021234005.1 Nephelium lappaceum
TAGATAATAAAAGGTTTAATGAATAATATGATAAACATATAAATGAAGCAAATCTAAGAATACGTTAATGAAATTTTACCCAAAATTTTACGAACTTTTAAACAGAAATGGAGGACTGATGTTACAATTAATAGCCTATGTATCGATCAGATTCATCACCTTTGAGTTTCTTTTCGATGTTGCACGCAACACCAGGCCCCCACGAAACCACAATTTCCCGGTTGAAAAACTTGCCTGTCATCCAAATGTGAAAAAAAAAAAAAAAAAAAACCTATATCCAAATGAGGAGAAGATCTTTTTTGGAATATTGAGTTGGCTGTTATGCTCATGTTGATGATGAAAACGAGAATAATTTCAATTGGATATAGTTACAGAATTGCATCAACATATTTCCACACCTAAGCAGTTAAGCGAAAGTAATTTCTGTCCATATCGGAAAAAAAAAAATCATAAAACTGTCTCATTTATGATGCGATGGGACAAATCAATAAAAAATATATGAGAAAAAAAGTAATATTATTTTATAGATTATAGATTTGTCTCACCACATTAACCGTGAAATACTTCATAAAATTTTTTTTCCCATCAAAAGTATTAATGTTTCATCTGTAAACCAAATACATTAATTATACGGAGATGAATAGGGCCAATCGAAAAGCAGCTTATAAATTACATTAATTATACAGAGATGAATGGGGCCAATCCAAAAGCAGCTTATAAATTACATTAATTATACAGAGATGAATGGAGCCAATCCAAAAGCAGCTTAGGAATTATTTTAATATGCATCTCTAAAAGCTTAAATTTACATCGCCTCTTCTCTTCACTTGTCATCTGCTCCTTCCTCACTTTCTCAGAAAATATCTTCACCTGTTATTCTGTTATGGATTCCACCACCTCAGAACTAGCCCTTGACTTACTTCCCATGCTGCGCATGTACAAAGATGGCCGCATTGAGAGGTTAATGGGCACAGAAATCGTCCCTCCATCTTTTGATCCAAAAACCAACGTGGAATCCAAAGACATTGTGTATTCACTAGAACATGATCTCTCTGTCAGACTTTACCTCCCGAAAGCCACCCAACAAAACCAGAAACTTCCTCTTCTTGTTTATTTCCACGGTGGAGGCTTCGCTATCGAGACAGCCTTTTCTCCTACTTACCACAATTACCTTAACATCCTAGTATCAAAAGCCAACATAATTGCAGTCTCGGTTGATTATAGAAGAGCCCCAGAACACTTTGTTCCTGCAGCTTATAACGATTCATGGGCTGCTCTCAAATGGGTTGCTTCTCATTGTGATGGAAAAGGCCCTGAAGATTGGCTCAACCGCCATGCCGACTTGGAGCGAGTTTTTCTTTCAGGTGACAGTGCTGGTGCTAACATCGCGCATCTAATGGCCATGAAACATGGTCACCAAGAAAAGCTCGAGGTTATTAATATTGAAGGTATTATTTTGTGTCATCCGTATTTCTGGGGCAGTGAAATTATTCCTGGTGAGACAAAAGATCCAAGTAGCAGAGGGAAGGTTGGGGGACTTTGGCAATTGGTTTGTCCAACCTCAAGTGGGGTTGATGATCCATGGATCAATCCAGCCAAAGATCCAAACCTGTGTCGGCTGGGGTGCAGCAGGGTTCAGGTTTTTGTTTCAGAGAAGGATTTGATCAGAGAGAGAGGTTGGTACTATGCTCAGAAGCTGAGAGAGAGTGGGTGGAGTGGTGATCTGGAAGTTACAGATTTCGAAGGAGAGGATCATGATTTTCATTTGTTCAATCTCACAGGCGAAAAATCTGTGGCAATGTTCAAGAGGATTGTTTCTTTCATCAATTTGGAAGGAGATAAGGCCTGATTGAACCAAGTCAAAGAAGTTGGAAACCTGGTAAAAGTAGGTTTGAAATAAGGGAAGATATTTCAAAAAATTGTTTAGCTCATTTCCTAGCTAAATTTTCAAGGATAATATAATTGAATCTGAATTAAAGTAGTTTCTAGCTTGTCATAATTTCATAATTATTGAAGGCAGGCCATCTCTTTGCCAAGGGATTTCTAAACAAATTGTTGTATTATTGCTGTGTTAATGATGATGCAAGTGTAGAAAGACCTAATTTCATGGAAGTTATGCAATCACCATCATCATCATCATAATCATCACAATTAAACTGGGGAAGGGAGAGGGCAGTACAATTCAAACAGGGAAGGGAGAGGGCAGTACAATTCAAACAATTCAAACCTACTATCTTAAAATTAAGATAGTAGGTTTGAATTGTACTGCCCTCTCCCTTCCCCAGTTTAATTGTAAGCATATCCCTTATACTTTTACATTATTAAGAGAGTAAATTGCAACTTAGTCTATCGATTTAAAAATAATTATAGACGGAGTCAACTTTTGATATTAATTACAATAAACTCTTCTACCGTTAGAAAATTTCGTTAGAGTTAACCATGAATTGACAAAAAAACCAAAATGCTCTCATCTTTTAATTATTTTCAAAAATAAATTTAAAAAATAATTAAAAATTATGAATTTAAATAAAAGATTAAAGAATTCATCAGATTCTCGATGGACGATGAAATTAATTTGAAAAAAAAAATCCTAAAAATTAAAAATTAAAAATAACTAAAAAAGAAAAAAAAAACATATCTTCATGGAGAGTAATTTGAACAAAAAAATTATAAAATTTAAATAAAAAATGATTTTTGGTTTCCAGTCTTTAATCAAACTCAAACATCATATTCTTCTTTAAAAAAAAAAAAAAAAAAAAAAGCTGAAAAGGAAAAGAAAAAAAAAAAAGGATCTTCATGGAGATTACTTTTAAAAAAATAAAAATTAAAAAAAAAAAATGATTTCTAGTTTGCAATCTTCAATCAAACCCAAACATCATCTTCTTCAAACATCATCTTTAGTGAAACCCCAAGCATCATCTTCAATTTAACCCCCATTCTTCAATCATCTCCTTCAAACGTCATCTTCAATCAAACACAAAAAATAAAAACCCAACATCATCATCAAACAACACCATGTTCTAGGAACCCAAATGAAACGAACCCGAACATGATAAAACGAACTCATTTCCAACAAACCCAGAATCTAGGTTCGTTTTGAATGAACCCAAAATCTTTGGATTCGTTCAAAACAAACTCAAAGATCTTTGTTCAAAATGAACCCAGATTCTAGGTTCATTTTGAACAAACCCATAGATTTCTAGGTTCGTTGCAAAATGAACCTAGAGATCTTTGGGTTTGTTTCAAACCCAGATAAAATTTGGGTTCGAAGAAGAAGAAGAGAAGAATAAGAAGAAGAAAAGAGAAGAGAAGAAGAAGAAGATTAAAAGAAAATTAAAAATTTTAAAGTTTTTATTAAAAGAAAATTAATTTTTTATTTAATTTATTTTAAAGTTTTTATAATTTATTTTAAAAGAAAATTAAAAATAAATCAAAAGACAATATTACCCTTGTCTCAGTAATTTTAACGGCTAGAATCTAACGGCAATAGGGTAAATCATAATAAAAATATGACTGCACTTGTAATTATGTTTAAACCAACAGGTTAAATTGTAATTTGCTCTTATTAAAAATCTTAATAATGTAGAGGTGTAAGGGATATGCTCACAATTAATCTTAATAATTTAGAGGTGTAAGGGATATGCTCACAATTAAACTGGGGAAGGAAGAGGGCAGTACAATTCAAACCTACTATCTTTAATAATGTAGAGGTGTAAGGGACATGCCACTTAGCCAATGAAAGTTCTGTGATCTTAATTATTGCGATTTCATTTTTTCCAATATAAATCAATTTTCTTACAAGTTAGTGCGCTTGAGAAATTTAAAGTAATTTATATATAGGTTCCTCTCTTATAAGAAGTTCTCAAATTTAATTTGAGCTTTTAAGTCAGAGTTTTTTTTTTTTTAAGAATAGATTAGAGTAATGTTGCCAATCCAGAAAATATGACACTCCAATTTACTATTTTTAATTAATGACAAATTCATCTTTGATTAGAATTATTAAGTAAAAAGTAAAAAATAAAAATAAAAAAAAGGATGCTCACACGTAAATCTTCAAAATACATAACATCTTATTTCTTTTTTGTCTCTTTAATATTTAATAAACCCAAAACTCTAAATTTTATTTTTTTAATTTTTTTTATGCTCTACTTGATAAGTTGTTATGGTAAACATTCTTATGCTACTCAAAACAACAAAATAACTAAAAGTGAGTTTTTAATTAACTTTAAACAAATCTTTAGGTTTTAATTTTTAGGATAAAATAAAACTTCACTGAAAAGAATTTAATATTTTTTTAAAAAAATGCAGCGTTTATTAATAAAAGATACGAGTTTTTCATCTTTCAAAACTAAAATATTTGTAGAAGAAATGTATGAAAAGATAAAAGAGTATTTTGGAACAAAATAAGTACCTTTGAAAATTTTATTATTTAATATGAATTATGAAATGCTTTTAGAGAATAAATGTAAAAAGAAAAAATGTTAAACGAAGAAAGTCACTTAAACCATTTCTATTTTCTCTCTCAAATAAGAAATTACAAAAAGGTACAAATGAAAATTGCAAGAAAATTCCCACCTCTGAAAGTGAAATGACATGTTTAACCCTTTATGTTATGTGGTATGTTTACATTTGTTATTTTTTAAAAAATCAAGGGAACAAGTGTCTTTTTACAGTGTGGCACATTATAAAGGAAATAAAATTTTATAATGACACATCAACCCCTCGATAATATAAGCCTAATCACTTTTGAAAGTAATTTTGTAGTATAGTGAGGACATATGTCCTCACTGTATTACATAAAATGTCTCATCATGAACGACATAAAATGTCTTTCATTACACAACAAATTAGAGGGAATTACAATTTTTTTAGTAAGATTAATTAAACATTGTTTTTGATCTTAAGAAATTGAATATTCAAATCTCATATTTGTCCTAAACACATATAAAATATAGATAGTTTTTTCTAAATTTAATCTCCCTCCTCCACTTAAAAAAAAAAAAAAAACTATAATTCTTATAGGGGTTTAATTACACTAGAGACCCTAACATATTGCATAATTGCACTTATGATGCCAAGTTATCAATAATTACATGTAAGTACCCTTAACCAGGGTTAATCAACTTTAACCTAGTAGAAAAGTTAATTTTGAAGGCTAAATTGGTCTTTTTCAACATGTCAAAATTACTTCATCCAATCACACATTACTGCATCACACTTCAACTCAAAGAATAAATTAAATAATTAATATTGTTATTAAATTAACAAAGTAAAAGATAAAAATAATAATAATAATAATCAAAGGAAGAAAATGAACTGATCTTTAACCTTCAACATCCTTTTCTTCAACCTTCAATATTGTTAACATAAACCAAATCTTCAACATTCAACATCTTCGATAAAACCTAGATCTTCAACCTTTAACCCTCCATATTTCCTCTAATAACTCAATTTTCAATCACTCAATTCCCAATAATAAAACCCAAAGTAATAATATTAACCCAAAAAACATAAACAAACTCGAAAAATAAAATAAAATAAAATTAAATTAAATAAAGAAAAAGTGATGGAGCAAATGTTGAAATCTACTCCATCTTGTTTCACTAGTGGATGATGAAGCTCTAGCACCGTCTAATGGAGCACCACTCTACTTCATCTCTGATGTAGGTTGTCTCCATCGATCGTTGATAGAATTGATTCCATCAAAGATGAAAGCGCTCCATCTATAATAGAGACAACCTCCCTCAGAGATGAAGTGGAGCAATGACCGACGATAAAGTCATAATCGAGATAGCAGTGAGGGAACGATGATGAGGATGCAATTGGGATGGCGATGAAGGGTGATGGATGAAGAAGAGACATCTCTTGAGAGGCGATGCCAGATCTTTAAAGAAGATTAGTTATTTCCTTATTTATTTATTTTTATTTTTTCATTTATGATTTTTAATTGTTTTTAAATTTGGTGCATGTGGTCAACACAGATCAAGGGTACTTAGGATTAATTATCAATATTTCATGACATTTTAGTGTAATTAACCTTCTTGAAGCCAAGCCACTTTTTTATATAGAGCTAACAGAATTCTTAAACCTTGAATATATATTTGCTATAGTACTGTAGTTGAGGGTTGCTCTAGTGCAATTTATATTAAAAATAATATAGATAAAATAATGGAATAGAACATTTCTCCTTCCAGAGGAGATCACACTTTGATATCTCCATTTGATGTATCTCTTATTTTATAAATCTATCTCCTGGAAAAGGAGAAGATTTGGTGAAATATATCTCCTTTTAATATTATTTCTATGTTTTATTTTTTTATTTATTAAAATTCTTTTTTATTTTTTAATCATTACTACTATTATTATTTATTGCTATTATTTTATTTTTATCTTTTCAATAAATGTTATTTATTTATAATTGTTACCATTTTTTTTGAATCTTTAATAATTTAATTAAAAAATATAATTATAACCAATTTGAATAGGTAACGATGTTTAACTACTAAACAATTAGGAATAGACATCATCCATTACGTTAAGGATTTTTTTTTTTTGGGGGTCATTTTGATGAAAAGATATTCTATTTTCATATGAGTAATGCTAAGTTTTCTAATATTTTTGCTCGAATTCATACTTAAATAATGTGATATGTGAGTTGTTAATATCATATTAATTATAATATTATATTATGATTTATTGTGTATTTATTATATCTAATTTTGTTGACAATTTTCCAATTTTTGCAGCTGCTAACTCAACCTTCCAGCAGAGTAGCAAATCTCATCAAATCTGTGCATCAAGACTGTTCTATTGCTACTATAAGATCAGCTATGGTTTCTACTGGTGAGTCAAACTCAGTTATCTGTTGCTTTTTAAGTGCCTAATGTTTGAATCCCTCACAATATATTTAATATGACAAATATTTGAATTCATTAATGGTGTCATACTTTTGATATATGTTTGTCGCATACGACACCATACATGTTCTATACTCTTATTTGATGTAAATATCCAACTGTTCCAATTTTTTTGGTAACAGTTTGCAAAGAAAATTTACAAGAACTTGGATTCTAAGATTATTGATTGTGTTTATTCTATATGATTATGTATTTATTATATCTAATTACAACTAAATGAGTCAGATTGTATTATATTAGATCTGATTGAAGTTTGATGTGAATGATACAATCTGATACATTTAGGTATAATAAGATATAATAAATATATAATCAGATGTAATAAATATAATCGATAATTTTATAATGTAATCAGTGTCCGGTTTATCCATGTGCGTATGTTAAATTCCTTAATTTAATGCATGCATTAAATTCTTTGATTTTAACAATTAATATGTCAGTACACTAATTTTTTTTTTTTTAGAAATCCATTGACAATAAACAAATAAATAAGTATATAGAAGTAGGGTCGGAGGACACAAGTTTGACACAATTTATTGACCATTGGATGATAATGATTTCAATGGGTTAGATCTACTCATACCTTTGCATTAAACTTAATTATACATTCTACATAAATGTATTTATTTTTCTCTCTCTTCAATATTATACTAGCTCTTGTCTCTCCAATTAATATTAAAAACTCACCAATTAATATAAAACACTATTATAGTTGAATTTTTACATCTATGAAAATTACCTTTTATGGTTGAATTTATATATCACTTTGAATAAAATTACTAAAGAAAATGGATTTGAAACTATATGAAATAATTAATTATCTTGAAAAAAAAAAACAGTTTTAAAATGATATATATATATATATATATTTTTGAAGCTTTTAAAATGACATTTAGTAAACATGTTTTTGCATGGTTTTTTTTTATTGCAACCTTTGAAACAAATAATTATCTAATAATTACAGTTTATATATATGTATATATTTTATTTATATATTTTTTCTAATAATTACAATCATTGCATCTTTATTTCTTTATACACAAATTATCTTTTACATAAGTCTTTGAGACATAAAAGAATTATATTCTTCAAATAAATGTGAGTTTATATAAATTTATTTTCTTTTACAATTTTCATAAATTATATTATTCTTAAAAGGCATTTGCAAAATCCCTTCGAGATTTAAATTATTTTGCAAGACAATTCTATATTTTCAAATTTATTAAATATTCTCTTATTGTTTGTATGTCAAAAGACTCAAAACCACTCTAAAATTTTAAAATTTAGTTAAAGAAATAGTTAATTTCATACCAAATACTACTTCTCATTTAAGGTTCTAAGTGATAAATTTTCACTATTATTTTTTATACATTAAAAAGAAGAAACAAGATCTAACTAATAAAGAAATTGTAAAGATAAAATAAAAAGTGAAACAAAAAATATATATAGATAAATCAAACATGAAAAAAAAGGGTAAAAATAATATAATTTGAAAATGAATAAAAAAAAAAACTAAAGATGTAATAACTACTTAATTGGTGAGAAGAATATTAATTGATGAGTTTTTAATATTAATTAGTGAGAGGATAGATGGTATAATAATAAAGAGGGAGAATAATCAATGCATTTATGTAGAGTGTATAATTAAGTTTAATATAAAAGTATGAGTAGATCTAAATCATTAAAATTATTATAATCCAATGGTTAACAAATTATGTTAAAATTTATATAAAATCTTGTATCCCCTGATCCTACCCTAAATATATATATAGAACAATTCTATCATCAGTGCCTCTAATTTTAAAAAATTATAATGAATCAATCAAATTCATACATTACATTTAAATTAAATATGAGAGAATTTGTTTTAGGAAATGAAATACAATTAATGAATTTAATTAGTTCGTCCTAACTTTTTAAGGTTAGAAGATATTGATAATAAAATTATTTATATATATATATATGTCAACGTGTGTATAGGCATCAATACAAATCAAATCAATCCAACAAAATTATCAAGTATGTTGAAGGTCGTCTCGACAAGTTTGAATATGCATCACATACTCTCTTCAATTATTCTCTGTTCTTTCCTCTCTTTCTCAGTTGATATCCACCCCGTTATCTCTGTTGTTAATTCCAATCTACCACATCATAGCAGTTTTGAGAGTTCAATGAGCACTAAAACTATTAATACTGTATCCAAAGACATAGTCTATTCACCTAAACTAAATCTATCTGCTAGGCTTTATCTCCCCAAAGACACCGCCAAAAACCAGAAGCTTCCCCTTCTTTTTAACATTCACGGTGGAGGCTTCTTTTATGGATCTTCATTTGAGCCTATGTACCATAATTTTCTTAAGACCTTAGTCTCTGAAGCTAATGTCGCTGCAATCTCAATTGAGTAAAGATTATTAAGATAAGTTTGCACCTTACCTTGTGCGTATAACGATTCATGGGCTGCCCTCAAATGGGTTGCTTCCCATTTGAAAGGACATGGCCCCGAAGTTTGGCTGAACCAGCACGCCGATTTTCAGCGAGTGTATATGTCCGGTGAGAGTGCTGGTGCTAATATTGCACACCAAATGTCAATAAAACTTGGTACGCAAGAGAACATTGAGGGTTTTGGTGTTGCAGGTATGATTTTATTTCGTCCATTTTTCTGGGGCAGTGAATTTCTTCCTGGTGAGACTCCAAAAAACAAGAAATTTATTCCACATGCTTGGAAAAAAGATAGTCCTAATTCAAGTGGGATTGATGACCCATGGTTAAATCCAGCCAAAGATCCGAAACTGGCTTGGGTGGCATTCCCTAGGCTTCAGGTTTTTGTGTCTGAAAATGATGGCTTTCAACTAAGAGAAAGGGGATGGTACTACGCTCAGAAGCTGAGGGAAATTGGGTAGAGTGGTTATCAGGAAGTTATTGATTTTCAAGGAGAGCCTCGGGATTTCCATTATAACAATCTCACTTCAAGAAATTCTACTATTCTAGGCAACAGAGTTGTTGCTTTCATCTGGTGATTAGTTGCACATTGAAAGTTTGTTTAAGGCCAAATATATACGGGAGTGATTGGAATTAAGTTCACTCTTTGCAAATTCTTCCATGTTGATTGTGGCATGTTCCCAGTTTTACGGATCAATAAGTCAATACTGCCATGAATAAAACATGTGAAGATCATTATAACATACATATCTATCCTCCTGACATGTCCAAATGCTGCGCCGATTTTCAACTAGTTTTTGTTTCTTGGTCCAATGTTGGTGCGAGTATAATACAAGCATAGGAAAGCGAAATTATTGGAAATTATTGTATTCACCTGAACATGATCTCTCTGTCAGACTTTATCTCTCCAAAGCCACCCACCAAAAACCAGAAACTTCCTCTTCTTGTTTATTTCCACTATCGAGACAGCCTTTTCTCCTACTTAACACAATTACCTTAACATCCTAGTATCAGAAGTCAACATAACTGCAGTCTCGGTTGATTATAGAAGAGCCCCAGAACACATTGTTCCTGCAGCTTATAACGATTCGTGGGCTACCCTCAAATGGGTTGCTTCTCGTTTTGATGGAAAAGGCCCTGAAGATTGCCAAAGTTCTCAAATTTAATTTGAGCCTTGAATTTATTTATATGCGTTTTTTTTTTAATAAAAATTCTTTTTATTTTTTAATCATTACTATTATGTTCAAAGGCCATTTATTATTATTGTTTGTTGCTATTATTTTATTATGCATCGGCTAGGGTGGGCCAGCCTACCTTGCCCATTTTGAACCAAAATAATATATACATAGATGAAATTTTATTTATATATTATTATTTATTAATTCCTTTTCATACCAAAACAAATATATATATTTTTTCAACTAATTACATATATTTTTTTGTTTATATTTACTTTTCTATTCAAATATTATATGTATAAAAATTTTAATTTAATGCATTAAACGTTAAATTTCATTTAATTTCTTCACTATACAATGTTAGTTTCATAAATTGCTTAAATTTAATATCTTTTACTTTTGATATTTTTTCTAATGCATTATTTAATCTAAAGTATAATAGCAAATTATGATTATTAAAATATATATTGTCTATATTATTGATGTTATAATTGATAATTTTAATCATCATTAAACCCTATTTGATTGATATTGATTGTACTTAATTACATTTCATATTTCTTTTATATTTTGTTAGGAACTTTTACTCTTTTTTTAGTTAATATATTTATTTACAATATGAATTTTAAGAAGAAAAACTTAATATGTATTTTCTAACTAGGTAAATATATATTTTTTAAAAAAACTAGGCATATATATTTTCTAATTTATAAATTTTGTTTCATTCAATTGATGTTCATTTAAAAAAGTTTTTCTAGTTCACCCTAATATATATTCCTAGTTGCGTCCCTCCTTTTTTTTTTTTTTTTTATTGTTACCATTTTATCTTTTAAAATTTTTAATAATTTAAATAAAAAATATAATTATAACCAATTTGAATAGTTAACTATGTTTGACTACTAACAATTAGGAATAGACACCATCTATTAGATTAAGGATTTTTTTTTTTTTTTTTTTCATTCTGATGAAATGATATTCCATTTTCATATTAACAAATATCAAGATAATTTATTAAGATTTGCCCAAAGCATATTTATACCTGAATTATAAGTGTCATGCTAGAAGGTAAAAAAATAAAAAAAAATAAAAATTAAATTATAAAAAATTTTTATTTAAATTTAAGTTTAAATAATGTAATATGTTAGTTATCAATAATATATTATTTTTTATTTTTTTATGATTTATATGGTAGTGATAAAACCCTCCTCATCTTATTTGGTCATAAATTTGATTGAAAGCTTGTGCCACCGTAGATTTACTCCAACAATAAAATTTTACCCAAAATTTAAGAAGGTCATGAATTGGAGTGCCTGCTGTTACAATTAATATAGCCTATCACATTCACCTTTGTCTATCACTGAAATGTTGCACACAAGGCGAGGTGCGATAAGTATTCTTAGGCAGCTGTTGACAGCTGGGAAATGTATTGGGTTTCAGAAAAAAAATTTTCCTAGATCTTAAATGCCTGTGTTTGGAGTCATATTTGAATAAAAATTTTTCATTTAAAGTTTATAGATCCCATTTAAAAAATCTCATATCAATGGGATTTCAAATCTCACTATTGTTAGTAGGTTTTAAAATCCTATTGACATAGGATTTCAAAACTTTTTGTAATTTTTTTTTTTTAATTTTATTTGTTAAAAAAATGAAATAATTTATAATATTAAATATATTCAATTATTACAAATTTATTTAATAGTTTTATGAAGTTTATACATTTAAAATTTATTAAAAAATAATTTTTATTTTTATTTATTTAACTTTTAACTTTTTATTTTTATTTATGTTAAATATATTTAAATTTTAATTTATTATATTTTCATATAAAATTCAATTTATATAGATATTAAATTAATTTAGTCAAATTCAATCCAATTTCAACTACTCCAAATATGATATATTTTTAATTTAATCTCATCCAATCCTATTTTATCTCATCCCATCTTATCTAATCTTATCTTATCTCATTTTATCCAATTTCACATACCAAACGATATCTTAAAGTAAGTCTAATTGATACGAAAAGGAGTTCAAATTGAGTTTGTCGTGGATAGATAAGTTATGGATGGAAAACTTAGTTCGAAAGCAATCCCACGTAACCGAAAAATGAGGTTGTAGGGATTTATTGTAATTGAGAATTGGAGAATTGAGTATATAGTCGTAATAATCTTTTTACATAGAAATATTTTTTTCTCTTGTGGTTCTGACAGTCATTGATTTTTGTCTATTTTAAGTTTCATGTAAATTTTAATGTTAAATGATGAAATTCAATTTATATTTTTATTTTAGATATTATTTGGTTTATAGGAGAAATAGTTATACTTCCACGTATATTTTCCCATCAAATGGTATCAAGTTTGTCCAAAATATTTAACAAGAGTGAGACAGAACTGCCACGATATTTTCACACTTTAAAGCGAGAGTATACTACCGACAAGGCCGGCCGTTCCAATCCAAAAAAACATTAAAACATATATGTTTGTGGCCAATCCAAAAGCAACTTAAAAATCATTCAAATATACGTCCATCTCTAAAAGCTTGACCATATAACACATCTTCTCTTCAATTATCATCTGCCCCTTCCTCACCTTCTCTGATAATTTCTTCCCCTGTAATCTCTGCTATGGATTCCACCAGCTCAGATCTAGCCTTTGACTTGCCTCCCATGCTGCGCATCTACAAAGATGGCCGTGTTGAGAGGTTAATGGGCACACAAATTGTCACTCCATCTTTCGATCCAAAAACCAACGTTGAATCCAAAGACATCGTGTATTCACCTGAACACGATCTCTCTGTCAGACTTTACCTCCCCAAAACCACCCACCAAAATCAGAAACTTCCCCTTCTTGTTTACTTCCATGGTGGAGGCTTCGCTATCGAGACAGCCTTTTCTCCGACTTACCACAATTACCTTAACATCTTAGTATCAGAAGCCAACGTAATCGCAGTGTCGGTTGATTACAGAAGAGCCCCAGAACACTGTGTTCCTGCAGCTTATGATGATTCATGGACTGCCCTCAAATGGGTCGCTTCCCATGCCAATCAAAATGGCCCTGAAGATTGGCTCAACCAGCATGCAGATTTGGAGCGAGTGTTTCTCTCAGGAGACAGTGCCGGTGCAAATATCTCGCATCGGATGGCCATCAAATATGGCCACGAAGAAAAGCTTGAGGGTGTTAATGTTCAAGGTATTATTTTGTGTCATCCATATTTCTGGGGCAGTGAAATTGTTACAGGTGAGACAAATGATCCAAGCAGAAGAGAAAAAGTTGGGGGGTTTTGGAAGTTGGCTTGTCCAACCTCAAGTGGGGTTGATGATCCATGGATGAATCCGGCCTTTGATCCGAACCTAGGTCGGCTGGGGTGCAGCAGGGTTCAGGTTATTGTTTCAGAGAAAGATTTTCTCAGAGGAAGGGGTTGGTACTATGCTCAAAAGCTGAGAGAGAGTGGGTGGAGTGGTGATCTGGAAGTCATAGATTTCCAGGGAGAGGATCATGTTTTTCATTTGTTCAAGCTCACTTGTGAAAAGGCTGTGGCTATGCTCAAGAGGATTGTCACTTTCATCAATTTGGAAGGATATAAGCCCTGAATGGACCAAGTTAAAGAAAGGTAAGGACTTAGAATTTGAGAATGAAGAAATTTCAAATAATTGTTGAGCTTATTTCCTAGCTAAAATTTTAGTGTGGAATTAATTGAATGTGAAGTAGTTTCTAGATTGTCTTATTTTGAAGCCAGGTAAACTCTTTGCTAAGGAATTTGCTAAATAAATTGTTGTGTACTTGCTATGTGTTAACATTGTGTTACTTTACTGCCTTTTATATATCAATTCAAGAGAGAGGTATGACACCAAAAAAAAAAAATCCAAAAGAAACGTATGTGGTGAGGCATATTACACGAACGCCTCTATATTTATTAGTATTACATATTATTCCAAAATTTGCCACTCACTACTTGTTACTCGATCGGCGACCTAACTAGTAGCGAGTAATCGATTATTCGGCGAGTTAACGGCGAATACTCAAAGAAAAGTGTTTTGGAGGAAATTTGTAATTTTTAAAGTTTGAAAACGTAAATTGACATTTTTATAAACGTTAGGGGCTACAGCCAAATTATCCTCACCCTATTTAAAAGTTACCACAGGTCAACAACTCTCTCAAACCCTTATATTATCTCTCTCTCTCCTTTCTCCTCTCTCATCCCTCATCTCTCTCTAACACGTCGTAACCGTTCAAGGGAGCTACTACCGTCGCCGTTGTTGTTTTGAGGTCATGAACTGCTGTCGTTGCCGTCGCCGAAGCGAGTCCTTCATTGTCGCCGAAATCTCCTTCTCTCTCCTCTACCTAGCCGGCCATTCAAGTCTCCTTCTCTCTTCTTCCATATCGTCGACGTCTTCCTTCAAGTTGTCGTCGACTTGTCGTTGTCTCTTCCCTTCAAGTCGTCGCCGACCGAACTGTGAGTGTAAATAAGGGTTTCACTCCTTGTTTCTCTAACTTTACTTTTATGTGTGTTGTTTGTTTCTTTATGGTGGTTGAATATATTTGTTGGGAACTTGGGATTATTGGATTTTGACTTATTTTTTTGTGATGTTTTGAATGATTTCTGACCCATTTTGTGATGAGTTGACTCGCCGAGTCGACCGAGTTGAGCCAAGTATCTACCTCCGGTGAACAGGACCTCTAATCTGAGAGTTCTCAGATCAGTGAAGTGTCGATCAGTCGAAACCCGACGAGAATTCGATGAAACTCGCTGAGTTTTTAAACAGGGGTATTACATAAATATGATAATTATAATCCTTTTTGCATTAATATCTCTTGAATTTTTATATATTCAACAAAAACACTCCAACCCTTCTCATAAAGTTTAAATAATTAATTAATTTATCATTATTTTATTTTAAAAAGTAATCAAAATATAAAAAAAAACAAAAAACAAAAAATAACTCCTGCACAAGATTTCCAAAAGTCAAACAATAAATCGGCTTTAGACGACAAATCAAACTATTCAAAATCATCCATCTCTATTAATTTGGAAGGATATAACTCTTATTGCACTAAGTCAAAGATAGGTAAGGACTTCAATTTAAGAATGATGAAATATGAGATAAGATTGTTATTTCATCAATTTGGAAGGACATAAGGCCTGATTGGACAAGTCAAAAATAGATAAGGACTTGAATTTAAGAATGAAGAAATTTCAAATAATTATTTCTTATTTCCTAGCTAAAATTTTAGAGTAGATTTGATTGACATGAAGTTAAATAGCTTCCAGCTAGTTGTAATTTTTGAAACCAGGTAAACTCTTTGCTAAGGAATTTGCTAAACAAATTGTTGTGTAATTGCTTTGCTAACGAATTTGCAAAACAAATTGTTGTGTAATTGATATGTGTTAACAGTGTGTTACTTTATTGCCATTTTATATAGGGTTATTATCAATTCCAAGAGAGATGTACGTGGTGGGGTAAATTACACTAACACGATGTTTATCAATATTACATAAATGTGATAATTATGATCCTTTTTGCATTAATATCTCTTGAACATTCATGAATTCAACAAAAATACTCCAACCGTCAATTAATAATGATCAATGGTCAATTATATTAAAAATATTAAAACACCCTTCTCCTAAAAATTTAAATAAATAATTAATATATCATTATTTATTTTAAAAATCGATTAATTTATCATTATTTCATTTTAAAAATCAATTAAAATATAAAAATCAATTAAAAAATAACTCCTACACTAGATTTCCAAAAGTCAAATGATAAATCAGTTTTAAACAGCAAATCAAACTATTCAAAATCACCGGTCTCTATTAGTTATTCAAATTTAAGAGATAAAAACATCTTCAATGTTCATATAGATTGTGTTTAGCAAAAAAAAGTTTCATGTCATCAATATCAAAATATTTGCTTTCGATATTTGCTTCCTACATAGCATAAGTATAACTTGATAGACAATTAAATTAAAAAATTATTCTCCAATGCTTACATGTATTTCCATTTAATGCTTCAATATTTTTTATTTAATGTTTCTATTTTTTTTACTTTTAATTAGATTTGAAAATTCAAATTAATTCATTATTGATTTGCTGACATGACCGTTTAACACACCCTCCACAAATAGATAGTCATGTTGACAACGTTTTTTTTTTTTTTTTTTTGCCACCTCATCTTGATATTAATGAATGATAATTGCATTAGAGAGATTTGTTTTAACTCAATGTCTATTCATATCTTATGTGGTATGTAATTTTTTTACAATCTATGAGAGTATTGAAGATGCTTCGATACATAATCCAACTTATCTCAAAAGAAAATACAAATTCAAATATATTAACCAAAAGTGACCTAAAAGGTATGTCATTTTATACCCTAAGTTATCTCTTTATATCTGTGTGACTGCTGGGTCTTTCTCACTTTTAATTCTCTTATATATGATCCATAGAAGTGTCCTCCATTTTATTTTTCTCTCATCAGTAGAGCTGTAAATTAATTTTAAGCTCTTCTTCTTTGGCCATGATTCCGACAAGTCTTTAGAAACGACTTTAGATTTCTCTCCCAACTTTATCATATACAAAGATAGCCACGTAAAGCAGCTCAACGGGAGAATTTTTGTCCCCCCCATCTCTTAATCAATTTAAGAATGAAGAAATTTCAAATAAGGTTGATTTTTCTTTGTTTATTGGACCAAGTCAATGATAACAAATAAGATTGTTATTTCATCAATTTGGCAGGATATAAGCTCTGATTGGACCAAGCCAAAGATAGGTAAGGATTTGAATTTAAGAATGAAGAAATTTCAAATAATTGTTTACCTCATTTCCTAGCTAACATTTTAATGTGGAATTAATTGAATTTGAAGTAAAGTAGTTTCTAGCTTGTTATAATTTTTGAAGTCTAGTAAACTCTTTGCTAAAGAATTTGCTAAACAAATTATTGTGTAATTGCTATGTGTTAACGGTGTGTTACTTCACTGCCTTTTTATATATCAATTCCAAGAGAGACGCATGTGGTGGGGTAAATTACACAAAAATCCCTACATTTATCAGTATTATATAAATGTGATAATTACGATCCTTTTAGCACTAATATCTCTTGAACTTCCATAAATTCAACAAGAACACTCTAATTGTTTAGTAGTAACAATCAACAGTCAATAATGTTAAAAAATTAAAATACCCGTCTCCTAAAAATTTAAATAATTAATTAATTTATCATTATTTTATTTTAAAAATGAATTAATTTATCATTAATTTTACTTTAAATAATCTTTAAAATATAACAAATAATTAAAAATTAACTTCTACACCAAATTTTTAAAAGTCAAATAATAAATCAGCTTTAAACAGCAAATCAAATTTTTCAAAATCATCCATATCTGTTAATTAATTAAATCTACGAGGTAATTGCATATTTGAGCTTATCTCGAAAGAACACATAAATTCAAATATACTGACCAAAAGTGGCCTAAAAAAGTATGTCATTTTGCACCCTAAATTATCTCTTCATACATGCCTGACCGTTAGGTATTTCCCCCTTTTAATTTTCCTATATATTATCCGTAGAAGCAGCCCCCTGTCATAAGTAAACCTGCAAATTAAATTTGGGCTCTTCTTCTTTGCCCATGGATTCCGTCAAGTCTTCAGAAATCGTTTTAGATTTCTCTCCCCACCTAATCATATACAAAGATGGCCACGTAAAGCAGCTCAACGGGAGCGTCTTTGTACCCCCATCTCTTGATCCCAAAACCAACGTTGAATCCAAAGACACTCTATATTCACCTGAAAATAATCTTTCTCTCAGACTTTACCTCCCCAGAAACACCCACCAAAACCAGAAACTTCCTCTTCTTGTTTACTTTCACGGCGGAGCCTTTTGCATCGAATCCGCCTTCTCTTCTCTGTACCATAGTTTCCTCAACTCCATAGTCTCTGAAGCTAATATCATTGCAGCCTCAGTAGAGTACAGACAAGCCCCGGAGAATCCTGTCCCTTGTCCTCATAACGATTCATGGACCGCCCTCAAATGGGTTGCTTCCCATTCTGATGGAAAAGGCCCTGAAGATTGGCTGAACCAACATGCTGATTTCCAGCAAGTGTTTTTCTCTGGCGACAGTGCCGGTGGTAACATAGCACACCACATGGGTCTACGACATGGTCTAGACAAGCTTGATGGTGTTCATGTTAGGGGCATCATTTTACTGCATCCATATTTTTGGGGCGAAAAACCAGTTGCTGATGAGACAGATGATGTAAACGTGCGAGAGAAATTGGACGGATTGTGGCGATTCACTTGTCCGGCCACAAGTGGGTTTGATGATCCATTAATAAATCCGGCTTTCGATCCCAACCTGGCCAGCCTGGGAACCAACAGGTTGCTGGTTTTTGTTGCTGAGAGAGATTTTCTAAGAGCTAGAGGATGGTACTGTACTGAGTTATTGAAGAAGAGTGGGTGGCAAGGTGATGCGGAGGTCATGGAGTCTACAGGAGAAGACCACTGCTTTCACTTGCCCAACCCCACATGTGAAAATGCTGTGGCTTTGCGCAATAAATTTGTTTCCTTCATCAATCAGGACTAGGCCCGCCTGAATCATATGGGCCATCATGGGGTTTGTTCTTATGACTTCTTTTCTTGCTAGTCTTTAAATTGTGAGTTAGGATGTTCTAATAAGGCAAGGGAAGAAAGACATGCATATGTATATTGATGGAATGATGAATAAATTTTAAGAGTTTGTGTTCTCTGAATGGAATTTGTTAAATTTCTGATCAATGAACTGATTGTGTGATAGTATATGATAAATGTATGATATGTATAAGATGTTATATATTAATGTCATTGTGAACTTAAATAACAATTTAGGATTAAAGTAATTGCCAAAACAACTGTTCCTTCCTTGAAGGCACCTAAACAAATTAAATATTCTACAAGAAAACAAAATTGTCACTTCTTTATTAGATAACTGAAATGAGGTAGAAAAGCAGAAGATATTTTGGGTAGATTACAGCTGAGAAAGAGCAAAGCAAATCCCAATACCATGTCACTTGGAATAATGCCAATTGCAATGACCTGTCTCTTGATTTCTATGCTGCAGAGAAACCACAAAATTTGTAACTATCACAAAAATAAAATATTTTGTGTAGTGACCACATACATGATATGAGGTCAATAATGAAATCTCATTTAATTAATCCACCTTATATATTCTATGTAATGGCCATGATATATATAAGCTCAATAATAATCTGAAATCTGATTTAATCAAGGGATAATCCCAGTTTTAAATAGTTGAATCTGAAGTAAAGTAGTTTCTAGCTTGTTGTAATTTGTAAAGCTAGATAAACTCTTTGCTAAGAAATTTGCTAAACAAATTGTTGTGTAATTGCTGTGTGTTAATGGTGTGTTACTTTAATGCCTTTTTATATATCAATTCCTAAGAGAGATGCATGTGGTGGGGCAAATTATACGAACACCCAGACGTTTATCAGTATTACATAAATGTCATAATTATAATCCTTTTTTTAACTAATCTCTTTTCCTAAATTCAAAGAAAACACTCCAACCGTCAATTATGTTAGAATGATTAAAATACCATTTTCCTAAAAATGTAATTAATTAATTAATTAATCATTATTTTATTTTAAAAATTAATTAGAATACAAAAATAATTAAAAAATAAGTCCTACACCAGATTTTCAAAAGTCAAACACTTTAAACAACAAATCAAATTATTCAAAATCACCAATCTCTGTTAATTAATCATATCTAAGAGATAATTACGTACTTGAGATTATCTCGAAAGAAAACATAAAGTCAAATATAAAAAGGACCTAAAAGGTATGTCACTTTGTACCCTTGGTTATCTCTTCATAACTGTGTGACTGTTGTGTCTTTCTCCATTTTAATTCTCCTATATATGATCCGTAGAAGCAGCCTCCATTTTATTATTCTCTCATCAATAGACCTACAAATTAATTTTGAGCTCTTCTTCTTCGGCCATAGATTTCAGCAAGTCTTTAGAAATCGTTTTAGATTTTTCTCCCGACGTTATTATATACAAAGATGGCCGCGTAAAGCTGCTCAATGGGAGCATCTTTGTCCTCTCGTCTCTTGATCAATTTGGGAGGATATAAGCCCTTATTCAACTAAGTCAAAGTAGGTAACGACTTGTATCTAAGAATGAAGAAATTTCAAATAAGATTGTTACTTCATCAATTTGGAAGGACATAAGCCTTGATTGGACCAAAGTCAAAAAATAGATAAGGACTTGAATTTAAGAATGAAGAAATTTCAAATAATTGTTTAGCTCATTTCCTAGATTAAATTTTAGAGTGGAATTAATTGATACAAAGTAAATTAGTTTCTAGCTTGTTGTAATTTTTGAAGCCAAGTAAACACTTTGCGGAGGAATTTGCTAAACAAATTGTTGTGCGTTAACAATGTGTTACTTTATAGTCTTTTTATATATCAATTCCAAGAGAGACAAATGTGGTGAGACAAATTACACGAACACCCCGACATTATCAGTATTACATAAATGTGATAATTATGATCCTTTTTGCACTAATATCTCTTGAACAATCATAAATTCAACAAAATTACTCTAACCGTCAATTAGTAATGATCAACGGTCAATCATATTAAAAAGATTAAAATAACTTTCTCCTAAATTTTGCAATAAATAATTAATTTATTATTATTTTGTTTTAACAATTAATTAAAATATAAAAATAATTAAAAAAATAACTCCAGCACCATATTTCCAAGAGTAAAACAATAAATCAGCTTTAAACAACAAATCAAACTATTCAAAATCGTCAATCTCTGTTAATTAATAAAATCTAAGAGATAATGCATACTGGAGTTTATCTCAAAAGAAAATATAAATTCAAATATAATAACCAAAAATGACCTAAAACGGTGTACCATTTTGTACCCTAGGTTATCTCTTCATATCTATTTGAGCGTTGGGTCTTTCTCTTCATTTTGTATCCTAGGTTATCTCTTCCTATCGGTTTGACTACTGGGTCTTTCTCCCTTTTAATTGTCATGTATATGATCCATAGAAGCATCCTCCATTTTATTATTCTCTCATCGGTAGACCAACAAATTAATTTTGAGCTCTTCTTCTTTGGCCATGGATTCCAGCAAGTCTTCAGAAACCATTTTAGATTTCCCTCTTGACTTTATCATATAAAAAGATAGTCACATAAAGCAGCTTAATTGGCACTTTTTTGTTCCCTTCCTCTTCCTCCCACCGTCGCCCCCTCCCCCTCCCCCCCATGCCCCCCATCTCTTGATCAATTTGGAAGGATACAAGCCCTAATTGGACCAAGTCAAAGATAGGTAAGGAATTGAATTTAAGAATGAAGAATTTCAAATAAGATTGTTATTTCATCAATTTGGAAGGATACAAGCTCTGATTGGACCAAGTCAAAGATAGGTAAGGACTTAAATTTAGGAATGAAAAAATTTCAAATAATTGTCTAGCTCATTTTCTAGCTAACATTTTGGTGTGGAATTAATTGAGTTTGAAGTAAAATTGTTTCTAGCTTGTCGTAATTTTTGAAGCCAAGTAAACACTTTGCTAAGGAATTTGCTAACCAAATTGTTGTGTAATTGCTATGTGTTAATATAGTGTGTTACTTCACTTCCTTTTTATATATCAATTCCAAGAGAGACGTATGTGGTGGGGCAAATTACACGAAAACCCCGATGTTTATAAATGTTATATAAATATGATAGTTATGCTTTTTTTTGCACTAATATCTCTTGAATGTACATAAATTTATAAAAACACTCCAATTGTTAATTAGTAATGATTAAGGGTCAATTATGTTTGATGAATGAAGCTTGTTTGATGAAACTGGCATGGAATATATGGACCAAACCTAATGAGTTATGGATTAAAATGCTTAAAGGAAAGTATAGGAGGAATAATTCAGACCTGTGTAAGTTTAAAGCAAAAGGGAACCATTCTAGCACTTGGAGAAGTATTTGTTCCGTGTATCAATGGGTTCGTAAAAGGACTATACGGTGAATTGGTGATGACAATAGGACCAAGTTCTGGTAGGATAACTGGATTGAAGGAGAATGATAGCTAGTAAACCAACTTTGTTCCCAACTGGCACATGAAGATGAAGATCATACAGTAGCTTTTTATGTTAACTCGGATGAAAATTGGAAATGAGAGGAGTTTCAAGAGTTAATTCCAGTTCGAGTTGGTTTAAAAATTGTTGCCACTTTTCCCCCAAAAACAAACGGGGGAAGTGACCGCAGAAGTTGGAGTTTTGAGGAATCTAGGAGGTTTAGTGTTAAGAGTGCTTATATCTTGACAAGTGGAGATAGTAATGATAAATCTACTGGTTTGTGGCAACGGATATGGAAGTTGGAGATTCCGCAACGGGTTCGAACTTTTGCCTGGTTGGTCATTAATGATAAACTCCTCACAAATGAGATGCGATTCAAGAGAAGAATGTGTTTGAGTGCAAATTGTCCACGTTGTTTCTAGGCTATTGAATCTGAAATTCATATTTTTCGAGATTGTCATGTTGCCAAACGCATCTGGTATCGACTTGTAAGTTTTGAATTATGAGGTCTATTCTTTCAACTTCCTTTACAACAATGGTTAGCCATAAATATGTTAATGTCATGCCATAAAGGGAGTCGTATAGATTGGAAACAAATTTTCTGGATGGCTGTTTGGTATATTTGGAAATGGAGAAATGATTTTGTCTTCGAAGGGAAAGATGTTTCAATACTGAATATAATTGATTGGATTATTCGAATGGCATATGATTATAGAAATGTGGAAGAGTAGTATCGAAAGATGGTTGGTAAGGCAAAGAATGAAAAACTTGTTTGTTGGTAGAATCCACAACGCGGATGGGTGAAGTTGAATACTGATGGAGCTTTAAAAATGTCAAGTGGATTGGCTACAATAGCAGGTTTGATTAGAGATGAAGTAGAGACATGGAATAGGGGTTTTGCTCAGAATTTGGGTAGTTGCTCAATCTTTCAAGCAGAAGCTTGAGGAGTTTATACTGGGCTGCAAATGGCATGGAACATGGGAGAAAGGACGGTCATTGTCAAGTGCAATTTAAAACTTGTAATTGATGTGTTAAATAGGAGATCATCACTTGTTGTAATGCATGATGTAATTATTGCAGCAATTTATCAATTACTTGAAAGGGAATGAAAGGTTCAAATATATCATGTTTTTAGGGAGGCTAATAGGTGTGCAGACTAGCTTGCAAATTATGCTTACCAAATCCCCCTAGGTGTTCAAGTTTATGATAGTGTGCCTAATGGCTTGTATGATCTTTTATTTTGTGATGCTGTGGGGATATCTTGGCCCCAAATGATTAATATTAGTTCTTAAGGCTATAAAGCCTCTTTTCTAATCAAATAAAAAAAAAAAAAAAAAGGTAAATTATGTTAGAAATATTAAAATACCCTTCTCCTAAAAATTTAAATAAATAATTAATTTATCATTAATTTATTTTAAAAATGAATTAATTTATCATTATTTTGTTTTAAATAATCGTTAAAATATAAAAAATAATAATAATTAAAAATTAACTTGTACAGCAAAATTTCAAAAGCCAAACAATAAACCAACTTTAAACAGCAAATCAAACTATTCAAAATCATTCATCTCTATTAATTAATTAACTCTAAGAGACAATTACATATTCAAGTTTATCTTGAAAGAAAACACAAATTCAAATGTAGTAACCAAAAGTGCCCTAAAAAGGTATAGCATTGTGGAGGGTTTGTATAATCAAGTATACTTGATTTTAAAAAGTATCAATTAAATCTATCCATTGCACTCTCTCTCCTAAAATAAATTTTCTCTCCTATTTAATTCAAATACAATGGATAATTTTGATTGATTGGTCCTTACTTTTTTAAATTAAAAATATCTGATTTTAAAAGTTCTCTAGCATTGTGTACCCTAAGTTATCTCTTCGTATCTGTGTGATTGATGGGTTTTTCTCCCTTTTAATTCTCCTATATAATACCCTTAGAAGCAGCCTTCATTTTATTATTTTGTTATCAGTAGACCTACAAATTAATTTTGAGCTCTTCTTCTTCGGCCATGGATTCGGGCAAGCCTTCAGAAATCGCTTTAGATTTCTCTCCCGACTTTATCATATACAAAGATGGCCACGTAAAGCAACTCAACGGGAGCGTCTTTGTCGCCGCATCTCTTGATCCCAAAACCAACGTTGAATCCAAAGACACGCTATATTCACCTGAAAACAATCTTTCTCTCAGACTTTACCTTCCCAAAAACACCCACCAAAACCAGAAACTTCCTCTTCTTGTTTACTTTCACGGCGGAGCCTTTTGCATCGAATCCGCCTTCTCTACCCTGTACCATAGTGTCCTCAACTCCATAGTCTCTGAAGCTAATATCATTGCAGCCTCAGTAGAGTACAGACAAGCCCCGGAGAATCCTGTCCCTTGTCCTCATAACGATTCATGGACCGCCCTCAAATGGGTTGCTTCCCATTCTGATGGAAAAGGCCCTGAAGATTGGCTGAACCAACATGCTGATTTCCAGCAAGTGTTTTTCTCTGGCGACAGTGCCGGTGGTAACATAGCACACCACATGGGACTAAGACATGGTCTAGACAAGCTTGATGGTGTTAACGTTAAGGGCATCGTTTTATTTCATCCATATTTTTGGGGTGAAAAACCAGTTGCTGATGAGAAAGATGATGTAAACCTGCGAGAGAAATTGGAAGTATTTCGGCGATTCACTTGTCCGGCCACAAGTGGGTTTGATGATCCAATGATTAATCCGGCTTTCGATCCCAACCTGGCCAGCCTGGGAACCAACAGGTTGCTGGTTTTTGTTGCTGAGAGAGATTTTCTAAGATCTAGAGGATGGTACTATATTGAGTTATTGAAGAAGAGTGGGTGGCAAGGAGATGCGGAGGTCATGGAATCCAAAGGAGAAGGCCACTGCTTCCACTTGACTAACCCCACATGTGAAAATGCTGTGACTTTGCGCAAGAAATTTGTTTCCTTCATCAATCAGGAATAGGCCTGAATCATATGGGGTTTGTTCTTATGACTTCTTTTCTTGCTAGTCTTTAAATTGTAAGTTAGGATGTTCTAATAAGGCAAGGGAAGAAAGACATGCATATGTACATTAATGGAATGATGAATAAATTTTAACAGTTTGTGTTCACCGAAATGGAATTTGTTAAATTTCTGATCAATGGACTGATTGTGTAATAGTATATGATACAATGTATGATATTTATAAAATGTTATATCTATCAATGTCAGTGTGAACTTAAATAACAATTGGGATCAAAGTAATTGCCAAAACAGCTGTACGTTCCTCGAAGGCATCTAAACAAATTAAATATTCTACAAGAAAACAAAATTTTCACTTTATATCGCATCTTTTATCAAATAAGTAGAAAAGCAGAAGATATATTTGGGTAGATTACAGCTAAGAAAGAGCAGAGCAAATTCCAATACTTTGTCACTTGGTTTGGAATAATGCCAAATGCAATGACCTTTCTATTCATTTCCAATGCTGCAGAGAAAGAAACCATAAAATTTCTAAACCTATAATTATCACAAAAATAAAATATATTATGTAGTGGCCACGCACATGATTTAAGCTCAATAATGGATCAGAAATCGCATTTAATTAATCTAGCTTATATATTTTATGTAGTGGCCACGGCTGTGATATAAGCTCCGTAATAATCTGAAATCTTGTTTAATTAATCTAGTTTATTCATGAGCAGAGGGTAATGGATTTTTATATATTTATTATAAAAGTTAACATCAAATAAATAAGAAAGCTGAAGGAAATATGTATAAATGGATTACTGATTATATAATCAGTATATTTATTTTCATAGAAATCTTTTTTCGTATTTTATAAATGAAATAAAACATAAATGCTCACCATTAGAATAGATAATGACGGCCAGCGGACCAGATTTTGTAAAAATCATTAAGTAGTATCATTATACACGTTTTGTAAATATGGAAATTTATTTGCATTAATTAGAGCAAAGTTTTTTTTTTTTTTTTGTTTTTTTTGCTAAGATTAACCTCCTTTGGAAATTTTACGCCCTCTTTTCGGACTTCTATGTAGTTTTTTACAAATAAACATGATTATGATTACCCATTCAAATAATTGAATCTCAAACCATGAACGGACGAGATAACACCTTATTATGTGCGAGTAAAACCTGAAATTACGGCTATAGAACCATAAAACATAGTGCTATTTCTCATGATTGTTTTGTAAGTTGATGATTTATCACTATTGTTTATTACATATTTTCATAATTTTTATTTTACGATCAATAATAACAATCACTCATCTTCAATGTACTCCATCACAGTGAATTATATTTAGTTCACACCAAATAATTGACAACTATATGAACTATATTTAGTTCACAAAGTGAATCTTCATCAACAATTGACAATAATTGCTTTGGTGGCATAGCCTGTGTCTTCCACCAAATAATGTAAACATCAATTTTGAACTTAGTTTACTTCACGAACTATTTGTAGTTATTGTGGACTATTTGTTGTTAACTCAGACTATTTATAGCTATTGCAAACTATTTTTTCACATCACAAACTATATCATATTATCATGAATTATATCATATTCGCACGAACTACTAACTATCATTCCTTCTATTTGTTGGGTTTCTCTCTTATCTCATTGTTAACTTAGCGAAGTTATGTTTGTGTTTAAAGAACTTGTCAAGCATTTACATCTTAGATGGACAGAGATGAGTTGCTAATGGGTCTATTAATTGGATCTGACATGGATTAGTTCAAAATGTGTTTTGTTGTGGTTGTTGCAGCTAAGATAAGAGACGCGAATGGAGGTTAGGTCTGGGTTAGTGTTGATAGAGGACGGGTTGAGTGATATGGGTTTGCCAACTGGATTTGTGGTGGAATTAGGTCAAATGGAGGTTGAGTTTTGGCCCATGTTGCTTGATTAGTTGTTGAAGATTCGGTTACTTTAACCAAATCTAATATTTGATGATCGATGGAGATGGAGTAATGTATCCCCATTTCACATGGAGATAGAGCTATTTCATCTCCATATTTTCTGATGCAAACCCTATATATAAAGATACGACACCCACAATCGAATTGAAACACAACCTCAGGAAAGATTAAAACAGATTTATAACTTTATAATGAAAACATTGACTCATTGATTATGTCATTCAAGAACCAAAATTATAGCCTTTAAGATTAAGTCCAATTGTTTTGTTATCCAATTGTCTCATTGTCCTCTATGATTGCTATCTTGGTTTCCATCATTTTCCATCAAAGAATAAGCTTTTTCCATAGTCCATCTATAGATGGACAATGGAGATTAAAGATTTTTTTTTTAATTAATTTAATTTAGCTTTTTTTTTGTATAATTGAATCTTCACCATCCATCAACTTGAGCCGGATGGCTGGAGATTTATAGTTTTTCTTTTTATTTTATTAATTTTTAAAATGTTAAAATTGTTATAATAAATTTTTATTAAAGGCAAAAAGGTTGTTATTATATGGCTTGTAACTGAAGTAAGGGTTAAATAAGTCTTTTCTGACTTTCTATTTAGTTTGGTCGTTAGTTTATTGATAAAAATGAGTATTTGGATTTATTTTAGAAATTTTAGGGAAAATTTTACTTGTTATAAATAGATAGTTAAAAAAATGACATTTTTTCCAAAATGTAAAGATTAAATGGAATTTGCCCTTTTGTTCAAAAAAAATTAAAAAGGGAATTTGCCCTAATAATAATAATTATTATGAGAAGAATTAACCCAATAATACATTCAGGCCTTGTCTTGATTGATGAAAGAAAGTAAGAGACAATTCTTTTAAGCATTGCCGTAGCATTCTCACTTTTGGGTTTTAACAAATGGAACACATGATCTTCTTCTTTAGACTCCATAATCTCCACAACCCCTATCCATCCACTCTTCTTCAACTTCTCATAATACAACCATCCTCTATCTTTCAGCAAATCCTTCTCACAGACACAAACCAACACCCTGGTGCACCCCATTTTAGCAATATTGTTAGGATCCGCCACCGGATTGATCCAGGGGTCATCGCACCCTCTTGTTTCAGGATGTGCGAAATTTTAACACCCTCTAGCTTTTCTCGGCCGTATCTCATGCACATACATGTGATATGCAATGTTACCACCAGCGCTATCACCAGCCAAATATAAATTTCCAAAATCAGCCGGACGGTTTAGTCAATCTTCGGGGCCTTTTCCATTAGAATGAGCAGCAACCCACTTGAGCGCTGTCCATGAGTCATCATAAGCGGCAGGTAGAGGATGCTCCGGGGCTCTTCTGTGATCAACTGAGACTGCTATGACTTCAGCTGCACTGGCTAACGTATTCAAGTAATTATGGTAGGCAGGAGAGAATGCAGTTTCGATGCAGAAGGCTCCACCGTGAAAATAGACGAGAAGAGGTAATCTTTTATTAGGGCTTTGGAATTTTGGGAGATAAATCCTAACAGATAAGCCAGTTTCGGTTGAGAACACGACATCTTTGGATGCGACACTGGTTTTCGGGTCGAGAGATGGCGGTATGGTGTCTGTGCCTAAGAGCCTCTCTACGTGGCCGTCTTTGAATATAAGAAGGAAGGGAAACATGTCATGGGCTACTTCTGATTTGGTTGAATCTGCCATTAATGCTGACAAGAACGTAGAAAACTGCTATGGATACCAGGCCTTTGTTTATTTAACAAGGAAATTTTCATGGAAAAGAAAATATGACTAGTGAAGGCATTTGTTGCACGTATTTGAAATTTACTATGTAGAGCAGCCGAACGACTAGGTCCCATGGATGACTAAGTCTCAATTATTCTAATTGCAAATTTTCTTTTATGCTGTTTAATTAACTTCTAAAAACAATTTATCAAAATTTTCTAGGGATTACTAAAATAGTACATGGTTTATCAACTGATGCGATTAATAATGAGCAGTCTGCAAATTATAGTGTATGTAATTAATACGAATTATACTTAATATTTTTTATAAGTTTAGCTACTTATGTATAGGGTTAAGGCAAGTTAATTGAATTGATTATCTGATGTTAACACCAAGCATTGGTAACAAGATGATATTAATTCAATGGTTTGTGTCTTGCATTTTTATTAACAAGATTATAGGATCGAGTGATCTACACCCCACCCCCCACCACATCACACCCCCCCCCCCCCCCCCCCCCCCCCCCCCCCCCCCTCTTACACCTAAGGTAGAGACGTTTTTGTTAAGAATCTTAAATTTACATAAATATATGTACTTAAAAAACACTTAACATAACTTTATTTACTTCACTTATATATTATATGTAAATTAAATATGATTAAAACCAAATTTATTTATCTAATTTAAAGTATTTACTTAATAATTATAAGCACTCAATGGGCTTTAATATATTTTAGTAAGTCAGCATTTTAATTTAAAAAATAAATAAATAAATAAAGTTTGGTACTTTAAAAAAAATTAGTTAACATCCTTTCAATTCATTGTATGACTTTGACTTGACATTTTTGATAGGTTCATCAAGTGACAGACATAGCCCTGCCCCCTGCCCGTTCCCATCAAGGATAAAAGTATAGATATTAACAAAAATATTGGCATAATGGTATTACAAATTCACAATCTAACGAAACCATCGAGCAAAGTATCGACATTGACGAGAGTTGATCTTCAAAATAATAAAAAAAAAAATCGATATAATTTATAAAAGTATCCATTTTACTATATATTATTTTCATTTCTATCTAAAATCCTCGTTGACATTAATAAAAACATTCAAATATTTTTTAAAGACATATGAATGAACGATAATACATCCGATAGTCATAAATTAATAATGAACTTATAAAGGATAAAATTATCATTTTTTGTTAATTTTTTAATATCGAGAGGATTTTAACAAAAATAAAATCATGATGGTAAAATTGACATTTTTATAAACTATAATGAAATTTTTTTTTTTTTGTTATCCTTTGATCTTAAATTTACCTAAAGTACCAAAAACAACATTAATTTTTTTTTTATAAAAATTTAAAAAATGTTTATATAAAACAATAAAAATATACAATTATTTTAAAAAACATATAATTTCTAACAATTATATGGTATAAATAAGAGTATAATATTCATACAAGTTATATAAAATTTAAAGTATTCGATTAAAACTTAGTTTTCTAGTAGTTTGCATCATAAAAATAATCGAAAATTTAATACCAAAATGATGATTTGGATAACTCAAACATATTATAGCTACCATATATCTTGATTCGTATGAATAAAAATATAAGAGACTATCATCAATTTCTCTTTTTTTATAGATAAAGCATATAAGATATTTATTATTAATATTTTTTTGATATTTCATGATTTGTTTTTTGATATTTTACTATATTACAATACATATTCATTAATATTAATGTTTTATAGAAATATTGATGTTATTTTCAAAAATGCTCATGGTGTTTTACTTAAAGTATGTTAAATCTTTATATCTACATCGGTGCTCTTAATTTATGATCGATTGAAATATTAGAATTATTATCAGTTATTAAGGGTATGTTTATTTCATGGATTGAGGAATGAGAATGAAGAATGAGAATCATTGACAATATTTACTTCTCTAAATATTATTCCGTAATAGAAATGAAAATGTAAGTTTCACATGGATTCGGAGTTGTGGAATGAAAATCTCATTCCTCCCACCCCACTTAAGAATCTTATTCTCATTCACTTTTTTCCAAATTAAAATGACCTTTATACTCATATTAAAAAAAATTATATTACGTTTTATTAAAAAAAAAAAAAACCTTATTTTTGCCCTTATTAAAAAAAAAAACTTTATAAAAGCAAAACAAATTTAAATAACATTTTATATATATAAAAAAAAAATCATGATTTGATATATAATATAGATACATAGTATGCTTACAATAATATTATTAAGAAAATTTATTTTTTTAGTTTATTATGATGAGTTATATGACAAAAAGTTAGCATCACATCTTAAACACAATTTTACAAAAAGATACATAATGTTTCTTTTGCAATTTGTAAAATCTCAATAGTGAGATTTTATTTTTTTTTTCTTTACAAAAAATATACCTATGGTGTATATAATTTTGATCAAGGGCATTTTTGTGACTTGTAATTGAATCATTCCGATTTCAAAGTAAAGTAAACAATTCAATAGAAATACTGTTGATTCTTATTTCGATTCTGATTATTATAATTGAAGTAAACAACTTATTCTGATTATTTTGATATACCATTGTGATTTTTAATCATTTCAATTTTAGATCATTTTTATTCTCATTTTTATTCTTACAATTGAAGTAAACATAATCTTAATCATTATTGCTTATCAAGTGAAAGATATGGTCTTTCCTTCATGTTCCATCCTACCCACTAGCTCCTTCAACTTTAATTTCATGATATTTATTGACAACACCTACCCACCTTTATTAAAAGCCTTTTCAGCCAAAAATACGAATATGAATATGATCTTTCACCTTTATGATATTGACAATACCTACCCACCTTTATTAAAGAGCCTTTTTAGCCAAAAATACCAATATCAAAAGAAATAAAATCAGAAGTACCATGTGAATTGATTAATGGCTAGGCTTGGTCACTAGCAACGACTCCAAGACAATACTGTGTTGAAAAAAAAGGTCAAACAAGGAAAACCACTACGTGAAGATGTTCCAGCGTTCTAGTGAGTTGTGGTGTCTTCTGAAAATACTTTGGCCGTGTTTCGTTGTTATTGTTGTTGTTGTTTTTTCCCCCTAATGTGATTTAACTCTTCAAATGGACCAGATACTCTGATTTTATGAAATTGCAGTAGCAAGAGAATAGATCATAGATTTCGACTCCATCAATATAGAATAAGAATTCATGGTCATATTGTTTTTTGCTAAATTTTTGATAATTTAGTGAGACATTATCATAAAAAAATAGTAAATGACCAAAATTGTTATATATTTTTTCTCTTATGTTTTATTCAAATTTAAATTACTCTCATAAAATACTAACAAAAATAAAATAAAAAAAATAGCAAAGAATCCTTACTCGTAAATATAACAATTTCTTTATTAAATGATATACTCAAACCCTAACTCCCAAAATATACCTATTTTTCATTGTTAGCTCTTTTAATTTTAAATTTAAATTGAAACCCCATAAAGAATTTTCAATTAAAATTTGAAAATATAGAGTGGATTAATTTGGTATAGAGCAAGCGAATGTTTACCTAAACTAGAAATTAAAAAGTTATTTTTGAAAAGGGATAAAAGTGAATACATCAAAGCATTTTGGATGATATTCTAAAAAAAGAAAAAATGCATTTTGGATGATGTAAATAAAAGTTCTCAAAATACTAAGTTTACTTTAAAATACACAAAATTTGTCTTATTCATCACTTAGCTTTCCACGCTGCATATTTGCAGCCTGCAGGGCCTGACTTGACTGTTGACGTTATCAACCATTTATCTGCTGATAGCCTCCGCACTAGAGATATGGCGAATCGGGACTGCTCGTCCCGCTACAAATTCAACCCGATATTTTGGTAGGGTGGCCCAAGCCACCTTTCACCCCAAACCCGGACCAATTTAAGGTGGTTGGCCCCAAACCTAACCCATTTTAATTCTATTCAACTTTTAACAGGTCATAAAATTTATTAAATAAATATTAAGATTTAAAATAACTCGATCTCTACTTCAATTTAACCTTACATATAAATAATATCAATATAGAGTTTTATGGAAAATATAAATTTATTCAGTAAAATCACCAAAATAATAATTATCGAATAACAAAATTCCATTACATGGACCAAAATAATAATTAGTACATAAATAAAGTTTCAGAACAAAATAATAATACATAACTCTTAAAAATAAATCAATAATAATAATAATAACAATAATAATGTTAATAAAAATAATAATAATGTGTAACAAAAGTATAATAAACCAAATTAACCAAATCACATGATTAGGTAAAAAACATTTGACTCAAATCTGACTCAAAATAAATTCAGGTCAAAAAATTTTGATCCAAACCAAATCAAAACTCGGTTTCAATGCCCCAAATCCTATCCAAACGGATCAGAATGCCATCGGTTTGGATGGGGTTGGAGATTTTTGTTATACCTGCCCAACATTCTTACAAATATGGGATTGGATCAAATCCATAATTCGCATTCCAATGGAAACAATTTTAAATTTGAGAGCAGTTTCTACAAAAATAATACAATATTCATTCTCTCAAAGCAAATAGACAGAGAAATTTTCTGGAATTTAGTTGACAAGAGGTAGTGTGAAATGGTAATAAAATAAAATGAAAGACTATCAACCATTCAATTTCTAATTGTGCTTTTGGATCTCTAATAGTTCGAAACAGGATGATGATCTCTAAATAAAATCCAAACCATAGTAATCGTGCAGCAATTTATTATTTTGACCAAAAATCAATTTAGTTCTACTTACATATAGTTTTTGCTTGAATATAGCCCAATGATTAAAACTTATCATCTGACACCCAAAATGCTCAAACTAGATTGATAAAATGGACCATTTTGTCAATCAATGGTCCAGCATTTTCACTGTTTGGATTGGACAAGTGAAAGCAGTGATCTTCCCCTAAAGTCTCATAAATTTCTACATTACCATTCCATGCACTCTTATTTAAGGTCTCATAGTAACTAATACCTCTGTCTCTCAGCCCATCTTTTTCTGCCACGCAAACCAGCACTCTGTCAGCCACCATGCTCATCAAGTTCGGATCCACTGCCGGGTTGAGTTTCGGGTCATCCTCACCCCCGGTACTACTTGGGCACATAAACTTGTACATTTTACTAGGCTCCTTACCCCCGAAAAAAGGGTGCACAATGAGCAAGCCCTCAATTTTTAAGTCTGCCAATCCAATAGTGCCAGCTTGGATGGCCACGAAATGGGCAATGTTGGCCCCGGCACTCTCACCGCCTATGAAAACCCGTCTGAGATCAGCATGATCATTAAGCCAGGATTGGGGCCCTAACCCATTAGAGTGGATCGCAACCCATTGTAGTCCAGCCCATGAATCATTATATGCAATAGGTAAAGGGTGTTCAGGAGCTAACCTATATTCAATTGAAATGGCCATGACTTTGGCTTTTGAAACTAATGAAGTGAGCATCTTCTTAGCTCTAATGCCAAACGCTGATCCAGCACAAAAACCTCCACCATGGTAGTGCACGTAAACCGGGAGGTTTGGGTCGGCACGATCAATCTTCGGGATAAAAATACGGGCCATAAGGCCCGTTTCCGGTGAGATCACAACATCTTTGGATTGGACCCCGGTGCTCGGATCATCGCCTGCATCAACAGTTTCAAACGCCATGTACCGCTGTACACGGCCATTTTTGTAAACTTTGAAGAAGGGTGGGAAGTCGTGGGTTATTTCATTTGTGCTTGGATCCATCTCTCAACTTGAGTGAATGGACGAGAGTTGTTTGTTTTTTGAAAAGTAGATCTTGATTGTTTTTGATATATGGATTTTCACAAAGAAACAATATTTTGGTTGAAATGGCGTTGTTGGTAGGTGAAGACTTTGATTTCCACGATTATTATTGGAAAAAAAAAATTCCATTTCACCATTACTGTGTTTTGTGCAAAGAAGGAAGAAAAATAAAAAATAAAGATAAAAATAAAAACTTTCTGGGTCCTCCAACCACCGCCTTTCAAATATCTTTTTTTTTTTGGATTTTTTATATTTATATTAAAAAATAAATATTCATTTATATTTATATTAAATATATTTAATAATTAATTTGTTATATTTTATTTAAAATCAATTTACGCAAATATCAATTAATTTAGTTAAATTCAATCTAGTCTAATTTCAACAACACTAATAACAATATAGTACTAATTTAATCTCATATAATTTTATCTCATCTCATCCATTCTTATTATATCTCATTCTATTCAATCTCATACATTAAATAGGGTCTCAATGTTAAAAGCTCTTTCAATTTTTTCTTGGTTGTTCGGCATCATTTTCATAAAAGCTTTTTTAATATTAAAAAAGCTTTCTTTTATAAATAAAAGGAAAAAAAAAAAAAGAACATTCTTTTGTGTCTGTTGGAATAAGCTCAAATTCAAGGTTTCTTCAATAAGTTTATTTTCAACATTTTAAAATACATAAATTGTGTTAAATACCGTTATTTAATTTTATAAATATTAAGAAATTATATTTCTCAAACACCTTTTTATAATATCTTAAACCATCTATCACTTTAAAAATACACAGTAAAACAACATTAAACTTTTTCTAAAAGCTCTATTATATGAAAATTCTACTCTAAAAAATCCACTCACGTCTCTACTTGAAAAGTCATACCAAACACGTGTATTGACTATCTAATTAGTAGCTAATAATGACAAACACAAAAGGAGCAAACAACAGCATACCTCCTTTGGTCCCGTCTGATATGTAGATAGGATTGAATTATTTTTAAGAAGCAGGATTGAATTGGATTGCTCATAAATATTCAAATATGATTACTAATCTTAGGATTACAAGATCTTCCCGAACCTTGTACTACTACGGCACATGAACTTGTAAATTTCTTTCTTGCAAAACCAGGCCCTTACTACTCCATAGAGTATTTATTTCATTTTCAAAATTTTTGAAATAAATGTAGACAATAAATATGAATAGAAAGCAGTTATGATAATTATAAAAGTAGAGAAAGTTACATTTAAATGCAGAGTTTGACTATCTTACTGATTAGATAAAGTTATTAAAAATATCTAAATATTCTTATTAATGGGTAATTTTAACCAATTAGTAAGTTAGTAAAACCCATGTGTTCCCACATTTGAGTGAAATGTTCTAATTTGCTTACTAGAGTTGTTCACTTCAATCCAAATATAATATCATAAGTTCTTATTTCATCACAAAATCACTACAACAAAACAGTCCAACAATACCGGACTATCCATATCGGGCACTAAAGGCCCGATATGGATACAATTATTTTATTTAAAAAAAAAAAATCAAAAACGCATTATCCATTCCGGGCGGATTGTGCCCGGTATGGATAATCAAAATTCCATACCGGGCGGGATAATTAGGTTATGCATACCGGGCGGATCGAGCTCGGTACGCATAATCCAAAACCATACCGGGTGCGACCCGCCCGGTATGGATAAAAAATTAAAAGACATTATCCATACCGAGCGGGTGACTCGACCGGTATGGATAATTTGGTTATGCATATTGGGCAAGTCGAGCCCGGTATGCATAATCCAAAACCATACCGAGTGCGACCCGCCTGGTATGTTATTTGGATTATCTATACCGAGCGCGACTCGCCCGGTATGCATAACCTGATGGGTTTATGCTCGGCCCGTACTCACAATTCTCCCTCCCATTTTAACCCTATTTTCTCCCCATTTCTCTTTCTCTCACATCAGCTCTCTCCCACTCTAGCCGCCGACGCTTCTCCCCCTTCGTCGGCCTGTCGGCACTCCGGAAGCCCGCCTTTCGTCTCGTCGGTCGCCGCCGTCCACCAATCTACCCCTAGTAAGTCTTCCCTTCTCTTGTTCTTCTCTTTCTCCCTTTCTTCTTCTCCTCCTTTCTTCTTCTTCTTCTGACCATCGCGCAACCGACCGGAACAAGTCCGACGGCGCGATCGCCGAGGCGCTTGGCGAAGCTAGAGAAGTTGATGAGGAAGCCAGATAAGAAGGCGAACAGAGTGTCGGTGCCGATGCCGAATGTGACGGAGGCGGAGCTACAACGGCGACGGGAGCAAAAGCAAGCGGAGATGGCGAGGAAGGCGGATGAGGCGAAGAGGCGGCAGGCGAGGGACGACGACGGAGGAAGAGTACGAGCGGATGGTGCTGGTGTCGAACACCAACCGCGACAACTCTGTGATCAAGGCGAGGAGTGTGGAGGAGGCGCTGGAGAAGATGGTGGGCATGAAATTTCCTTTTGATTAATTTTATTGGATAAGTAACTAGGGGAGAAGGGGAGGTATGCTCTGGATCCGAATTTTTAGAATACTACAAAAGATGGATCTTGAAAAACAGTTACAGTATTTGTTGTTATATCGTGCTAGATTATTGATACTTATGTTAACTCTTTATTTCCTACCAGCTGCGTAAATATATAGATGACACAGGGGACTATATTAATATTCAGGTGACTATTTTAACATATTGGTATTAGAATTTTGATGTACCAAATGGGTGTTTTTAATTTGAGCACTAAATTCATTTTCCTATTTGTTCAATCATTATATTTGTAAGTTAAGCTTAATTCTAGAATGTCTCCAAAGCAGTTTATAACACGTTATAATGGTTAATATCAGTGTTAGTATATTTCATTTATTTCTTGTTGCAGCTTAATAAGCACGAAAAATCAGTTGATTCAGGTGATGTCTTTACTCTGTATAGTCGAATCAAATCTTCTTGCTCATGTTGTTCATTACCTCTCATCACAGTTATAATTCTTCTTTCGGTTTTTGCTTTTGAGCTAGAAGTTTTCTCAAATTAGTTTTCTGGCTAAAGCTGTAAAACTTTCTTATCTACAATATAGTGATGGATATGTATCATATATTCCAGTTAGAGCTCATCCTAATTTTTGGGACTATTTGCGTGGATGTGTTTTCTCTGCTGGCTGCAATATTTGGCATGAACACCCCGGGTTAAAATTGTGACAGGTTAAAATTAGTATCCATGCCGAGCATATGCCCGGTATGGAAAATGATTATCCATACCGGGCATGTGCCCGGCATGGAAAATGGTTTTCCATGCCGGGCACATGCCCGGTATGGATACTCCCATTATCCATACCGACGGCATCCATACCGGGCAGATGCCCGGTATGGATAGTCAACCATACCGGGCATTGCCCGGTATGGATGACAAGTTTTGTTGTAGTGAATGATCGTGTAAATACTTAATAATATTTATTTATAGAATTACCAAAGTGGTTTATGTTAGCATACAATCAACAAACAATTACACATTAGGGTTAATAGAACCAATAATCTTAATAGACAAAACCAATAATTGAACGACAATTTGATGCTTCATGAAAATCAAAGATTACGAAAAATTTTAAACACAAAATAAGAGTTAAAAGAGGATAAACCTTCTTATAACTGACCATTAACTTATTATTTTACTATTGTAGCCATAACCCTTATGTATCATTAGATGCCTCAAATCACAACTGAACTCAAATTATAATAGTATCTAAATTGTTGTTGGCACAAGCAAAATTATTCAGTTCGGGCTAGAGATGTAACAATTTATTTCATCAAAACCATACACGCATAAGAAATCTAATGTTGTACCATAAATGTAACAAACTTGTTGGTCAACTCAACAGCCTTTTCATGGTTAGGGTTGTGCATATGGAAGCAGTGAACCTCGCCAAAATTTTCCACAATCTCAACACTTCCTTGCCATCCACTTCTCTTCAATTCCTCATAATAATTTTTCCCCACAACATTCAGATGATCTTTCTCGGCCACAAATATCAGCATCCTCTCACAGCCAAGCCTAGCCAGGTCCCGTGCGGGCGGCTTCAACCGTGGATCTTCCAATCCACCAATATTAGTTGGACACATGTGTAGCCACATCTGATCATCCTCCGTCCCGCCAAAGTAGGGATGCACCAAAATCAGACCAACCAGATTCACTCCGGGTAGCCCGATAGACCCGACCCGAAATCCCAGAGTGTGGGAAATATTCCCTCCAGCACTGTCTCCGCCGACGAAAACTCTTCCAAAATCAGCATGATCGTTCAACCATGGCTCGGGTCCTTTTCCAGTGACATGGGAGGCAACCCACTGGAGTGCGGTCCATGAGTCTTCATAACATGCGGGTATCGGTCGATCCGGGAAGAGTCCGTACTCAACGGACACGACCACGGCGTGTGCTTGGGAGGAGACGGTGGTGCAGAAGTCATTGTAGGGTTTAGCGAAGGCTGACATCATGGAGAAACCACCACCATGCACGTAAAACAAGAGAGGGAATTTCTGGTTAGGGTTTGTGATCTTGGGAATGAAAATACGGGCAGAGACATGAGGTTCAGATGAGATATTGACGTCCTTTGACCGGACGCCGGTGATGGGGTCATCGGACGGTGGCAATTTTTTGCAAGGAGGGCGGAAAAACTCGTGCCGGCCATCTTTGTAAACCCGGAAGAAGCGAAATTCTTTGGAGATTTCATTTGAAGCCATTGAAGAAAATATGAAATGTAATGGAACGAAATTGAAGGTTGGTTATGTGTTTTAACACACTGAGCAAGTGGTCCTTTTCTTATAGAGATAGGGAACTTGTATGTCCGACTATAATGCTAATGCAGTTACCTAACATTCTATACCTACCCGTAAGTCTTTTTTTTTATATATATATATAATTATATATATTGAAAGGAAGATACACCCAAAATACCTATACAATCCATGATTATATATACAAGATACCTAATTTTCAATTAGGTTTTCAGTCTTTGGTTATATGATGTTTAGTTGTATATGGTTAGTCGGATTTAGTGTTACCTTGTCATTCCTATGATTAGGAATCGTCTGACATTCCATCTGTCTTTCCTACTTGATTCTTTGAAGGGGATAAGTTTTGCTGTCTTTGTACATATACGGTAGCCCTCAATTTGGCTCAATTCTAGGGTTGTAATAATTTGGTTCCCAAATTTGGGATTGTGGTTATGAAAGTTCTAGTGTTTCAAAAAAAAAAGAAAAAAAAATACATTAAGGGGTCGTTTGTTTTTTGTCTGAAGACTAGACAGTGCTGCTGAAGACTGAAGACTGAATAGTGACTGAAACCTGAAATCTGAATGACATGTTTGTTTTTTTTTTTTCCTTTACCTCTAAATGTATTGTAATCTCGTTTGTTTCGTAAGGTTAAAATTGTTTGAAAACTAGTAATTTGACATTTATATCATTTTACTATTAGTCGTTTTAAAACTTCATTTAATATAATACAAACAATTATAATAAATTATTTAAAAAATACTAAAACACTTTTATGTATATATTAATAACATTTTTATTCATAATTAAAATATAACTAATTATTATAGTAAAGTGAATTTTTTAAATTATATATACAAAAATAAATTATTATAATAAAGTAAATTAAATTTATATATTTAAATAAAAATAAACAAAATATTCTTAAGTTAAAAAACTATTGCAACAAAAGTTGAAACTGTAAAATAATATATATTTTAGTCATTGCAATATTTCATTAATTACATTTAAAATAAATATGTTTAATGTAAAATTAGAATTAATTTGGAAATATATTATTTTGGGAATGATAGATTTGGAAGAATATATATAAAATATTATTAAGTGATTTGTCATTAAGTAAAAAGTTAAAAATTATAACTTTTTATATTCAGTGATTTTTGGGTAGTCTTAAGTGGTTTGATCACTTAAAAAAAAAGACAAAAATCATTTAAAATGTGTAATTCAGACTCATTAAGTGAAAAATGGTAAAAACAAATGACCCTTAACTATATTATTACAGCTGCTAGAATTGGAAACATATATCAGAAAAAGCATAAGCATTTCTGAAAATATAATTACAAGACAGAAATCGTTTAAATGATATAGTCAATTATTCTGATACGTATTAATAAGTACATAAGAACTTAGATACAGTTTTAATATAAAGTGCCAAACTAAGGCTTGGTTGCGCAAGTGTATATGTCTAGTCAAGTCAAACGAAAAAAAAGTGTATATATGAACAGGTCACTCCACTATTGCTTCCATTTGGCAGTCCGAATATTAGATTTTTGACGGATAACATTATGGTTATGTTTGGCATGTGAAATTAGAATAAAATTAAATAAATTGGATTAGATTAGATTAGATTAAAATTATACTATATTATGTTTGATATAGGTTGGGATTAGACTAGAATATAATTAATTTTATGAAAAATTTGGAAAAAAAAAATACATAAAACAACACACAGTTAATCGTGAACCCACCATCTTCAGTATCATCAACCACAGTTTATCATCATTATCAATCCAGCTCATCAATATCATCATCTCCCACAACAACATCATCAACATCATCAACGTCATCAACAACATCAATAACAACAACATCTATCAACAACATCAAACCATGAACTTAAAAAAGAAAAAATAAAAAATAAAAACAGGGGGTCCTAATTCTGGGTTTGATGATTAGGTTCTCAATTCATCAAACCCAGAACATTGAATTGGCTTTAAGTTCATCGAACCCATAACCATACCCCAAACTCATTATAAAATATAAATAAATAAAAAGATAGAAGTTAGAGAGTGCTACTGGTTTTATGAAGTTGTGATGAGAGACGAAGAGAATGTGAGAGAAAGAGAGATAGATGGAGGTGTGAGATAAGAGAAATAAGATGGGAAATGAGAAATCTCAAACCCACCAAAACTCATCATTTTGGTTGGGAATGAGAATTCCCAACCGATTAAAAAATGAGAGAGGTTGAGATATTTTGAATCCAAAACCTATTCTCTAAATATGGTATTTAATAGTTTAAGATATTTTAAATTCCAAATCTACTTTTATTCCGCCGTGTCAAATATGCCTTATAAGGACCTTTGGCTTAGATCAACCAATCTCTTGTTTTTACTGTATAATAGATGTTCAATCACATTGCTCACAGTGTCACGTGCAATGATATGTAAGTCGGTCAAGTGCAGTGCGTCTAGCACTCTCTCTAGGGGCGTTTTGGAGCACCAGATCGGAGCCTGAATTACTGGATTAGACACAGTTTGGGCGCATTTGGAGCTACACCTGAATCCTCGTTAGTGTCTCGATTGGTTATAACCAATCCCCAATCGTGGGTTATGTTGTAACCCATTTTTTACCACAATTTAACTCATTTGTATGGATTTAACCAATATTTTTTGTTTAATATTATTAATTTTAGGAAAGTAAAAATATTTTAAAATATAATTATTTTAATTTAATTTATTTAAATTATAAATATCATAATTGTTTCTAAAATGATTATAAATATTAAAAATAATTTAATAATTTTTTTAAAAATAGTTTGATGTTTTATTCTATTAAAACTGTTTTTTAATATTTTTATCTAAATAAAAATTTAAAATAATCTATCTATTAATTTTATATCAAATCCAATCTTAATATACACCAAACACATTATTATATTCAATCCGATACAATTCAATCAAGTTCAATACAATCAAATCTAATATAATTCAATTCAATCTAATTCAATAAGATCATCTAATTGCAACCTTTAAATATTTTTCTTTGTCATGAATTTTTCAACTTATCTTCTACTACCAAAATAAGTTATTTTTTACTTTCTATGATTGTGATATCAATAGCTGTGGCTTTGGCATGGCTGCAGTAGAGGGAACGGTAAAACTGAAAAGAAATTATGAGAATGAGTTGTATTTTTAAATTTTTAATTTCTTTTATATTTGAGTTGTATTTTTAAAATTTTAATTTCTTTTATATTTCTTAAATATTTGAATTTTATTGACCTTGAATTTGAATTCATCCCAACAACGATATTGGGTCAAACAAGGTAGTCTGACTAATACGTACAAACCTGTTCATGCAGGTAATGCAAATGTTAGAGTGTTAGACGTGACAGGTGCAGTCCTAGAAACAAGTTGTAGTGATGTTGTTTGTTGAGTAGCATGAGTTTAGGAGAAATTTGTTATTAGCGGAGTCACTATTATTTATTCTGTTATTAATGGTCTGTTATTAGAAAAGTTGCGGTCCTATTTTTTAGCTTACAAGTTGTGTTCAAGAGCTATATAAAGTCCTGAACTACTGAAATAAAAAAGTTAAAAAAAGAATTTTTATTTGCAGACTATAGTCTTAGTCCGCTGTCTTTCTCTATTTCTTTCTTCCCTTCTTATTTCTGAAGATTCTACACAACAATTTGGTATCAATGCTAGGTTCCGTCATCGATACCCGAGGCAAATCCAATGCCGAATTCCGCAATGAAGTTAGCGAAATACTAGCCCGCCATGAGTGGAGCTTTGATTTACTTGACAGCAACTTCAGCCAAGTCAACGCAGCATTGCAAACAGTTACGGCTGAATTTCAAGCATTGAGAACTCACTCTGCTACCCCTGCTCCTGACATCAATCCTTTTGGCCATGCTAATGCCTCTACCTCCCATAATTCTGCACCAAGAAACACAACCCCGGCTTCTAATACCTGGAACTCCACTAGTAACCGTGACCATACCCATTTGAAATTGTCATTTCCAAAGTTCAATGGGGACGATCCAACGGGATGGGTTTATAAGGCAGAGCAATACTTCAACTTCAAGAATGTCCCATGGGAACAACAAGTACAGCTTGCCTCTTTCCATCTAGAAGGCATTGCATTACAATGGCACCGTTGGTTTACCAAATTCGAGGGGCCATAACCTGAAATGAATTCACCAAAGCAGTGCTTCTTCGCTTCGGGCCAGCAGATTATGAAGATCCCTTTGACTCTCACACGGCTCAAACAAACCTCTTCCATGGCTGAATACCAGGAAGCTTTTGAAAAACTTTCTCATAGGGTGGATGGACTACCAGAAAATTTCCTCATTGGATGCTTCGTGGGGGGTCTACGAGATGGCATACGGTTAGATGTGAAGATAAAGCAACCACATTCGCTGACAGATGCAATTGGAGTTGCACGGTTAGTGGAGGAACGAAATCAACTACAAAAGAAATTAGGAAGCTCCTTTTGTTCTCAGACAACAGTGACAAACCAGAAACCTTCCACCCAACCGACACCGAGCATCTTGGGAGCCCCACCTAATCAAAATCAAATTCAAATCCTCCATCTGATTTCAAAAAAATTACCAGTCAAGAGGTGTAAAATCGTCGAGCAAAAGGGCTATGTTATTACTGCGATGAAAAATAGATACTAGGTCATCGCTGTCATCGTCCCCGAATGTTTATGATAGAAAACTTGAGAGGACCAACGTTCAAAGACTCATCTGAATTTGATCCTTGCCGACAAGGATAATTTCAAGGGGGGTGGAATGGTAGGTACAAACCTGTTCATGCAGGCAATGCAAATGTTGGAGTCTTAGACGTGGTAGGTGCAGTCCTAGAAATAAGTTGTAGTGATGGTTGTTGAGTAGCATGAGTTTAGGAGATATCTGTTATTAGTGGAGTCACTATTATTTATTCTGTTATTAATGGTCTGTTATTAGAAAAGTTATGGTCCTATTTTTTAACTTACATGTTGTGTTCAAGAACTATATAAAATCTAATTATTATTGGGAGCTAGTCACACCAGAAACAACTCATATAGTAAAAAGAAAATCTAATTTTTATTGGATAAGGTGGGGGTCAAATCTTGGTTTTGAAACCAAGGTTGCCTGTGTCCTGTGTGCTTCCATTGCACCACAAGGAAATTGACCATTTGTTTGTTAAACTATTTATTATACCATCTCATCATGAGTAATCCATAAGTTATATGACATTTACAAATATATAATGGCACATTATTTGAGATTCTAACTTCAAGAATTGTCTAAAATACTACAATAAAAATCATATCAATTTGTATTCAAAAAAATATTTCATTTTTTAATTTTTTTTTTTTTATTGAAATCTAACATTTCGATTTGCCAAGTCCTAATGGCATCAATCAAAATACTACCCAAAATAAAACTTCCACTATGTTTCTTTGCCATTTAATTAGTAAACGAGGGACTCGAACCTTTGTTACATAACTGAAGAAGAAATGCTCAACCACTTTACTAGTGGTAAGTTTCTCCTCACTTTGTAATTTATTGGGCAAATACGGGCTTCAAACCCCTATTACATAGATGAATAGGAAATGATTAATCACTTTGTCTGCTAAGAGTGCATATGTCTCTCTACACTTTAAGATTTTAATAAATAAAGGAGGAACTTAAACCCCTATCACATAGATCAACCAGTTTAGTAATCTTGTACATGGCAATCACACTGTTCAGTATCCAATTTTACAGAAAAGAGTAAACATATATATGTTATTAATTACTATATAAAGTTCACCAAAATGAGGTACAGCTCATCAATTACCAAAATGTAATTAATCTTGATTAACAAAGTGGACCATTCTGTCAATCAGTGGTCCAGCATTTTCATTATTGGGATTAAACATGTGGAAGCAATGATCTTCTCCAAAAGTCTCATAAAATTGCACATTACCTTTCCATCCACTGTTGAGCAAGGTCTCACAGTAAGCCACACCTCTATTCCTCAACCAATCTTTCTCTGCCACGCAAACCAACACTCTATCACCCACCATGCTCTTCAAGTTCGGATCCGATGCCGGGTTGAGCTTCGGGTCATCACCACACCCGGTACTACTTGGGCACATAAACTTGTACATTTCATCAGGCTCCTTACCCCCAAAAAATGGATGCACAATGAGCAAGCCCTCAATTTTTAAGCCTGATAATCCAACAATGCCAGCTCGGACGGCCACGAAATGGGCAATGTTAGCTCCAGCACTCTCACCGCCTAGAAATACCCGCCCAAGATCCGCATAATCGTTAAGCCACGGTTCAGGCCCTAGCCCGTTAGAGTGGGTTGCAACCCAGTTTAGCCCGGCCCATGAGTCATCATATGCAGTTGGCAGAGGGTGCTCAGGAGCCAACCTATAATCAATGGAAATGACAATGATGTTGGCTTTGGACACTAATGAAGTGAGCATATTCTTACCTCGAGCGCCAAAGGCTGAACCAACACAAAAACCTCCACCATGGTAGTGCACGAGAATCGGTAGCTTTCGGTCCACGCCGTCGATCTTTGGGATGAAAATACGGGCCATAACACCCGTTTCAGGCGAGATCACGACATCTTTGGATTGGACCCCAGTGCTTTGATCATGGCCTGCACCAACAGTTTCAAACACCATGTACCGCTCTACACGGCCATCTTTGTATACTTTGAAAAAGGGTGGAAAATCGTGGGTTATTTTATTAGTGCTTGAATCCATTGCAACAAATTTTGGAGAGTGAAAAGGAGAACTTAGTTTTGAGAAGCAATTTTGATTGTCTGAAAGAGAGAGAGAGGGTTGAATATATGAACAATAATATAAAATATCTAAATGTCAAAGAAAATTTATTTTTCTAGTTGAAACATTGGTGTAGAGAATTAAATGGCCGCATTTATTAGTACACGTAAATTTGTTGAATATCAGATATGATATTTTGATAGTTGTGGACGGTAAGGCCACTCCATCTTATCTTCTATCATGAACTATAATCTTTAGTGAATGTTATTTTTTTCTGGTTATTTCATTATATATTTTTTGTATTTGTATTTTATTCTATTTCCTGATAAGTTAAAACATTTAGATTTCGCTGTTTTTTTAACCACTTAGTGGACATTAGTAATTGACTCAATTTTTGAATAAGAGCATTAAAAGTGAACTTAAAATATTTGAATATCCCTAAAAATAAAAAAATAAAAAAAAATTATATATTAAACAATTCATCTCAATAAATAGAGATTTATCGTGTGTATGTTACTACTAGTATCTTTTTTATCATACACTTGCAAGAGAATCCTTGTTTCTAGTAGTGAAAATAGTGGTCACAAAACATACAAGTGGCAAGAAAATGACACTATTATTTGGATTTTGTGAATGACTAGTAACGACTTGTGGATTTGGATATTGAATTAATGATTCAATCTATCATTGCAAGTAGGGATGATAAAAATATCCGATCTGATCCAAACTTGTCTAAACCCGATCTATTTGAAGCAGGTTTGGGACGGAAAGTAGCGACTCATTTGGGGCATAGATCGGGTTTAGGGCAACTCTCAAAAATTCCAGATCGGGGTTTGGGGCATGTTTTTTTGTCTTGATCCAACTCAGTAGTCTAGTCTATATATAAATATTAAAAATTCTAAATTTGCGATTGCATATTAAAAAGAGTTATTACATGGTAATCAAATCCTTGCACTCTTAATTCTCAGAATTTTTATATCAATTTAGAATTCTTTCAAAAGTATCATGGATATCATAGTCAATTTGTCTATTTCTTTTATTTGTATATTAGTTTTTTATATTAATTATATCATTAGTTAAAAACTAAATCAGATCAATGGATAGGGTTCGTGGTAAGCCCCTCTAATCAGGTTTGAGTTTGGGACAGAAAGTAGCGATCCGTTGGAGGCATGGGTCGGATTTGAGGCACCCCTCAAAAATTTCGAATTGGATTTAATAAGAGCCAAATCCGATCCAATCCGATCCATTGCTATCCCCAATTGCAAGTGCTACAGAAAAAATTCATATTAAAGTAATTTTTTCACATTAGGCTTGATAAGAAATCAATAAGAATGACTTAATTTTAACATTCGAAAAAAATGATAATAAAAGTAGAGAATAATGTAACGTGATTTTTTTTCCTTTTTCTGAGATAAACATGAACTAAATCTTAATACTTAAATTAAGAAGCCAAAAAAAAAAAAAAAAAGTTTATTTTGAAAAAAAAAAAGGTACAATTTAACTAAAACAAACTTTGAGTCTCTTTGGAATGCCAACAACTGTACTTTGCGTCACTAATTTATGACTTCTTTTTTTTAAGTATTTTTATAACTCATTAATGTTTTCAAGTTTGGAACAAACCATTATATTATGTTCATATATTGCATAATAGTTAGGCTGATTCAATGCATAAAATTTGATATCCTTATCAATTAGAGACGTAAACATTCACATAGAAATAATACTCATAGGCCAAATTTATTCAATAAATATTTCAATGTAACATATTACACTACCAAAATCACAACTACAAGAAGTAATACCTTGTATTTTCAAGTGTAAATTGTAGGAACAATCTTTTAAATACTATAGCCACATGACCATAAACACTAGTTTCCAAACACTATAAACACCTCATTACTATATAGATGCTTCGCTGGTCTAGATAACTCATCACCATAGCCACCCCACCAAGAGAAATGTCATGAAATTTTCTCTACAAGTATGAGTAATGCAATACAATATGAGATATTAATACAAGACTTTTGTTTTTAATTTTCTCTCAAGCTAATTCCATATCTTTAACTTTGGTCTTGTTCAAGATTCTCCTTTCTTTTTTCAGTGATTCAGTGTTTGGAATGACCAAAATAAATATTCACTGATTAGCCTGAATAAAATCAATTAATTTCTTCATGAAGGGCCCGAGGTTCTCACTATTAGGAGTGAACATGTGAAAGCAATGATCCTCCCCATGAGTCTCATACAATTCTATTTTGCCATTCCATTCACTTTTGCTCAAAGTCTCATAATAATACACACCTCTATTTTTCAATGCATCCTTTTCTGCCACACATACCAAAATCTTATCAGACTTTAGCTTCTTCAAATTCGGATCCACAGCCGGGTTAATTAGCGGGTCACCGTCAAACCCGGTACTTGTTGGACACATATACTGGTACACACTATCAGGCTCTTTAACTCCAAAGTATGGGTGCACTATTATGGTTCCAATGATATTCACACCAGCCAATCCCATAGCGCCAGCTTTCACTGCCACGTGATGAGCAATGTTGGCCCCAGCACTGTCTCCCACCAAATAGACCCGCCCAAAATCCACATGCTGATTGAGCCACGATTCGGGCCCTTGCCCGTTGGCATGAGAAGCAATCCATTGCAGCCCGGTCCATGAGTCGTTGTGGCCTGTTGGTATAGGGTGCTCAGGGGCCTTCCTATAGTCAATGGTGATGGCTACAACATTGCCTTGAGCTGCAATTTTTGAAAGGAAAACCTTGAATGCCAAGTCCATGCCTGTTCCAAGGCAGAATCCACCACCGTGGTAATGGACAACCAAAGGGAGCTTTTGATCAGGACCATTGATCTTGGGGAGAAATATACGGGCTTTTACGCCGGTCTCAGGCGATACCACAACATCTTTGGACTCGACACCAGTGGCTGGGTCTGGCCCAGCAGGAGCTTGTTCAAAGACCATGTAACGCTCAATGCGACCATCTTTGTGAACTTTGAAGAATGGTGGAAAATCATGGGTTATCTCTCCACTACTTGCATTAGAAGCCATTTGAAAAAGCTTTGAGAAGCAAGTTTTTGGTTAATGTGAAGAAATGGTGGAAAAAATATATAAAAAATGAGGTGAAGATTTGCTTGTTCTGGTGGGTGACATTGATGGAAATGTTGCATGTTTATTTGGGACAACTCTTTTTTTTGTTTTCTTTTGACCGAGTTGTTGGGAAACACATTACACCAAGTCAGCATCTATTTCTTTAAAAAAAAAAAAAATTAGGTTTTATAATTTAATTATGTTCTAGAAAGCAAGATGTTGAAAAAGTCCTCGTGTAGAGAACTTCCATGGCCCATAGTTCCAACTAAAAGTCACGAAGAAAAACGTGTCAGTTGCAGCAACAAGATAGAAAATATGTGGTGTGGAGAACGTCTATAATTGCATGGTCACACCTTACAATTTGTTTTATTTATTTATTATTATTATTTTTTTAAATCAGCATAGTTCGGATTCCTGCCGAGAGCATGAAGACAAAGATGGGTGCCACGAAGTAGGGGATGGTTACAACTGGCAATTAATTATTTTATTTTTTTTTAAATTTATTTCTTTTTAAAAAATCAGCATGGTTACTACAAGCAATTTCTCATTTATTTATGTATACATATAAACATGCTGGTTTTCTATGTAAATTCTTCAATAGATGTTTCGGCATTTTATAAATTTATTATAAAATACTGATATAAACTTGTTACATTAATATAAAAGATAATTTTTATTGTCTTTGTTTAGATTATATATTAATTAACATCAAAAGTATTAATAAAGAAAATTCATTTTATTTTTTTTAATAATGTTATACTTTTAAGAAATTTATCCAAAAAATTTGTTTAAATGATGTAATAAACTGATCTTTTGTAGTCACCACATTAATTTTAAGATGATATATTGATGATATAATAATTACACATAGACTTATCACGTAATGAATTTAGATAAATTTTTTGGTAGTATAACATTATTTATTTATTTGTTTTTTAATCAATAACTCTTTTTATTATTAAAAGTCAATACGTCTAACATTTAAATTTTGACAAGGTAATGAAATAGAAAATGTAAATTTGTGTTCATTTTATATACTTCACAAATTTGTAGCCTGTGATCCTCACTCCAAAACTATGAAGTGTTGGATTACATACGACTTCTATAAAAATTCTTTAAGTAATTTCAAAAGGCAAATTCATACAAGCTTTTAAGAGTTAATAGCGACAAATGAAAAAGCAATAATTGTTTGGTTTTTTTGTTTTTTAATTGCTTGGTTTTAATTGATGAAAATAGATCATGTTTTTCTTGATGAAATATTATCACTTTTTCTGCTTGAATTCATTGAAATGTTTCTGAGGCCTGAGTGGTCTCTTTCATAAAAGGCTGGCTTAAAGACAGCTGGAATGAACTCGCTGCAACTAGAAGTCATAGAGTATAGCAAATCCAACTTTCATAGTCGAATTGTGAATGTTAGATGAAACGAGAAATTTAGCTGAAGAATCTCTTACAAAAGGTTGTAAAAACAAAAATCTAGTAGTGAATTTTTACTCAATAAGAAAACGTCGTTAATCAAGTACGAGTTAATTGTGCCATGCACGCGATGAAGAATTATAATTGCTTGTCAAGTACTGGGAACAGAGTAGCCAATAAAATAAATCCTAATATATGTGTCTCACGTCTCACCACACCATTTCAATTGAAAACATGCAATAATTAAAGAGTTGTGCTAGTGTCACCATTTCAATCCACTACATCGAAAATTGAAGTCAATAGCTTCTTTATTTTATCAAATAATGCACAACACTGCAAACCTTTTCATTTTTACCAAATCACAAACAAAAAAGACCCCAACTCAATCAACCTAGTCTTGTTTTATAAAATCAACCATTTTCTTCATCAATGTCACAGCCGTCTCGGAATTGGAATTGAACAAATGAAAGCAATGATCTTCCCCAACAGTCTCATAAAATTCAACCGTGCCATCCCACTCACTTTTGGCCAAAGTTTCATAGTAAACCACACCCCTATTTTTCAACCCATCTTTCTCTGCCACGCACACAAGTACTCTATCACCACCCATATCCTTCAAGTTCGGATCCACTGCCGGGTTCAGTTTAGGGTCATCCCCACCCCCGCTACTGGTCGGATACATGTACTTGATCATTTTATCAAGCTCTTTACCAACAACAAAGAAGGGGTGCACTATAAGTACCCCAACAATTTTCAAGCCATCCAATTCAGTCACGCCAGCTTGGACTGCTACGTAGTGTGCTAAGTTGGCTCCGGCACTCTCACCGGTTAAAAAAACCTGTCCAAAATCCACATGTTGGTTTATCCACGGTTCAGGACCCGACCCATTAGCGTGAGAAGCGATCCATTGAAGCCCGGCCCATGAGTCTTCATATGCAATTGGTAGAGGGTGTTCAGGGGCCAGCCTATAGTCAATTGAAATGGCCATGATGTTGGCTTGTGTTACAAGAAATGTAAGAAAAGCTTGGGTGATTGAGTCGAAGGGTGACCCTATGCAAAAACCCCCACCATGGTAGTGGACAAGAAGAGGAAGTTTTTGATCTGGGGTGTGAATTTCTGGGAGGAAGATACGGGCCTTGACACCGGTAAGGGATGAGACCACCACATCCTTGGACTGGACCTTGGTTATGTCCAGGCCCGTACTAATCGGCTTGGGAAGGCCGTCCAAGATTCCATACCTCTCTACTCGACCATCTTTGTAGACCTTGAAGAATGGCGGAAAGTCATGGGATATATTTTCATTGGTTGAAGCCATGGAAGATTTTCTGAGATAGAAAGCGAGGAAGGAAGTGCTTTTGAGAAACGGGGTTGTGATTATTCAGAGTGTGAGAGTCTGAAAAGTTGAAAAACAAAGAACGAAACTAAAAATCATTCAAAAGCTAACTTTTAAAGTTGGAATGGTGGGTAAACACTATGTGTTGTTGGTTGAGTACCCTATCACATTCAAACTAACATGAATGTATATACATAGGATAATTCTACTATCAATATTTCATAATTTTAAAAAATTATGATAAATTAATTAAATTCATTCATTACATTCTCTCTCTTAAAATAAATTATCTCTTCTATTTAATTCAAATGTAATGGATGAATTTGATTGATTTGTCCTAACTTTTTAAAGTTAGGAGACACTAATGATAAAATTATTATATATATATATATTTATATTTATAGTTATTTATTTGATATTGTTGAGTTCACACCTTCAACTACATTCTTTTTTTTTTTTTATTAAAAAAAATTTGACAAATAGCAAGCAAAACAGAAGTTTATCCAACCTTATAGAGATTAATCAAGGAAAAACAAAAATTACTTTAATCAAATTAAAATATGTGGAAGTATGAGTTTCAAAACCTTTTATAAAACTCAGGAATCTGAATCTATAAAATAAAATAACAAAAACAAAATAAAAGATTAGACTTTTACTTGTTATATTGATTCTATGTGAATTGCTTATCGCTCAATCTTCCTTAATATGTTTCTACATAAAAAAATAAAAAATAAAAAAATAAAAATAAAATGAATTGACATAATTATATTCTTTTCTTAAAAAGAAAATCAAATCTAACTAAATAAGATGTGATTGCTTACTTTAAGTTATGCAAAGAAGAAAGACACAAATTTTTCTTCTCTATATATTAGTTGTTGAAACAAAAACTTTTTTCCTCAAATGTACCAAAAGCCCCATTCACAAAAAAGAAAATTGTTTCTTTTCTTTCTATAGGCAACAATTAGAGTTTCCATAAATTTAATTTAAAATTAATATTGAAACCCTTATCTGTTGAGAATTGAACTTTTGATCCATATAACATAATTAATTCAAATTCAATTTATATTATATTCTAGAATCGAGATCATAATCTATAATAAATTAATTCATAAATAATTTAAATCTGAGTCATTAATGAGAATTGAATTCAAAACCTCTTATAAAATTAATTAAATAATTATTAGTTCATAATCAATAATTGACTAATTAATTACTACAAGATTTAAATAATCAATATTATTCAAATACCAAGTGAACACAAACTTTGCAACTCACGTAACACATATAATTGGACCGTCCTATTTTAATATTCTATATACACGTTTTTTATAATGAAATGAGCTATCAAGAGGACCTAATAGATTTACAGTTTTGAGCTTCAATAATATAAGAATTATTAAATAAACTCTTTAATTAAATAATTTACTATTATTAACCATAAAGTTATGTTGAGGTATCAACTATACATCTAACAACAAACCGTAATTGCTCTAACTCATGTCACACAATAAAATAGATAACGAATTAATCAGCCCACATAATTGGTTAAATTGGCCCTCTAAAATTAGATCACATAATTGACCTAACTCTAGCCTAAAGATAGATAAAAAAAATCAATCAGGCTATAGAATTTGGTAGATTGATCCTCTAGAATTATATCACTGAATTGTCCTAATCCTAACCCAAATAATCCCAAGCAAGAACACCCAAAAAAACCGAGAGTAAATTAAAAGACAATTCCTTTGCAAAGTTGTAAGATTTTATTAATTTTCAAAAGTCAAAAAGATAATAGCAACCCTCTACTAATCTTTTATTTATAGTTAAATAATTCCAATTTTCCTAAGAAACAAATCTTTCTTAAGAAATAGAAACCTAAAAGAAAATAAATTAAATAACTTAATGAAATAAAAACATAAAAGGAAATAAATCCAAAACCTAAAAGGAAAATAAATCCAACTAATAAAGAAATACTATTAAAGTCTAAAATAAAGAAATAATATTTTAAATAAAAATGGGTTGATTGATCCCCTAAAATTATATTATAGAATTGATCTAATCCAAGTCCAAATAATCCAAAATAAGAATATCTATAAAAGCCAAAAGAAAATCAAAAGAGAATTATCTTGCAAAGTTGCAAGATTTTATTAATTTTTTAAAAGCCAAAATGATAATAACAACCATAAACTAATTTTCTATTTATAACTAAATCATTCTAACTTTCTTAAGAAATAAGTCTTTGTTAGAAAATATAAACCTTAAAGATAATAAATTAAATAACTTAAGAAAATAAAAACATAAAAGAAAATAAATCTAAAATATAAAAGGAAAATAAATCCAACTAATAAAGAAATACTATTAGAGTCTAAAATAAAGAAATAATATTTTGAATATGAAGAGGAAGTCCAAACATGTCCGAAATCCAAACAAATAATATTTTATCGTAAATCGCAGTGGACAGATTCTCCTTAGGTTTTTATCAGGTTACTTTACTAAAAACTTAAGATCGCACTTTCAAACCTACATATGTTTTTATACAATCTGAAATTTTCAGTATTCATTAATTTAATAATTACATATGATTTGATCTTCCGTAAGTAGTTCATAATTAGAGTTTGGTCAAAATATCAATTTTACCCCTCTAATTATTTCTTGTTCATTTAAATATCATTGATTCTCTAATAAACATTATATTCATAACAACTTATAAATTTTTCTTTGTATTTACATATAAATAGAGAGTTGAACACTCTTATTGTTTAAGATCTGAGACAACCCTTAAGAGAACTATTTCTCTGCTTTTCGAAGAATAAGTGGATTTCACTATTATATAGAATATTTTCAGTTACTTACTAAATCATATCCTCAAAATATGAAGTTATTGGTTGGACATCTACACAATTCTCACCCATATAAATCAAATAATATAACTCAACAAGCAAAAATCTACAATACACTTAAAATAAAAATTAATTCATCTATGATTATCAAGTCAATAAATATGAATATCTAAGTTTAACAGATATTAGTTAAAAATTTATGTTTATCATGATCCAGTCCTATATAATTTTTATTATATAACATGTCTCCATTTTCATGTCGTCATATGAACAGTTTCGGATAATACTATCATATCAAATACGCGATAGACAGTAACTATAGATTTACAAATGAAATATCCAACTTGATTTGTTTATGGACTCTTTAAATTACTTATCTTAAACTAAATCCGTTTATATAAAACACTTATATATTTAGTTCAAGATTACATCAGTAATGAAGCATGTTTCTCATAATATTTACAAGTTTTGCACAATATATAAATTGAACAAAATGATTACTTTTTTAACATTTACAAAATCGTTTATATAATTACAAGCTCTTAGAACATAAATCCTAACAATTAAAACATCTCTAAAGGAACTCTCTAAATATTAGTTAAAATAATAAGAAAATCATTTTTAACTAATAACCTTTGATTAAGTCACTCTAACCATTCTCTCTATTTTGACTAAACAAATGAAAATTCATGCAAGTTTGTATTTTCAAAAAGAAAATTGTTTGCTTTATCACAAATTTAATATTAAAACAATATAAAAAAGAATTTGGTTAAGATTTCTTGCTCTCTTCATTTGGCTAGGGTGATTCAAGTTTTTTTAAATATGTTACAATATGGAGAGTAGTTGGAGTTAATAAAATGTTACATTATTAGCTATTTTAGCTAAGGATAATAATGTATAATTAGTACGGTTGGAGACGTTTCTAGGTATTACAAAGATAAAGAAGAAGTCTTCTCATATATTCCAATTAATGTACATGGTGAGATGTGTACTCCGAATATATGTGGAAACCAAGATCGAGCATAACAAAGAAAATGTCTCCTCATATTTTTAGTTTGTGATTTGTTCACTTAAATTAATAATTTAATATATAATTACGCTATTTCAAAAAACAAAAATAATTGTCTGAAATTTTCCATTTTTTCGTCTTTTGATAATTAATACGCTATTAATTGGTCACAAGTAATTGTATGTGTACACCCTGAAATTTTAAGTTACATAAATTTAAAAGAGTTCCCCAAATTTTCAGTTCGACAGCTTTACCCTAGCAACTAAATTATTTATGAAAGAATCAATTTTAGTAACTTGTTAACAATAATGTAGTATGCCTTTCCTCTAGAACTTTTATTTACAATTATTATAACCCTATTAATGAAGCAGCGAGTTTGTAATTTGGCTTATAGAATTCTGCTTTAGAAAGTGACACTTGGTAATTTTAGGTTGATTCGAATTGAATTATACTATATAGTATTTAATTTTAACAAATTGAATTCATGACAATAGAGATGACGATGATGGATGAAAGAGATATGCAAAAACGAAATGATAAAAAATGTTGCGTAAACTACTTTAGTATGGCCAGAAACCTAACCTATATGATGATATTAGTTAAGAGAAAAGTATCAAACTTAAGCATGTCATACTCATAGTAGTCAAATCCACCACTTTTTAGGATCAGATTTAGTTTACAACCCATTTCACATTCATCATTTGTTGCTATCAAGGTACAGATTTGAGTTGGTATTCTTATTTTGTAGCTAACGTCTGTTAATAGTGTTAATTTTGCGTTAAAACTACGCAATGAGGATTTGACCTCTTAATTAGACCGAGGCCCTCAAAAATCAAATGTGCACATTATTCTCCATCAACTTTGTCCATGGCAGAAGCTTCTACATTGCTTCATTTCTCTAACATCATTTTGACTGATCGCTCTATTAAGTCCAAACCAACTTTGTTGCTCTTTCCAGTGTCTGTCGATTGCTATTAGCAACACCTGTCTTCGGTTCTTTCACTGGTCTCACTTGCAATTCGTGGATGGGCTGTTGTTCCACAATCTACTAATTTTGGGCGTCGTTTGTCGATCATAAGAGCCCACTTGTCACAGTCGGAGCCGTCCCCATCTATTGTGGGCTTGAAGTTTCTGAAATGGAATTCATTAGGAGCGGCGTTATTTACACCCGTTTGAAATTATATGTACATTCCTAATGTTATGTATTTTTAAAATTCCGACTTTTCCCTTAAAGTAGCTTGTTAACTGTTTTCAGTATATATTAATTATTTTTAACAATTTATTTTTCATTATTTTATAAGATATTAAATGTAAAAATATAAAACAAAACAAATATAAAATAATAACAATAATAATAATAAAGGCATAGATCCAACCATGAATCTTCATCAATGGATCTCTATCCATCTCCAAATCTCCATGGAGATAGAGATCTAAGATCTCCATCACCGACTGGAATCTTCATCAGGGATCTGGGTCTTTATCATGAAGATGGAGACCCAAGTGTGTCACCATCGTCGTGATGGAGGAGACTCAATTTTTCAGGCCCATATATCTAAGTCTCCATCATCGACGATTTCTGGGTCTCCATCGCGCAATAAAGACCCAACCAATGATGAAAATCCTCACATGGAGATGCTCAACTAGTGAGGATCCCAATTTCAACGTTTATTTTTTAAGTATTTTTTTTAAAGAAAAACCATTTTAAAATTAATCTCTATCATCCATCACAGAGATGGATAATAGAAATTAAAATTTCTTTTTTATATTTTTTTAAAAATATTTTTTCTATTTTTTTTAATTATATATTGATCAAATACATCAAACATTCACTTTTCAAGTATCAGAAGCATTATTTTCACTACACCACTTTACCACTGTTAGCCATTAACTTTAACAGTCTTAGTGTAACAATAGATAGCTAAATTGTAATTAAAGTTTAAAGTTTACACCGTCTATTAGTACATTCTAACTAGATAGTTAAATTGTAATTTGTTGAAAAATCTTCAATAAATCTATTCGACCATAATTCTTTTATCTTCTTTAATTAATTTAATGTAGAAAAGCTCAAACGATTTCATGATCTAAAAAACCTTTTTAATCGACAACAAATTGATATACAAGTTTTTCCCAAATTTTACTCGCAAAAATTTTACTTTTAAAAAATCTACTACTAAAATTCAACTTCTATCGGTTTAACTAAACATAGCCTTAATATGTGTAGAGGCTAATCTATTACAGTTGTTGAGGTAGACTACTAGGTCTACTTCAACTTTGTTAGGCCATTAACATCCTACAAATAAAGCCAAAAAATATGAGGTAGAGCGCTTGACACCGAGGTTATGCCAGTCAGAGGCATTCTGACACTATTTAGAATTGGTAAAAATGACAAAGAACGTATGACAATAGAAGCTAAGTTGGGAGTACTTCCTGTAACGTCAAACACTTGAAATGGTATAGCGAAGTTGTAGAGGTTATCAGATCAAAGCTAGTTGGGATATTATCAAGAGGGTCCGACCAAATGTTTACTATTGATAGATGTCGATCAAACTGTGCTCGAGAGTGGAAGTAATGGAATTGAGAGTGAAGAGCGTCAAAGATATAGCTGTGTTTCCCAAATAAATATTGAATGCAATGTAATATAGGTTTAGAAATATAAGATCGAGTACGATATTGAATGAACAAAGCTCAAGGACAATATTATGCATTTTGAAATCAAAGCGTAAGGAATCAGAGAGTTTTTCCACTAGCCATGCTTGAGTATTTATATTTAATCAAATAATTGTTGAAGGCTCTGAGTGGAGGATCCTACATTCTGAGAATCCTTCGCACTTGACTCCGACGAGGTCAAGTTTGGTCAAGGAGACCAAATCAACGAGACAGTAGCAAATTCTGGGCATGGCTGCTGTAGTCTTTGGGCTTGGGTTTGGGCTTTACTTTTGGACTTGGACACAATTTTTATCACTACAATATGTAGGTCTACTTTCGATGGCTTTTGCACAGTTTTTCTCCGCAAAGCATACCATAAAACTATGGCTTGCAACTCTGTTTTCCTTCGTTAATGTAGGTCTTTTTTTGGTGGCTTTTGCATAATTTTTCTTCTCAAAGAATTCCACGAAACTATGGCTTGCATCTCTATTTTACTTCATTTTTTCATTGAATTCGAACTCAGTTACAAATGCAAAAATAAAATAAAATTAAATTAAATTAATTACTTAAATTATTAATGGATGTATATGTATCGGTGTATGTGTTGATTTCCCTTTTTGTCCGATGATATTAACTTTTTATTGTTTTTCTTTCTTGCTAAATATGATATACATTTGGTGGTGGATAAGATGTGAAAGCATTCATTTTTCTGTTTCTTTCCACAGAAATTGACCAATAAAATCGTTGATAACATATTTACTAATTTAAGAAACAAAAATAGATAACATATTTACATAATTACATCTAAGAGGCCATGAGTTCAACTCATTGCTCTCCCTAAACCCTCATTTAATTGTAATATTTTAAAAAAAAAATACAAATATAAATGTCAAACAAACTTTAACTAATCTATCTATATTAAAATCATAAATTAAAGAAATTCACCTTCCATCAATCATTAACATGTTTAGTCAAACTAGACGATAATTGAGCACTAACCGACACATTAATTTTGCTTTTTCTAAAAAAATATAATAATAATATATATATATTTAAAAAAAAAAAGGTGGAAAAGCTCAAATGCCGTTACCAAACCACAAGAAAAAGCACCTCCATCAAACACCCGTGGGGCATACTTGAAACGACAATCATCATCAGCACAGTTAACGATCGTTAAAGTGACTTCCATCTTCAAATTGAGAGGTCTGCAAAACAAGACCCTAACGTTTTATTTTATTTTTAAAATAACTCTTTAATTTAAAATTTAGATACAAATAAAAATTTTTCGTGTTAGTTAGGGTTTGACTACTTTATTCAACTACTAACCTCACTTAATAATTGAAACCCTTGAATTGTTTATTAGAGTAGTTATTAAATTCAATTTAAGAACTCCAATTGATGGGTAAGACTAATGGTTTGGTATGAAAGTTAAATTCATTTATTAAATGTTTTGTGTATAATCATGTATAAAATTAAAACTTCTATTGTACGTCACATTCTGCATATGTAATTGAGCAACTCTTTATCCATTTCAATAGGGAGGATTCGAGTTCTATCAATCACGATACTATCTTCGAATAATAAAAATAGATATCAAACAAGTCAAATAATAATTGATACCAAAATTATGAGATTATATGCTAAGGAACGATAATGTCAGGAGATTATATTAACAATAGATATCTAGACTATTTAAATAGTGATTGATTTAAGTAGATTGAACAATAATAAACATTCAACGTTCTATCAAACTTTCCATTTAACCTTATATGACAGTCGAACTGTCATTCTCATATCAATTATTTTGTTAATCTTAAATTCATATATTTAATGATAGAGTAATGTTATACTATCAAAAAATTATTCAATTGATGTAGCAAACTTATATATAATTACCACATCATCAATATATCATCATAAAATTAATGTGATAACTACAAATCAATTTATCACATCATTTAAATAAAATTTTTCAATGAATTTTTTAAAAATATAGATAAAAGTATTAGATGTCTACCTTCGTCTACATAGATCATATGAAAGCCCTCAACTTCCAAGTAAAAAATATATATTAAAATCAGGAAAGTAATTTAATAAAAAATATCAAACTTCCAAGTTGGTCTTTGCAACTATTGCTTTTGAATAAAAATACGTAAATACAGCATCGTTTCAGCCCAAAAAGGAAGAACATCCCAACCTTTTTTTCTCAACCTCACGAGATGGAGTCCGTACAATGAAAACCGAAAACAGGGAGAGAGAGATCTGTGAGTGTGACTGAGAGAGAAGCACCAATGATAACACGAACACACACATATACATTAAAGACCAACGGACAAAGTCACAAACAAGTGAGAGGGTGCAACAACAACGGTCCTGAAAACCCATATACATCTTAGTTAATTTCTCTTTCTACGCGAAACAGCTGGTCTTTGTTTTATTGTTTTTTAGTTTTTCTGGGTCTCCCTTTTTCGCTTGACTTTGATCCATTCTTGGATTGAAAATGAGAGACAAAAAGCTAGACTTGAAAGAGTAAAAGGAGAAGGAGAAGCTAGCCAAGAACAATCCCAGCTAACAAATGCCCTTTTGAGCTTTTTCAAAGCTATGGCTGACGATCTTTGTTTCTTCTCCAAGGTCTGTTTCTTATATATATATATATATATTTTCATTGCTTGCTTATATACGCAGCTAGTTTGTCATTATGTGATGGGATCCTGTTCATGGTATTTGTTTATTAATTGTAGGTTTTTTGTAATTTTTGGGGTGCCATGTGAGTTTTATGATCTGGGTTTGGAATATTAAACATATATATATTATTTGGTTCCCTTATTTTTGGGGTCTGTTTTTATTCTTTATTTTTTCAATTGAAGCAATCCCAGATTTCATTTTAATTAGATTGGGATTTACAAGTTGATTTTTTTATTCTAAATGTGGTTAATGAGTGCTTTTTGGTTTATGTCATTATTTTTTTTTTGGGTTTTGAAAGAATCAGGCTTGTTTTGGTTAAATTTGTGTCCTCTGTTTTGTGGTTAATTACAAATTTTGACATCTGGGTAATTGATAATTTGCAGGATACTTTTATGTTAAAGTCTCCGAAGAAGTCACCTTTGGTGTTGAGGATGGTTGTCTTGGTGTTTGCAATGGTCTGTGGTGTGTATATATGCTCAGTGTGTCTAAAGCAAATAGGCACCCGCACCAATAATGAATTTTTGAATCTTGAAGTGACTCAGAGGCCGTGTCCAGAGCCTAACATTGAACCATGGGAGATTCCTTATGTGCATTATCCGAAACCGAAGACTTATAGCAGGTAAGTCATTGTCTATTTCACTTCTTAGTTAGTTCAATTTTGATGTGCATACATTGATGTGGTTTTGTTTTGGGTGGATAATTAGGGCTGAATGTGCATGCAATCCTGTAAGGTATTTTGCCATTCTGTCGATGCAGCGATCAGGCAGTGGATGGTTTGAGACGTTATTAAACAATCATACCAACATAAGCTCTAATGGGGAGATTTTCTCTGTTAAAGTAAGGAGGAGTAATGTATCATCTATTGTGGAGACTTTGGACAAAATTTATAACCTTGATTGGTTGAGTAGTGCTTCCAAGAATGAGTGTACAGCAGCTGTTGGCTTGAAGTGGATGCTTAATCAGGTAAGAGAGCCTTCCTGTATGCTCATTCATTAATTTGGTTTTCGACATCTTCCTTATATTTGTGGCTAAAATCACAATGCCTCTACCTGCAGTTTGTTATTGTTGTTGTTATTTATGTCTTCTACTCTTATTACAATCTGTTTTCTTCTCTTTTTCAGAAAAATGAATTCATTCTTTTGAATTAAGTGGGTTCATACATTACTTTGAAGTGGGGCTGCTTGATTCTTTATCTTATCATTAATCTTTTCTAGAGATACACTGGTCTGGCATGATCACTAACTCTAAAGGACAATGGAAAAACTCTGTGACAAGCTAAAATTATTGAAAAAAAAACTGTAAAAAAATCTTCTCTCTAATAACTTGAAGTTGCTTATAGTGTCTTCTGTTAAGTAGTTATTAGCTAGGATAGTCGTATAAATTGAGCACCCCATGATGGGCAAATGAAAACTCCCATGACTTAAAGAGGTCTGGAGTTTTTCCCTTATTCAGGAGTTTCTTCTCATTTTAACAAGTTTTTCTTGTTAACACTCTGGGAACCATACCTTATAATTACTATTTTGTTTACAATATTGGAACTGTTAATAAATTGATCCTAGATTGTATTCTATTTATGGATTCCTATCATGCATGCTACACTATTGTTTGACCAAATCTGAAGTAGAACTCCTTTTCCAATGTTAATGCTAGGTAATGAGCTTTTGTGGGAAACCGTGGAGCACTACAATATGGATATTATAAACTTTTGAACATCTAGTATGCATTACAATGATCATCATCGAACCTTTTGTGGCTTTTGTGAGTGGGTAAATGAAAGAAGTGGGCATTAGATATTTCATGAAACTGTCAACAAGAGTTCTAGTAACATTTATGTACATATTCTTTTTCTGCTGTTGCAGATTGTAGGAGTTAGGTTTGTAGAGGTTATATTAGAACAAAGTTGGGATATACAATGTAATGAAAAAAGCCAACATGTAAGGAAAATGGCACTAACATAGTAACATGTAAAATTTCTGCCAATACAGTTGTAATTTTTGAAAGCTATATTATTGAAGTATTGATGTGCTATAGCATTATTGAGAGTTGGCACTTAAATTGGCTAGCCTTTTGCAAAAGCAGCACAGTAGTATCAAAGTTTTGATCTTGTTTTGATGTGAACAAGATGGCTATGGGACTGTATTTGATCTGTATTCTTTACAGAGTTATCATTGGTGCCCAAGTGAAACCCTATTTTGATACTTCTAAGATAGTGAGCTGATATTTTGGAGGTAAAAATATTGGCAGGGACCCATTACATGAGACTGATAAAAGATACTTTCTCAAATTTTAGTTTTAAAGGTTGCACTAGTATGGTTCCATATCAGGAGATGAATAAAAGAATGGAGGATCAAAGATTTCTCGAACAAGAGGAGAAAACTAAGGGAGGTCCTAATGACCACAAATTTTCAATTAGGAGGGACTGAGGTAGCTTGAAGCAGACACTAATGGAGGGAGTCAAGGCAACACTCTCATTAGAAGATTAGCCTCCTCGATGGCTGATATAAGAGTCCTTAAGGAAACATACATTATCTCTGAGGTTAAAGTTTTCTCTAGGCTAACTAAAACTGAATATTCATTTGATGACTTTGTGCCTTTAATTGAAGCGTCTTTTTCAAGATAGAATTATGCACATGTTAGGTGTTCTCTTGACCTAAAAGCTTAAACTTGCAAGTGAAGGCTCAAATTAATGTATTTAAGCATTTTAATGTCAGAAATAGTGGGGCAGTAATGCTGATCTGTTCAATGTCTTAAATGAGGTTCACCAGCAAAAGGAACACAGTCTTGCTTCTAAGTTTTCAAGTTTCTAATTGTTGACAAGCCAATATAAACCATGCAAGATGCTGTCAGTACAGTGTAAAACATCTCAAAATTGATCATCTCTGTCTTTAATGCTAATTTTCAAGTCTGAGATCCGCCCAAAAATGCATGAAATACGTACTGGTAGTAGTTTATAATCTCACATTGACAATTGTAAAATTGGTAATGTATTCTAAATGAAATTAATTGTGACGATGAAGTATCCAGTGGTACATTATTCCACTTTATCCTAATTCAAGCTCATGATTTGTTAGTATACTAAGAATCTCAGTGTCAAGTCGATGATTTTATTTCTTTCTTTGTTTCTTGGAAGATAGTGCATGATATTATTTTTCTCTGTTTTTTGGCATGTTTTGGGTAAACAATTAGTATGAGTTAACAGTGTTGTTAACTTGTTTATGCAGGGTTTGTTGCAGCATCACCAAGAAATAGTTGAGTACTTCAAAACACGGGGTGTTTCAGCAATATTTCTCTTCCGAAGAAATCTTTTGCGAAGGATGATTTCAGTGCTTGCAAATTCTTATGATCGGGCTAACAAGCTGTTGAACGGGACTCACAAGTCTCATGTTCATTCGCCACATGAGGTCTCTCTCTCTCTCTCTCTCTCACTTCCTCCTTCCTCCATTGGCTTATGCAAGCTTTTTAACTTGAAGTGGGTAATGATTTCAGGCAGCAATTCTAGCAAAATACAAACCTTTAATCAATGCCACATTGCTAATACGCGATCTTAAGCAAGTAGAAGATACACAAACCAAAGCGTTGGAGTACTTCAAGAGCACTCGACACATCATCCTTTACTATGAGGATATACTGGAAAACAGCACGGTACGACAAACTATTACAACAGGAAAAGCTGATCTCTCACACATTTTTTAGTTCTTTTATTTTAATGTTGGTACCTAAAATATTTGGTATCTTTTTTTTCTTGCAGAAATTAGAAGATGTTCAAGAATTTTTGAAGGTTCCTAAGAGGGAAGTTAAGAGTCGGCAAGTGAAGATACACAAAGGGCCATTGTCCAATTATGTCGAAAACTGGGATGATGTCCAAAAGGCACTCAATGGAACTAAATATGAGAGTTTCTTGCATGGAGATCATCGCAAGTAAACCACTCGATGTACATAGCTGAAATCTTCTTTTTTTCTTTCTTCTTTGATCTTTCTATTCTTTAATGGCAGGAGCCAACAGGAAAACACCCTGTTGAAATTTTGGCTGCAGTTTGTGCATTTTGCTTTCGGCTTTGTTATCCTCACACAACTAATATTTATTCATTCTTTTCTAATTCTCCTCTTCAAGAGACAATTGTTATCAAGCTAATTAATATAGAAGCTTGCTGGTTCCCCTTGCTTATTCTTTTCCATCTGTGCTTGTCTAATCTGTTGTGTAGAGATAGAAAGAGCCAATAAAGGATCATAAAACCATATAATCTGTTGCCAATGCTGAACAAGGTTTAGATTGCTTGTAAGTTTATTCACAGATGAACAGATTGTACACTTGCACCGTTTCAGAAGGCCGTTAAAGCAGCATCTGAACTTCAAATGTTGTAAAATTGTCTCTCTTTATGATTTTTTTTTTATAGTAGTACACAATCCCATCACAGAAAATGGCGCTATAAATGACTATGCGGATCATACATGCAACCAATTTGAAGCTTTAACTGCTTGATAAGGGACGTGTGATACTGATGAGTTTTAACATGCACAACTGCATTACTGCACCAACTTTTCCTATTAGCTAATGCGACCTTATCATTCCGCATGATCCATTGTGCCATATTTGCTAAGGTGGTAAGTGATATGCTCGATAATGGATGGTAGAAATGATCTATGAGGCAAGGTAAAAGAAAAATTGTTTTAATGGGAATAATGTTTCATGTTATATACATAAGTTACAAATTATGATGGGAAGAAGAAGAAAAAATTCATTTCAGTCTCTATATTGTGATAATTTATTTTATTTTAATTGCAAATAAATTATTGAAATTCATGGTTCCTAATAGTTTTAAAACCTGTCAAGTGTCAACTTGATACTTCTAAACAAAAGTTCAATGAAAATCTAAAAGATGGATCGATGAGTTTTGAAAATTTTAGAAAATACGGCTTTCAATAATGTATTTTGAAGCATATGCACTGCTACAAAATCTAAAATGTTGGTTCAAATATTAATTTGAATGATGTGTTAAGTGATTTGTCATTTTTCAAATCAAGAGATGATATGATGAATAATATGTTAAAAACTGAATTACTTATAACAAGAAATTTTTTATTTAATTAGCATAATAATCAAAATCGAGTCGAATCATCCAAACTGAGTCGGTTCAGTTTAAAAAAACTTTTAAACTAAGTGTTTTAGTTTTTGTTCAGTTTTGGTGATTAGCAAACTGAACCGAACTAAAAACCACATCCAATATCGAAAAAAATCTATGATTGGTGAAATTTGCTAATTGATTCTTGTGGTCTATTACAATGGACTTGCCTACACCAAATCATTACAAAGATTAAAAATATTCCGATCATGCTATGGGTGTTCATGTACTTTAAAAAATTTATTTAGAGTAGAAAAAGTTAACAAGAAATATTGGGTTCGATAAGCATTCTACTCCAAGAGGTTTATGAATAGCTTATATTTCTCATATAGAAATTTGGTCTAATGTATTTTATTCTAAAACCTACTGTAACAAATTATACTGTAACAAATTAGAATATCTATATGGATGCAGTCCAACTAGAGGATGTATCACAGAACAGCGTGTTTGACTGTTTTCATCTTAAAACAGTTCTGCCGTCATGTATACCAAATTGTTCAATTTGAATAAATTAATGTTTCCTTTAATGAAGTCCATATGTACTACCTGGAACGTGCAATTTGGTCGAACTAGGAAGACCTTTTAGGTAGGAGCTCCAACATGTTCTCATGTGTAGGCTGTTCTGTGTTCTCATTGTCATCTGAAAGCAAATCTATATTTTATAGAACCAAAAGTATATATATTGCATTACTATCTAACTTATTGCAGTGGTTTGACGTAGGGGCTTGGCTTTACTATCAGCTTTATGGGCACCAGCAACCCACCAAAAAGTTAATAAAATGAACGTGTTATCTTGACACTAGGTTGATACTGATCGAAAATACTTTGACGCCCAAATTAGTAATATATTTGAAGGTAAGCAATAAATTAAATAACACAGAAAGTAAAGCGAACTAACAAATAATGATTGAGTGATGGTTTAGATTAGATGGGTAGATGTTGGGCAAAAACTGAGATCGTTGGAGCAGTGATTTTGGCAGAATCATAGTATGATAGCTAGATGTCCCCTCTTTTCACTGGTTGTGTTTCCCTTTTATAAGAAGGAAGTTGATCGTTGCTAGGCTGTAATAGTTTCGAAGATCAAGGGATCGGTTCCCTTGATTTCAGCCACCATATTAAACTGGTCGGATTCGACCAAACATAACACTTAGATGAGGGCTTCTAAGTTTCCATTGGGTTGGACTTGATATTGGCCCAACACTTGAGCTGCTATTTTAGACTCTATCTCCAACCCAACTATTGGGCCTATACTTCTTAATTTTGGCTATTACACTTATATATGAGGATAATCCTTGAATGTCCTGATTTGCATGATGTCTTATTTATTTCATTTGGTAGTATCATAGAGCCCTTGTCATCAAATTGCAGCAGGTTCTCGCATTATTGATTGTTACTGAGTTGTAAGTATATTTCACACATATCATACCAACACGGCAAGCTTCAACCACATAAAGAACACAGGGTCCAGCTTTGAGATAAAACTTTATTACACGAACTCAAATAAACACCCATTTTTATGCTCAAAAATTAAAATTCCTCGCCCTTAGAACAATCCCTCATATAACTAACCATCAAGGCTGCAATATTTGATCTAGTTGTGGAAGCAGAAGATTATAGCTGAAGTTATTAAGACTACCTTCTTATAAGCGTATTTCTACTACAATGACCCAGCTTTAAGTTATTTGCCTCTGAGTTTGGTGCTCGTTTAAGTTACAGTAAAAATTAAAATATTAAATTGCAATATGTGATATTAGATGTATGGTCTTTCAGTCTCTCTCAATCTAGATTGTCACTTTCAGGCTGGACTCAAATCATACATGTTGAATAGTCTCATCATTCATTTAATTTTGTTCAAAAGTTGGCCTGTTTTGTGCTTAATTGCTTGCTGGATTTGCAAGGGTCTAGTAGGTGGTGCAGATGAGCATTTGCAGCTATTGAATATGCCCAACCTTGTCGTGCGAGCTCCATATAACATTCCACAAATGTTTAATTATGAGAGTTAGGTCGTTGAAGATAAAGTGCAAGAGCTACCAGATATAAAGTTATAAAACCAACATTAATTCTATAAGATACAAAATTCATTATACTTCAAATGTAATTGGGTATTAAAAAAGTTAAAAACATATTTAATTAGGAGTTATTAAAAATTATTATAACTATTATGATATGAGTATTATAAAAAAAATGTAAATTATATGAAATGATACTTACAAACTGAAGATTTATTTCATTAGTAAAGAACTAAATTGAGTTTTAATTATACTTACCCGAGTGAAAAGCCACTGCTTGGCCTTCATTAAATAAGTTATAAGTCTTTTACTCTCTTGCATCTCAACACTCTCTTCTATCTCAACTATACTTCTTTGCATTTCAGCTATCTTGTACACTTTATTGCATCTCACCAAAACTTTTTTCAGGTATCAAGAGTAATTTCGTCTCGATTTCATTCCTATTAGAAGTGAAGGTTGTCTCACCAACATTTTTTCTAGACATAAAAAGTGACTTCTAGAGAGTTGCTTAATTGTAGAGAGATTGTCACCACTGCAATAGAAATCTCTCTTGAAAAGGGGGCTCTACTGCCGTTAATTGCACCCGTTTGAACCTCTGGCTTCTTGGTTCTACCAAATTCAGTTGAATAATGCAGTCTCTGAGCTTCGTGTTCATTACTATATATGCCTTAATTTTGCTTTCAGCTTTGTTATCCTCAGACAACTAATATTTATTCATTATTTTCTAATTCTCCTCTTTAAGAGACTGCTGCTTTTAAGCTAATGAATATAGAAGACTGCTGGTTCGCCTTGCATATTCTTTTCCATCTATGCTTGTCTAATCTCTTTGTGTAGAGTTGCAGAGAAAGAGCCAATCAAGTATCATAAAAGCATATAATATGTTGTAAACGAATAAGTTTCGGATTAATTTTAAGTCTTCATGATTCACAGATGAGTAGATTGTATAGTACACTTGCACCATCTCTCAAGGCCATTGAAGGCAGCTTCTTAACTTTATATATCGTCGAAATATTGCTCTTAATGATTTATTGCGAGCTATAATTTTTTTAGTGTTGCGCACAATTCCATTACGGAAAATCGCTTTATAAATGACTATATGCAGATCATATATGCAACCAAATTTTGAAGCTTTAACTGCTTGACAATGTACATGTAGTTTGGCATTCACAATTTCATATAGAATAAAGGGATAATCCCCAAAAACCGACCGTAATTTGTAAAAATATTTATTTTACCACCTATAGTTTTATTTTTATCCAAAATCCTCTTTGACGTTAATAAAAACTACTCAAAATAGCCCTTGAAGCAATGTAAAATGATGATAATATCGCTGACGATGACAGATTCCGTTAGGTTAACTTAGTTGACCGTTTGACTTCAAGGGCAAAAACTGGAAATGTGATAAAAAAATTAATTAAAATTGATTAAAATAAATTAATACAAATAAATTAATATAAATATAATATTTTTTTGAGAAATATAAAAATATAATATTAAAATTGAAAATGAATAAACATTTTAAAATATAATGATATAATACTAAAATTAATATAATAAATCTCTCAGAAAAAATTAAAACAAATAAAATAATATTATAATTAAAAAGTTAAAATAAGAAAACCAAAAACTAAACTAGACTATTAAAAAACAAAAGAAAAGAAAAGAACTGGAAACCATTTCTTCATCATCTTCTTCTCCTCATCGTCGTCGCTACCACCCATCTCTACTTGTCTTCTTCTCCCTTTTTCTTTCTTTTTCTTCTTATTCTTTATCTTCCACTAATTTCATTAGTGTTGTCCATCCATCTCCACATCTTCTTCTTCTCATTGCTGCCATCACCATCCATCTCCACTTGTCTTCTTCTTCCCATCTTTCTTCTTCTTCTTCTTCTTCCACTGATCTCATCACCGTCGTCATCCATCTCCACCATCAATGACTGTGTCGCACCCATCTCCACCACCGTCGAGTCGACACACTCTCCGTCACACAACCAGACCAAATCTCATCATCCCCTCAGCCACTCTCATCCCCTCGTCGGGTTGTCGTCTTTCTCTAAAGTCTCTCTTCGCCATCGTCAATCCTTCACACGGACAACTCCCTCCCTCTTGCTCTCCCCTTGCCGGTCCATCACTTGGATGCACTCTCTCCCTCTCGCTCTCCCCTCGCTGGTAGTTGGCTGGTTGTGGTACCGTGCTTCTCTTTGGTTGATTTTGGTTACTAATTTTGATTGATTTTGGTTGTTGATTTCGGATGATTTTGATTTTGGTTGGTTGTTGATGATTGATGATAATGGTGTTGATGATCGATGATGGATGATTGGGTTAATGTAGGAGATTTGGGATGATTCGGATTCGAAACCCAGAAATGGGGGGAGAAGGGAGAAAAAAAAGAAAGAGATGGCAGTTGGCAACGGTAGTCTGGTGGAGTCTATGGCTGGTGTGTTAAAAGTTGATGATGAAGATTGCTGGTGATGAAGATAGAGGTTGAAGGTTGAAAATGAAGATGATCCATGGCTGATGAATCTCCTTTTATTTTTAATCAATTTTTTTTTTATCAGTTTATATTTTATATTTTAAAAATTATTTTAGAATTATTTTAGTTTTTAACTAAAAATATTTTTATCAGGGTTAAAATTATCTTTCTATAATTTTTTCAACTTTTCTATTAACTTAGTAACAATAGGAAGGATTTTAGATAAAAATAAAATTAATGTGATAAAATGAATAATTTTTCAAACTATACACAATTTATTGGGATTATCCCTACAACATAAGGCGTTGGCAATAGATTAGTTGGAGCAGTGGCAGTAGTTATTTATTGTTTTATGGTAGTACGTGGTCTGTTGGCAAGCTGGACCAGGCTTTGCTTGGTTGTCTTGCAATATTTGCATGAATAATATTTTTTCGAAGTTGTGATACAACCCATTTCACTCACAATCCAAATAAAGCTCTGGAACAGCCTCACTGTTCACATACCTGAATTCTGATTATGGACAGGAAAGTAAACAGAGATGGACCATGGTTGTTTTGCTATTATATATATATATATATATATATATTGTACTAATGGTCAAGGGTTTGTTGAGATCTATAAAATTAAACCCAACATATGTACTCGAGTTTAAAATTTTATGAAAAAAATTCCTCCTATAACATTGGATAAATTTACTGGTAGAATAAGGAGAGAAAACTCTCCACATCAATAAATAGATATAATGGGAATTGAATATCTATTATTACAAATATGAAGGAAAAATATATTAATCACTTAATATATATGATTATGCTAGCTAGAGTTATTAGGGGCATTTTACATTTATGTAACACAAATCTTCAAGGCAAACTCGTGATCTGGTGGGTTTCTTGTGATGCTTGTAAGTGAAGTCTCTGCACATGTTTTCTTTTGACTCTTAATTAAGATAGAATAATTACTGTCTTTAAAATGTGGATGCGGCTTAGTTTTAAATTTTGATAAACAATCACGTATGATGCCAATAATTTTGTTAAAATAACAAAAAACAAAAAACAAAAAATCAACTAATATCATTAACAATATGAAGTATAATTAATTTATTTATTGAGCTGAGAGGATTATCTAAAATTAAACTAACCATGAGAGTTGGTTTGAACGTTAAGTCATCTTTAAAGATTTATTAAATATATGGCTCATCTATAAGATGATTGATGTCGTTTCAACTTTTGTATTAGAGTACACTACTTTTAAATTAAAGTACCTTATCCTTATTTTATTAAAATATAAGATGTGAAAAACATTTTCTTCTTTATAAAAGTTATTATCTTTTGATAGTGGAAATAGTCATCTGAGCCAACAGATTTCTATAATTCTTTGATCTATAAAGTGTCAATGCTCGGAAGAAAAAAAAAATCTTTGGATTAGAGTAAACCAACAGTTAATGATGAGGCTTATATAAATGACAAATTATGAGGTAATTCATCATTTTTTTAGGGCATGTGTATAGATTGGTTGTTTTTTCTCTTAAAGAAAATATGCATTCCTTCCGTTTCTATATGCATTTGTGCTACAACACATTTTGTTGATCTTTTTCAACATCGTAACGTTATAAGTAGATGAGATTGACTAAGAAAATGAGGATGGCCCGGTGTGATGTCACATTTATAAGTTAAAAAGTCATTAATTTGAGTTATCACTCGCTCCACAAATCCGAATCCACTGTAATATTTAAAAAAAAAAATGATGAGATTGATCATGTGGTAAACTCCCTAAGTTTACACATATTCACATTCCAATTTAATTATAATAATTTAAAATATATGTATATATATAACTGACATTTTTTAACTGATTTTTATAACAGTTGTGACTACTACTTTATAAACAAACTAGATTTAGTAAAGTATTTAATTTGCTTATTAATTTGTAATTAGAGGAGTTTATTGAATATAAAATGTCTAAATATATGTTTCTCTCACATACTCTCCTTGTACTTATTGTAGTAGGGAGTTTAAATTCCACTATATTTATTTTACAAATATGCGTAATGTTGAGAGTTTACTTTCCAATGATATAAAAATAAATATTTCTCAATTATTGAATTTAAGGAATTGGGCATGCATATAATGTTTGATCGTGATAAGCTTTGGATTCATTGTCTGACTCACAAAAATGATAAAGTTGAAAGAAAATTGCACGAGTTAAGCAAGAAGTAATCGAAACATCTTTCTTAATTTGTCTTTTTATGTACTGTGAACACGCAGCGGGCTGCCCCGTTCAAAGTTCAAAACGGCAGCGTTGACAATGACACTTTCATGCGAGTCCCACACTGCCCCAACATTTTGACCAGACCACTAGATCAGAACTCGTCAAAAAAATGTTTTTCGGATCTAGGAGAGCAATCTTGTGCTGCTTCAACCGTACGATTTTATTCACCTTCATCGAAACTGACGGTCGAGATTGCATTGAGAAAGATGGGCCAGGCCTACTTCATTGTCATGGCCATTCGCGCCAAGTAAGGAAGTGAACTTTACGGTGGTAGGTTTAATACTTTTATTATTATTTTTTTATATTAATAATTTTTGTAATTTTTAGCTTCTGTATGTTAATGGGGGACTTATATAAGGTATTTGAAATAATCACATTATTTATATCAAATTTTTATTGGAAATGTTGACGATAAAAATATTTGAAATTTATTATCGAATAATCATTTTAGGTTAATTTTTTATTTCAATAAAAATTGTTAATCAACATATAATAAATAATTAAAAAAAAAAAGTTGGGCCTCAACTTCATTGGTGAAAGAGCTTGGCTCTCTGTGCAGTAAAGCGCAAGTTCTACACCCTAAATAAGCAGCCCCCACCTTTATTGTATGGGTTTCTTCCCCACCTTATGTGAGTCATTTTCCTACCTTTGTGTAGGATATTTCTTTATGTATGAGAGCTATTTTCCAAATCGTACTTCATAGTTAAATCTCATCTAGTCCTGATCGATCCTTGGACTTATGCCAATCATTTAAAAAATCAAATGTCAAAAAAAAAAAAAATCATTGAGATTAAATACGACTAATAACAAATAAGTCATGTCTTTCAAAAAAAAAATAACAAATAAGTTATGATAATTTCTAAATGTTTCTTACAAAATGTCTGTTTTATTTGGTAAAGGTGAAACTTAAGTAATATTAATAGGCTACTTCGGCTTTTTTTTCTTTTTTATTTTTTTTTTTAAAAAAAAGTTGATACTAAATGAGTCACTTTCATAATAAAGGGTAAAACTCTTAAACAACACCTCTAATGTATTCATGATGAGATCTCATATATATTTTTTTCTTTGTTTTATCGAAAAATTTAATCTTAACTAATCATATTTCTAAAAATCAATTTGTAAATTTTGTCTTTAAAATGAAATTGCAAATTTTAAATCATCAATTTCACCATTATTTTAGCTCAAGACTTGTATATAGTATAGTCATTAGTCAAAACTAATTAGCCAATGCAAGTGCAATTTTTTTTTTTTTAATTATATTAACATCAATCCTAAATTAAACTACAAATGAAAAAATTAGATGTTTCTAGAACTAGAATATTTATCAATTTACTAAGTTATTTTTTCGTTCTTCACTCTAATAATTGACGCTTTTGGAAACAATTGTACAAAAATAAAACAAGTTCTTACAACTTTAGACTCCAATTTGTTTCTGTTTGTTAACTTTCATTTAGAAAAAAAATAAGATAATCATGTATATAATGAAATTTTAAATTAAGGAATAATATATTAAGATAAATTAATGAGTATGGAAAGTATTTTGATTTAATTATTTAAATCTTAAATTAGGGTTTAAACGTATTAGGAAAGATTAACAAATATGGATAATATTTTAATTAATTTATTTTAATCAAATTTTTTATAGCTGTCACTTTGTTTTATGTTATTTTAGTGTGTAAATCAAATTTTGGATGACAATATCTACACTCGTGAAATTATTATTATTACTACTTATAATTTGAACCTATGGTATCTAGATTCACTCAAGAGTCAGTTCACACGTAGGGATGTGAGTACTCCTAGGTACTCATATTCTCATCTTCATTTGGAGGAGATTTTAGGGATTTATAAGGATTGTGAATAGAGATAGAAGTGAAAATCTACTTTAAATCCAAACGAGGTGACCCTCGTCCTCGTTTCCCCATTTACATTATTATAATCATATAAATATTTATATTTAATAGTAAAATTTATTTTATTAATTTCTTAAAATATAATTTTGTTTTTATTTCTTCGGCCTCACTTACCTATATTTTACTTTGGTTTAAATTTTTATGTTTGATTTATATGTTCTCTCAAACATCAGTCAAACAATGTCTAAGGGGGATGATCGACCATGATTCCCCCACCCCTAAAATACCACCACTCTCATTTCCTCTCAATTTTCCTAAATGGAGATATAAGTGAGGATGGGGGAAGGACATAGGAATGGAAAGGGGGAATCCACCCCACAGTCCCAAAATGACCCATTGACATCTATATTCACACACTCTCTCAATTGTTAATATATATAATAATAATTTTCAAACAATAACACGCGCACGCGCGCACACACACACACATACATATATATATATATATATATATAAAGGGTCAAAATATATTAGTTCAAAATTTATGAGAATTGTGACTTTTATCCATAATTTTTTGTACATGATTATGCATAGTTTAATATACCATTAAATTAATTTCACCTTACTTTTATAAATTTATTTAATAAAAAATTATTTTAATAAAACTTTATAAAAAAAGAATTAATTTTTTCGAGAATTTAAAAATTTATATCAATATAATACTAATTAAATAAATGTAAATAAAATGAAGCCTACTACATTTTGCAAGTACATGGAATTTCTCTTTAGAAAAATTAATCACCACACCAATGCGTTCGACAAACAATTCATGGCACACTCCCTCCTAACTCCTAAATCCTAATTCAAGAACTAGTTTTGTTTTGTTTTGTTTTTTGTTTTTTAAAGTACAAAGAGTTTTTTAAACTTAAATTTGAGCGTATTAATAGTTTAATTAGGTGTTTTTAATAAATAAATGATTAGTTTTGACTTTTGATATTAGATTATGTGCTTATAGTAAGGTTAATTTTAAAATTTTTAATGATAGGTGTGTTTATAATTTGGATGTATAAATCATATTTTTAGGTAACAATATCTACACCCTAGTTTCATTTTTTTTTTTTTAGCTAAGACTAATCCAAAATAAAGTCATGATTAACTGTGATATGATTTTGAAACACGATCCGTTAATCAACTCCCAAGAGAAGAGAGGAAGCAATCTAGATATATAGGGAGAAAATGTTCACATAAGTGGGTTTTGATGAGAGTATAACCTATGACTTCACAGTGCATCATGTGTGGACTGTGACTTACCATTGTGTCAGAAGCCGTTTTCTCCTAATTTCAAACTCAACTTATATGCATTATTTGCATAGTATAATAAAGATTGAAAATGAACAACAAGATAATAATAAAATAAATAAATAATGCATGAAACAATTTTCTTAAATAAAATCAGTTGAATCCAACATTGAAAATCTACATATTAATTTACACTAAATCAAACCATAACGACAAGGTCAAACTCAAAACTCAAATTATAAGTTTCACAACTTCACTTGATAAATCCCCTCTTCTAGCACCATCCACAGAATGGAGCGGCGGTTAAATCCGAGCCGTCCACGCCGGCACAGCAAAGACGGGACCCACAAATAACGGACGACAGAAGATAGGCTCCAAAACCCCAAACCCAAGCTGTGTGTACAGATCCCGCACGCACCCGCACACGCACACGTACACACTAGCATTGGCATCCAGTCGCCCTTTAAAACCTCAACTCACAGACCCTCGTCAACCCTCTTCGGATCTCTCTCTCTCTCTGTTCTCTTTAATAAAAAAAAAAAAAACCCGAAAATAAAAGTAAAAATTAAAAAGAATTTGTTCGAGAGAGAGAGAGAGAGTGGAATCAATCAATCAATCGATAACTCTTATCAATCTATCAATTTGTCGAATAATTGAAATAAAATCAATAGAATAAAAAAATCGAACATTTCAGATCAGACGATGCAGCAGCCGCAATCCAAAATCCAACGGCGGTGATGTCAACAACTCCACTCCTCCTCCGCAGCAGCAGCATGCAAGGGCCGTATCCTCAGCAGTGGGTCCCACAGCACCAGCAGCAGTACATGGCGATGATGCAATATCCGGCGGCCGCCATGGCCATGATGCAGCAGCAGATGATGATGTACCAGCACCACTACATGCCTTACGGCGCTCCTCCTCACTACTACCAACAACAACAACAACAACACCATAACCAGAACCAAAAACAAGTTGGCGGCGGTGGCGGATTCAATAACGGCAAACAACACGGATCCGCCAACGACGAGACCAAGACTGTTTGGGTCGGCGACTTGCTCCATTGGATGGACGAGACCTATCTCCACACCTGCTTCTCTCCGACTGGACAGGTCTCATTCTTTTACCTTTTTTTTTTTTTTTTTTTTTTTTTAAATCTTAGATTCGCGTTCGAGCTTTTAATGTTGCTGGATATTCTGTTGATTGTGATTATTAGATTGTTATCTGTGATGGAATGATTTGTAGTTGAGATATTAGATCTTAGTTCATTTAGAGGTTTTGAAGGTAATTAACGTTATGAATTTTTTATTTTTCATTTTTTATTATTTTGAATGTTGCCATACAGTAGGTTTTTTTTTTTTTTTTTTTTTTTTTTTTTTTTTTTTTTAATTTCAATATTTGAGTTAAAGGTTGCTGTTTGAGCTACATTAACTTTAGCAATATTGAAATACTCGTTTGTTTAATTTTGGGAAAATAAAGGCATCATTTTGTGTAATAAGGATTGAATGTGTTATTTTGAGAAATGATTTGTTGTATGTTGTGGTTTTAGAGACTAAATACATAGACATTTTATTTGAGCTTTTGGATTTAATCTTGTATAATTTGAAATTAAACGGTTTTCTTTTATAATTAAATGTATTGGGCAAATTGATTGGCTGATTATTGTAATTCCATTAATTTAGGAAATTAATTGGTTGAATATTGTAATGTATCCTTCATACAGTAAGCATGAGTCTTGTGGGCTGGACAAGCCTTGTTCTCTTTTGTTTTTCTTGTCTCATAGAAAGCTCTTTTCTTGGAAATCTAATGGTGGTGTCAGCTGCTTAATTGGTGAATTTGTATGTTGTTGAATAAGCAAGCTGGCATCAAATGTTGCTTCTTAAGTGGTTACAGTGGGTTCATGGGACAGGAGAGGGCTACCCTGTGTTACTTGGTGAAAATTGTACGTCCACTGTTAGATTAAAAGAAAAAGTCTGAACGAAATGAAAATTGGAATAAACTCAATATTGTATATTTCTTTTTGTCTCCAATAGTTCACAAGCAGTACAATCTTAAATTATAAGTATAATGTAAAGTCATCAGTTGTCCTATTTGCTGTGATCAATGTTCTTTTCCTCGTCTACTCTGTCATAACTCTGTTTTTTCATTTTTTGATTTCAAGTAATTTTAATGACCCGCATTTAAGTTGTCATTCATTTTGTCCGTCGGTGTAACAATCATCATATGTTCATATCGTTAATTGTGATTGCGTCATGTACAGATGATTGATTGGTTCTTTTGGTCTGTTCAAGTTTATTGAAGTAGAGCATTACTGTTTCTTTTCATTTCTGCTGTTACCTTTGCTTTCTGACAACTGTTTCACAAAAATATGCAGGTTGTGAATGTTAAAGTCATTCGCAACAAGCAAACTGGCCAGTCGGAAGGGTATGGATTTGTTGAGTTCTATTCACGTGCAGCAGCTGAGAAGGTTTTGCAGAGCTATAGTGGTTCTGTGATGCCAAATACAGATCAGCCTTTCCGACTTAATTGGGCAACTTTTAGTGCGGGTGATAGGCGAACAGAAGCTGGTTCTGATCTCTCTATATTTGTGGGCGATTTGGCTCCAGATGTAACTGATGGCATGTTGCAGGAGACCTTTTCTAGCAAATTTCCCTCTGTAAAAGGAGCAAAAGTTATCATCGACTCAAATACTGGTCGTTCAAAAGGTTATGGTTTTGTGAGATTTAGTGATGAAAATGAAAGATCAAGGGCCATGACTGAAATGAACGGTGCGTTTTGTTCAAGTAGACCCATGCGCATAGATGTTGCAACCCCCAAAAAGGCTTCTGGGTATCAACAACAGTATTCGTCACAAGGTATGCTACAATGCTTCCTGCTTTATACATGCTTGTTGCACTTGGGGAGTTGAATCAAAATAATCTCTCTCTCTCTCTCTCTCTCTCTCTTGTTAGGAACCTCGCTAACAAAGAGAATGTTAGAACAGTAGAGAGAAAAATATATGAGAATGGTGGGGACTTTTATTAATGAAAACTGAAAATAAACGGATACAAAGAGATAACCCTCAATGCTACACTGGGGTGTTGAGACCCGTGCTACACGTTGCCTCTCACAGAGTTTCTTTGCTAAAAACCTAAAACCAAAGATAATCCTAAACCCTAACAGCCCCCTTTTTAAATAATAACAAAACCCGAAAACAACGCTAACAATTTCTCCCTTAAAAACAGCCCAATATCAATACTTGCCATCTAAGGATCAATCCCATTAATGGCTTGCCCCTTCCTTTTATAGATCTTCCTTTTATACACCTTAAGATCTTTGATTGATTTCTTTCTTCTATGGTAAGTAACAACAATTGGGGTCTAACAATTCTATCACCCTCAGGCTTCAGCAATCGCCTTGTCCCCAAGACGGAACTTTGGGTATCTCCTCCTCTTAGTCTCTCGTAAGCTCCATTGCCCGCATTAGGTCTGGTGGGTCATGAGTCTGAATTCTCCTCCTTATCTCCTCCCTCAATCCGTTGATAAAATTGCCGACACAGGTCGGTTTCAACATGCTCGACATCATTCTGGTGAGATACTCAAATTTTATCATGTATTCCTCCACTGACGCCTCTTGCTTCAATCCTGCCATGTGCTCATAAGGGTTTCCGGCCTGCCAATCTCCAAATTGCCTCATTATTTCTATCGATAACTCCTCCCACGACATCTGTGGCCATTTGTTTTTGAACCATCGCAGCCAATGAATGGCTACACCCTTCTTCGCCATAAACACCAAGCAAACCTTATTTTCAGGTCTTGTCCCTTGGATGTCGAAGTACTGCTCTGCTAGGTAGACCCATTCCACCAGATCTTGGCCATTGAAATTTGGAAATTCGACTTTCTTCACGGCGAGACGAAACTCGTCACTTGTTGCCACAGTACGCTGAACGGTTGGAAAATCTAGTGGTTGCACAGGTGTGGTATTCGTTGCAGCTATGGTCACAGTTTCCATCACTCCCCCAGAAGAACCTTCTCCTTCAGCAGCCTCCCCTTCCTCAAGTAATATTTTTTCACTTAACTTGGTGAGTAGGCTGCGAATTGCCACCAGTTAAGATAACTTCCCCTCTACAACCATCATCATGGCCTTTTAATTCAGCTACAACCTATTCAAGTTTTTCCACACAACTCTCCATTCGCGTATTCACCATTCACTTGTTCCCTCAAACCTTGCTCTGATATCAATTGTTAGGAACCTCACTAATAAAGAGAATGTTAGATCAGTAGAGAGAAATATATATTAGAATGGTGGGGATTTTTATTAATGAAAACTGAAAATAAACGGATACAAAGAGATAACCCTCAATGCTACACTAAGGGGTTGAGACTCGTGCTACACGTTGCCTTTCATAGAGCTTCTCTGCTAAAAACCTAAATCAAAGATAATTCTAAACCCTAACAGTCCCTTCTTTAAATAATGACAGAACCCTAAAACAACCCCAACAATTTCTCCCTTAAAAACAGCCCCAATATGGACACTTGCCATCTAAGGATCAATCCCATTAATGGCTTGCCCCTTCCTTTTATAGATCTTCTTTTTATAGACCTTAAGATCTTTGATTGACTTCTTTCTTCTATGGTAAGTAAACACAATTGGGGTCTAACACTCTATCATATATATATATATATATATATATTGCTAAAGTCATTTTGTCTCAATAATGCTACATTTGGTCCCTTCCCCTCCCCCACCTCATTCCTTTTTCAACAGATTACAAACTTAATGTTAGTAGGATGTGACTGTGAATTTATTTTGGCCGTACTTGAGCTTATCCAAGAGTCTGGAAAAGCTACAGTTTAAGAGTATAATAGTTGTTTTAGGTTCTTAAAATTAATTGAATAGTTAGTGTTAGAAACTAAATTTGTCAATCACTAGGAATTGTATCTTACTATACATTAAAATGCCTTTTGGGCCATCCAAACTTTTTAAATTCTTTATTTTCTAATTTCCATTAGTTTCACCAAAATTTATGAAATTCTACTAATAATCTGAAACTAACGAACATCAAATATTCCAATGAATTATTTTATTATATTTGAATTATATCTATGAAGAATGTATTTCTTGCTCTTGAATATACCAAATGTGTCCTTTTACCAATATGTTTCCGGGCCTAGGCATTGACTTTTGGCTTAAAGGGTAAAGAGGATCAGTTTTCTAAGATGTGATCCGGAAATTAAAATTCTAAGCTGTGTTTTGTACATGGATCTTATACTTATGCATCCTTATGGACTCAATTTTTGTTGGTTTTGAACTATTTGCGTGACATTTTGTAGTGGTGTTGTTTTAAATTCAAAGAATTTTTTGAAACCCCTTCTTTTTTGCTTGATTGTCAATTGACCAAACATTTCAGTGTTATACCATGGGCCCATTCAAACTCAGTTATAGGTATTTTTAGCAATGAAAATGTTTTTTGGTATCGCTAAGGCTTTGACATTAGGATGGCCTTTCTCATAATTTTTGTTATCTTTGATTTTTCTTTCAATATAAGTCTGCTTTGCGATTAGAAACCTTAATCTCAGGTTTGTCTTAACACATTATTCTGTATAATTATCTCATGACTGACTTTATAATTTTCATTTGATTATCTATTTGTTAATTTGTTTTTGAGTGAAAAAGAGATTTTCCCCTTAAAGAACCTGCATGTAATATCGTCTTCGTTATTTGAAGAATACTTGCTAGTTGATATTTTAATCACCTAAAGTTATCATTAAAAACAGTGTATTCACATCTTTATGCTTTCTATGTGTTCATTGTGTCAAACTTTGTTTTATTTTCTCTTAATTAGCTCTGGTATTGGCTGGTGGTCATGCATCAAACGGTTCTAGAATCCAGGGATCTGATGGCGAGTCAAATAATGCTACTGTGAGTTTAGCTACCTCCATTGTGCAAATTATCCCCATGCCCTATATATCTTACTCAAATTGTTGTTTTGTTGCAGATATTTGTGGGGGCACTAGACTCTGATGTTAGTGATGAGGATCTCAGGGAGCCTTTCTCTCAGTTTGGTGAGATTGTCTCTGTTAAGATACCCGCTGGTAAAGGGTGTGGTTTTGTCCAATTTGCAAACAGGTATGCTCCTTGATTTGCCACATTAAGAATACATCTTATAAAAGTATAATTGCTACTATCAATGAATTTATTGTTCCAAGCAAAAATAGGAATAAGTTGTTTCATACTTTATAGTGAATTTATAGTGCCTTCAAAGATGTGATGTTTGAAGTTATGAAGATTGATATGTTTATGTGACTGTAAGTAAAAGCAGTTTCGTGACCTTTAATCCTGATTTATATGACTACAATGTGTTGTCTCTATTACAGAAAGAATGCTGAGGATGCATTACAGAAGTTACAAGGGACAGTTATAGGCAAGCAAACTGTTCGCCTGTCTTGGGGACGCAATCCTGGGAACAGACAGGTAATTGTGCTCAAGTTTAAAGTACATCCTTGTAATTAAGTGCTCATTACATTTGCCGTTGTGTCAGTTTTCTGAGAAAAACAGAAGTCGTACCTGTTTCCATCATCAAGTGTGTGAAGTTTTCGGGTTGCATATTTTGATGGTTTTCTTGAATAATACCTTCATATATCTTTTTTATGAGATGATAACATATGGTCCTCTCCAAACTTTCTATATTTGTTTTTGTTATTTCTTGGTTTGTAGACTTAATACTAGTTTCTGTATAAGTTTCTTCATGTCCATTTTTCATTTTTCTTCCCACAATAGTATCTTTCGCTTTTTCAGTCAATATTTGTGTAGAAATCACGTGTGACTAATGTGAAAGCCACTATTAAAGCCTGAATGGTCTCCCATCCCCTTGCTCTTTCTCTCTGTGTCTTTTCCCATCTAAGTTTGTATTCCTAATTAATTGTTTTATCTTTTTGCCTCTGACAGTGGAGATCCGATTCTGGTAACCACTGGAATGGGCCACATTATGGAGCTCAGGCCTATGCTGGGAATGGATATCATTTGCCACCGAATCAGGATCCAGGCATGTATGCTGCAACTGCAGTTCCTGGAGCTTCTTAGGAGGGGTATGAATAGTACCAACAGTGTGTAATCTGAAATCAGCAGGATTGGCTAGGAAATGTAGCCTATAAAATCATGATTAAATTAGGATGGATTTAGCTGCTGCTTTTGTAGCTGAGTACTGTACTTCGCAGAATTTTGTAGTTGGAATATATTTTATATCATGGAGTTGTGTGTTAGTTTTGTATTAATATTGATGATTTTTTTTGGGGGTCTGCTGGAGAGAGATTTATAATGAGTGAGAAGCTTTTATTTAAGTTTGTGTTCTGAACAAAACTACAGACAGGAGATTGCTTAGAAAGACTAGAACTACAAAGCTTTTGAATGTCTATCAATTTTGTTCTTTTAAATTAGTCGAAATTAATTTGTGAGGTGTTCTTGATCATTTCTTTTTTGAATGGCATGTTTTTCACCATAGCATCATGCAGAAAACTATACTCTAGTGCATTCATTTAGTCGTATAGTTTGCAAGCAAGTACTTGGGGAAAAAATTTTCTTATATTGAATGTATGTACATTTATGATCCACCCGATACAGGCATGTTATGTGTGTGTATATGTAATATGATTCTATGATTTCTTTGGATGTATATGGTGATAGATATTTGGTGGGTGAAAAGCACCTGTAGCTTCATTGATTTAAGGAGGTGCTTTGATGTAGACACTTCTCAGCTACTTGTTAGCATCAATGCTGCTTTTTTAGTATTTAGTCGCTATTGACAGATTATTATTCTCTGTAGAAAGAGCTTTTAGTTGTCATTGTACTAGGATAACTTGACCATCAACAAGGCATGATCTACCGCTGTAGTTGAATAGAACCTGAAAATTCTAATCGGGGTCACAACTCACCGTCACGCAAATCTTTTATGTAATTTTTATCATTCCACCCAGTCTCTCTATATATTGTTAGTGACGCCAAAAGTAAGAAGAAAGAAAGAAATTGAATTCAGTTCAATTTAGTCACTCAGCAACTGCTAAATTTCAGTGAAGAAACGAGAGATCAAAGAAGAAAAAGCTGTTTAATTGAAGGATCATAATCGACAAAATTTGTAAAGCTTAATGGACTTTCCCACCGTTCATCTTAAATATTTTGTAATTATATCCAAGTGAATGGCTTATAGCTAGTGCTTGTCAAGTTTTACTCAGACTTCTATCTGTGTTGGCTTAAGTTTTGATCAGATAATACAAAGAAAGCAAAGCACAACAAACAGCTTTTTAATTTGCAATTCCAAGCATTCTATTTTTTGCAAAATCTAATTTCAGTAAATATAAAATTTAATTTTAATAATAATATCATTTGACAAGCATAGTTTTTGTTGACCGACTTAGCTCAACAAGAAGCAAATGACATTTATAATATACTAGCATTGCCCGCAACAATGCAACATCTACATATCATTCCTTTAATCGGCTCTTCCATTATTGCATTCTCTGCTTTTTGGTGGACTCAAGTAGTCTGAAAATTCGTCAAAAACATCTCTTAAAATTTCCTACATGAGTCAATAGCCTTGTAGTGCAGTGGTAGCGCACAGGCCAACCTGGCCAACCTTGGTTTTAAAGCCAAGGTTCGATGCCCCACATCCCTACTTTACTCAATAAAAGTAGAATTTTCTTTCATGTATATGAGTTGTTTCTTATCCTGATGTGAATGATTTCTAGTCGTATTGAAACTGTTTATTTGGATCGTGTCATTAGAATCCTATCAGTTTGGTCTCGATTATCTTCTAGATTTGTTTCAGTATCTCAAAAAAAAAGAAAAACAAAACAAAATTCCTACATGAAATAAGCATATCCACTAAGATTTGTACACTACATTATGTTAAGTCCTTAAAAATCTAGTGTTTGCTAGAATATGAAAATGCTGACTTAATTGATTTTGGTGACATTTGTTATCATAAGAGGTGCTTGACACATTGTTCCAGGATTCCAACCAGCTGGGGCACTTGCATTTTTCTCGTTTTTATTGGATGGAAGCTTCCATGTCCTAGTACAAGACAGGAAATGTAGAACAGCCCCAAGAAATGACAAATTAGGTTAAGAGTTACAAGTTCTACTATTCTTTTGTTTTGTCAACAAATGAAAGTTTCTGTTGTTTATTCTCTTAGATTAGGAAAATGTGCCCCCAGTCCTAAATAAAATACAAGACAAAACAAATTCAAGCTGTTTTTTGGGATGGCAATATAATATTTTTCCATTAAAATAGTTTCTTTGTGAGCTGCATAATTATCATGTCATTTTTGGAATTAAAACTTTCAATATTGAACAATCTAACCGGAACCATCTAATTAAAAGTTATCATATGACAACTTTTTACATTATATTTTCATTGAGTGGGAACAAAAATGACATGATGAAACTTTGTCGTTCAAGATTTTCTCTGTTTCTAAAAAACATAATATTCTTTATAGTAGTTAAAAGAAAAATTCATTCCAGTTATATTTTTAATATCCAAAGTGCATTATAATTTTTTTTTTTTTTTTTAACCACAAATCAGATGTAGATCGGAAATTATTTGTGATTATTTTAAAATTTATTAAATAACTTTAGAAATTTGATAATTGTTTGACATATTTTAACATTACAGTCCTCTTTTAACAAATATATTCAACTCTGTAAAGTAAAACATCAATAACAATAACTACATATGCACGTTGAACTTGAGGAACACGGTTTCCCGTGTAAATGTCATAAAAAAAAAGCTTCCACTGTAAACTACAAGTAGTTAAAGCTGTGCCAACGTGTCCCCAAAACAAATGCCGAAAATTAAACAATTCTCCACCATTTCAGCTGAACTGCTATCCATTAGTTTCAGGCCTTGCATACTTGTCAAAATGTGTCCTTTAACAACAACTATGGGATCCCTCTAGTGATTAGAGACCTCAAAAGTCAAGAATAATATTGATTATTTGAATGGGACGTCGAATTTGCCAGGCCATAGAGGTAGTAGTACACTATCAAATGTCAATTCAGATGAAGAAATCTATGAAACTTGTCTTGTCTATTTAGTTATGCCAGCTACCTCTACAAAATTTCATAGGTCCATAGTCATGATAATTCAAATCTCGCTCACCGTATAAGATTACAGAGACGTCTTAACTACGTTTTGTGTTTTAGTGGAATCAAAGCTAAGTTTAAATTAATAAGTGCTGACAGTCAAAATCAATTCATCACAAAACAAAATGTGAAATTGAATTAAAGAATAATGTTTATTATTTTTGTTTTTATTTTAGTAATTGAATGTAAACCAACCTTCTAATATTTATTGTGATCGACCACAAGAGACTTCACTACTAAAATATGTAGTATTTACATGTGAGATTGCTATTGAAATTTGGTGCATGCATGATTATATTCTTCTTAACAATATGAAGTATGAGAAAAAAAAAAACAATTGTGAGTGTTCCAAATAATTAAGAAATGATATATTATGGTGTTAGATATATTATGGTATTAAATAATTCAATCTAATCTACATCTAACTTTGTATTTTTATTATAATTTGATGGAGCATATAAATGTGAGAGTTTAAAATAAAAAATGTAAAGGTGTATCATAAGCTAATATGATCTCATCTGCATACAACTTGTAGTTTTGTTATAATTTGATGAAGCATGTAAATCTTGAAAGTTCGAAATTAAAAAAATGAAAACATTGTAGTATTACTAATACAATCTAATCTACATCTAACTACTAGCATTTTTTGTTATAAGTTGACGCAACATGAGCTGTATTAAAGCAAGTATTTTAGAGAATCATTTGACTATAAAAAAATTGTAAATATTTTAAGAAGTCAATAAATTATAATAATCTACCAAACATGCAATTAAATCTCAAATTATTCAATAAAGTGTCATTCCTACTTCTTAAACAATGTCTCAAGGCCTCAAGGGGCATGCACTTGCATGCGAAAATGTTGACTTGACAGCAGAAATTTAATTTGGATTTAAATATTGGATCTCATATTCACATGTTCTAAATTCTAATTGGTTTAATTTTTTTTATAAAAAAATTGGGGTCAAATTGGATGGATTGATTATTCAAATTATGTTATATCATATTTGCTCAGCTCAGCGTCATCAACTGGATGGATTTATACAGTCCCAAAAAAAAAAAAAAAAAAAAAAAGTCCACTTGCCAATTTGTGAAATGAATCATAAATGGACAAACATTGCATGAATTAAAATATAGTATAAGAATTTTTTTATTTTGACAAATTAATTAATGAGCAAAAAAATGATGTGAATGTATATAACCCATCAGAGAGTAACTTCAAAAGTTTTACATGCTAATGCAGAAAAATTAAAGAAAAAGAGATTTAGGATACAATTTTTTGAGGTTTTAATATAATTTAAATACAATCTTATAAGGGACAATGAAACAATTTGTCAATTTAACATTTATCAAAAAAATAATGTTACACTTTCCAAAAATAATAAAAAATTTACCTAAATGGTATGGTATGATAAACTGATTTGTAGTTATCATACTAATTATGAGATTATGTATTAATGATATGTTAATTATATATAAACTTGTCACATCATTTGGATAACAAATTTAAACAAATTTTTGGATAGTATGACATTACTCTTATAAAAAATAGTTTTCAATATTATATTTGAAAAACACAATAAGAGATCAATTTAGTTAAAAGCATTTTCTTAAATTGGTTTGTATCCCCTATTTTAAAAAACAAATGATTACTGCATTACCTCGCAAATATATTTTTTTAAGATCTATGCTGAAGGTATCATCCAATAAAAATATGTATGTTGTACTAAAATTAATAGTGTTTTAGAAATTTTAAGTTAATGCATTCAATCAGATGCATCCAAAACCAAATTTGTAATCTAAATTTTTTGCTAAAATCTATGAAACCTAGAAAATAATTTTGAAAATGACCGTAACATCATTGTAAAGGAAAACAAATAACATGGCCCTTTAAATGTAGCAAAATAGGAGGACAACAACATGTTAGATGGGGTCCGAATCAAAGACTTTGTCCAAAATCAAATAAAACGACGAAAGAAAGAATTAGTAGATGAGGTGATTTTGTAAAGCAAAACATTACCTCTTAAATCATTTGTGTATTTTGTGTTATCTCCGATGATTTATCTATAAAGCGAACTCTTTGATGTCTATAAATTAGATAAATAAATTGAGAGCATTTTTTATATTTTCAAAAAGTAATTAATTAAATAAATAAGATATTGTTTTAAAAAGTAAAACACAATTCAAAATATTTTCTGAAAATTTATATAAGATATATTTTTTCTTTTCTTTTTCTTTTTTTTTTTTTCTCTAAACATTGTAGGGCTATGCTTTTCTTTTTTCTTTTTGAACGATATAAGACTCTGTTTTTCGTCATTTTGTGTTTATACAATAAATACTACTGAATTATTATGATTATTATTGTTGTTGTTGTTGTTTTTAAAAAAATGATTTCAAAGCATGACGAAACCAAAAGCCATAAATTAAATACACTAGTGCTTGCTGCAATGAAACAATGCTTTTTGTTTGAAGGAAGAAACAATTTAATTGCTGTCAAAAAAAAAAAAAAAAAGAAAAAAAAAAGAAAAAGAGAAAGAAACAATTTTATTAATGTTAATCAAAATTAACAATTGAGCTTCGGATATAGAATTACAAACCTAACTCAACTAGGACTAGTAATCCTAACACAAAATAAATAAGAAAGTCCCAAAATGTTTTCAAAAAAGAAGGCAAATATTTTTTTAAACAAATGCAATCAAACAAACAGTATTAACGAATTTTGTATAAAGATTACTAAGATCTGACATATAATTTTAAAATGAAAAAAAAATTAAAAACCAATTGAAGCTTCAAACAACCAAATTTTAATTGTCACGTGTCAATCTCAAGTCTTTAAATAACTATAGTTGAGTCTTTTTCTATCAGCTTAAGTTTTTGGATCTAATGGTAATTAATATGATATTAAAACTTAAAAGTTTGTAGTTTAAACCCTTGGACGATTAGCATATGATCGTTATCTGTCACATGTCTATGTTACACTTGAGGGGACGTGTCACGTGTCAACCTCAAGTCTTTAAATACTATAATTGTGCTCTTTTTTATTAGCTTAAAATTTTAGGTCTTATAATAACTAACATAAATAATTATGCGTGGACCTGTCACATAGGTTACTTGTTAAATGTAGGCTCGTCGAAAAAAATTCAATAATATGTTACATGTTCAAACTCGACCAGCTATCCCCCCAACAAATCACTAAAATTATCTTACATCAACCCAGTGTTAATTAAATAGTAAAACAATTGTCTAGAAATATCAAAGATGGGCTGCAGCCAGCCAGTGATATATAATTCCGAGTATAGAGAGGAAGATATAAAATGGATTAGCCGCAATTGATGATCATATCAATTGCTAATTGATGTTGTAATTTTGTTTATAAACAAATAAGCATGTTGTTACATAAAATACCAAAAAGCTGACAAAATCTTGACATTAGATTTAATATTATATTAAATAAGAATAACTTTATATAGTGTGTTACAGAGCTAATATCATTCATTAACACAAAAAATAATCAATAAAATTCCCATATGAAAAAAAATAAAATGTCAGACATCACCATAGTTAGATGAATGGTGGAGTATAGACAGGGAAGATTGTGAATAGTTGCAATTCATTTCCCAACAAAAGAGAGCACAGAAAGTCAAATGTGTATCACAACTTGGTGCCCAATATCTACAGCTCCTGTCCAAGCTATGTCTCCTGCAAATTAGAAACCCTAGAAATTCCAAGGACATTGATAATAAAGTTGAAATCATCTGCCAGGAAATTGTTGATTGCTGGTTCCTTTTTTCCTCACAGGAATGTTTTGCATTTCTGGTTATTGATTGATTCGACTGGCAGTCTACGCTAGAGGTGATTGATAACGAAAGAACAGAATCGGTTTTTTTTTTTTTTTTTTTTTTTTTTTTTTTTTGTTATGAACAATGTTATTTTTATTTTTGATTTTTTTTTTTTATAAGATTTTGAAATTAATTGTTAGTTGTGCATTTGTGTTAAATAACTTTGTAAAGAAATACAGAACGTCTTAAATTTGATGTTTAAATGAAAAATACAATTTTAACGGTTAGAGTTTTGACTTTTTTAATATACATTTTTATAAAAATAAAATTGATCTCCGGATCACGCCACAATGTTTATCGCTGTTAGTTTCAATTGTACATTGAATTAATCTCAATCATAAAAGGGTAGAAATAAAAAAATGTATAATTTATGTAACAATTGTAGTAAATAAATTTTTACTATGGTATTAAAATCTACAACTCATATTGCTTATGATTCAGAGTACTCTTGACATGGATCATTTAATACAACTCATTACCAATATTTTTGTCTTTACTTTAATTTCGTACAAATGAGTGATATGTACCTATTTTTTTTTTGTTTTTTAATTTTGTTGTTACATGACTTACATCTGATACAACTACAAGAATTCTTTCTCTAATAATTGGAATTTGAAAATAATTTGAGTCTTAAGTTCTCGATTACTGGATGTATTTAACCTTAAACAACTTAACGGTTTAGTGATTTGAACTCATTTGCATATATCGTACCAACGTTTGTTTATTAGCTTATTCTTCTTCCAATCAAACAACTAATATTGAGGTGTATCATATTAATTGTATTCGAGAACTTCCTTTTGAAAGAGAGTGATTTCAATTCCAACCCAGATGTGCAATTCTGATGACATCTTTGTTTTAATTTGTTATAAAAATGATTAATTGAAGAGAAATTAAATATAACCACATACATTGCACCCAGTACTAGTCCTAAAAGGAACTTATGCTATCTTTTTAATCAAAATTAACATTTAATTAAGCAAAACAAAGGCCCAGTCTTAGCTGACCACTTTTAAACATCACAATCAATTAATCCATTATCATTATATCTTCTTTTATTAATTTGAAAGGAGAAAGAGAGAGAGAGGGAGAGATAATTCAACAAGCAAAAGGTAGAATGCATGCATGAACATATTTCAGTGGCCTCAATACATATATATATATATATATATACATATATTTGTCTGAGAATATATAACCTCTATAGTCAGAAATTTTACCCAGTTTTCAACTCCATTCCACTCATCTTTTCTTCTCTTTATTTGTAAAATTTTCCACTGATATGCCAACAACTTCTTAAACTAATTTATACTGCATAATTTTTATAGTTAATAGAGGGTGGAATTTTTCCTTTTAGTACTAATGAGGAACCTTCAAATCCACCTTGCATATTAAAACTTATCTACTGTTTGTTGTATGTTGTTGGTCAATCGCTGCAGTTTAGAGTGTGCAAATAAATAAATGAAGAAATAGAACTTTATAGATTGTCGATGTGTAAGGACAATTGTGTTAATGTATAACCCAACCATGAAATATTTAATGTTCTTAATCAAATGAAAAGTAAGTTACATCCAAGTCATAATAAAAATAAGAATCTTATTTTTATTTTATTTAAAATAATAATAGAGCCAACCAAAAATTTACTCCTCACACCCTCATTCAATATTAAGATTTAAAATTTATTTTTTTTCCTTTGTCCGCCACTTAATATATCCACAGTAACCCTAAATCAATTTACATATGTCAGACTTGTCAGTTATTAAATTTACATTTATAAATACTCTTTCCTTCTCATACTCTCATTTTTTCTTCCCTTTTTCTTTTATATTTTTTCTTTCATTTTTCTCCAATCTGACATGTTCTAGTATTCATTTCTTAGCTTTTATTTTCTTTTCCTTTTGGTTCATTCTCCCTTTTCATTATTTATCATTCTTTCTCATCAATGGCTTCAAAATATATTAGCCCAAAAAAACAAAAAATTGTTTTTCACAGATGTTTACGTACATATATTGAAAATATTTTGTGTAAGAATAATTTATAAAACCCGGATCTTTTTTTTTTTTGGATTGGATCAAAATGTGTTTATTTATGTATGATCAAGATATGTTTCTTTCAAAATCTAAATGATCTAACCCAATATCAAACACAAAACAAAGCAAGAAAAAACATATACAAAATTTTACCATCTAACTTATTTAAGTGACATTTATATTTATATTTTAGTTATTACATCATGAATTTAGATTGATAAAAAAAAAAAAAAAATTAATTGTCTACACGTTAAACAACAAGGTAAACTATTTTACGAATAACAAATTTCGTAAAACTAAAAAGTAATCTTGTTTTATTTGCTTATATTATTATGTCCTCCAAATTAATATTAAGTATGAATACTCTTGTAATTAAAAAATTTATTTAAAAATTAGGCGTGAGAAGCATTTTCCTGGCTGGCACTATCCTCACCCATAATAAATGTCTCCCTTAAAAGACACATTGACAAGACTCTTTTATTAAATTAAAAAATTCATGCAAAAATTTACATAATATGCGAAAAAACTAGTTTAATACCTTCTGAAATCTCGCATATTTATATAATTTCTAAATTATTGGGAAGAACATCTATAAACTATCGTAGTATATTTCAAGAAAACCTTATAGACATTTTAGTATTTTTAGCTTTGTATTTGAATATTTACATCCTAATTAAGGTGGCAATTGAATTAGACTAATGTGTGGATATAAATTAAAATATGACATAATCTCACACACATAAGTTGCCTTATAGCTTTCTTTCAAAAACAACAAATAAGTTGCCGTATAGCATGACCCCATTTCAATTTTTTTTTTTTAAAAAGGGGAAATTTTCAGGCAGACTGAAAGAGAATGGTATAGCCAACGAAACTTCAACATGTGGATTGAAAAAACAATAATAATGTCAATTCTCACACCCCACCAGTGTTGCCATATTTATAAGGGCCGCTTCTTTCGTCTTCTCTCTCCTTCACTCACAACAACCCCATCTCCATCTCTCTCTCTCTCTCTATCTCTCCATTAATTCTCTGATCATAGAACTTAAACAAAAACAGAGCATTTTTCAAAAACAATGGAGATGGAGGTGGTGATGCCAGTTCCAGCTTCCATGGACTTCAACTTTGACAGTGCTTGCTCTTCTCCTTACATGACTGCTCCTTCAAGTCCTCAGAGATTCGGCAACTTCTTCTTCAGTGCCCCCACCAGCCCTTCTCGCATCTCCACCTCCTCGTCCTCCTCCTTCTATCGCGACGTCAACAGCAACGACCATTACTCTGCTGTATCCTCCAATTCCTCCAACAGAGTCTTCAATGTGGAAGAAACCAGTATTAGAGAAGATGATGAGGATTTCGAGTTCAATTTCAGTGGACAGCTTGAAAGGACTTCTCTGTCTGCTGATGAGCTCTTTGATGGTGGAAAAATCAAACCACTCAAGCCACCAACTTGCTCTGATTCGGTACCAATTCTTCAATCTTTTTCTTCGAGTTCAGATAAACTGATCTCCACTGTTCACCTCAGGATAAACTGGAAAATTCCCTGAATAAAAGAGAACATAAAGAACAAGGACGAGGAAGAGAAAGGGTTTCTAGCTCTTCATTTTCAAGTTCTACTTCAAGAAAAGGAAGCAGATCTTTGTCTCCGATGAGGGTTTCTGATATAATATACGAACAGGACGACATCAATCCATCACAAACAGAGAGAATCATTTCTTCAACAACAAGCAACAACAACAACAACACTGCCACCACTCCAAAATCATACGCGTCATCATTCTTCTCAGCGATTTCCTTCTCCAAAAGCTACAGGAAATGGAAGTTGAAAGATCTGTTGCTCTTCAGGAGCGCATCAGAGGGCAGACCAGCCTGCTCTGATCAGCTGAGGACCAAGTACGCTGTGTTGTCCAAGAAAGAAGCAACAGAGGATGTCAAGAATTCCAGCTTCCGGTCAACGGACAGCTCCGGTTCGGTGTCGAGGAGGAGGGGGCCGCCGGTGTCGGCTCACGAGCTGCATTACATGGCCAACCGGGCGGTGGCGGAGGAGATGAAGAGGAAGACGTTCTTGCCTTACAAGCAAGGCTTGTTGGGTTGCTTAGGCTTCAACCCCGGAGGTGTGCATGATATTTCCAGAGGAGTTGGGTCTTTGACACGTGTATGATCCAGATTTTCTCTCTTCTATTTCTTCATCTTCTTGATGAGTTAAATTAATTTTATTAATATACACACAATTGATTATTCTTTCTTTCTTTAGTATATGTTTCCATCTTCGTTGTTGATTAATTTAATTATGTATAATTTTTAAAATATATATATATACACGTATTTTGGTATATTTGTTCTTTTTGTGGTGTCTCTATCCATGAAATGGACTGAAATTGTAAGAAATTTTTTTATGATTGGTCCAAAAATGACATCCAGAGAGTTACAAAAGATGTTCAAACAGATAATGTTCGGCTAGTAAACTAATATGACTTGGTCTTCTCGTCAGTTTTAATCTGAAATAGAAAAATAAAAAACAATTTTGAACTGGTCACTGTAAGTGACAAATTGCTAATGTTGGGTTGTTTTGAAGTTTCTGGGATAATTACAATGAACCAGTTAAAGTAGACTGCTCCAACAAAGATAATGTTTTATAATCAATAGCACTTAAAGCTTTAAGATTGTTATGGCATCAAGTCAATAGTGTTTATTTAATGTAAGACTAATTTTATCGACGATTATCATTTCACACATTATATACTAATATAAATTAAATTAAATTTATTTAATATTGATTGAATGAGAATGATTTCGAAAATTGTTGATAAAATATTTGATATATATAAAGAGTGAAAAAGTTTATAACGGTTTTTTGATATTTAAAGTTGTTGAAAATTTTCAAAATTAGATGAGATATGTGTTTGTATTTATTTGTCCGTTTTAAAGGGTTTAGTAAAGTTTATTCCAATTTCAAATTAAATTCCGTTTGAGCTAAGGCTAGATGCCAATATATTCTTTGTTAAGTAAAAGACATAGTACTTTTTTGTTCTTTCTTTTCTCTTTGTGTGAATAAAAGATTACTATTAAATGCACTCCCAGCTAGACCTGAGGGAAAGTTTAAATGTTGAAGAATGATAGCACAGCATATGAGTTGGTAAAAAATAAAAAATTGAAGAAGAAGAAGAAGAGAAAGGAATATTAGCCCATAAAACATGGGTGGAAAGAGAGACATGTAAACCATAATGATTACATATGCGGAATAATTATGATAATGATGTGGTTAAACAGTGTAAAGGTGTGTAATTAGGCATTTGCAGTCAAACAAAAAAGGCTTCTTGGGGAGAGAATCAAATCACAACAAATAAATCCAAAGTCCAAACCAACATATATATTTATCTTGTTTTGTCATATATTTTGTGACCATGATTTGTGCATCACTAGAAAGTACTGCAGTGAAGATGGGCTCTGGCTGTTTAAAGTTTTGTTGGCTCAAGCATGTGTGGTGTCCCTCTATAAATGTAGCTATTTCCTGTTGCTGTTATAAAAAGTTCATATAAATATAAAAAGAAAGTCCCAATGTCAAACAATACAGTAAATTAAATTCCCACATTCCAATGAGCTTGTCTTTGTTTCTTTTCTTAAAAATAAGATTTCTGAATGCATATAAAAATATGGTTGAATAATACTATACAACCAAATATTAATTTAATAGTCCATATCCCTCAGCTTGGATATTTATTCATCTTTCTATCCATCTAAATTGTGAAAGTTCAAATCTCACTAAACATGTATATTTATGGATAGTTTTCTCTCTTTATTATGAGAGTATACATTCGGGTCAGATTATCCATCTAAATAGTGGGAGTTCAAGTCCCGTTAAATGTGTATATATATGGGTAGTTTTCTTCCTTTATTATGGAAATAGATATTCGGGTCAGATAAGTAATAATTGATTTTAGCAAGTCCAAATAGTCCTCTAATTAGTATGATTCAAATATTTAAAATAAAAAAAAAAATTAATACACCAATTGAAATGATGTGTTAAGTCATTTGTTGTTCTTATGTATATGAGAATAATGTAGTGAGACAAATCACTTCCCCTATCATTTGAGTTGATTTTGAGACTTATTATTATTATTATTTGGCAATATTATGTTCTTGTGTTATTATATATAAGATGCATCAAAACTTATGATTTTTTCTACATTTACTCTTTATGTAAGAAAATCGTTTCATCATATGTGAACTAAAAGCATTTCCTATTGTCGAGAAAACAAAATTATAGTCTTTTACATGATGGATATACACAAAACTCTAAATTTTCTAATATATATAAGTCGCTAAGTACAGCCTAGACAAGCAAGGGAAATGGATTTGAGAACTCTCTCCGCATGCATATAAGTGATGATCATCACAACCCAAATAATGATGTGAAAATGAAATGCATTGGTCCAAGAGTAACAAACTTTCTTTGTTTTCACTTCTTCATAACAGAGGTAATGTACATGGATACACATAGCGGGCAAAAAGAAGAAAAAAGAAACAAAAGAAACTAGAGATACAGATCATTTTAAGTACAGTGAGATGCTTTTTTATAGCACTTATACTCCCTTGTAGGGAAAAGAAGAGGCGACCAGCCATGCAAACAATTCTGGCTTTACAATAAAGCTACTTACGTTGATTATATACCAGACCCACATCAATTTATTATGTTCATTTCCCTTTTCTCTTTATTCCTTTGGAGTTCTTTCTTTATTCTTCTTATTATTATTTTTGTAACGAATCTAGAAAGCACAAGGAAAAACAAATTGCTTCACTATTCAAGAATGGTTCGATTTTTCAGTTTTATGATGAACGGTCATATACTCTAACCAATTGAACTATTTAAATTTCAAAATTGTTATTCTTTAAAGGATTTATATAAGTTATTTATACTATCACAAAATCAAAGTTTTTGGGCAAATTGTGGAATCTCCTTTTGACATGCTCTACATGGAAAACTTCTTTAGTACTAATGTCCACATTCTAATAAATTGCAAATGTTCGTTGAGCATTTTGTTTATATATACATAGTCATTCCATTATTTAGGAAAGTTTGGAAGTTTATAGTTCTTGTTTTTCTATCTTTTGTGCAAAGTGCAAACTAATAGGAACTCACCATTTATATACATTGGGGGAATTACTGAATATATTGAATTCTATGATATAAAAACTTGTCATATTTATGACAATGATGAAACCAATGATGATGATGGATAATTGGTGTTTGGTGATAAATTTTGTTTATATTCCTCAACCCAAATGCATGGTTGTTGGTGATAATGATAGCAATTCATGATTGTGATGAGTGCATGTCTAGTTTCATAATCTAGTTTAATAGGGTCAAAAAAAATCTGTACCACTATAATAATACTCAATCGATCTCAACAAGTGCAAAGTTGGTAGATTTTTCATGATTTTAAGACCCTTTCATTAACATCTTTTAGCAAAGAATAGAGAACCCCCACAAAAGAAAAAAAAAATTAACGGTTTTGCATTGGTTTATATATCAGTTGTGAATTAGTGTCCTTTGTTGCATGTTATTTTGCTTTTTTGTTTTTGTATCATAAATAAGGTACATGCACAACCACCCTAATTCCTTTTTGCAGCCAATTTTTTTTTTTCCTATAATTATTCAAATTCTTTGTGAAAACTGTTCCTGCTAATCTTTCAGGATCTGCTTTGTTAACTTATTATATTACACAATGTTTTTCAAAGAACTATTTCTTTTGATCATGCAGCATCTTTTTAGAAAAAAATTACAAAACAAAGTACAGTTCTTACAATGAATTGACACATGTCTCACTTCTCGATCTTTGACTAATCTTTACTTGATTAGATATAATGTTTAAAGTTACAATATCATTGTTTGTGTCTCTCTTCTAAGAAATAACAATTATTATTCTTCAAAATGGACAATTCTCTCTTTCTTTAAAAAAAAAAAAAAAAGGACAATTCTCTTTGTATATATGTGTTATTTGTCATGATGTTCAAGTTCATCCCCATGTCCTCTTTTAAGTTTAAAGCCAGTTTTTTAATGATCAGTTTCTTCCATTGACTTAAACTACACATTTTGACTGGTTTTCTTTGGAGAGAATTTATTTCTTTATGTATTATAGCGATGGATTGAATTTCAGTTAATAAGTATCGACTAGTTGTGCTTGAGTGCAAATATCTGGAACAAAACAAGGACTTTGAAAAGCTATAAGAGACTTGTCAAAAGTGATTTTGAAAGAAGGCGAAAATAATTAAAGAACATTAATTACGTAAACCCAGCCAGTGTCTTGTCTCTCAAGAATGAGAATTCTTTACAAAATTGAATAAAAAAAATAATTATCTTGATGAGAGGATAAAAATATTCTTCGATTCTAACCAATCTGTGGGTTGGAACTTGGAGTTGTTAACAAGTCTTCAAATGGGATTCGTTAAAGAGTACTTTGCTTGGTCGTGGCAAAGAGAGCATTGAATTTTCAACAATGAGGATTTTTTGTCTAAACCGTTTCAGGGGACTATGAAAAAACCATATATTTGGTAAGAATGTTTAGATAGGAACGGTATTTTCGATTAAAGCATTGAGCAGATATTTAATTTTGAAGAAGTAACATTAAAAAAGGCTTTTGTTATCATTTTCAAACAGAAAAAGTTTGTTATCCATGTTTTTTTATAAGTAAGACTCACATTAATTAACGTGCAATTTCAGCAAAAGTTGAAACATCTAAAGAGCAAACCTTCCCACTCATATTTCTATTTCATAATCCCAAATTTATACTTAAAAAATTAACTTAAATTTGTAAATTTTACAATTAAACTTTAAGTCACTATGCATATTTACTAGTAATTGAACAGTGTACATATATTATAATTTTTTATGTTTGCAGTTATGGTGAAAGTCTAAAACAAGAACTAAAATTATTATAAGTTTTAAAACTAGTATTATTAATGTTCAGAAATTATTATCCACGAATAAATATGGTAATTTATAAACTATGTTTCTTTATTTATCAGCTATTTATTATATTTATTTGTGAATATCAAAATAACTAGAATACTTTATTTTCAAAATATAATGATGATTTTAAATTATACACTAACTTTAAAACTATTAAAAAAATAACACTCACATGATAAGAGGTTCAAGTTGATATTAATATGGAATAATATTTTGTTGAATTCTCATTTTGAAATAATATGCTGTTGAATGTTGGTTTAAGCAAAGCAGTACGACTATCCGGACCCAAAAAAAAAAAGACATAAATTATAGTATAATTATCATTGTAAAAACATTTTTATTAGTTCATGAATCATTAAGATAGCAAAACACATGTAAATTGTGTAAAATTATCAATATGCATCATCAGAGAAGAGGAAATGAGAGGGAAACTAAATTGAGTTGCGTATTGAAATTCCACGGCGTTGGACATTGGCGAAGATTTGGACGGAAAGAGTTTGACAAAAGCGAACAACACGTGACTCAATGACCTATGACCATCCACCACGTGCTCGACCTCTGCCGTTGACTGCGACCTCAGCCATCATCTTTGACTTGCGCAACTATCGTAAGAGCCTTTAAGTCAACACTCAACACTGACTATGCACAAACTTGCATAAAAATATATAAATGCAGCTGCATCATATATATGCGTGCATTAACGCTACACCAATTTTTTCAATGAAATTTTCAAAATGGTTGAAGAACGCTGCAGATTTGCAGTACCGGCGCCCGCTATAACATAAATTTGTAACTCTAGATGTGAATCCAATTTTTTTTCCCTTTTTTTTTTCTCTAATTCACAATCGAATCAAAGATTTACTGATGTTAATTATTAATTATACAGTTAATATAATTAACCCATAATTAAAAGATACCACTTCTACAATAAATAAAAAAAAAACTATTACCCACAAACCACCCTCATAATTAAGAGATAATCGCTTCCATAATACAAAAATAAAACCACCACCCACAAGTTCGTAAAATGCGTTTTGTAGATTCAAATCCCCAACATCTTCATGAATTGAGTACTAAAGTGACGTACAAGAATCAAACTATTTAGCATTTTGATTCATATAGTGTTAATTATTAAAATTATAAGTTTAAATTAGCATAGCCATCAATGTTCGAACCTTATCATACATGCATTTATCCCCATGTTTGAAAAGTTCCAAATAGCTCCCAACAAAATTTACACTAGAGGTCAATAAATTTTTTATAAAACAGTGCTTTGCATTTCAAATGAACTAGTTAAAACCACCTTTGTGTTGTGGCATGGGAATTATTATGTTCATAATTAAATTACAGATATGTTTGACTTGTCATCCATATAAGATTTGTATCTTAACAAAAAAATATAAGAACCTTTAACAGAGTTTCTAAAGATTACTTGAATTTTAATCCAGTGCATGTAAAAAGGAAAATCATTTTTAATAATTCCTGTAAAAAATTATAGTCCAACCATATATCTCGGAACTCTTTGTTATATCTAATTTTTAATTTTCTTTTTCAAATCACAAATCAAGGAACAAAAAGAATTAGTTGAACAAAGACGACAAATCTTCCCTGGTAGTTGGTTTCACAATTTTCTTCACTTGTATTCCAAGTAATCTCTCTTCAACTAATCTACTTTACCCACCCAACACCACAAAATGTAAATGTATAATCAAGGTCCACAAAATATATTTCCAAAGTTTCCATCAACCTTGCAAAGAATTTTCCAAATGTTACATTTTACAACAATCCCACAAAGATGACAACGTAACCAGAAGTGAACTCAATGATGACATACAATAAACAAAAAATAAAAAATCAGCAAATCAGACTTCTAGCAGGAAAGCTGTAAACCACATCACAGAACAAGTTCAGACACCACAGGATTTTAACAGATGTACAAACACTCGTGAAGTATAGTGAGGAAGAATCACTCACATTACTAAAGCACAGAGACAGTTTACCTGTGTCGGTATGTATGTGACATCTAGCTTATCACTTCCCATGATCCACCTTTAGGCTATTTCTGGCCCAAATTCCAGGAAAAACATTTGGTGAGGAAGTAGAAAAAAGGCAAATTTATTTTAATTTCTTGCATCTTCTTAGACCTGACCTGATTTCATCATATAAGAGTATAATATAGCCTGATGACAACTGACAAATACACCACATAAATAAGGGTTGTATGTTAGACAATACTGTGAATGGTTGCAGACTCACAGTATTGATACTGGAAGACTATACTATTATCATCTCCACATTCCTCCACGGACAAGACCTCAACAAGATACCTATATCACCAAAAAAGTACTGTAATTTTGTCAATACTATTAATGAAACCACAGTCTCGATTGTGGAAGACTACACTATTATGAGCAACACATTCATGAAACCACAGTCTTGATTGTGGAAAACTACACTATTATGAGCAACACATTCCTGCCGCGCACAAGATCCCATAAAGAAACCTATATCACCAAAACTAAAATGCGTAACATATGTTTTATTTAAATTGCAATATTTATAAAAGAAACAAGCTAGCAACTGGTTCACCGCAGTTCACACCGGCAGGCCATTTCCATAATAAGACAAGCATCTACATGTACATATGGCAATATTGTTTATATTCATGTGTACCAACAAGCATCTAAAAAAGAAAATAAGGACTGAAGGGATACGAACAGAGGATTTGCCATATAGTATTAATTAACGAAATCAGATTGTTAGAGAGACAAGGAAACATAGAAAACTGCATGTTTCATACCTATACACTATTCATAAAACAAGAGACATTTCTATCCTGCTGTGCTGATGTTGCAATTAAACTTTTTAAAAGTGGATTCAGGAACAAGGTTTGTTTTAACATTCTTTAAATCACAACACACAAGCTATAATAGGGGGATTACTTTCATCCTAAGTGTACAAAAGCTGAAGTTTGCAGAAGTGCTGGACCTCATCAATTGACAGAAGGAAACAACTGTTACATTTTAAGACAAAACTGTCAGTCAGATCATGAACAATTATTGGATCACCGTATGTAGTAATTCACTGACCACATCTTCCCCAAAGAAAATTCAGGATTCCATAACAAGAAGAATGTTGTGAGACACACCAGATCAAGTCTCAAATTGCAGACAGACACTGGTATAATATGAAGGTCACATACCCTAATCTCCTTTGTGTGACTGTGACCTATAAACAAGTATGTTATGGTACCTGCATAGCAAATAACATTAAGATATCAATTGCCTTCCATCAACGCATTATACGCATATTTAAAAGTTCACTTTTAGCCAACACAGTCTCACATCACACAAAGTGGTCTGATCATTCCAACCGCACAGTTCTGATATTGCTTTCTACAATCCAGATAACACGTCTACAAATTTTATTTATGCAACTGGGAAATTTATAGCTATTTCCTACCAATTCTTAAACCACTTCATTTATCGAACAGGCAAGCAGCATGAGCTCATCCTAAGACTAGCTTACTAGAGATCATCACTAAAATACATTGAATCAGTCGTGGGCAACATGCCACTTCTGTTTCTCAAATTTCCACTCCTGAAAAACTGGAACGTCAACGTCTCTAGCTAGACTAGAGAATCAACTTGATAAAAAGAATGCTTGGGATTGGTCTTACTTGAGCAACCTAAGACTCAGTAATGCAGATTATGTAACTAAACTGTCTTAAGAGTTGTTCCAAGTCTCAGAAAATTGTCTGGGTTTCTAATGACTAGAGTTTTGTCAATAAATATAAATTACTAGGATTAAGAAAGACACAGTTGCTTTTGAACATAAATCATAGCTTAAGGAAATGAACTCCTATACAAATAACATCCCTGATCTCTACTCACAAAGTTCAATTTGTAAATACAGTAAGAATATCACATGTCATTAACCAGTAATTCCAGCCATCTGTTGTCTACTCAAAGTCCTACCAGCAAAAAGAATGTAAAGATTTCAAACATTTTGATGCAGCAAGCATCTTTTCCTGCAAACTAAATGGTTTATCGAATTATACAATAGGCTTCTAACACAAAAAGGAAAACAGTTAAAATGGCACAATATAGCATACCCCAAATATTAATAGAAGATATGAAGCTTACTTGAGTACTTTAAAATCAGCGAGACTGGTACAGGCCAAGCAATGATTTCTCTCTTTCTTCAACTCTCTTCCTCGCAGCCTCCCTTGCTTTGAGTGCTGCAGCTTCTGCTTCAGAAACGGGCTTCTTTATTTGCTTAGGCTTATTATCTTCCCGCTTTCTCTTACCAACAGCAATTGCCGATGGAGCACCTTTCACTGATCTCATGGGATTTAAGGAAGCTGAAACAACCAGCCCTGGTGCAGGCCCATTTTGACTTTTAACAGAATCTTTATTTTGCAAAGCAGGTTCTACTCCTGATGTTGGAAATGGATTTTTCATCGGGGGTTTATGTTTGGAAGCTGAAGAAGACGGAGCAGTGGAGTATGCCTCTTCCTGTGTCACCCACTTACCTGTTTATTTCTTTCAAGTAACTATTACATGCTACATAAAATCTGAAAAGCCATCTTACATATTAAAAGAGATTAAGGTCAACATACAATTTTATGAATTCATACCTATAGCATCAGAATAGTAGAAGCCTGACTTTGGATCATAATAAAGGCCATTGCTTGGATTATAGTAATAGCCTGAAGTTTCGTCATAATCCCATTCTGTCAATCATTGAGCTGTATCAGTTTGAAACTCACACAATCAAGGCAAGGAAAGAATCGTAAATGCTAATATTTTCATGCTTGATGAAAACGTTTAACAGTTTAATTAAATAAAGTAGATAGATGTGGACAAGATAATTATTTAAATACCATTAATTGACTCCGTAAAACAATAATCTAAGTAGGATTTCACTGGCCTATAGTATAAGATTGTACCTAAAAACACAAGGTAACTGGTAACCTGACATGCAAACTAATCCAAAGAGTGAAAATCCATTATCCCAACCTGAAATTGCAAATCAGACAGTGCAGCTGATTATTGGCTTTTAGTCTCAACTTGGTCAAAATTCCAACCAAGTAAGAAGTGAAAGTTAGCTCATGTCTGTGAAAATCAAGCTTGTTAACTATGCAAAGTAACTTAACAGACATACCCTTTTACACATTTAAATTACACTGCAATCCAATGCTACAATACTTACTAGTGCAAATCAGTAATCACAACAACACACAGAGTTAACTGAATAGTATAGCGACATGTTTTTCTTTTGAGGCTTTATATGGTTAAATGTTCTACGAGATCTGCCTCAACTATTCCTGAACCTCATCAAATTGATACGCAAGCATTTCAGAAGCTTGGCTCATTGCACAACAGAGCTTGAATACACTAGAATAGGCAAGTGGCTCACTATGTCAAGTTCAGTTCAACAGGTAGGCATATACCCAAGAAAGGACATTAAGGATATACAACCTAATGGTTGCACCTTTCCATGCAAAACCTCATTAAAGAAGACAAAAATACCTGCCATGGACGAGAGATTTACTTCTATGCTGACAAAACCTGTCTTAATGTTAAAGCTACTATTTCAAAATGTTTAACACTTTTAACAGCTAGAGTCTAGAGATACTTCATACTTACTCTCTTGATCATCTAAAGCATGAGCATTAGAATCTCTAGCCTCCTGAAATTTTGCTACGTCCTTCTGATAGCTACGCTTGGCTTTCTGGCAAACATTGAACATCAAAGGAAGGAATGATCAGTATAAGGCATAAAAATAAACAGGCATATTTAACAAGAATATATGCAAAAGAATGCTCTGATTATAGTCTTGTGAAAGCTTTTTCCAAACCATTTCTGAAATTGCATTTTACCATATTTCCATCACATGATTACCCATTTACAACATTTGCAATGTAATTTACACCATTAATCATTTGCTGTAAACCAAACTCTTCAACTCAACCACAATATTACTAATTTTTCCTTCTCACACATTTAATCAGAAAACAAAATTTTTCTATTTTAATCTAATAAAGATGAAATAACCGGATGCATGTTCAAATTTAATAAAGGGGTGGCCATTGCAGTTTCTATCTGCACATTAAAACTTTAACTAAGATTACCCATGAGTGACACTACCACCATCTATAAAAGAACTGTATATATATATAGCAATAAATAGAAGTGAGATTTTCTTGCAAAAAACTCACAGCTTCAATCTGTTCAAGGGCACAGGCTGCTTCCTTCTGTTCCTTCTCCTTGGCAGCATTCTCTTTCCTCATATCAGTAAGCTTCTTTTTCACATTATCCCTGTGACGTTGACCAAGCTCATGGTTTCTGATGCTGGAAGGATTGTTCGATATAAAGATTTTGCAGAAGTCGCACCATTTGTTGCCCTGGCTAACCCAATACTGCAAAACAGATACAAGACTCAAAAACACCCGACAACAAAATGGGTTCATTTCTTTGCTAGTCGTCATGTAATGGAGTTTATAACTTCACCTTCCTAAATTAAAAATTAAAAAAGCAATCTTGAAAGACATAACATTGAAATACAATATCTTTGATCAATATCATGTCTTAGAATATTGAAAGACCTATCTACAAATCAAAACAACAAAACATTGAAATGTAAACCTCTGATCAACATAATGTTAAAAATACTGAATACACGTTTACAAATAGAAATAAAGATAAAATATCCATTTTTTTTTTGGTATATTTTTTTAGCTTACAAATGGTGTCGTCAATTTACATTACAATCAAATGCAATAACAACTGATTATACTCCCCAAATCACCATGCGAGCTGCTAAAGACTTTCAATTTTTAATAGGAAACTATGGCACAAGTTAAGAACATAAAAGACAGGACACGAAAAGGACAACGACTGTGATCGGAATTCGAAACAGAGAGATTGAGTTTACACATACCTCAGTCATGGCTTCGAATTGGCGAAGTTATTGAAGTTGACTGCAAGAATTTGACCAGAAAATCGCTAATTATTCAGAATGTGATCATTTATTTTTTTTGTCGAACAAACTGCTATAAACCCTAAATCTCTGCCTCTGATGCCGAGCGGGTTTGGTTGATTGCAAGCAGAATCAACTTTAAACCCAACCGGGTTTGTTTGAATGCTTATTATATTATTTCGACGTTTTTTTTTTTTCCCATAAAATGGCGTTACAGTCTCCGTCCATTTTATTTTAATTTTCATCAAAAGTATTTTATTGATTTGATCTTCTATTATAAAAATAAATATCTGAATAGCATAGGCATAATTAAAATTAACACTATAGGGCAGATTCGGTGCCCTTCACTTCGTTGGATTGGACTATACATACTCCAATATGGCCTTTAGGCACCAACCAGGACTGGTTTCCTAGGCACGTACTAAGTAATCTTGCCAAATTGATGGGTCTACATAGCTCTGCCAGATTGCGAATATATATATATATATATAAGATAATATTTTTAAAATACTTATATATTTAATAAAATTAGAATGAAATATTTGTTTCATTTGAATATTTATTTTATTAATTTATCAATCAAATTTAAATTATTTTTAAATTTAAAAGATTAACGTATTAATCAAAGCTTATATTTTATCATACTAATCAAAGTTCATATTTTGAACAACTATGTTAATTATTTTCAAAAATAATTTCAAACACATTTACATCACTTTCTATTTAACTTTTAAAAAATTCAATCAAACACATTATTTAAAAATGTCATTTTAAAAAAATAATTTTCAAAAATATCATTTTAAAAGCAATATCAAATACATCTTAAATCTATGTATATTTCTCTCTTTTTTAGTTAATTGTTAGCAAAACCAACTTTGAACCGAATTGGATATTTGATTTTCAAAACTCCATGAGAAATATATTCTTATAGTAAATAAGAAGAAACTCTTCATATATGTAGATAAATATATCGAGTTATGCTAAATTACCGAAAAAAAGTTATCCAGATTTATATTCAAACGATGTGATATATGAATTGTAATTGACACATTTATTGTTCAAAAAATTTGTCTAATATGATAAGTTGTAGAACACATCAATCACCATATCATTTAAATGTTACGAGAAAATCATCTATAGCACGATCTCACAATTGAAATAGCACTATGACCCCATCTCATTGGATGGTCTCATCATATTCCAATGTAAATAAGTGAAATATGACCCCCTCTCATTGGTTGGTGGTGAGACTGTCATATGAAAACTGTTTTTTCATATTTTATAATGTATTGACAACTTATGTAATGCACCATTAGGACATACATTTTAATAAATTTTATGTAATAAGACTCAAACTTTTATAATAGTTTAAAGGAAACATGCATTGATCACTTTAGATGGATGTACTTATTTTAACCAACTTTGTATGAGTGATTAAATCCATAATAAAATAATCATTTTCATAAATATATTTTTAAAACTATTTATAAAAATTATCATTATAAATCACTAATAAATACGGGGAGATACCAATCCTAATGCAAAAATTGTATTTTCATTTGCAGATCTACTCTTTATTATGTTGTTTTGCGTGACTCACCTTATATTTATTATCAAAGACGTAAATTTGAACGTACCTATAAAAGTGTTAGGGTATACAAAATCTCAATAGATTAAGGTAAATTTTGATAGATTTTTTTCCCTAATTAAAGATTAATTCCATATCAATAATATTTAACTCAAATAATCACCTAAAGTTGTTCTTGAACTCGACATGAATATTAAAAATAAATTTAATGGTGTGGAGTGGAAAAGAAATGTTTGAAAAAATGCAGTAGATAGGTTATAACGGTAGCGAAATAATGAGACCCGTCCGTCTGATTTGTATAAATTGCGAGAGAATAAAGCGTGATGACTTCCCCGCACCACAGCACAACAGACGCTGCCCCACTCAGACGACCAACAGTGAGCTTACCACTGAAATTTCAAAAGGGCACTCTTTTCACGACCCTCGACCTGCACTCCAATCAAATGTTTATACACCAACTCTCTCATCTAGAAACTAAAAAAATTTCTTGAACAAGGAAAATGGACGAAACGCTTATGTTGATGCTCTCGAATCTGCTCCACCTTCACAACTCTCTCGACCCAACAACCTCCTTGCTCTCCTCCTCCACCACCACCACCACCACCACCACCACCTCCCCCACCGCCTCCTCCTCCACCTCCTCCACTTCCCTCCTCTCCTCCTCCTCAGCCGCCCCTCTCATCTTCTTCACTCTCTCCTCCCTCCTCTCCTTCCTCTCTACCTCCAAAAAAAGTTTCCAAAAACCCACAACCAAAACCGCCTCCTCCTCCTCCTCCGCTGCCGCCACCGCCGTCGACTCCTCCGCCTACTCCGTCTCCGCCTTTCGCGCCCTAACCACGGAGCACATCTGGTCCCTCGAAGCCCCGCTCCGTGAAGCCCACTGGCGATCTCTCTACGGCCTCTCTTACCCAGTCTTCACGACCGTCGTCGAGAAACTGAAACCCCACATCGCTGCCTCGAATCTCTCGCTCCCCTCCGACTACGCGGTCGCGATGGTCCTGTCGCGACTCTCCCATGGCCTCTCCGCCAAAACCCTAGCTCAACGCTACTCCCTCGAGCCCTACCTCATCTCCAAAATCACCAACATGGTCACCCGCCTCCTCGCCACGAAGCTCTACCCTGAATTCATCAAAATCCCCATCATCCGGCGCCGCCTCATCGAGACAACCCGGGGGTTTGAAGAACTCACCTCATTGCCCAACATTTGTGGCGCGATCGACGGGACCCACATCAAGATCTCACACACCCCTCCTCGTCAAAACCAGTACAGGTGTAAATATGGGTACAATTCGGTCCTCCTCCAGGTGGTTGCGGATCACAAGAAGATTTTCTGGGACGTGTGTGTGAAAGCGACTGGTGGGACCGATGACAGCAGTCATTTTAGGGATAGTTTGTTGTACAATAGGTTGATTTCGAGTGATATCGTTTGGGACAAAGCGATCAACGTGAGGGGTCACCATGTGAGGCCTTATGTGGTGGGGGATTGGTGTTATCCCATGTTGTCGTTTTTGATGACACCCTTTTCGCCAAATGGGGCGGGGACGCCTGCGCAGAATCTCTTCGATGGGATGTTAATGAAAGGGAGGAATGTGGTGGTAGAGGCCATCGGGTTGTTGAAGGCCAGGTGGAAGATTTTGCAGGATTTGAATGTGGGGATTAATCATGCCCCCCAAACTATTGTTGCGTGTTGTGTTTTGCATAATTTGTGTCAGATTGCGAGGGAGCCTGAGCCGGAGCTTTGGAAGGAGCCGGAGGAGAATGGGAGTCCTCCTAGGGTGCTTGAGAATGAGAAGCCTTTTTATTTTTTCGGAGAGAGCTTGAGGCAGGCTTTGGCTGATGATTTGCATCAAAGGCTTTCGTCTAGATAGTAGATGATGTGGGTTTTAGACTTGGGTAGTTGTTGTTGACTTGAGCTTGTAATGATATGCTTTTTTAAGTAAGTCTAACCATCATCGCCCCGTTTATAACTAACAAAAGCATTATTGTTTGCTGGCTTGTATGCAGGATTAATTTGTTAGTTTTACTGTATCTTGTTTTAGTAAGTGTTAGAAGTAGCTTTTATGAGCAAGTTCCTATATGTTATGTGGTGAATTTGTCATGTGGTAGAGATGCTGAAAAATCTAACCTGGTAATGAAGTTTGAAAAGTAATGACTTCTTTGATTTGTAGAGAGATATAGACCATGTGCCATTGTCATCCATCTTTGTAGTGGTTTTAACCTAAGTTAGTTCATATTTCTCTGTCGTAATTGGTGATGTGATTTTGTCATTCATTCAAGGGCAAATGAGGCTAGTTGTGGGTTAAATTTATCATGTCGTGTGTTTTGAGAGAGAAATTCACACTTTTGATTGGTTGTGGTTATTTTGGTATGTTTATATTCTGAGTAATTTGTACTATATCTCAGTGATAATCTTGTCGGTTGCAATATTTGATTATCAATCTTGGAATGCAATTATAGTTTTGGTTAATGTAAGTTCCCTGTTGGATTCTGTGAGCTCAGTCAGCTCTAAATGCCATCTTATACAAGGGAAATTATTAATTAATATATCATTAAGTCCATGAGCTTGCTTCCTGTATGTATTTGCTTCGTTCCTGCTCTTAGTGCTGCAGTTTGGTACATAACCTTGTGAATTGTACTGATGCAAGCCTAGAGTGCAAGGTTTATGTTGTATGAACTATTCAACATGGGACACAATGTTACTCTTGTCATTGGATGTCAGCTGGGTCAGTGCTCGTTGGGAGAGGGCATCTGTCACCGGCAATCTGGATGGTTCTACTTTTCTGAACTATTTATGTGGTTCATGTAGAATTTTGTTTTCTTTAGCTGGTAAAACTTCCTATGTCATCTGTCTAATGTTAGATGATTATGACCCTTGGATTTCAAAATGACTAGAAACCATCTGTAAGGTAGCTTACCTTGCCTTCGATGTGTAGAACCCTTTCCGTTTTCACTAATATTTTGATGGAACATTCAGATATAGTCAGAAAACTTAATTTTTGATTAATGCAATGGAACAACTGGCTGGTGTGTTCCTACTACCACCCATCCCAAATTTTGTGCTGCTTGTGCATGATATTGAAGTCGCTTTTGCCAGCCATAAGCTAAATTGGTTAGGACCTGTGAGCCTGCATATTACAAATTGGGTGCCTGTGAGGTGTGAATCCATGAGCTCCAGTAGTCAGGCTTCAAGGTGGGTGCTTTCGTTTCTCAAATTGTCAAATGCTTGGTGCAGGTTGTGTTAGTGGAAGCATAATTTGCCAGACCAGAGACGCACAATAGATATTGGTGCGGAGAGAACATCTCTCATTGTCTGTTTGTCGGCCACTTTGAGTCGAATGTGAGTCAATACACAATGCCTGTCGCATTTTGTGTAGAATCAAATCTAAACAAACCAAATCCCGACCCAATCCATCCAGTTTTGATTGGATTAAATTGAATCTCTATTTTTTTAATCCAATTCATTTGCAGCGATTGATTCAGAGATTTGTTATTGTTTCAATCCAATAGAAAAATGGTCTGTTGTAGGTATAAATTAGATAGCCTAAACTACCCACCTATTCAAACAGGTTCCTTGTTAAGGAAGATTATTCAGTGGGGGCAGAAGAACTAAAGATAAGAAGAACTATTGCGATTGGTTAAGGGAAGAATAAAATGAAAATAGTTGGAATTTGAGATGGGAAGGGTGGGTACAAGAATTTGAGAATATAACTCTTCAACCAACAACTGAGACACTATACAATACATGACTGCAATGGAGTTGAACATAAATTATACTCTGCTTCATCGTTTCCACATTAGTGTAAACAAAGAATCAAAAGAAAATGCTGCTTGTCAACCACTACATCACGTCTTATATTATTAAGTGTAGAATCGTTCTTTTACGCATGTTATCTATAAATGCAATGTGTTACCTATAAACGTAATGTGCTTGACCAAAATTCAACAGATGCAGAGGGAGAAAATACTCAACAAATACTCTTGAACTGTTTATACAAATATTCTAAAACCTCTACTTTCAACTTTTCTCCAACTCTTTCTTGGACATCAGCTCACTGCTTCTCTTTGAACCAATGTTTTTCTCCTCTCTATCCCATTCTCTCAGTGGATGCATCTATTCAGACTCCTCTCTATTTTACAAAACCTATAAAGACCAAGTGAGCAGCACTTATTTCCCGCCTGAAAAAAAAAAGGTTTGATAAATGAGGGTTTATCCAATGATAATACATACATTAATAAATATAAAGGCTAAAAAGAAGTGATGCTGTTAAACGAGGTTGCACTTTTCTTTGCTAAACTTGGAATTATGTACAGACAGAACAGCTGCAAGTTTTCCTCTCGCCATTCTCTAACTTGGTTTGCTTGTAAATTCAAATAGCTGAAGCAACAAAAATAACAGCTCGATAAGATTTCCTTACCAAGAATCAAAAATCTAAATAACAACTTTAAATTGAATCTTATCATACAAAAGTAACCTACCATCTTGTAAGTTAAAATGCAACTTATAAATAAAGTAACCTACCATCTTGTAAGTTAAAATGCAACTTATAAATAAAGAATTTGCAGTCAATTGGACAGCTTTTGTCAGAAAGCTGGAAGAAAATGAAAGAAACCACCTTGAAGCAGCTCTCCATCAGTCCTGAAGAATTTCAACTGGATACAAACAAGAAAACTCTGTGCAGAATTACCCTGTGATGGACATTGATGCATGTAACTTAACACACTATTCCCAAGACTATGTGCTTTTCCCGCTATTTGGAAGGAGACCATCTTTGGCCATTTCAGTAAGCACATTGAAAACAGCATCCATGTTGCCTTCTTTATGGTTGATTTCAACTAGTATTTTTGCAAGTTCAGCATCAATAAGCCTAGAACTTCTCAATATGTTTCCTATGACTTGACTCAACTCTTCACTTATACCCTTAGAGTGTAGAGCTTTAACCAGAGCAACAACGGTCACAGTATGAGGAACAAAACCTGAAGACACCATTTCCTTGTACAGATCATATGCCTTCTTTACATTTCCACCTTTACAGTGACCATGAATAATGACATCATAAACTGCTTCATTAGGCTTGTGGTTTCTCTGAAGCATAGACTCAAAAACTTGATCAGCTTCATTCATCAAACCCTTCATACAGAAACCTTTTAAAAGGGCTACCACACTTTTAAATGCTATATTAGAACAGTTCTCTATTAGTGTATTATAAGTGACGTCACTTGGGACAGACTCATTGTAAAACAACTTGAGCAGAAGTCTCTTCGCTTCCCTTGTCCGAGCCTGTTTATTGAGTCCATTAATAAGCACACTGTAAGTAACAACATCAGGAAGAAATCCCTTCTGAATCATTTCATCATGCAAATGAAGTGCATTTTTTATATCTCCTTCTCTGCAATAAGCATTGATCAAGGTGGTATAAGTAATTTCATCAGGGGGCAGACCAATACTCAGCATCTCTTGGAAAAGATCACAAGCTTCAGCCAGTCTTCCCTGGCAACAAAGACCTTGAATGAGAGCGGAATAGGTAATGGCATCTGTTGGAACACCTTTCTCAACCATCTCTCGCTTAATATCAAATGCCTTATCCAACTCCCGAGTCTTGCAAAACCCAGATACAATTGTACTATAACTTACAACATCTGGGGCCAGCCCTTTCACAATCATATTTCGAAGCACTCCAACAGCCTCGTCCATCTTTCCAACAATGCAATGTCCATGTATTAGAGCATTATAAGTCACTATAGAAGGCACAAATCCATTCTCAGACATTTCATCCAGAACCCGGTATGCATCATCCAAGTACCCCTTTTGCGAAAACCCATCCACCAACGTTGTATATGTCCTCTGATTCGGGCAAAGCCCTCTCACACGCATCTGATCAAAAAACTCCATCGCTCTATTCATATTCCCTGCCTTACACATACTACTAATCAAAGAAGTATACGTAATCACATTAGGCAACAATCCATTCCTCACCATCTCCGCATGCAAAACAAGCGCTTGATGAAAATCCCCCTCCTTACAATACCCATTCACCAACGTATTATACGTCACCTCATCCGGAACAAACCCCTTCCTATTCATCTCCTTCAAAACCCCACTCGTCTCCTCCATCCTCCCTTCTCGACACAGCCCATTAATAATCACATTATACGAAATCAAATTCTGCTCAATACCCTTCAAAGCCATCTCTCTAAACAACTCAAGCGCCTTATCAACCCGCCCCAACTTACAATACCCATCAACCAATGTATTATACGTAACCACATTAGCTAAACACCCGTTCTTCTCCATCCGACCGAAAATCAACAACCCCATTTCAATATCCCCACCAGAACAAAAACCCCTTATCAAGATATTATAAGTAAACACATTCGGTGAAACTTTACTCCTAACCATCTCATTATACACCTCCTCAGCTAAATTAACCCAATTATGGCCTCTACATCGAATAATTGAATCTAAAACAGCATTATAAGATAAAATACCAGGCATGAAACCATGAGACTTAGCTAAACTGACAATATTCAAGGCCTTATCAATCAAGTTCAAGTTAGAGTAAGATTTTACCACCAAGTCAATAGCAGCGGAGGCAGAGGTGGTTGAATGGCAGAACTGGGAGGTGTCTTTGAGGCATGAAAAGACGACACTGCCATCGTCGTGGGGAAGAGAGAAGGCGAGGTCCTGGGAGAGAGATCGGCCGGTCTTGTAGAGCTTGAATTTGGTCAAGATGTGGAGAGCGAGGCATTTCGATTTGGGTGTGAAGAAGGGGTGGGGACGAGCCCAGTTGAGGAATTTCAGGGTTAGGGTTTGGTCGGATTGGGTTTTGAGGAGTAAATTAAAGGCGGCTTCGGGGGTGAATTGGGAAGAAAGTGAGTTGAGGTGATATGGGTGGCGTTTAAGGAGCGTCAAGGCTTTGTCTGATAAGATGGCGTCGTTGGAGGCGGTGGTGGAGAGTGAACGGTGAATTTGGAGGTTTCGGAAGGGCATTTTGGGGAAAAAGATGGGTAAAGTTTTGGGTTTTGGAGAGGTTTTAAAGCGGGAAGGGTAATCAGCCACTCAATTCAGTCGTGTCTGTTTGTTTGGTAGACAAGTTCTGTCAGCAGCTCTCCGTGGAAATTATTTTATTTATTTTTTAACACTTGTTTTTTTTAACCTATTTTTTAACACTTGTTTTAGTGGGGTTTACAAGGTGTCTTTTTTTTTTTTTTGAAAAAATGGGGTCATAAGTTGGTGTTAGAATTCATTTTTGTTATATGTTTAAATTTCTTAAATTTCTAATTAATTCATGCACATGAATTTGTTGTGTAATATTTTAAATTTAACATTACACATAGGAATTTATTATAAAACATTTTGATTTGAACGTTGACTGTTTACTCTTCAAAACCTAATCCAATAAGGGAATCAAATATAGTCCAATAAGGAAATCAAATATAATCACATTCTTTTTTTGTCTTTAATCAATTTATGTATTTATTAAATCCGATGAGGGAATCAAATAATATAACCACATTCCTTTCCGTGCCTTTAATTTGTATATATCTTAAATATAATTATATTACACCGATAATAATCACAAGAGGACATGTGATTTTACTGTACAGCGATAGCTTTTCTCTGTAATTTTGGCAATTTGACAATGGCGTATTATTTTAGGACTATAATCGAAAAACACTTGTGACTTGTCTTTGCACAAGATATTAAAGAGAAATTCCACGGGCATGCTACGGGTAAATTGAACAGTCAAGTTTTGCATGCATGAAGTCGCATGAGTAACATATGAACAACACAACAAGAAGACACACAAAGTTTGACGTTCGGACACTCTTCCAATACTTGTGGCAATTAAGTTGAACAGCTAATGTATTATATGTCCAATTTTGAACACATCAATCATTATTATCATCTTAATTAACCATAAAAAACAATATATACATATATATATACACACACTCATACATAAGGAATTTAAAAGAAAATAATCAAAATATTATCCATGATCCGAGGTGCAAATTTCATGAATACAATAAATAATCTAATTCGATTCTAACCTCTAACTAATTCTGCTAATTTTGTTTAATAACAAACTTACAATCAATCTTGCTAATTTATTTAATAACCAATCAATAAACTAAAAAACAAAACAAAACAAATCACCGCAAATGAACCCAAATACCCTCACTTGGAATTTCTTGATGCGCCACAAATAGCATATAGTATCCTGGTGGTGCAAGATTGACCGACGCAGGTGTCATCACCACCAACTCGTAGGATTTCGTATTCACACGCCTCACGTTCTCGCTTCCAAGTACAAGCACTCTCTGGCTCATCGAGAATGAATGCGCCGTAAATGATGGAGCCACCATCGTCACCACAACCTTGTCCAGCACAACACTGCCCTCCACCGTGAAGCTCACCACCACCTTTTGCTTGTAGCTGAGCCTGGTTTGTGAGGCTGGTGAGACGATTTTTGAACGTAAACTTGAGTTCTCTTGGATTCTACGATCATTTGTCTCCTCTAAAAGGGCAATTTGTAGCCATTGAAAGCACTGTTATTGGGATAAAACTCATAGTTAAATTGTGATATCCCCTTGTGAAGTATGTTAACACGTGACATGTATTATAGTTTATAAGTTGAGTTAACATGCTATATATTTATGTCACTGTGTAAATAAGCTGGAAGGGATTATTGACATTTAGTAGACAGGTGGCAGTTGCTTAGAGCACCAGATGGATAGTAGTCATTGGTGTAAGAAATAAATAGGTAGAAGTCAACTATAGTTTTGTGGCTGTATATAGAAAGATTGTTTTCCCCTGTTTTCGATGAATGAATGAGAATTTTCTTCATTCAATATTACTTGCTGCAAAGCTTTGTTATTGTTCATGGTATTAGAGCAGGTTGATCCAATCCTAGCTCGAAATACTTTTAATCACTTCTTTTAAGTAGAGTTTCAGTATCTTTGTCTTGCTTGTTTGATTGCGAACATGGCGAATGATGTGAGGAATTCAGTCTCTGGATCGAATCGAAGAACTGAAGGTGATGATACGGTAGAAGCAAGGTCATTCAACAATGGAGATCCTCTCTATTTACAGAACTCAGATCATCCAGGGATGCAATTGGTCTCGACTCCTTTAACAGGTAACAACTACCTCTCTTGGAGTAGATCAATGAAAATAGCTTTAGGAGCTAAGGTGAAATTAGGGTTCATAAATGGAAAATATAAAATGCCAGATGAGGAGTCACCAGAATATGAACAATGGACTAGAGTAGATTGTATGGTGACTTCGTGGATTCTAAACTCTATTTCGAAAGAAATTGTAGAAGCTTTTTTGTACACAACCTCAGCTCAGGAACTTTGGAATGAGTTAGAGGAACATTTTGGTGAATGTAATGGGCCTTTACTCTATCAACTCCAAAGAGAAATTAGTTCAATTTCTCAAGGAGGACTGTCAGTGGTGCAGTATTACACTAAACTGAAGAAACTATGGGATGAACTCACATGTTTAATGTCGATTCCACAATGCACATGTGGAGCTGCTAAGTCAGTAACTGAGATTACGAATTCAAGTCACTTGATGCAATTTTTAATGGGATTAAATGACTCTTATGATCACATTAGAAACCAAGTTTTGTTGATGGATCCTCTGCCGAGCGTGAATAAAGCTTACTCTATGGTTTTGAGGGTAGAAAAACAAAGGCAAGTCCACATTAGTTTTACTGATCATGTTGAGAATACTGCTATGCTTGCAAAGGGGCAGAGTTTTAAGAAGGAAGGAATGAATAAAGGGGGATACAGGAAGAAAGATGCAGGAAAGAAGGGTGAGAGGTTTTGTGATTTTTGCAAAAGTATTGGTCATGAAAAGGAAACTTGTTTTAAACTACATGGCTACCCAGATTGGTACAAAGAACTGAAAGAACAAAAAGGAAAACAACAAAACAAGGAAAGGGTTAATATAGTTGAGACACCTTTGGATAGTGAGCATGAACCAATGGTTGCCAAAGGGAATGAATGGACAGCAGCAATGACAGAGATGATACAACAGGAAGTGGCAAGGTTCATGAAAGGAAAGACTGCTCAGGCAAATAATCATGTCAACTTTGCTTACATGAATGACTTTGCAGGTACCTTTTTCAACTACTCTTTGCATACTCTTGATTATTTAGAATTAGGAACTTGGATAGTTGACACGGGAGCCTCAAACCATATGTGTTCTGACCTGCAAAACATAGCAAATCCTACTGTCCTAACACATAAAACACCAGTTTACTTACCAGATGGAGCAATTAAATTGGTCCATCATATTGGTGATGTGATTTTACACCCAAAAATAGTGTTAACAGGTGCATTACATGTTCCCAGTTTTAAATACAACCTGTTATCAGTTAACAAACTTTCCAAAACAGCCAAAGTTAAATTCATTTTCTATCCTACATGTTGTGTTTTACAGGACCTGAGGACTGAGAAGACGTTGGCAGTTGGTAGAGTGATAGGAAACTTGTATGTGTTAGACAAAAGTTGTTTCTCAAATGAAGCTTTGTTGTCTTTCAATGCTCAAATTGTATCTTCTATGCAAATAAATAATGCATCCATTGATCCAAAGAACTCTGTTTCTATTGACAATTGTTATATAAATAAAGTTTCAACATCTTGCAATACCATTTGGCATCAAAGACTCGGGCATGCTTCTCCTACTATTTTAAGCCATTTATCTTTCATAAATGATGATATGATAAATGCTTGTAAACCTTGTGATGTTTGTCCCATTTCCAAACAACATAGATTACCTTTCCTAAAGAGTCAAATACATACAAATCAAGTTTTTGACATGATACATATGGATCTTTGGGGTCCATATAAACAAGCATCTATTTCAGGATCACATTACATGCTCACTCTTGTAGATGATTTCAGCAGGGCTACTTGGATTTTTTTGTTGTCACATAAGAACCAAGTAGCTCAAACTTTAGACAAGTTTTTTAAAATGATCAAAAATCAGTTTGATAAGCAAGTTAAACAAGTTAGAACTGACAATGGCACTGAGTTTATGAATCAAGAATGCCAAAATATGTTTTCACAACTAGGTATTTTGCATCAAAAATCTTGTGTTTACACTCCACAACAAAATGGTGTAGTGGAGAGGAAACATAAGCATTTACTCCAAATAGCTAGATCCCTTATGTTCCAATCACACTTGCCAAAAAAGTTTTGGGGAGAGTCCCTCTTGACAGCAACATATATTGCTAATAGACTTCCTAGTTCAGTGCTTCATTGGAAAAGTCCTTATGAAGTGCTTTATGGAAAAACACCTAACTATGATTTCCTTAAAACTTTTGGATGTCTTTGTTATGCTACAAACACTCACCCTCATAAGGATAAATTTGATCCAAGAGCTTTTAAATGCATTTTTGTTAGATATGGGACTGGTCAAAAGGCTTATAAGGTTTATGATATGATCTCTCATTCCATTTTCACTTCAAGAGATGTGGTATTTTATGAATCTGAATTTCCATTTAACTCCACATCTTCTACACCCACTTTTATTCCTTTACCTACTGTTTCTATTGATGACGATGCTTGTACAACTCCTTTATCTCCAACGAAACCTGAGTCGCATATTCATAAACAGCCTAACTTAACAGATATTGAACCTATCACCTTGAATCCTTTAACAACTACTCATTCTTCACCCATACCAGTTAGACAAAGCATTAGAATTAAGCATAAACCTAGTTGGTTGAAGGATTTTGTCTCAAACACTATACAACCTATAGCAATATCAACTGCCAATGAAATCACAAACCAGTCCATTTATCAAACTTCTTCTTACACACCTAACACATTTCCTTATCATCAATCTTCTGATTTTTCACCTACATACATAGAGTTTTTGGCTAATGTGTCAAGTATACAAGAACCAAGTTCTTATAATCAAGCTAGTAAACAAAAAGAGTGGGTAGAAGCTATGGGTAAAGAGCTTGCTGCATTAGAAGCAAATCAGACCTGGGAGTTGACAGTTTTACCTAAGGGCAAGAAAGCTATTGGCTCCAAATGGGTATATAAAGTGAAACTAAAATCAGATGGTAGCCTAGATAGATTAAAGGCTAGACTTGTAGCAAAGGGGTATAACCAAGTAGAAGGAGTGGATTATTTTGACAGTTTTTCCCCTGTTGCTAAGTTAGTGACAGTAAGGGTGTTTATAGCCATAGCAGCTGCTCGGTCATGGCCTATTCATCAATTAGATATAAACAATGCTTTTTTACATGGGTACTTGGATGAGGAAGTTTATATGCAGCCACCAGAAGGGTACACTAAAGCAAAGGAAGGTGAGGTTTGTAAACTTAAAAGATCTTTGTATGGTCTTAAACAAGCCTCAAGACAATGGAATCATGAATTTTCTTTGCAACTAACCAAGTATGGCTTCCATCAATCAGCAAATGACAATTGTTTGTTTGTTAAACCAACATCTACTTCTTTTTTGGCTTTGATAGTGTATGTTGATGATGTACTCATTACAGGTTCTTCTGAAGAGGAAATTATTGCTGTTAAAAACTTTCTTCATTCTACATTCACTATTAAAGACCTTGGTTATGTCAAGTACTTTCTTGGTCTTGAAATTGCAAGGTCTTCTGCTGGTACTTACATCAATCAACGGAAATATGTTCTTGATATTCTTACAGATGTGGGACTGTTAGGTGCCAAACCAGCTTCTGTTCCTCTACCAAAAGGACATAAGTTTGTTGCTAATGCAGGTCCATTGTTGAAAGATCCTGACAGGTATAGGAGATTGGTTGGGAGGTTGCTATATTTAGGATTTACAAGGCCCGATATTACTTATGTTGTGCAGCAACTGAGTCAGTATGTCAGCAGTCCCTGTCAAGCACACTGGGATGCAGCTGTTCATGTCCTTAGATATCTGAAAGGATGTCCTTCAAAAGGTTTATTTTACCCAGCAAATAATACATTGCAAGTGCAAGCCTATTGTGATGCAGATTGGGCATCATGTCCTGACAGTAGAAGGTCTCTTACTGGCTATTGTATCTTCTTGGGTTCAGCTTTGGTCTCTTGGAAAACAAAGAAACAGACTACTGTTTCTCGTTCTTCAGCAGAAGCAGAATACAGAAGCATGGCTTCAACAGTCTGTGAGTTGCAGTGGTTGTCTTATATCTTAAATGATTTTGCTCTAACTTGTTCCTTTCCTATTTCTCTTTGGTGTGATAATCAAGCAGCCTTGCACATTGTTGCTAACCCGGTGTTCCATGAGAGAACCAAGCACTTGGAGATTGATTGTCATTTAGTTCGGGATAAATACAAACAAGGCTTTGTTCTACCTCAACACATTCCTTCCAAGATGCAACTTGCTGATATCTTTACAAAATCTCTTTCAACATCAGTTTTTTCTCACTTGCTGTCCAAGTTGGGCTTGTTTGATTTCCACCAAGCTCCAACTTGAGGGGGGGATGTGAAGTATGTTAACACGTGACATGTATTATAGTTTATAAGTTGAGTTAACATGCTATATATTTATGTCACTGTGTAAATAAGCTGGAAGGGATTATTGACATTTAGTAGACAGGTGGCAGTTGCTTAGAGCACCAGATGGATAGTAGTCATTGGTGTAAGAAATAAATAGGTAGAAGTCAACTATAGTTTTGTGGCTGTATATAGAAAGATTGTTTTCCCCTGTTTTCGATGAATGAATGAGAATTTTCTTCATTCAATATTACTTGCTGCAAAGCTTTGTTATTGTTCACCCCTTAATGTATAATAATCTGTCTACCGTCTGGAAAAATATGATTGGTAGGATACCTATAACACAATTCCACATGTAAAGTAAAAGTATAGGATGAATATTACATTGCAATTATATGTCCTATAATAAAAAGAACATTGTAAATAGATGAAAAGAAGAGAAGATATATATACCAATATATGTCAAAAGCCAATAATTAATCGTCTAAATTATAAGAGTATCTATGAATACATATATATTTGCACACCACCCCTAATGGTTGAGTAAGTTCAACAGTTATCGCAAAACATAAGGCGGGGAGAAGATTACAGTGAGAAATCTAGTCACGAGAGGAGTAGCTAAAGAGGAGAGGGAGAATAAATAATCGGTTGTTTAGCTCTCTCCTTTTTTTTTTTTATTAAATGCTATGTTTAGGAGATGGCTCATATTTTTCCAAAAAAAGAAAACCAGTACCCCCGATCTCCGTTACTTTTTCTAATTTTTTTTATTTTTATTTATAAATTACTTTAATATTTAATTGTAATAATATTAAAAATTAGGGATTCATTCAATTTTTAAAGTTAGGGGCATTGCAGTCTTTTTATTCACTTTTCGTCAGGATACCCCGCGTGTAATCCCTCAATAAATAATTATAACTAGGTATGAAAAATTAACATTACCATCGTGGCATTACGAGTCCATACTCAACCTCTACCCAATCACAATTACCATCATTGCAAGGCTGGATTATCCTGACTTTAAGTATACCATCATTGAACCCACCGGTCTGGATTAGACGGCCGTCAGGCATGACGCTGCCGGAGGAGCACCAGACATCTGTTTGCACCACAAGAAGACGGAATGTATTGGGGAGGACATCATACTCCACAGGAATGTGCAGTGCAATCTACTTTGAGAGCCTTGTCTTTTGCGTCATGGTGGCATTTTCCGTCCGGTAATCAGAGGTAGGATTTGCCATAGTCAGTCCGATCGAACATGATAACACGGTCGTTGTTGAGAAGCTGCATGTGCATGGCGGATATGCCAATGCTACTTTGGAGGAGCTCCCATTGGCCTCCGGCTGCGTGGCTGAGGAAGCGGTTGCACGGTTGGGAGAGGATGATGGTGAGCTGCAAGAGTAGCAAGTAGAGAATGGAAGCCATTGTTCCTGTTAGTTTTGGTGTCATTTATTTTTTTTAATGCAGTGCATGTCACAAGATTGGCTACTTTATATAATGGTGAGATTAAGAGGAGGAACTGCATACATTTTTCTTTTTGTATCTTTAATTAATTCATGTATTTGTTGACTCAAATAAGAAAATCAAATATAATCACCTTCCTTTTTCTGTCTTTAATCAATTAGTGTATTTATTAAATTTAATGAAGAAATCAATATAATCATATTCGTTAATACATCTTTAATCAATTTATGTATTTTCTAAATTCAATATATAATCACATTCCTTTTTATTTCTTTAATCAATTTGTGTATATCTCATATTTAATGAGGACTTGGAATATAATTACTTTCCCCTTTATGTCTTTAATCAATTTGTGTATTTCAATATTTCTTGAATCCAATGAGGAAATCAAATATAACCACATTTAATCAATTTCATGTTCTTTTTTTGGTGTCATGGATTTTTTTCCCTTTTGTGCAGCAGATGCCTCGAGATTTTCCTGATGCTTATTGGATTGGTATAAGTTTATAATATGGATGTCAACTCAACAATCTTTGAATTATATATGATTAAAAATTAAAATTAAATTATGAATTTAAGCTGGTATAGAGATATATGCATTTATCTTTGATTAGTCCAATGTAAAACATACGTAAGTTAAATTTTACATTTCCTTCTCCAGAGTTTGGTTTGTAAAGTCTCATAAAATTATACAAGAGATTTTGTACACAAACTTCACTCCTATTTGACATTAGTTTATTTCTTTTTCTTTTTTTTTTTGACGAGACATTAATTTATTTCTTGAATTAATTTTTTTGGTTGCAAGAAATCTAGTGGATTCATTGAGCAGTCTAAAAGAAGACATGCATCCAAAAAAGAATTCTCCAGATTATAAAAGATTGAACAATCGTTTCCAGCTGCTTTCAACTGATCTGGATAACAAAAAGCATGAAAATGTACTCCATCACTCCAATACATATATTTATAAATAAGAATAAAATTACATAAAACCAATCTTAAGTGCTGCCCCCAACAAGTTTGTCCAGGTTGTTCTATTACCAAACTTGTTCCAAATCCACAGTAATTTGGACGCAGTGAACAAGCAAAAGGTAACTACAGTGACTAATGTTGGACTTTGGAGACACGATAACTGGAACATGTATAAAGCTTCAATGGGGATATACCAACAATAAATCAGTGCCTGTAAGGCAAAGCTAACTTATCTTTACACGTCGTTTGCCACTAATATTTTCCATTACCTTGAACCTGTAACTTTGCCTGCAATCTCTAGATATTTCAAACTTCTATGAAAATATTTGAACAAGGGTGAATATTCGTGATTCTAGGCCTTCTAGGCCAAAGGTATGGTGTCGGGGGCATATACTTGCATCTTTCCCCTACTTTCAAAGAATCAAATGATCACTTGAGGTAAGATTATGTACATATACTACCATCTCAAGCATTTTCTTTGGTTATGAAGCATTAATTCCTAGACGTCGTTGCTTCTTCAGTGTGGCTTTACTAGAGTTCGGCTGGATGCACCGTGCAACAGTTTGACAAACCCTAGAAAGCTTAGCTTCCCATCAGTGTGCCTTATCCAGTCGTGAAGAACAGCATGAACTGGGATGGAGGGGCCAAGTCCTAGTTCCTGATACAGTATTTCAAAGGAGATATTTAAACAAAGAAGTATAAACAAAGAATGAGAAAATAAATTAACAGTGCAACTCTCCTACATCCCTCTCCAATATTGTTCGTTTTGACATTTTTGTTCTAATGGCAAATAAGGATTTAAGAAAAAGAAATGCTTGTAATATATTACATCAATGATGAAAAGAAAAGAGACAAAGGACGACTCCTCTTCCTCACTTGAGTTGGAGATGCTAGTTCCACGACATTCAAGTTACAGATATGTAAATAATGAGGGCTTTTATAATAAGATATATCTTATTTTAAAAAGTAAAGATCAACCAATCAAATTCATCCATTGCATTTGAATTAAATAGGAGAGAGAATTTGTTTTAGGAGAGAAAATACAATAGATGAATTTAATTGGTTAGTCCTTACTTCTTAAAATTAGATATACTTGATTATAAAAGTCCTCAGTAAATAATCAAGCCCTTGATGTAGGACATATCAAGACAGCCCAATGTCATAATTAAGGACTTCAATTCTAAGCATGGGAGTCAATTTATGGGGTTTTGTTTCAATTTGTAAGGACAAAATAGGACTTCCAATGTAACATGTTTCACATGAAATCTTAAAATGTCTCAGAGATTGTATAACATCGAAAAAAAGTTTGAACTTACTGAAGCAAGTTCCTCAATGACAATAGCCCTGTTTCCATCCTTCTCAAAAAGCTCATATGCACAACGGGCATGTTGTTCCCAGCGACCAAGTGCCTCCAACTGATGGACACTTAATGCAGCTGCACAAAATTCTTCAAAACCCATCCCTCTGTATTGAAGTGCATTTAACTGTTGTGGAATGGAATTGAAGCAGTAGATATAAGCTGCAAGTTTATAACCACAACAATTCATGGAACAACTACAGAATTGATTTGCAGCAAATTCATACCGAGGAAAGAAAATCAGGGATGCGAGATTCCTTCATTGCATTTGTTGCATTTTTCATCAGAGCCTGAACAGAAGAAAATGAATGGTATAAAAGTTACATTCTCAACACCATCCTACAGAGGAAGAGAAAGAGAGAGATGGAACCTACCTTCTTGATACTCTCCAAGGTTATGCTGCCATTTTTGTCTGGTTCTAAAAGTGCAAACTGCTCCTTCAAATAGAAGAGTTCATCCATGGTCAAAGTCTTAGACAAGGCCTGCAGAGAAATGCATTGAATAAAAATAACTAGCAGTTAGTTTCAAAGTAATCACGAAAATTTGGACTTCCAGAATGAAATATTTTATTAAGTCAGTAAATTTCTGAACTTTGACAGGACAATTTTTACAAATTTGAAATAGAAATCTAAAGTGGAAATGCATTCATCTGGAATGCTGTACTATTTAAGTAATATATTCTTTAAGGTCTATAGAAAGTATTTTGAGAGAAGACATCAAATATGAAGTTGATAATTGGGAACTTAAACCATAGTGGATGTTGAGGGGCATCATAACTAGTCAATACAAAATATTACTTTTGGTCCTACAACTAGTCTTTCAATTTCTGGTCAGTCCCATTATGTTTGACCTTTGCGGTTTGAAGTATGATCTGTTTTCTTTTATGGTTTTTCCCTCTCCCCCGGGAGGACTGTCTTCCCTTAGTCTTTAATCCGCATTACAAAGCTAAACAATCAGTAGATAATTCAAGAAAACAAAAGGTTGCCTATGAATGTATTAATTTTAAATTTCTTTAGAGAGGTTAACTTTTTGAGTTGTAATAATGGAGTAGACACATAATAAGACATATACATACCTTTAAAGCAGCCTTACGCAAAGAAGACGATCGCATGTATGACTTCATGAGTTTGAATATTAACATATCAAGAGGTACTTTTACACCGCCATAATTTCGAATCCAAGGATGACCTGCAAATAGAAGACTATGAGTGTTGACTCAAGATCATGTTAGCAGTAACTTGACAAATGAGAGAAAATGAAGCACTCACTTAGAGCCTGAGCAGCTGTCATTCGTTTTCGAGAGTCCTTGTTTAGCAGGCGTTTGACAAAGTCCTTAGCTTCTGTGGATAATGAAGGCCAGGGTCCCTCATCAAAACTAGGATCAGCTTTCAAGACTGCCCTGAAAATTCCAGACTCGGTGCGGGCCCAGAATGGACGGCTACCACATAAAAGAATATATGCTATCACGCCAATACTCCAAACATCAGCCTCTAAACCATAAGATCTATGTAGAACTTCAGGGGCCACATAATATGCACTACCCACAATGTCATTAAGTCTTTCATCTGTAAACCACCAGAATCATCAGAAAATTCATCCAATACTTCCAACTGCCATAGCTGTGCTAAAAAATAAAAAGATAATAGAAACAAAATTGAAAAATTGACAGCATAGAGAAGACAAACCTGGTCTAACAAAATCTGATAAACCAAAGTCTATGGCTTTCAACCGAGAGTTCTCATCCTTGGAAGTATACAGAAAGTTCTGATCCAAAAAATAGTGATATTTAGATTGCAATATAGAAATAAAGAAAATTGATTTTTCTATAGCCAGAAGCAATAGCCATTATGAACCATGGAAAGATAAGTAATTTCAAATGATATGGCCAGACATGGTGAATTAGTGCAAAATGACCTAGGTCTTCTAGTGGAATGAAAGGAAAAAGAACAAATTTTTTTCCTAGACATATAAATTCAGAAACAGGATGATTTACTGACATTCAAGTATATTCAGAACCAGAAAGTACCAAAAGTTGAAACCAAAATATCACAGCTGCAGTTGCAGTTAATTAAAGCTGACAGGTTTTGAAACCCCAGTACTAATTTTAATAAGTCAAGCTGGCAGGTTTTGAAGTTTCTTATCGTTATGCAAATGGCAAGAATTTTGTATAACATTTCTTAGGCAAGAAGGCACCAAACTTTGAACAAATTTGGAGTCTAGTAAAACCCAACCTAGTCCACTTCAAGAAATTCCCAAAGAGTCAAGTAAAATGCTAATTGGGTAACCCCACCACATCTGCATTACCCCCCAATTATTACTCATAAATGTAACTTCCAGCACACATTTAGTGTTCTAGAAATATGGAAGAAAATATGAGAATACGCTCCACCTCTGGTTTAAGATCTCGATGCACCACACCCTGGATATGACAAAAAGCAACAACATTTAGTATCTGTACCAAGACTGCCTTTGCATCATCTTCAGAGTACTTCCCACCCCTATAATCATTATAGAATATCTAGTTAGAGGATTTAACATTGCACACATGAAAGACCAAGAAAGCACTTCCAACATTTTATTGACTACAAGAGACATCACCTGGAGAGTATTCTATCTAAAAGCTCCCCTCCTTCACATAACCTGTAAATTAAATCAGATTTATGAATTTCAATAAGGAGCTGGCCAGTCCTCCAACTATTTTACCGTCAAATAAAAAAATCCATAAAAACAAAGATTAAATGTATAAGTGAGTACATACAACTTCAATAAAATGAGTGTGTGTGTGTGTGTGTGTGTAAATTAAATCAGATTTATGAATTTCGATAAGGAGCGGGCCAGTCCTCCAACTATTTTACCGTCAAATAAACAAATTCATAAAAACAAAGATTAAATGTATATGTGAGTACATACAACTTCAATAAAATATGTGTGTGTTCTTTTGGAGCCTTCTGAGAAACATAGAGTTCTCACTTCCATTAATTAGAATTTTTTTTTTTTTTTTAAATTATTGGCAATTGCAAAAGAAGATAAAATATTTAAAGTGCAATTGCATATTCTAAACTTACTCCATCACAATATAGACATTTTCATGGTCTTCAAATGCATCATAGAATTTTACAAGATTGGTGTGTCCGGTCAAAGCTCGCAATATTTTCACCTCCCTTCTCACATCCTCAACCGCAATTGCTGTTGTCATCTGGTGATATAAAAAAATTACCATCAGAAAATGTTACGAGTAGACCCAAGAAAGATCAATATAACTGTGGTATACTCAAGACATCATATAATAGAATAATAGATGCAAACGAAGCTAGATCCTAAACAAAAAAAACTAAGACAATAAATGTTCCAACTAGAGGTCTTCACACAAGTCATATGCTAATGCTGATCGCTTCACACTTAGTGTCACTTCCATCATCCTTACTAGAACTTTTACCTCACCTCTCACATAACGTTAAGATACTTATTGGCTAAATTAGCTAACATCATCACCTTCTCAACCCTTATAAAACAAACTATAGAGGAATATTCTAACATAAATATACAAATGCACAAAACTGCTTCATGATTTGGGTTATTCCAATTGATCTTCCATGTATGTTTCACCTATTTTAGCACAAAATTGTAAGCCTCAAATGCCTTGTATTGATCTCAGTCATGACAGAAAATTGTGCCAAAGTCCAATATAAATTTTATATAAATTATATTTGCTCTGCCTCTTTCTTGCCTCTCCTATAAAATTCCAACCAATCTTAGAGTTAATTACTATTTTTGAGATTAAATTACCATTCTTCATTAAATGGTCCAAATTATAGACAAAGCATCATTGCTCTGATTCAGTTGGAGTACAACATAATCCAAAACCAAAACAAAGTCTCTATTCAGTGTAAGTGGGTTCAAATCAACTATGCGGGGATGAATAGAGGTTAACTAATAGTAATGACATCAACATTCCTAACGGCAACGTGTCCAAACAAAAAAGCCAGTTTCTGGATGGTGGTGGATATTAGTTTAAAGCTTCTGGATTTAATCTTCCTTTAAAGTTGACACTAACCCATGCTAAGCCTCCCCCATTATAGGCCACAAATCTTTTGAATAATCAAGTCCACTTGAAATTATTGGACCGTATAAACTTCCTTAATTCTTTACTAGAAACAGCCAAACCTAGAAAACTTTACCAGCAACGTCTATCCTACTTCACACCATATCCACTTCCAAGTTCCATCAACTTCCAAACACACAAGTTGATGAATAAAAGGCTCCACTTTCCAGCCCACAAATAATATGATTTATACCCCTAATATGGCCCAAAAAGACTTGCTAGCCATTGTAGGAAAACATGCATGGTCAGTTGGACCTACCCAAATAGTTCTAATCATTGACCAAAAAAAAACCAAGTAGCATCTTGTTACTACACTAAAATTTGCAATGTCATGGTATCATGAAGCTCCACAGAACTAGATCGCAACACCTTATCTTCTCCATCAACTCGAATTCAAAAACATTAAATTACACCAAATTGTTCATCTATCAAGATCCTATCCGCTTAGCACCGTTATATGTGACCTGATGTTAGAGAACCCTCGTTCAGCCTGACCATGACGTAGATGGTGGTATTTAATTATTAAAAAGAAAAAAGAAAAAACCTCTCCTCTCAACCCCAATTCAAGAAATGAAATTCTCGAGACAACTATTTTGGAAACATATACTAATTAATGAAACGCACACACACACACACACACACACACTCACAGACAACAACTAATCTAACCCCACGAAAAAAATATATTGATAAACTAAATAAAGCAAAAAATAAAAAGAGAAAAGAAGATAATTGGAAACCTTGGCTTTGGGGATGATTTTAACAGCAACTTGTTGGCCTTTGAATTCACCTTTCTTGTACCTACCAAAACACGTATACCCAAAATGCCCTCGACCCACTTCCTCTCCCAGCTCCAACTTACTCTTTATCTCCTTAGAGAACCCAAACCTCTTGTCCAGCTCCACCCCATCTTCCTCCTCCTCCTCCTCCTCCTCCTCCATCTCCTCCGCCTCCGGGATCGCCGCCCTGGAAGCAGACTTCTGCTTGGCCCGCCGTCGTCTAAGCACGGCCCGAATGTGCTTGGCCGGAGACGGCGGCGGGAAGGGCCGGCGGAAGATACGGAGGGGGGTGGAGGTCCTGGCGGGCGTCCTGGTGGCGGTAGAAGGAGAGTTCTTCCAGAGGTAGGCGGGGCTGGGAGTGTAGAAAGGGAAGAAGGGTGAGGAGGAGGAATGCGGGTGGTTGTCGGCGGCGGCGGAGGTAGGGTCGTTGGGAGGGGAGAGAGGGGCAGTATGGTCATTTGGGTGGCGAGGAGCGTAGGGGTTGGGCTTGGGTGGCTTGGAGACGCAGGCTCCCATTGGCTATCCGGTTAGTGAGTGAAAAATGAGTTACAGAGAGAGAGAGAGAGAGAGATTTGAAAGTCGAAGTGAAGTCAGGTTCGGGGTGGTGGAAGAAGAAAGAGTTGAAGAAACAGGTCTTGCTGGCCACGTGGCATGCATATCAGATTAGGGGGGTTCATTTTTAATTATGTTTTTAATTTTTATATTTGAAAATTAAAAATACGCAACAAGAAGGAAAGATGGAAGTTATGACAACTGTACTATTAAAATCACTATTTGTGGATGTCTCCTTTTCACAGGAGTTATCATTTCCAGAGAAAAAAATATATATAAGGAGATACAAAGATGGAAACTATAACAACTATATATACGGTCTGGATATTCGCTTTTATATTTTATTAATTAGGAGTTAATAGTACAATTTAGATAATCACTTTCATAACTTGCATGTTAAGAGAGCTAGAGTTTGAATTTCCAAAAAAAAAAATAGAGCTAGAGTTTGAAATCAATCACTATTAGAATAATTTAGGTACCTTATTTTTATAAGTGAAAATTATTAAAATGATCCAAAAATAAATTGTTAAAGTGGTTCTAAGATAAAAATGATAATAATAATAATAATAATAATAATATTTTTTATTCAAACCAAACTTCAATTTTTTTTCCTTTTTTAGTTTGCATAATATTTGTCGTATATATAATGTTTAACTGAATCTAAACATGTTAAAAACGATTAAGTTTCGGATTAATAAAGATTGGCATTTTTTTTAATCAAAAACATTTTTTTAACAAAAATTTTGATAAAAAATAAATTTATCCATTTTTCATAAATTAAAATATGATTTACAATTTTATTGTCAATGAGATTAGGATGCACACCTAATCAAGCAGATGAAGTTATTTTAATTTTTCTTTTCAATTAGTTGGCTGGTGAGTTAGAGATGGAGGAAGAGGCTTTAAGTTGTGAAAGTGACTAGGGATGGAGTGTTTTTGTTGATGGAAACATTGATTTTATGTAAAGTTGGTCATGTTTTACACCATCAACTAGGGAGTTTCAATGTGAAGTTTTTGTAGAAAATGACATTTATTTTTGAGGTGTACATAATAAATTCTATGAGATTGACAAAATTATATATTTTTATTTAATTCAAAATGCCATTGTATCTACTTTTAGTAAATTTGTATGCACATTTTTTTTTATTCAACTAGCAACCCATTAGAATAGACTACCCTAAACAGAATCCTAACACATTACTACTCCATTTACCAAAACTAAATAAATATTAAACCCTTTTTTTACAATTGAACTAGCTATTACCTTTTCACAAATTATGAATAAGTAAAGAGTTTAGACTACTTTTAATTTATATAATTGTTATTAATCGTAATTTATTTTATAAATATTTGAAACCGTTAATTTAATTTCCATTTTGTTTGAAAACTAATTCCAAACTTTGTTCAAAAATATATATTTTTTAAATTTCTATACATTAAAATCAGATAGGTGGCTACTTACACATAACTTTTATATTAATATTAAAATCACTTGAATTAATATAACAGAAACCATAAAGTTAAAGAGTTTATCCTAATTATAAGGTTGATGATTAGAAAGTTGAAATTAAAATACATGCACATATTATTATATTAATTTTACGTGGACCTAACTAATTACTTAGATTTTTCACAAATGATGTCTTGACTGATCAGAAGCTTTGCATGTGCAAAGCCACAAATGATTAAATTACCAAATCTCTGTAATCAGTGATATTGATTAAAAAACTAACATATATAAATTAATTTCATTTTTGAGACTTTGGTTATACAACTTGACCACACACCACCCCCCCCCCCCCCCCCCCCCCCCCCGCCCCCCCCCTTTTTTTTTATAATACAACTTGACCCTTTGTTGAAATATAATATGTATATTTGATTCTAAATTTTACTTATATATAAGGTACAGTTAAGATAAATATAAAGAGAAAACATTAATGTACAGATTAGGTAGGATTAGGTGTGACCAAACATTAGACCACTAATAAGAGCTGAGACCCATGTCAAAATCACAAGAAATTCCGATGCTTGTAAGATGATCCCATTTGATTAATAATATATATTGTTAACAATAAATTTTGGAAAAGGGATTCGAGTATTACTTGACTGTAAAAGTATAAGTGTTCATTTCTTAAAAAAAATGTAAGTGTTTGAAAAGTTTTCTCTTTATTTGTATAACTCAATGTGAGAACATACTTATGACTGTAATATTTGATTTAGATAGTTTATGGTAAAATCTTATCGATTGTTTAACAATATAAATGAAAAATAAATACTTGCAAATCATTGTAGTTTGTCCTTCTTATAGTATTGGATTTCAATTTTTTTTGTTCATGTGTCAATTATATGATAAGCTATGCATTGATCTTTTTTTTGTTTTCATTCTAATTAATCATGTTCCCTTTTTTTGTTGATATGTTATATCCATCAAGTTTCTTCCTTTAACATTACTTATAGGTTAAGGAGTCCTAGTAAATCCTTTTCAATCTATTATCAGTGGTGTGAGTTTTATTCTATAAGCTAACTTTTGATGTTAAGGATTTTATTCTATAAGCTAACCTTAGATGTTAGGATTCTTTTTTTTTTCCTTGGTAAATCTAATTCTTTTAAGCTTTTTATTATTTAGAATATTTGTAATTTGTTAGTCTCTTTGAGAATGGTTCCTGTCATCATTACTCTCATTAGGAAATATGGTGGTCCATTCATTAGCATCTTAAGCTGTTAATGCTAGTTCTGATCAAATTCGGCTGGATTGTTACTCAATTTCTATTTCAAGTTGTAAAAGTTTATCTACGGAATAAAATTCCTATTTTTATTAAAAAAAAAAATCGACAAAATACTTTTATACCCATCTACACATGTAAATTGTACAGGCATTACCCATAACCAATCATGGAAAAGCACGTGGAACCTATCAAAAGACAACACCTACCAATGAATTACTGCCTTTGATTAGAGGATCAATCCAATTGCCCTTCGAGGACCAGATAACTCAACAAAAATAAAAATGAATGAAGGAAGAGAACAACGATACATTAAATGTGATCCTTCGACGAAAAGTGACAAATATGAGGCCTGCAATTAACACCTGACATCTTAAGAACAGTATGAATGGCAAATGACAAACACATCAACATGCGTCGAAACACCTGAAAAGGTAAGTTTTGCTTCCGTATAAAATGTGGTTTAATGATTCATTAGAGAGAGGGAGAAAAAAAAAGGGGATAACTAGGTGTGTTTGGTGAGGTAAAACAAATTTAAAAAGATAAATACTAACTTAAACATTAATGATGTCCTCAAATAAACTTTGAGTCACCTTAACGAAGATGTTATTTCTTTTGACAAGATAACAAAGATTGCAATCAAGAATGGAGTGAGTTCCAGACAATTGAAGCATCAAAGGTTGCAAAAACCTTTGAGGACTAACCTATGTCGAAACATAAGTAAATATGTATTATATAACTTTAAATCTTTAAAATCCCTTACTCAATCAAATTTTATAACCTCCACCCGATTCTGAATCGTGGGAAGTGTCGATGCCAAGGGTGATGAATTTCTTTCCGCATGTTAGTATATATGCATGATAAATTTTGAATATTCTATTATAAATGTAGAAAGAGAGATTTGTACCTTTGAGTTAAGAATGAATGTATTCAAACATTGTGAAATTAAAAAATTTGTAAAATCCAATTTAGAACTATCTTTAATTTCAATATAAGTATGCACAACTAAAAAAACCATAAAACTATAGTATCTTATATTCATATTAAATTAGCAATTCAAAATCATTTTTAAATCTCAAACATATTATTTATATATATATTACAAAGCAAGGAAATCTACTTTCTGGGAATCTAAAGCAAAAAAATAATAATAATAATATATCCATTACTTCTATTTATAGCCCATCACAATCCCGCCTCATTAGTAGTTACCATATAAACGATGATTGTCGATTTTTTTTTTCTTTTAATTTATTAAGCCACAAATATTTCTCTAAGAAAAAGAAAAAAATCTCACTGAAATTTCCACCACTGAATAATAATTTCATTTTCAACTTTTTGTTCCTTAAAGAGAACTCAAAATTATTAATTCCTTGTGGGAATCCTTTGAAATTTCTTTCCTCTGGTTTCATCATAGTGTGCCAAAACATTAGTGGATTTTCCACTAAATCTGTTAATGTCACCAAATTTTGACCACTGTTAGAGCTTTTGTGAACTTAATCAGTGCACTTGATTAAAGGTAATTACTTGTCTTCTGCCTAGAAATCATGGGTTCTGGTCCCCCTCTCTACTTACTTTCTCGATGATTTTCTTTCAGAGAGATTAGATTATTTGTGTATAAATAATAATCTCCAAATAATAGCTCTAGGTATGATAAATTGTAAGTTCAGATATTTAAAATTTTGATTTAATTTTGATTGATTCATGAATTATACTTACTATAACTCATAACTATTGCAGTTACTTGAGGTTGACATTGTTCTTATCAAGGATGGAGTATTTAATGGTTTTTTTTTTTTTTTTCCGCTTTTTGGTTATTGAAGACTTGAAACATATGAAGTTAGTAGAATTGTCCAATTCCTAACCTTGTATCCTACCACAGGGTTAGGGTTTAAACTTTAAATCCTCACGGGTCTTCTGAAAAATTGTAGGGTTGGATCATGGATGGTTCTAATTTCAAACTCAATTTCATTAAGTAAGTTCATTAATTTATGGATTATCAGGGAAAAATAATAATAACAATAAAAGAACTGTCTTTTTCCTCTTGTAATTAAGCATACATCAATTGCTACTTCTTATGTAAAAGGTTTGAATAAAAATTAAAAAGTTTTAATTCTTTGAAATGTTCATTTGTAACATGATCATGGATATTTTGTTTGTATTGAAGCTTTAATTTGATAAAAATAATTATTTTCAGCATTGTTAACTACCACCAAACTCAAATATTAACTATAGTATTTAAGATTTGAGGTTGACACGTGACACATCTTCTCACGTGTAATATAGACATATGACAGATGTCAAATACATATGGACATATAACAAATGTCGGACGCATGTTATACTATACACAATTATAGTATTTAAGACTTGAGATTAACATATGACACATCTCCTCGCGTGTAACATGAACATATGACAGATATAAAACACATGCTAAATTACACGTGAACATATGACAGGTATCGGATACATGCTAAACACTTCCTACCGCTATAACATATGTAACACGAATTCGAGATAAAAATGGGAGAGGGGGTTCAAATTAGAGACTTCCAAGCTCTGATATCATATTAGTTATCACCAGAACCAAAAGTTTAAATTGATAGAAAATGGTCTAATTATAGAATTTAAAACATGAAATTGACACATGACAGACATGAATCATTCAAATTCACGATAACACAGTCCAACACAATTGGACGACCATTAATGAAGAAGTTGTATCTCAACATCTTAAAAGGGAAAACTGGCATTGTATGGATAAAAGAGGACTGGATGATTACCCTTTTGAAAACACCAAGCAGCAGCTAGCACCAACCACTGTTTGAAGAGAGACAAAAGCAGTTGACATCCATGTTAGAAGATTTGATGGCAAGTTCCATTCAATGTGTCATGTACATGCGTGTGTGTGTGTGTGGTTGAGTCTTTGAGTGCCTAGCTAGCTCGCCACACATTATGGCCGTTCGTGTATGTGATGCTTTTAATTATTGCATGCTCACCTATTTCATGCCTCGCTACTCTCTCACTCTACGCATGACCTATAATTTACTCCACTTCCATTTGCACCTACTCTTGTCATTGTCCAATAGGATCTAATTATTATTTCAAAGTTGAGATGAATTCGTGTCAAATATACTATGAAAGGACTTTAATTTAGGATTGTGATTTTTTATAGTATGGGGTTGATTTAGTTTTGAATAATCTTGTTACACGTGTTGGTATTTGTTAATATATAAACACTATTAAAGTCAGAGCAATCAAAATTGTCCAAAGGTAGATATTAAACCTTATTGAATTTTATTTAATATTAGGTTACACAATCTACTGGTTATTAATTATTCCTCTAAGGTTATTATATATACCAATAAGTTAGCTAAGCCTTTTGTTCATCACAAAATAGTTTGTATTCACTATATTAAAATTTAATGATTTAAATTAAAAAAAAAAAAAGGTAAAAGTGAGTAAAAATTGTTAAAGGCTAAACAAAGATTGAACATAACTTATATAGTAGTGGAACCCAGGAATGGATATGTTAATCATATATTTGCTTAGGCATATAACATTTAATATTTTGTATCTAATTTCTTTAAAAAGCTTTAGAATTTATTATATCAAAATCATTATTAACTTAAGTCTTGATTATAAAATGGGATAATCCCAATTTCCCCCTATAGTTTGATGAAATAGCCAAAATCCCCCTTTACTTTAAAATATCGCTAATATCCCCCTATTGATTTACAAAATGGATAAAAAACCCCATGTAGTTTATTAAAATATCCAAAAAACCCCTACCGTCAATTTGAACGTTAAAAATCAACAGTTCACCGTTAATATGGAAGGGCAAAACTGTCCAAGTGAAATAAAATATAAAAAATATAAAAATTTAATAAAATAATAATTTAATATTTAAAAAATTGAAAACAATCACCACCATCTATCTTTAAAATGGATGGTGGTGATCAAAACTATTAAAAAAGTTTAAAAAATTTAAAAAAAACTCCATTCTCTCTCTTCCTCTCTCTCTTCCTCTCTTTCTTCTTTTTCTTCTTCCTTTCTCTCTTTCTCCTCTCTTCTTCTTTTCTTCTTCTTCAGGCATTCTACCCATACGCAACCCAGATCGATCTGGGGTTCCCGCGGGGTTCCCGCGTCGATCTGGGTTTCCGCTCTGGGTTCCCGCAGTGGAAACCCAAGCTTGGATTCTGGGTTCCCGCATCTGGGTTTCCGATCTAGGTTCCCGCAGCGGAACCCAGGATCGATCTTGGGTTCTCGCAGCGAACCCAGATCGGATTGGGTTCCTGCTGCGGGAACCCAGATCGGATCTGGGTTCCCCACTCGCGGACTCTGGATTCCCGCAGCAGGAATCCAGTCCGATCTGGGTTTCCCGCTTTGCGGACCCACGATCGGATCTGCGGCAACCTGATCCCCGCCCAGATCGGGGTTTCCAACAGAGGAAACTCATATCCGATCGGGGTTTTCTTACGGTTGAAGGGCAGTTTGGTGTTGAGTTGGCAGTTTATCGGGTGTTGTCCGCGTCGGAAACCCAGATCCGATCTGGGTTTTCTTTACAGGTTGAAGGGCAGTTTGGTGTTGAGGGGCAGTTTGGTCTTTTCGCTCACTATTATAGTTAGAAATCAATTCTCACTAACAGAGTTAACAGAGGGGTAAAATAGGATTTTCAAAAACTATAGGGGAGAAATTAGCGATTACGTTAAACTACAGGGCGGAAAACTAGGATTTTCCCTTATAAAATTGAATTTCAATTCCGTGTTTCTTACTCTATTATCACACGATTAATTATATGTCTTTGTTACAATATTCTTGTAGCTAAAACCTTCAACAAAGACTTTTTAGAAGGTTGTTGAATAAATTAATTATTCCAATAAATGATGATGTAGTTGGCATTTGAATTGTCCAAGGTAGCTGTTAAATCTTATTGAATTTTATTTAATTAGTTTATACAATTTTTTTTTAAAAGAGTTTATACAATCTAATGGATGTTAATTATGCCTCTAATATTATTATACCAATAAGGTAGCTAAACCTTAGTTTCATTGCAAAATAGTTAGTATCCACTGGATTAAAATTTAATGATTTATTTATTTATTTTAAAGTAAGAGTGAGTAAAAGTTGTTGAAAAATAAACAAAAATTGAACATATATAGTAGTAGAACCCAGGAATGGATATGTTAATCTTATATTTGCTAAGGCATATAACATATAATATTTTGCATCTTTTTTCTTTAAAAAGCTTTATACTTTATTAGATCAAAATTATTGTTAAGCCCTGATTTTAAAATTGAATTTCCATTCCGTGTTTCTTACCCTTACAATATTCTTGTAGCTAAAACTTTCAATAAAGACTTTTTAAGAGATTGTTGAATAAATTAATTATTGCAATAAATGATGAAGTAGTTGGCAATGAATTAGATTGATTGTTTAATAGAAAATTCAATTTTTTTACGAAATTAAAAATCAAATAAGAGACTAAATGTCTATTCTAACAACTTAACTTGAGGTCCGGTTTAACACAAAACCCTAAGATAAAAGAGAAAAAAAAATGGACCGAACACATTATTGCATTAATTATATTGCATACATTTCATTATCTTTGAATTTCTTAAAATTCATTTGTTATTATATATATATACACAACATTTGATATAGTCAGAAATCCCTTGATTGTAAAAGGCATTACACCCATTTCTTTCTAAAATTTCTCTGGTCGTATTCTTCTTATTTTTCTTGTTTGAAATGAGTTTCGGAGAGTTCCAAGTTTTCAAAAAATGAAAATGTGGTACTTAAATAGCACTACCAAATTGATGGCTATGGTACGCCCACTTTTCAGAATATTATCGGAGTCTGAGAACGAAAGCTAACTGCATTACAATATGCTGCTTTGTTTTCAATTCATCAACCATTGACAAGCGGTTCTAATTTCTATTATCATAAATGAGATTCCATGAAAAACCATGCATGATTCATGATTCATTAATGCTTGGATTCCACGCATCTGCCTAAATTAATTTGTATATGCTCCCATGCATGCATGTATAAGTGTATTTTAATATTTTATGGTTTTTTTTTTTTATTTATTTGGGTAATTGTTTGCGCCAAATTGACCTCAACATGGGTGACAAGTTTTTACATTAATCTTATGGATATCCGCTTGAAATAAACGAAAACAATTTTTAAATGAGAAAAGCCTATAACATTGATGCACATCCTCACTTAGCCGACCAAGTAGCTGCTGGTGTGCTCCCCTCCTTACTCACTTTGAGGAGGGGTTTAATGTCTTCTTGGATCACAATTAAGATTACAATTCCTAAAATAAAACGACATAAGCTTTTCAAATATATTTGATGAAAATTGAATTTTATCATCTTAATAAATAAAAAGATGCACAATCAATGGTTACAAGTGGGGTTAAGTTTTACTATACACAACAATATTAATATGTGTAAGAGTTTCTCACGATATTTATGAAAGTAGATCTCTCTATTATGCAAATTGAAGTAGATGTCAAAATAATTTATATGTGTTAAGATTTGTTGTCATTTTTCTTTTAAAAGATGGAAACCATCTGGATTGTTTACTACATAATCCTTTTTTAGTGACAACAGTCTTAAACATATAAAATGGAATAATATTGTTTCGAAATCAGAGAATTTATATTTTCTTCAACAATGTTTTTTTTTTTTCCGCTTATAATTAGAATTATAGTACTAGTTCTTTTCTTGGGGGACAAATTCAGTTTTATCCAAAAACAAATAAAAAAATTCGTTTTTACCCATTTTTTTAAGAAAAGTTGTTTTTAGCCCCTCAAAAAAATTATTTTCATTTTATACCTAAGTTTATCAAATTACCCTCAATTCAAATGTAAAACACGTTTACCAATTTTAATGGAACCAGTTTTTAAGTGGACCAAAAATCGGTATAAAAATCAATACTGATTTTTATATGGACTTAAAAATTGATACTACCCAATCGTTGTCTTAACGTTGCATCTTACCGAAAATCTCTATTTTCAAGTTAAATCCTGCCAAATTTAACCAAATTTAACCCTAAACATCAATATCCAACATTCAAAATACCAAAAAAAAAAAAACCTTGAAAAATCACCCAAAAAAAAACTCAAAAAATCTCAACAAAAATCAAATGATCAACAAGGGAAATAAAAAATCACATACTATAAGCAATGAAGGAGAAAAACAAAGTAGACAAGGATAATTTGGATAAAGTGCGTTTATAGTACAATTAATTTGTATGAGGGGCTGAAAATAAATATTTTTAAAAATATGGTTAAAAACAAATTTTAACATTCTTATACTGGTATTTTCGTATTTTTCACTCTTGGTACCAGGTCCTATGTTACATATAAAGGACTCTTCCCCACAGCCTTTTCATTTGTTGCGTTTTTTAACACCATTGAAAACCATATCCTTGACTTATTGCTACTTACCAAATCTTCCCCTAAATATAAGTGGAAATTGATGGAGGAAAACCTTTTCCTACAATAAGATGATAAACTTTTTATACATACTGGTGAATGTTGATGATGGGACTCAGAATCCTTATTATTGATATGAAAGAAAAGTGCATGAACCACTGTAGATATGAGTGGATATATTAATATGAGATGCCTATATTGATAGGGGGTTTATTGATAGCCCTTGCATTATAATTCAAGAAAGTATATATATATATATATATATATTTTTTAAAATAGATAACACTTATCTCTCATTAACTCATTGATGTGTAGTGTTAACTTAGTTGCAACATAAGTTGAAATGAAAATTAAGATGTTAAATTTTGCAGTATGAGACCATTTTTACTTTTGTGGTTTACATCAAATGGATAGCTCAGGAATTACAATAAAAGGCTGACAATTTCTAAAAATAAAAAGAGTGGCGATGTCTCACGCCTGACAAATGGTACGTACACCACTTTTGCTTGTACACCTAATAAAAAATTTAAATTTTTCCTAATTCTTTTTTAAACCTCACTTAATACCAAAACTATCATTTTCTCTTAATTTTATTATATATATTTTTATAAAATGTAATATTAGGCTTTTCAAAAATTTTATCCAAATTCATACCCAAATGATATGACATTGAGTTGTCAAGATTTTGATATTATCGCATGATTCTATGATTTATAAAATTTTGATAACTCAAATGTTACATCATTTGGACTTAAATTTTAACAAACTTTTTGAGAAGTCTAACATTACTCTTTTGTAAATGCACCCTTTAAGTCAATCATAAAAAAACTATAATATGTGTTAAAAGTAAAAAGTACATTCATTATAAATTATTTTGTTGTCACCTGTTAGGAAATTTCTATCGTATCATTTATTTATTTTTCTTTTTTTTTAACACCTTCATTGTGCACAAAACAAAACCTTAAGCAAATAATTTAATTAAAATTCATTCAATCCCATTAACTTTAAAAAAAATAGAAATTTGCATATAAAATAATATTATTTTATTATTTTATTCTCTCAAACCCTAATTTTCAATTTATATCATAAGACTTGCATTTTTAATTAAATTATGATTGTATGACTGATTAAAGACTTGCATGAATGATTAGTGTTAGGGTTTGATAATGAACCCTTTTTAATTTATATGATTAAAGTCATAAATTTTTTTTACTCTTTCAAGCTTTAATTTTTCATTTATATCACAAGACTTACATGAATAATTACTAGTTAATTTTATAGCACCCTAAGTAACAGTTTTTTGATGATGAATTCTGAAAATCGATTTAGATCTATAGTTTTTGAATAACTTGAATCATACCGTTTTGCTTGTTTGTTGATATGATAAATAAATTGGAAGAAATGAGTAATCTTTTTGTTTGGTTTGTGAGAAAATTTGATGAGAGAATATGAAAAAAAAGTTAGAGTTTGAAAAAGTAATAAAAAAAAAAATTAGAGATTGAAATAATAAAAAGGGTTTATAATATAAATGATATTTTAATTAATAATTGGTGGGTTTATTTATAAAATATTTACCCTTTTAATAATTTTACTCAAGAATAATATTGTATAATTAAAAAAATGTTAATTTGGGGTGTACATACAATTTTTGAGGGGTGGAAATATTGCTACTCAATAAAAATTCATATTAACGCAGATGGGCTGTTTTAAATTGCAAGCAGCCCAAAAGATAAAGCTGGACCACTTTTTGGGCCTTCAGCCTATTTTCTGTTTTTGCGTCAAAATTGAAAGCTGTGTCAGGATTTGCAACTCCCGTATGTTAATATTCAAGCAGCACATATTATATTAATCTCGACATATTTTAATAGATTTCTAACTTATTTGATTTTAACTTTTAAAAACATATCATTTTTACCTTTTTTGTTTCTGATGAGAAAATATTTTGAATTTTTCTTATTAAATTTTTAATTATTATTATGAATAATTAATAAACATAATCAAGCAACTCAAAACATGAATCATATCCAATTTTTTTTTACCGTGCAAATGTTTATTATTAAAAAACAAAAAGTAATAAGAATAAGGTGGACCACTTAATAACAATCGACTCAAACAAAATTTATATAATTCATTTTGAATAATGGATAGTATTCACACTTGACCAAATTATTATATCTGAGGAGATGTCGAGTTTTATATAATGATTTTTTTTTACCTTATTAGAAGTTATTTTTAATACTTAGTTTCTATTGTATGATCAAAATAGATCAAAACCAGATTATATTAATGACACAATAGGTCTATGAATTAGGGTGGACATTACAGTCTTGGACCACTAAATTTTTTCTATCAATCAGAAACTTTGATCTATTCTTTTAATTAATAATAACTGTGGACCAAATTTTATTTTTATTTTTCAGAAAGTGTTTGCTTAATTATTAAAACTTTAATTTGGGTATTGAACTAGCTAGTTATTAATGTGTTCGGAGCCACCTTTCAAACTGAAATATATATATATATATATATATATATGAAGGCACCTTTTCTAATACATAATCAAAATTATATTATTCTATATCAGAGAAAAACAAAAATAAATCGGACCTGGTACCACGTATAACATTAGTACTAAGTCACGATACAATAATCCAACACTCATAAAACTTCATTAAACTAAAATCCACTCATAATCTTTGAATTAAAAAAAAAAAACCAAAAAAAAAAAAAAGGAAACCAAACTTTATCAAACATAATTAAACAAATTAATGACTTAGAACTAACATATTATTTGATGATTTTTATGATAAATATAAATTGTTTAAATTTTATTAAAATGCTTAATTTCATTTTTTAGGACTAGGAAGGGCTAATAATGCCAGCGGCGACGTAGTGGCATGACGAAGAACTTCATCCTTCCATCTCTACAATGAATACCATCGTGTTCACCGCAAGCGAAGTAGTAAGGCTTCCACCTATTGAGCACAAACTTGAAGCCCTCGCCGCCACCTTGCGTGCTGTTTGCGATCATCTTGGCTCTTGAAAAGTCACATCTCATATAACTCCACATATTTGGTAGCAAGTAAACGCTATGAGGAAATGGCTGGGCTGGGCTTGGTGCATTGTACTTGAACACTGCAAAATACCATGCATAAAATAAGGTTAATTGCGAACCTATGTTCACGTGTATGGATGCTGGATTCTTTATTTAAACAAAAAGTGAATGAACTGACCAAGAACATCATTAACGTAGAAGGGAGCATTTTGAAAAGCCCAGACACTGTAATTGAAGCCAAAGTGCCAGTCTGATCCGCCAACAATGATCGTGTTGGGACCATTTTTGTTAGAGTCATTTCTGGGTCCCCAAGGCCAGTTTGTAGTATAGTTGAACCCACCACCACCACCACCACCATAATACCAATCTTTGTTAGCCATACTAACTGTGACCAACAAAGAAGCAGCAGCCACAAGCAAAATCAATGATCTATCTGAAACATTGAACCCCATCTCTGCAAAACTTGAAGAAATGATTGAACAAGAGATTTTTAGTGATAGAAGCTATGAAGAAAAGAGAGAGCTATTGAGAATTTAAAATGTTAAATGTTGGTGGTGAGAAAGCATGACTGCATTGGTCGTTATTTATAGTGGATGGTGTGGAGGGAGAACTGGTGGTGCAAGACTGCCAAAATGACCTTTTTTGAATTTGTGACTTCGGTTTGGTAGAAGATTTCGAAATTAAGTAACCAGATGTGAAGGCAAGTGTACACTTCCTTCACTATGTGGTGGAATGTTCAATAAGTGTTGTAAATATTTATTAGTATGTATGAAAGAATTTCCTTTACTGTAAACCGTGGAGTGAGGAGATTATTTTTCATTTTTTAAAATAATTTTGGCCGTGTATGCAGTACTGGATTTCAATAAATCCGGTGGATTCCAGACATGGTTTGCATAGAACAATGATAACATGATGGGAAGGTTAATTGTGTAATTATGGAAGTCTAATATAACGAAGTCGTCCGACGTCCACTTTCGGTCCATTTTATTTCTTTTAATTTCTTCGAGTTAATGACGTGGTTAACAAAGTCAAGAATAGTCAGCTAGCCGGATATAAGTGACATTCATTTTCCCCAGTAAACTACTTTTTCGTGCATTTCTTTTCCATTAAACTTCCTTATGATTTTCTTCTTCTGATATAATAAATCGCGAGTCAACTAATTAGCTTCAAAGCAACACTTTTCTCTGTGCTAGGTAATGATGATGGAAGCATTACGAACAAGAGCAATTTCAATTAGATATAATTTCATTTAATTTATAAAGATTTATAATTTGAATTAGTATATAATTCAGTTGGAAGTTGCAGATATGCAAAATAATTCAATGTGCCTTTTGTTAGTGATTACTTTCACTGACATATTTTCTTATTGATAGAACGAACTCAATATATATTCATTAACTTACTACTCATAAGTTTTTATTGGGGAAGCCATATCAGAAAAGTTAAGTTATTATTTCAACGGAAAACAGAATCATCTTAACAATACCATGATGCTGCACAATCCCTATTAGCTCAAATGGTACACACCTCCCGTTTAACCTTAATTTATGATAGGGGATCGAAATTCCAGTATATATAAGGAGGGGTTTAAGTCTTATCATGTATGGGGAGTGCTGCTCACTAGTATTGTGAGAGTATTAATGTGAACCGCACATATGTAATGTTTAATATAGATAGATCATATTAAAAAGTATTTTTTCCCTCTCCCCCCAAAAAGTGAGAGTTTTTAAGTGGGTTCCATATATGGTAGTTGATCTCACAAGTCCTAATAGATTTTTTGATTCATTCAGTATTAATATTTTTTAAAATAAAAAATATATACATATAGTAAATACCATGATGGCATTATCCCTTTAATCAAAATCACAATTCTTAAAAACAAAATCAAATTGAGTCATACTTCTTAAAATCAATCAAATTGAGTCATACTTCGTTGGTAAAAGACCAATGATTTTGAGTCATTACTAAAAGTGCAGGTGCGGGAAACTTTTATTTTCCATTTATGGAAGTAATTATTCTTTTCTTTTTCTTTTATAATTATATTTTATATGGTTGTGAGAAGTACTAAATATTGTTGAATAGCCATTGTGCCATATCCATTGATATATATACCATTCTCTTCACTTTTATATATTTTATAAGTATGAGATTCATCAACCGTTTTTTATCTTGCATGTAGAGTCATAGACCCTCTAATAGCCATCCCCTCAATCATATATAGGAGCCAATTTACTAAAGGGCATGTTTGATTTAGGTTGAATCAACATGTCTTAAACCTTTAATGTTATTAATCCTAAAAAAAGAAATCAAATGAAATAAAGTTAAGGTACTAAAATATCTAAGTGGAAAATAGAAAGATAAAAAATATATATTTTGACAATAAATAAATTTATTGTGAAAAAAGTGGCGAACATAAATAAAATCCATAAAGGCTGCAATGGGTAGGTAGACAATGGAGGGAAAATTTTTGTGTACACCGAAAAGGGAGAACCTAAATTCTGGTATTATCATCAAAAAGTTATTTGAATTCCAAATTAAAGTTGACCAAAGACAATGTCAATTCTATGCATGTGAAACTAAATGAAAATAAATAGTGCGGTTTTAACTAATATAATTTGACCAATTAAAGTTGTCTTCCAACAGTTTCAAGGTGCTTTAATACATATTTTATCTAAACAGTACTTAAGTATTACGATTGACTGATGAAATAATGACGACCGTACAATGAGAAAATATAAGGCTTTCTTTGGAATTATTGTATCGGTAAGATTGGTTTTTGAATTTATGAGAGAGGCCATACAGCATTAAACATACTATGTTTTTTTGTTTTTAGAAAAAATAAAAATAAAAAAAATTAATTACAGACGCGTGACTTGTGACAAGTGATATTAAAATTTACCACCGTTATGTACCCCCTCATTTTTGCCCTACGAGCTAAGGAGTTGGATCCATCTAACAACAGAGAACGACTGATCAGGCATAATCACTGCAAAAGTATAACAATGTATCTATAAGATTGGCCAAATTATAAGCAATTTACATCAACATTTGTGAAGGTGCGGGTTTGGGTTAATTTCCCCACCCCACATATACTAAAACGGTAATAGTATAAATATAGGAGAAAAGGGAAAAAAAAAAAAGAGAAATAAGAAATTTGATCTATCTAATAATAGATTTGGACTATGTAACATATGGAGTATGACAAAATATGAAATTTTAGTTTGGGTGACGTAAGAGAAAGAAAAAATGAAATAATTTTGATCATCCGTTATTTTTTATATTGATATGTCATTAAATTATCAAAAGACTAACAAAAAAATAATGACAGAGAATTCTTCTTCATTATCAAATAAAGTTAGACTATATTAACTTAAAAACTTGATTTAAAATGGATTTCAACATTTATCCATTCCACTTTCATGGGATATAAAGATGAAAAATGTGAATAAATTTAAAATGCTTAACAACTCTTAGATTGAATGAAAATAGATTAATAAATTTTGAAATTATTTTTGAAAGTTAAATTTTTAACCTAATATAGTTTAACCCTATCTGGGTATCATCTATAACAATTTTTTTTATACATTTTTTTTTTTTTTTTTTTAAGTCATTCACTTAAGGTTCAGCAATTCAAATTAGAATGTTACCAATTCAAATAAATGCTTAATTTCAAGCTACATTGAAGGGTGGTTCCAAAACTTATTTTCATTACCAGCAAAATTAAGTGTGTATAATTTGGATAGTGCCTAACTCATATACTAGCAAACATAATTGCTTATTGTGATAAATTAATAAATGAATAAATCAATCGATCAATTAAAGCTTCATACAAATATGATAAAAATCCAAATCAAACTTCTAAGTACTTAGATGTAATTATTACTTTATGAGTGAAAATAGTTGTTTATAACAGTGTTTTTGAGACGTTATTATCACTTTCCTAAGGACTTATTTAGATGCACTTAAAGGGTTAGCTAACCGGTCCTTTATGCAAAAACTTCTATGATAAAAAATATATATATTAAAATATTTCCAAACGACTCTTATGGAAATTGTATGCAAATTTTACAATTTAAACAACTACATGGAGTAAAGAGGAGGCACAATTTAAAAAAAATAGATAAAAAACACGGGAGAAAGTACATGACATGAATCTGTTAACGTAGCTCAATGGGTATAAGGATCATACCATTAAAGAAAACGTGTATGCATCATGATATATATATATATATATATATGTATGTATATAAGTTTTTAGCCTTTTTCTTCTTGAGTGAACTTCGCCTACAACATAATTACAAAATCTCCATTCCCTATATATCTAAAATACATGCTCTTTAAGGGAAAAAAAAATCTGCATTTTGGATACAAATGGGAGTATGTTATCAATGAGACGCATAATGTTTTGAATACAAGCCCAAGAACAAGAGGACTAATTAATTATGCAGTAGTTAATTTATTTTAATATAATTGTTAATTAGATCTGTATACCGAATTTTAATTTAAAAAAGAAAAATTTCGAATGAAAATTTAAAGACATGAAAAAAAAAAAATTGTGACCAAAATATATATTAATTACCATCAGATACAAAAGTTTAAGTTGATATGAAAATACTCAGTTTAAGCTAATATAAAAGTACTTAATTATAGTATTTAAAATTTAAGGTTATAATCCGTTTATCATAGATAACACGCTAATTTACCTAAATGCATGCATATCATCCATGACTGCTGTTAGTTTTAAAAAAATAAAAAAATAAATAAATTATATGGAGTGGAAGTGGACGACTAAGATCAGAAAATGTAAGAAACGGTGGAAGTGGACGACTTAGATCAGAAAATGAAAAAATTGCACTTGTACATGTGTTTCAGATTCACTTCATCATTTTCCTTTCATAATCTTTTACCAACCCCGTGTCACGAGAAGCAAAGGTCAATTTGATTGGCAGTTCTGCACCAGACCACCCACCTCTCTCTCTTGACACTATATAAGAACCAGTCTGGCCCTGGCTTCTCACCACCAAAACTAACACCTGTATCTCACTAGTCTCTCAATCGTAACTTCATTTCAATAATTCTCTACAACTTTTTGAAGTTTCGTGGAAATGGGGTTCACCACTGTTGCAGATAAACTCTTCCTCATTTTAGCTGTTGCTTCAGTGTTGGTCACAGTTAGTGTAGCTAACAAAGATTGGTACTATGGTGGTGGTGGTGGTGGGTTCAACTACACTACAAACTGGCCATGGTGGGGACCCAGAAATGAATCTAACGCAAATGGTCCCAACAAGATCATTGTTGGTGGATCAGATCACTGGCGTTTTGGCTTCAATTACAGTGTTTGGGCTTTCCAGAATGCTCCCATCTATGTAAACGACGTTCTTGGTCAGTCCATATCTCTTTTTTTTTTTTTTCCTAATAAAATAATCTGGAATCCTCCACTTGAGAAATAAATAACCTCGTTTTTTATGTTATGTTACAGTGTTCAAGTACGACCCTCCCAACGAAACCCAGCCTTTTGCTCATAGCGTTTACTTGCTACCAAATATGTGGAGCTATCTCACATGCGACATGTCAAGAGCCAAGTTGATAGCAAACACCACGCAAGGTGGTGGCGGGGGGTTCAAGTTTGTGCTCAAAAGGTGGAAGCCTTACTACTTTGCTTGCGGGGAACGCGGGGGGCTCCACTGCGGACAAGGTGGCATGAAGTTCTTCGTGACACCAATGCTCCGCCGCTGGCATTACTAATAGTTATTGCATGTTAAATACAAACAGAGCTGGCCTGGCCTGGGAAGATGCAGTGATATTGTAGTTTTATAAATGTGATGTGCGTCTTTAATTAATGTGTTTAATGTTTGAGCAAATAATGCTATGGGAGTTGTATTACTTTGGTTTATGTCTTTATTTTCAAATGGTTTTTGGTGTAATAATTGTCTGTAAGTCTCAAATTACTATTGTGTCGTGATGTATGATTTGGGTACAAATAATCATTGATACACGTTGCATTCTTGTTCTGGTATGTACTTTTGACCACCCCATTGCGACTTACGTTTTTGTCCATTGAATTTTATGTTAAATTTGTTTTGAGCTTAACAAAGAATTCAAGTCTTTTATAAGGTTAAATAAAATATAGGTTTTTCTTTTTAACTTGAAAGTGTCAAAGATACATTTAATATAAAGATGCATCAGCTGTAGGTGAAACTTGAATAAATTATACATAAAATATGCATGTAACATGACATGATTATAACAAAGATATATTATGTATTTATTTTAGATAAAATCTTCTTTAATTTTAGACAGTAAATATTTATATAATGACATAATTATGATGAAACATGCATCATATTTCTGTTATAGATAAAATTTTGTTGATTTGTACACATCCAATGATTATATCACACCTTAATATAATGTACACATAAAAGGATGTTGCTAAATATATGCACAATCACCGATTCATTATTGGGAAATAATCCAAAAGAGAGGTCCCCTCTCCCTATGAACCACAGGAAAATAATTATAGTTATTTTCCAAAAGATATTTCCTGCGACGACCCTTCTCGAGAATTTTATCCCTTCAAAATCCTCCAAAATTAAGATTTATAACTTAAATCATACTAAACATTTTACTTTATAAAATCACTTTAATTAACTGACATTTGACAGATAAAATAATATTATATAATTAATATCAATTAATAATAAAATAACGTTTCACAAATCAAAACGCCATAAGAATATAAAGTAATACATGTGTTGTATATAAACATAAATAATGCTAGATTTTTAAAATATTTATTCAAAAATTTTATTCAAATAGTATGATAAGTTTATCATCTTAATTATGGGATGATGCATGATGATATAATAATTATATATAAACTTACCACATCATTTGAACAGTATATTTTGACAGATTTTTAGATAATGTAACATTGTTTTATAAATATTTACACACTCAAATCAAGATAAACAAAGCATTGATTGCTCATTTAATCAAGTCACCAAGTGTTATCTAAAAAAAATAAGATAAACAAATTTCATATTAATACGAATTAATTATAATTTTGGATCATAATCATAATTGAAATTATTTTCCTAATTTTGTTAATCAGTCTAGTAATAAGAAATTAGTCGTTGAACTTTGAATGGCGGACAGAGAGCGATGAGTCAAACTTTGTAAAACGTGTCAGAACCCGAGTCAAAACCCGCTTATCCATATTTACTCACGCCTCCTAATTGCCGCAAACATAGCGGACGTCCGACCCGAAACCTATCAAAAAATATATCAAATGAAAAAGGTCGAAAAAAATCAATGTCTCCTCCGAGAGGGAGAGCAGTGGAAATGAAAAAACGAATTGAATTCTTTGGACTTGGAGAGAGGCAGAAGTAATGCGTGAGACGACGTCGTTCTAGAGAGAGAGAGGAAATGGAAAACCTAAGCGATCGCGTCGAAGAAGACGGAAAGGGAGACACCGTTAAAGAGAACGGCGATACTCCTCCTGCAGACGATTGTTGCCCGATCTGCTTCGGCGATTTCACCGTTCCTTGTAAAGCCGATTGCGGTCACTGGTATTGCGGTAATTTTTTTCTTTTCTTTTTTTTTTTTAACAATTTGTTGGAATTTTAGGTTATTTTGTTTGGTTGTTGAGAAAATGTAGGAAAAGAAGAGATAAAAAGTTGTTCCTTTTATGTATTTTTGTTTTGTAAATTTGTTGATTTAGTGGAAAAGTTAGGGTTTTTGGTGGACAATTTATGTTTGGTTGATGAGATAATGTTGGAACAGAAGAGGAGCAAATGGTCTTGGTTTTGGTGAGTTTTTGTTATTGACAAGGAGGTAGTCGAGGACCGGTTTGATTAGGTTTAAGTCAGCGTTGTCTTGCTTTTGTGATGGTGGAAATGGTGAACTGAAGCTAATTTGGGTTTGAAATACTGAAAGTGCTTCCTTTTGTAATATGATAATCAACAACTTTTAATTATGTGCTTTGAGCTGGGTTGGATGGAACGATAAATGACAAACTGATGTTTTAATATTTTGTTCTTTGAGTCTTTAGTTCCACTCAGGATTGTGTTAAACAAGTTTACCCTTTTTGGCTGCTACCTGTTTTTTTTTTTTTTTTTTTTTTTTTTGGGGAGGGGGGGGGGGGCCGTGCGGGGGGGGCGGGGGGGCGCCGTGCGGGGGGTGCGGGGGGCGGTGGGTGGGTTGTGGGGGGCGTGGATGTTGGTTTGTGGGGGGCGTGGTACAATTGTGATTGTAATGACCTACCAAATAAACTGGAATATTTAACTGATTATAAATGTAGCATGCTTCATGTAACCGTTATTATGATTTGTGGAACTTGTGGGAATCTAGTTACAATTATGAATATTATTAAAATATACTGGGCAGTTTACTGATTATGAATTCAGCATTGCTTCATGTAACAGTTACTATGACTTGTGGAAAATGTGGGATCCTAGTTTAAGTGATAATGTGATATTGATTGTGGTGTTGGTTTAAGTGGTTTGCTACAACCATATATGATTTGTAGTCATATTGCTGCTGCTTCTTTATCTAGAGCTGGTTTATTTTCTCCACTTTTTATTGGCCTCAAGTTAAGATGTGTAACCGAGTAAAAAATGTCTGGTGGAAGTTTGCGATTGATCCATAAGTGTTTAATACATTACCTTATTTGCCAATAATGAATTCGGATTTTTGGTTTGGCTGGTTTCTAGTTTTGTTTGGAAAAGACCTGCTACTTTTGGAGAAATGATCTTCCTCCTAGGGTACATTTGTTTTTGCTGCTTATGTTTTTTGGATTTTCCCTTTGTCATTTCTTTGCTCAATGTAATTCTTTTCATGTACTTATAATATTAACACCTAAGGGGCTTGAAGCTTCTTTGGTTGTACTTTTTTATTTTTTCATGTAAGTAAGACGGAAATTTAATTTTGGAGGGATGTTTTTAAACGTGATTTAATTGACTTCACAATGAAATGGCCCTGTATATACATTGGAGGAACACTTTACTGATGGTCCTCTTGTTCTATTATATAATGACCTATCGGAGCATGAATCATATTTTAACATTGGTGTGTGTTCTTGTGCAGGCAATTGCATCTTGCAGGTTTGGAATTATTCTTCAGCATCAAAGCCTTGCAAGTGTCCCATGTGCTGTCGCTACATTAATAGGTTGACACCAGAAGCATCACTACACCACCAACAGGGACAGGAGGTTACCGAGGTTCTCAAAAATATTGCAAGATACAACCTCCTTTTTGTTGGAGGTGCACGTGGCCTTGTACAGGTATTTTTCCAAGTAAAGAATGTAAATGTTAATAAATTTTTAAACATGACCACTTTAGTTTGAATGATTTCTTTAAAACAATGTGTGTTCTGAGAGGGGCTTCATAGAGACTCCTTAGCAGATGGTTACTGGCATTCGGTTTTGCAGTCTACTAATATTTATTGAATTAATTACCTTGAAGTATGTTATGGAAAATTATTTTTGTTTAAAAGCTGGAATGAACATTGTTTATGTTTGTACATAACAGAAAGTGCGTGAGTTGCCACTCTTTATTAAGAGAATGTTTGGAGAGATGATGGATCCTGATAGGAATGATGCTTACCTGCATGAGATGCGACTTTTTGCAGTTAAGTTCATCCAAATGTTAGACAATGACAGTATATATATTTTCTTGCTTTCAAATTTTATTTTAATTGTTAAGTGTTGTGCTGGGATTGATGGATGATGGATCTTGTGGATTTTAATGCATAATTGTTAAGTTTTATTTTCATATTTTTTCCCTACTGTTATGTGGATAACTATGCGGAGAACTTTTCAACCGACTATTGTAATAAGTTTTACATATAAGCATTATTACTTCTATCATATTTGTGAACTACTGTACTCTATGTTATAATAGGTTACTCATATTATGTTTGATCATGGACACGATGACTTGATCTTTATTTAAACATGAATTTGTCTCTTGTTTGCAGATGTTCCTGAGTACCCTATATGCAGCCACTCCTTTTAACTTCATTCCGACAGGTGAGGACTCCTATTTAATTTATATAAACAGTTTTTATGTAAATTTTGATATTGAGTAGCAGGATCTTTTATCAAATTGATTGCATTCTCCCCAACTACATATATGTAGTGGGGATGCTTTGGTTCAATTGATGCCTCTGGACTATTTTATTCTTAAGGCTGGATACTGGAAGGTTTGTACTTTCATTAGAAAATGTTTGAGGAATGTTAAGAATTTGATGATTCAGAGTTCTGATCATCACAGGAGTTGGAATTCACTGTCATCTTTCTTGCGCCTATATTTTGGTGCTTCATACTTTTGGAATGTTTATCACACAATAGGTGCACTCTTTCAGCCCTTTCTGACATGAAGCCTTGGCTGCTTTTTTACAGGGAGTCTGGGGATTGTGAGAGTGTTTGATTACACTGCGATTGCTTTGGTGATTATCCTTCGTTTGATTGGCATCTATCGCAGACGTCGACTTGCCCAGCGTGTTAGACAGTTGGCTGCTGCCCAGCGTTTGGATGAATGAACTGCAACTTTGGTCACAAGCAACAACTCATCTTCTCGTCTCAACTTTTGGAACACTGTAAATATTGTGGATGGACCATTACATCATACTTGGCTTTCAAGCCTTTACTTAAATCAACTACCAATTCTTAGGATGGCAGATCGGAGTTAGGATGATTAGATTGATTGCCATACGACCTTTGAATGATGCTAAAATATTTTGAGTTTGATTTTGGTTCTGAATGCTTCTGTACATACTGCAAAAACTGCAACGCATTTAAGTGGTGGATGTTATTCTATGGTGTATATATTTGGTTTAACAGAAAATTATCAATTTTTGTCTTGTTTGTGTCATTAAATTGGTATTTTATCAGTTCCGTACTGTTCTGCTAGAGCCAAAATGATTATTGGTTTCGGTTTTTAAGATTAATTAGCTTTTATATACTTCACTATTTCTATTCAGTATGGACAGGTTTGGAGAGTCCACAGGCTTCTTTCTTTTTATTGCAATAGAAGGGCCAAGCTTTTTTATGCTACGCTTTAGCATACGATTATATGGCAAATACTGTTCACTGGATTAAAATTTAAAAAAAATATATTCAAGGTCTTGAAAGTAGAAAATTCCGAGAAAATCTTGTTGATTTTTATTTAATTGCATGAATAAATTACTTAAATAAATTCTGTGTGTTGTTCCTATTGTATGCATACATGCATATGATAACGAGATTCCCATAGGCTCTTTTTCTCATTGTTGATCATGTCAATAGTACACCAACCACCTTGTGTTTTATAAAATTGAAACCATCAACATAGGAACCGAGTTTCTACAACTACAATTTATTGAGTAGATAACAATTTATTTTATCTTAAATCTCAAAAACTAGCTCAATATATTTATATGTAATCTTTATAAATTTGCACCACTCTACATGATTAATATGACTCAAATTCTGTGTGTTGTTCTCACTATACATATATACAGTAATGAGAATCCTATAGGCTAATTTTCTCGTTGATCATGTCGGTAATACACCAACCGTATCATTAATGTCAGGAACCGAGTTTCTATAACTCCAATTTATTGAGTACTAATATATATCCATCCAATCATCAATTAATGCAATGTAACCAAATTAAAGGGAAAAAAAAAAAAAAATTCTCGGATTTATTAATATTAACGAAGCAAACACTGCAATATTTGCAAATAAGAGAAACAGAAAACACAAACTAAATTTTAAAAATCTTAATTATCTTAGAACTTGTTTGTTTCCACCCACAGAGGGGGATTAATACGACTAAAAGAAGAGCCATTAAAAAATGGGTTGACACTTCCGTCTTTCAAATTATATATTCCCATATTCCTTCCTCCTCCACTACGCATGCGCCGATAAGCCTCCCAGCAATCATCAGTAAAATATATGCAATTTGGCTTGCAGCAAGAATCATTGGTTGCTTCAACAGAAAACGAAGAATTATGGCCCAAAAACAGGGCTCTATTCCCCAAATCCCTGATCTCGGACAATGTCCTAGTTTCCAAGTCCACATCAAAAACTTCGAACCCATCTCCATAATTACTAGGGACGGTACCCTCCCGTGAAACTACTAATAGCTTTCCTCCTGATTCTACTATATAACCATACTCAAGAAAGCCTCGACGAAGTTGGCAAGGCATTAATTGTACATACCACCTGATGTGCTATGGTCGGATTATCATCACCGTTAATATCACAAACCATTATTCGACCACAACAATACTGTAAAGCATAAAACAAGCCTTTGTAAAGAGTGACATCGAAATAACGACCGTTGTATGTGTCAGCCGTGGTCCAAATTTTATCACCCGGTTTTTTATATGCGAACAACGCTTTACACGATTGAATGACCATCACTTACTGTATAATCGGACGTGAACGAATGAGTTGTAGATAGGAAAAAACTGTGGATACAAAGACATAAGGCTTCATACTAGTACTTTTTCTCCAAATCTTTGAAATTCTTCAAATGGGAGAGTTGAATTCACTCAAGTGAAAAAGTACGTAAAAGATACATGCTAAGATCTTGAGAGATTGTCATGAGACAAACCCTTTGAAGAATAATATTTTTTACCAACAACTTGGGAAAGCTTGCGAGTGCAAATAGTGCCCTTTGAAGCATTAAAGAAATCCATGAAGTCATTGCATTGTTTCGGAGGAAGAATAAGCCATGGAAAGTCAAAGCAAGTCACTCTGCGTGCAGCATATCTCCAAGAAGAGCAAACTTGACTGTCTTTAAAAGATTCAACTCGGCGGGCAGGTTCATATAGAAGATCGTCATTGAAATGGGCCCAATCGGCCATGCATTGATAGGCTGTGATGATGTACATAAAGATCAGAAGCTGCAAAGTAATTAGTAATACAACAAGAAACATGAATATCATTACTTCATATCTATATATATATATCCCAAACAATTTTCGAGGTGGAAAAGGAATATAAATTTGACAATAAATGGATTTAGATTTTAGAATCGGATATAGTTTTTTTTTTCATATTAAGAAATCTGAGCATAATTACAAATCCAATTTGTTGAATTCGTTTACTAATTATATAGTAGGACTGAAATCAACTAGGACTGAAATCAACTATCTCAATAATTTCCAATCAAAATAATGATAATGATAATTCCCAATCTTCTTTAAATTTCATGACAGCTAGTATTATTGATTCGCAATACTTTGATCACTGATCATTTAAGTATGTTTTAGTTTCAAGTATACCAAGACCTAAACAAGCCTAAAAAGACTGGATCGAAAGAGATTTTATTCAACCGCTTGTTTAGTTCGTCTGTACATATGATGTTATAACACCACGGCGAGGGAGACAAAAAACAGCAATGACATGCCCACAGTGATCACGAATCACATCCCCTCACAGCCACTTGGTCGACATCCAGATTCACGTTCAAAACGCCATGATGGTGGAGGAGACTCTAGGAACAACACTTTCTGTTTCAGAATTAATAGTTTGCAAGTCCTTCAGAAAAGAGACAAGCACGATTAGTAGTGGGGAGAGCAAGACGAAGGGAAGCCGGTAGATGGACAATACTCATCGTATAGGAAGGTATAGGTGGAGCCACTACCTTGATAAGAACTTTCCCACAGGAGGTAAAAACACAACTTTTTCCCCAATCAAATCTATTTTTCACTTTATTATGAATATTATAAAGATTATTTCTACATACACGGATCCAAACATAACTTCAGAAACATATCCTTTCACAAATATCAAATCAGACCATTCAAAAGTGTAGGAAAACTATCACACTAATTTGCAGTACAGAGTACCATGGAGTAAACAAAAATTTCATTAAGACCAAAGCAAAACCACATATTAGAACCAACCTGAAGAATTCACAAAGATAGAGCAATGATTCCAACAACCCTTGAGGGAATTTTTTTTGGCCAAATCAATTCTTGTTTTGAAATACACAATAACTTCTTCAATGTTTTCAAAATTAAATTCAAGCCAAGATAAAAACAAGCAATAGTACTAAAGAAAAAGAGCCCAAGAGAGAAAAACATCATAAAAGAGTCCAGAGACCCAAAGGATATGCACATCTGCATGAGAGATTCTTCAATACGTCTTGAACATATTCATCCAACTACTAAAAACATACCATATAACATGATATTATTGAATTGAATATATACGTCCAATCATATTGACGAATTCTCCCATATGCAGATCACAAATTAAACAGTTCACAAAATAATGTCACCATAAAACATTAGTACACAACAAAATTATATGTTTTATAGCCAGTTTCAGATGGAACAATAAAGGATTGGATTATAATCTCATTAACCAGGAATTCATAATTTTCTGCCAGTTTCATACTAATCCTAAATAAACTTGTATGAAAATTCTTTTTAAGAATTGGTTCAAGCCTCAGATTTGTACAGTTAAAGTTTGCTGTAATGTTGCCTCTGCTCCTGAATAACCTGGAAAGTAAAAGTAAAGGTATCAGGAAACCACATATACTTCAAGAGTGATTCACGAATTCTGAAAACATAAATCAAGAAGCAGAGACTACCCAAGTTGGAATCATGTAATAGAATAATTCTCCATAATCATAATACATCAGAGTCATGTGCTACAAATTATTATTGCATAACATATCTTAAGCTATAGGAGAATGAATGTTAATACCTAATATATCTCCATCAGATTATAGGTCTTGTAAACAAAAAAGCCTGAACCAGAAGACCCTATCCAACAATACTAAGATTTTGAGCATTCAAAAATATCGGCAGCCTGCATTCCAAATTACAACAGTTATCAGGTAATCATTCTGCAGATTAAGAAAGCCAGGACTACCTTTTTCTGAAGGTACTTGACATACCAGTTTTAACTACATAAAGGCTACTGAAACATCTTGCGATATTGTTTCTTCTCCAGCTCACGTCTATCATGGATCTGTAACATGTTTAATTATTTTAAAGCCAGTTAATCACACCCATTTATTGCCAGAAAATGTAGAAATCGGATTAAGTTTACCAACCTTCTTCTTGGCAACAGCGAGTTCCTTTTTAATTACACCTGAAAAGGAACATATATGCTATCAGCAAGTTTCAAGGGAAGCCATATAACAGGTTCATCCTCTATCCATGAGAATACACATTGACATAACCAGACTACCAGGGCAGTGCGAGTGTGAATCTAATTCGAATGACTAAGTCAATTGTCTACTCTACATCCGTCTGATTGCCAAACTCATACTTTACTATACACATCACATCACCAATTTTGCATCCTGGGCATGTGAATGTAAATTTTATTATATTTTGACAGACTTAGCACATTATTATCATTTCCAAGTATTTCATTGAAGGCCAAAAATTCTAAAACTTGGAGTCAGTCCACCATAAATTTCATGGCTGGGGCACCATCAAATTTGTTACTTACCATCATTTGGCTCCAATTTTAGTGCCTTTTCAAAGCTTTCAACAGCAGCATCAACATCATTGAGGGCCATGTATGCCTGATTAATAAAAACCACACATTACAAATGGAAACTATTTCATTGTACACAAAATGCAGCATATTATTCAAAAAGTAAAGTAAGAAAAACCTACGGACAACCTTTCAACAAAAAAAAAAAAAACCTACGGACAAAACAAGTAGAACAATAATAACAAGAAACAAGTACATTGATACACTTCAATATAAAAAAGATTCTGCATACGAAAAAGATTCCAACACAAAGCAAAAAGCAAAAAGTTAAACGATTCACAAAGATGAGTGACTTCAATGTGCACCTGCCCTCAGTCTTCCCAAGAACAGATTCCCTGACACTAGCTCACAATAATTATATGCACAAAGCTTCCACTGCTCTGAATTATCAAAATCCTTAGCGACATAAGATACTAACCTGACCTTGGCGAAACAAAGCTTTCACATTGTTATCTCCATCACGCAGTGCAAAATCTGTGTCCAACAATGCTCCTTTCAGATCACCCAATTTCAGTTTACAAGCCTACATTATAATATAAACCATCAATTAAATTAGCATACCCATTTACCATGTCATATATATGATGTCTTTGACATAAAAGTGAAAAATTTATCCTAGAAAAATGAATATTAATTGCTGGGTGGTATGTCTACCATAGCAACTTACAGTGTCGCATTTCTGACATTCCTGTTCAAACTTAACTTTAAATCTATGCTAGTAGTCACTGTTGAGCATGAAAGCTTAAATTCTGATTTTACTCAGGGAGCAATATATAACTTGTCTACATCAAAATGGCGCAACAATCAAACACAATTCATCAATCGGTAAAGCCAGGAACTTACAGCACTGTTAGTGAATATCTGGGACTTTGTCCTTCTCAAACCTGAACTCTTCTCTGCAGAACCACAAAGTGTTAGATAAAAGTACAATCAGATATAACTGAGACTAGGTGAAACTAACAACATAAGATATTAACATAATGCAATAAAGTGATAATCAACCTTCATCCATCCCATCTTTCTCCCAACAGATATCCACATAACGTAAAGCCTTCCGGTACTTTCTAAGAGCCATCTTATAGTCTTGTCTCTGTGCATAGTGATTACCATAAATGATGCATTAAATATAGTTCTTAAGAAAAAAAAAAGGAAGAAAAAATAAACAGAAGCATTGAGTGATAAGCAGAAACGACAGTGAGACCAAATTATAAGCCCAAAAGAATGAAATTGCTAAATTCTGCTTGCCTACTCATATAACTCAGTTTTGGCTAAAGTACTAATTTAAACTACATAAGAGTGCAATGATGCAAGATAGAGCCATAAACAACACTTATTACCTTGTAGTGGTCATTTCCCAAAGCCTTAATAGAATCAACAGCCTCCATCCACCAAGAAAGTTCATCAGGACTCTTATCAAGGTCAGCAGGCCAATCAGGATAAATATCACCATCTTTGAAAAAATTAGATATCCCATCATCAGCCCCTTGAGGAATTTCTCCACAATCCGTGATTACAACATCGACGGTTGGGCAGTCATTCTCACCAGTTGTGACATGCTCAACTGAACGAACAACTCCCATTCCCTTAATTACCTTCCCAAAAACTACATGTTTCCCATCTAAGTGAGATGTACGAGTGGTTGTGATGAAAAACTGAGACCCATTTGTGTTAGGGCCAGCATTAGCCATCGATAACATTCCCTTCCGCTCATGTTTCAACTCAAAATTCTCATCTTCAAATTTCAAACCATAAATCGATTCTCCACCAGTGCCATCCCCAGCAGTAAAATCTCCTCCCTGTATCATAAAGCCTTTAATGACACGATGAAAACACACTCCCTGAAACAAAAACATAAGATATCATTACCAAAAAGTATAACTATAAGAGAAGCTTTAACTGGCCTCTGAACAAAATTGGACACATGATGTTACACAAGCACCTCAAAATATTATTTTCAGGGCTAACAGTGAGAATACAACATAGAGTGACTAGATAGTCTAGATTTATGCTTTACACACATCAAATCAAAACCAAATTCTGCTTTTCTTGTATCTCATTTTAAAGTCACTACCACATAAAATCTATCCATGTCATCGAAAAGCTAATCACATCAGACAACAACACATGCAGAGAGACATCCAGTTTTTCACTAACTCAAAATGAGTGAAAAACAAAACCCAAAACACTAACAATGCAACTGCACAAAACCATACATGATGCCAAAAAGCCAGCATAAAAGTTGAAACTAGATGCTTTATAGATACAAAACAACCACATATGTAAAAAAAATTCAAGTCTTTCATGAATTTATTTTTTCCTAATGATCCAAAAACAACAAATAACAGTCATATATGTCTTGACAATCCCGTTGTTCCATAACATAAATTTTTAAATACTCATGTTCTATCATCTATGACTACATATAACTTGATCAACCCAACAATAAAAGCAAAAACCAGTACTTCATTAAACAAATTAGGGAAAACAAGGTCTTTTCCCAAACAAAAAATACATAAAAACATCTCTAAATTTACAAAACAAAATCATAAGCAAAGTGGGTAAAAATATATATCACAGACAAAAAAAAAAAAAAAATCAATAATCCAAATATTACCCAGATGTCAAAAAGTCAACCAAACATCATTTGCATAAAAAAGAAGTCAGATTTCCAATGCATGTCAAGAATCCAAAAAAACAACACAAAACATAACAAAGAAAGAAAACACAAAATGAAAGACAAAGGAACAAGAATGGAAGACAAACCTTGTAATGGAGAGGAAGACCAGAGATGGTTCCAATGCCCTTCTCACCAGTGCAAAGAGCCCTGAAGTTCTCAGCAGTCTTGGGAACGACGTCGTTGAAGAGTTCTATAACAATTCTACCCTCCAACTCTCCTCCTATGCATATGTCCAAGAAACACCTTGGTCTCTCCATCTTCTTCTTCTTCTTCTACTTTTGCTTTCTGGGTTTGTCTCTCTCTATCTCTAAAAAAACTGTACCTAGAGACTTTTCAATATATAAAATGTAAAAACCCCAACAAACCCTAGTCCCGTTATTTATTCTTAGTTTTGAAGCAAAAGACAAGTCTAGGAGTTTGTTTTTGCCCTTTCAATTTCATAAGGTAGGGCGATTCGAACCTGAGTTATTGTTAAGTTGAATGATCACATATGAAATAGCGATTCGAATATAAATAATTAATAATTTGATCACATGCATGTACATGCGAAGATTGGAATAAACGTCATTACCAAATTAAATACTATATATGATATAATGATTCAAATAAAAATTATTATAATATTAAATGATCAATATGATGATTTAAATATGAATTATTTTGAGGTTGAATGAGCGGTTTAGTGAAAACTGGTTCGGTGTTCTTATTCACTACACTCTTTGTCTTCTCTCTCTCCCTCTTTTATCAACCTTCTAATTTTCATAGTTTGAGCAAATATTTGACAATAGCTTTTCGTTTAAGTCTATTATTAAATTTATCCACTTTCAACGTTTTTGTCTTTCTTATCAATAATTGTTACTTACATAGAACAAATTGTCTCTTTACCATTTCTAAATTAAAATAAAATATTCATTTTGGGTCATTATCTTTGTTTTTGATTACTATCTTTAATTCGACTTCATCGAATCTCTTCTTCTCCCTCTTCCTCTTCTTTGTCTTCGCTCCACCATCCCTTATTGTAATCGGATTTTTGCTCCTTCATGCGTAAGACATTCACAATAACCATCAGGGGCTGTGACACATACTTCCTATGAGGGGGCACGAGTTACACTCTCTAGTAAGAGTCAAACTCACTCTCTCACTCTCCCCTCGAGGAAAGCATTTGTTCCTTCAATGAGTGATAATCTAGAAATAGTGGAGTTTATTTATAAAAAAATAAAATAAAATGACACATGTGTATTATTTAAAATTAGTTTGTATGATAACAATAATAAAATTATTGAAAATGGATAAAAACAATAAATTCACTAATTTAGAGGCAATTTTTATTTTTAACCCTTTATTTTCAAAAGGTTGGTTTTTAATTTTTTTATTTCCTTTGTAACTTTTACATTTTATAATTTAAGTTTCGGGGAATTAAAACCACCAAAACTCATAATGTTTGATCCTTTCTAAAAATAGTTTCCTAAATTTAAGATAAGCCAAAACTCTTAGTGAATTTTAATTTTCCTTTGAAATTTAACATTGAGTAAGTGAATAATTTATCGAGATCTAAAATAATCGAATATTATCTACACTATTGTACTAGTTGCTTAGTAGTGTTTGATAAATAAAATAAGTGTTTTATTCTTTTCTGAAATTATAATATTATTTTAAGAATAATTATAAATTAAAATATTATGTTGAAAGATAATTAAGCTTTAGGAATTGATTTTAATTTAATGGTATATCTCATATGTCTTTATAACGAAGCGGTGGGTTCTAGACTTTTAGTCACATTCTTATAAATCTCTAAATTGGAACTAAAAAACAAAAGTGGAAACTTCTAGGGCTTTTTTGGGATTCTTTGGGTTTTTCTTGGACATCCTTGTTTATTGTTGTATTTCGTTTTCAGTCCTTGTTTTTGAAATTATTTCTTTCGTTGTCACCTACCGTTTCTAGAACTACCCTTTATTAGGACTTATTAGGATTTTGGAGTGCCCCATTATTGGACAATTTGTTATCTGTCCAGAAAGCTCATGTACAACGACGAGAGAGAAGGTAAATTCATTTCTAGAACATGAATTATGATGACTTAGCAGAATTTTTACTATTACCAATATTTTGACTCTCCTCCCTTGCTTTTATCACAAGTCTTCTTCCTCAAATTTCAAAGAGTTAGTCGGTGGCGTGGCGTGGTGATTCCGCCATTTATTCGGTGTTTTTAATTCATGTTTTCATTCTCATTGAAAACAAAAATCTCTCTTTTATTATATAAAAATACATAAATTATTTCTTCAAAAAATATATATAGATTATTTTTTCACCTTAGGTGGATCATTCTCTCCACCTATATATAAGTTGATCCTATCTATATAATAATCATTATCTAAGTTGTATTTTAAAGTCAAATCTCGTTTAGACGATACAGATATCTAAATTTATCCCAGAAAAAAAAAAAATCAAACGTTACACGCAAAGGCTCAACAAAGTCAAAAAATTCCAAATACTCATGTCATGAATTTGACACTTGTGCATTTATTTACGGACGAGACTGCTCATCATCTGTTTGGTTGTTTATTGATCTATTTTTCTATTTATTTTTTGGGTGGCCAACAAAAAGATAAATTAAGCATCCAAATTTTCAAGACACCCATCAATATAATCTATAAATTAATATTCCACTTTAAACATCCTTCATAATACCATAAATAACCCTGAACAATTATATCTATTAATCCTTTCCAACAAAAAATAAAAATAATTGTATCCAAGTAAAATATTTACAAACCCTAAATATTTATTTAACAAGTTTTCTTTTTTTGAAATAAAAATTTATTTAACAAGTTAAAAATTATATATACCTAAATAAACAAAACGTTGATACACTTAACTATTTCCCTTCATAACCAATCTCTCAATCTTCCTTTCTTTCAAATCTCCCAAGTTCAATCCAAGTTTCTCATGTTTGATTTCATCTTCTATTTTTCATCAACTTTATCTACTTATATAACCAATTAAACGTGTTCTTTTTGTCCCAATTATGCTACAAATCTGCAATGATATTGGGACCAATAGATGAACTAATTGAGTTCTCATTCAATGTGGTTAGACCAATAGATGAACTAATTGAATGAGAACTCAATTAGTTCATCTATTGGTCCCAACATCATTGCAGATTTGCAGCATAAATTAAGGCAAAAAGAACACGTTTAATTGGTTATATAAGTAGATAAAATTGATAAAAAGTAGAAGATGAAATCAAACATGAGAAACTTGGATTGAACTCTGGAGATTTGAAAGAAAGGAAGATTGAGAGATTGGTTATGAAGGGAAATAGTTAAGTGTATCAACATTTTGTTTATTTAGGTAAATATAATTTTTAACTTGTTAAATAAATTTTATTAGGGTCTGTAAATATTTTACTTGGATATATATTTATATATTTTTTTGTTGGAAAGGATTATTAGGGTTTGTTAATTTTATAATTTTATTTACTCAATTTTTTTCCCTGAGAGAAAGAAAGATATACTTAAGAATAAATTGTCTTACTAGTAATTTTATGTAGGGATCTTTTAGTAATATAAAATTAAAAAAAAAAATGGCTGTGTAAATCATTTTGTTGGGTGGCTATATCTGCACTCTTTCTTATTTTGTTTGAGATGTTCAAAAATTAGACACACGTACATATAAATATTTATGATAAAATTTGAATATATATCACAATATAAAAAAATATAATTATTTTAACTATGAATAAATATAAAAATTTTCTTCTATTTTATTATACATAATATTACTTAAAATCATTAACAATACATCGTAAAGTCATATAAATATGCATAATATTGCTTAAATTTTAGATTTTGTAATCACCCTTTTCATATTAAATTGGACATATTTATATAAACATTTAATTTTGTAAAGGTGATATCTAATTTTATATATCAATATGAATTATAAGTATTAATTTTTAAATATAAATTATAGATTTAATGTTTAACTCAAATTTATATGGATATTAGTCCTAATAGATGTTGGAAAATAATGACATAAAAGTTCAATTTTAACGCTAAGCATTCAACGATAGGTCATGATTTTGTCTCAAGGATACCGTGTTAAACAAGGGTTTCAATATATTTTATTTATATTTTTACTATTGTAAATTCATTGCAATCTACAGAGTCTTCAAAATTTTAATTTTGATATTATTACCTATTCATGTTATTATATTTTGTAACAATATAATCTTTATAAAATTGAAATATAAAACAGATCAAAAGATATTGTAATATGTGAATCAAATTATACCTTGTGATAACATAATGTAAATATTCTTAAGTATAGATTCTGATCCCATCATCTCCTTTTCTTTTCTTAATTACAAGTTCTATATCAATTTCATATACATGATTTCAAGTTCAATAATTCAATTCTTAATGGTCACAGAAGTTTAATTACTCATTACAATGGTAGGCATAGTTTAATTTATATGATCATAACTTGTCTGTACATGATGCAAGGAAGACCATTATTTCCCTTTGTCTAAGCTAACAAACACATTACTGTAGTTTTCTATACCTAATCACCATCACACCAATGTCACATCCCAATTATAGGTGGTCCTGCATAATAGTATTAGAAGTTACAAGATAACTAATAAGTGTAATCACACGAATGTCACGTTCTAATTTTATTACCACGAATTCTTTATAATATGAAAAATCTTCAGAATTTTAATTTTATATTATTATCTATTCATGTTATTACATTTTTCAATAATAGAACTTTTATAAAATCAAAATGTAAAACTAATCAAAAGGGATTATGATATGTGAATTGAATGGTAATATGTAAATATTTTTAAGTAAAGATTCTGATCCCATCATCTCCTTTTCTTTCCTTAATTACAAGTTTTATATCAATTTCATATACATGATTTCAAGTTCAATAATTCAATTCTTAATGGTCACAAAAGTTTAATTACTCATTAAATTGGTAGGCATAGTTTAATTTATATGATCATAACTTGTCTGTACATGATGCAAGGAAGACCATTATTTCCCATTGTCTAAGCTACCAAACACATTACTGTAGTTTTCTATGCCCAACCACCATCACACCAATATCACATCCTAATTATTGGTGGTCCTACATGATATTATTAGAAGTTACTAGATAATTAATCTCAGTAATCTTCTCTATGCTCGGATTTATGTATTTAAATGATAAAATTACATAGTATGATATGAATAATTAATCATCTTAATCATTAGTTTCGATATAATACATTTGAAAATATGTTAAAACAAATAGTTATTCTATTGTAGATTACTATTTTATTTTCTAAAAGAAAATAGAATATGGACACCCGCCCAAGCAATTATCATAGACACGACATGTATTATTGTCATTGTTAATTATGTTATGGCACTAAAAACAGCATTGCTTTGTTTTGTTTTCAAGTGGGGTCTTTCAAGAGATATTGTCCTATTCAATACCAATATAGCATTGAGAATACCCACATAAATTTTAGATATATTAGGGTTAATTGGATGCAACTTGTGACCAATTATAGAGACCTGTATTGGTTTATCCAAATTGCGCCCACGTAAAGCTGACTCCCTATTTACATCGTGAGTGGACCACTCCCAGACTCCCAGTCACCCTTTGACACATCCACCCATTTTTGTAATTTTTACTTTGCCAATAACATGAACTCCCTCACATTACATTATTTTTAATATAATAAAAGAAAATAGTAATCTTATGTGTATATTCATTGTACTAACATTAGGTTAATCTTTTGTCATTATATATAAAGTTTTTAAATTTGAATCCAACTCATATATACGTGGAAAGATGTTTTGTTTCTCTTTCTATAATGGGATCAAAGAAGTATAAAAAATAAAAATAATTTATCGTCTTTTACTATTGTAAAAAGTTTGAAACTTTCTACTTCGTTTTTTGGAAATTCAACACATTTGACATTATAATTGGTTTTGTGTCATCATTTATCCAAGTTGTCGGTCAACTTGATTAAATTACAAGTATACTCTATAATTTAATTACTATTATTTTGTTGAGAGGATTATCTTAATGTGTTAAAATAAGATTCTTTTAACAAAAGAAAAATTAAAACAAAAGGTTCAAGGAAATGTTAACATAATTAGTCTGAGATAACTTTTATTTTTTATTTTTAACAGTAAATAAAAAGAGATGAAAACTCCTAAAAATATATTTTCAATTGTTTGGTTTGAATGGTAAAAATATACTTTCAATTTTTAACCAACCAGCTCAAAAAATAGCCATTGGACTCGGTAAGTCCAAAAAGGGCTTCCAAAAACCATCCCAAATAGTCCTTACTTTGATGTCCATTGTTCACAGATGAAGAGGGTCTGGCCTATAATCATTTCTCATGCATGAGAATATGAGATCGGTGACGCTGCAAAGCCACCTAAGGTCTTCATGTGTGTGCACTTTGATTGATTGATTTGATTGATTGTTTGAAAATCAATACCAGGAACGGTTATAATTCAAAAATTTGATGACAAGTCTTTCTTCAATTTCCAACGTGCTTCTTGACTTCGAAAATTTTCACACACCTAAATTGAAGAAAGACTAGCATAGCATTGCTAGTTTGAGTGGTGCAAATTCCCTTTTCACATTTAAGGAAAAATAACACTTAAGTGACTTGACATAGTTTATTATTACAGTAGTAATGTAAGTTTATCATTAATTACAGATAAATACCTTTGACTAGTTTTAACTAACACTAAAATAACGATAAATTTGACATCTTAAGGGTAAATTGATTTTTTAATTTAAAACAATTATAAATAAATAAAAAGGAATTATATCCAATCACCATTTGCCACATCCAAAATTCAAAAATAATTTAAATTATTAATAATACAATTTTTAAAAAATTATAAAAAAAAAACATAGAAATGACTAATTTTTTTAATACCTAAAACTCAAATCTCCACAAAACTCTTCTTCAATCCAATGTTCAACTAAATCAAAATCTTATTGCATCCAAATATTCAACAAAACCTAAACACTACTCATGTTAGCAAAACCTAGATATTCAACAAATTCGAAACACTACTCATCTTAATAAAACCTACAAGAAGAACCCAATTTTCAATCAAATCTTAATCTTGTTCAACAAAACCCAAACACTGCTTAGCTTGACGTACCCATAAAATTCAAACTTAAACACAACTCATATGTATCAAAAAAAAAAAAAAACTACCAATTCCACTTCAAAATAAATACATAATCAAGTAATAAATTAAAAAAAATTATTAAAAAATTAGAGATCTCGACAGAAGAGATTACCCAGATATCATTTCACATAGAGATTGTACCAAACTTCGTGTGGTAACAGTTAGGGCTTCAGATGGTATGGTAATGGGTTGGAGTTTTGAGACGGTACAACAACTGCTAAAGAGTTAAAACAACTTGACTAATAAGAGGGCTTCAAAAATTGATGTGGTTGGTGATTAAAATTATGTGAATTTGGGTGTTGGTGATGGTGGGGCTTTAGAGGCATGGTGATTGTGTGGTGATGAGGAGGATGCGTGATTGAGGGTGATAGGGATTTCATGATGGTTGATTTTTGCTTAACAACACTGGATCTGTTTTTTAATTGAAAATTTTCATTCATTAAATTTATTATTTCATTTTTTAAAGAAGTTATATACTTTTTATTATTTAATTTCTTAATTGCTTAAATTTTTATTAATTATATATGGTAAAGGCACTTATGTCATTTCATTCTAAAACTGTTGTCAAACCTTTAAGTTTGACTAAATCAACTAACAGTAGAGTATTTACCTGTAATTAATGATAAACTTACACCATTAATGTAATAATGTGATATGTTAAGGTACTTTAGTGTAATTTTCCTCATATTTAATTATAGCCAAGATTATACACTTTCTTTTTATATTAGTCATACTCGTTCCAATTTTACTATACATGTTCGTTAATATACATAAGAAGATTGTTTTTTGTATTTCAATAGCATGTGAATAAATTTTTATTAACATGACAACATTTTATGCCTAGATAATTAATAGTCATCAAATTATCATTTGTTATATATACACATATCATCCAATAATTTTTAATATCAAACCTGATGTGGTGTAGTGTCGCGAAGTGACAAAGCAAATATACATATAAGTTGATTGCACTGGGGTGTTTTGGAGGATTTAAAGTCCATTGCCACTTTTAAAGTCCATCAGGATAATGGAGAGTGCAGCCCAGCTCAGACTACCTATGAGTTGGGTTAGGCCTGTTGAGAAAACACAAACCAAATGACATGTACATTGTACAACAATAAAGAGTGATGATATGTACATTCCACTAAAACTTTATATATGCCCCTTTTGTAATTAAACACCATGAAAGATTGTTTTAAAAAAGTTATAATTTATAATTATGATTAATTTAATATAAAAATATCATTTTTTACTTTTTTTTTTGAAATATATATAATTTGCTTTATTGTATATTATATTTGTAAATGAATGTCATCAAAACTATTTTTTAAAAATAAATTAAGATTTTTTTTAAAAAATATTTAATAATGTATGTTTATTAAACGAGTGTACATACAGCTTTACTCTTTTAGAGCGGTGTAAAAATGGATACTCAACAATAAAAATTAATGATAACATTTGCAACTAGTTCAATACTTCAGTAGTATTTTACCATAAAACTAAACATAAAATAGAAAAATAAAAATTATTTAAAAATACTTATTCAAAAAAAAGAATTTAAAAACACGTTCATAAATTAAAATAAGATTTTTGAAAGTAAAAATTGTACACATGTGCCCAATACTAAAATTTTAAAGAACTGAAAGAAAATATTTAAAAGATTTTAGAATTCCATCTTTTCTTTTATTTATTTTTTATTTTTTTATGTTGGAGCCAGATTTAATTTTTTTTACGCATAGAATTGATATTTGCAGGGAATTAAAATGCAAAACTGCTTATAATCCAATTAATTCCACACCTACAAGTTTTAATGTTGTAGAATTTATTTGTAACCCAAGAGCCAAAAATGAACAGTGTATCTACTAACAAATCCAGCAGCCTTGAACAAAGTGGTCAGCTAATTAATTAACAACTTAGGTTAGTGGTAGGCTGAAAGATTGATAATAATTATAATTAGTCAATAAGGTGGTGCTCCTGAGCCAAAGTTGCCTGGCCACTCACAGATTGACTGACAGGCGGAATCTAAGAGCCATGTAGTTGCAAAGATCAACCAAGGAGAAATTCCCAAAAATACAGTACACATTGTGTCCAAAAAAAGAAAACAGTCCTAAACTGAGGAGGGCCACTCACCTTTTGCTTTGAGTTGATACTTCTTTCATGTAGAGTGGGTGGCCTCTCAGACAAAAGCTGCCCATTTCACATGCCTTTTCAAAGATCAATCAAATCTCTCTCTCCAATTTTTATTCTGTTTATAGAAAGTAGCCCCAGAGACCAAGAGCCATGTGATGAACTGTACAGTAGATGTTGGTACCCTACACTACAAATGGGGTATGCTAGCCCATAGCTTGCTGTTCCATGTATAGCTATAAATGGAGCTATATCATTACCTTTCACTTTTTCGAAAAACAAATAAATAAAGGGTAAGTGAGACAAATTTTCAAGACCTAATGTTTTTTTTCCTTCCCTTGTCTTGTGTGGTTTCCATTGTCTGATCCATCTCGCCGTTACCTCTTAACATAAAAAATTGAATATTTTTCCATTTACTGAAGGTTGAGGGTATAATAGGCATCAGATGTATATTAAAATTTACATGGGTAGTTTTTTGTTTTTTGTTTTTGATTTTTTTTTATCCAATAGTTATTTTTCATTTATAAAAATAAATATTTATTTATAATAAATAATGGTATTTAATTTCAATATTCCTATAATCTATTCGATATCAATTTTTAAAAAAGAAAAAAAATTCTTCTTTTCTTTCTTTTGATCCCATATTGTCCGGGAAGAGAAAAAGAAAAGAGAAATGTATACATGAACTTTAATATGCATTTATGAAAATATGTATTTATTTCATGTAAACAGTGTTTGATTTTGATGTATCTATAACCTTTGATTTTGATGTATCTATAACCTATTCGGTATCAATTTTAAAAAGAAAAAAATTATTCCTTTCCTTTGTTTTAATTCCAGGTTGTTCATGAAAGGAAAAGAGAAAAGGAAAAATATATATATGTATATATATATGAGAACTTTAAGTGGTGCATTGGTGATTCATCAAGAAAAGTCGTAATTTAATCTACAACTTTTATGTCCAACACTTTCATTGATTATTTCAGGATACAATATACAATAGATCAATATGTTCACAAGAATCATTTTGGCCTATATTATTTGGGTAAAGATTAAGATGTAAGTCATGGGTTTTTGATAAGTACATATCTATTTAAAGTTGCTATATGTGCCACATGTAGAGTGGAGATTTGTCATGGTTTATTAAAGTGTTTACATCTCACATGTGAGAAGGTTGGAAAGTTGATACAAAGTTTAAATTGATACCAACATCTACCAAACTAATGTAGTTAAGAACTTAAGATTCAAAAAAATTAGAGATGCATACAAAAATCATGGAAAATCTCTTTTAAATTTAGTAGTTTATTACATAGATATTTGAAGTGAAGTGACATTTGGTCTTTAAATTTGTAAGCATTTTTGGTTAATGAAGTATCACATGGTTTTATAAGAAGATTCAGCAGTAATAAAAGGGGTCGTAGTTTTTTACAATTTTAAGTTAGAAAAATAGGGATTATTTATTTATTTATTATTTGAACAAACTTGGCAACATCATATCTCCATAGTTTATCAATATTAATGGGTATATCAGTCTTGGGAAGGAGAACACCAAAACCCCCAAAATGGCATGAAGCCCTAAAACCCTATTGTGTTTCTTGTGCCCAACAGGGAATGTTAAAGTATTATAATGCAATCTCCATTAACTAATACATGCCATTAGGTGAAGAAGTGAATCCAGTGTAACCAATAGAAATTAATAAGACAATAATGAGATCTCCAAATAAGGAAAGAAGAAGCTGAAGCCCCAACAAACTGCATATTTTTTGTTTTATCCTTGTTTTCTACTTCTTCCCTATCAAACTGCTCTCAATCAATCCTCAACCTATAAAAGCTTCAAAGTGCTTTTTCAAAATTTGTAATTGGATGTTGACAAAATTTGTATATGACTCTGATGTGACCTAACTTCATTGTTAGAAACTTTGGTGAAGATTAAATAAATGATGAAATAGCACCCCCAAAATCTGTAGTGGGAGTTGAGACAATGAATCTGAACTATTAACTTACTCCATCTCACACAAAAATGTTTAGCATAAAAAGTAGAATATATAATAAACTCTAAACTCTAAAACAAAAAAATCATGACAATTTACATTCATTGACCTATCGCAATAAATAATTTCATTAAAAGAATATTGACACATTTAGTTTTGGTTGATGACTCTTCTGACAAGAGACTTAAAACCAATTAAAAGAAAATCTGTGACTGAAGTGATTTCAGTCAATCCAAAAAAAAATTCAAAACCAATAAAGTTCATCTAGGGACTATAATTAAACTATGAGTACCATAATTAGTAAAGAAAAGATCTCTCGCAATAAATCAAAAGAGAAAATAAAATAAAATAACTGTTTGCATGATTTTCAAAACAATTTACATCCTATGATGTTGCATGCCCCCATAAAAATTATGTAGAACAACCCCAACACAAGAATGATATTTAGAAAATTAAAATTTTTTTTAAAAAAAGCTACCATGAACATGATAGATCAAACTCAAAATCAAGATTCACTACTACTTGCTTGTTTTCCATGAGACTTCTTCTGGGCTTCATCTTCTTCTTCTTCTTCTTTTATCTCCGGAGTAGTACCCTCCTCTAGAACCGGTTCAGCCACCGGTATATCGGGTCGGATCGGAGGCGGGTCGACGCGACCATCGAGGCAAGAAGAGCATTTTCTCTCAACCCAGCCTTCAAAATCGTACTGCCCACCATGTCCCATTATTGGACGACCTGAACACAGCCTCCCAATCATCCCTGCTACGACTCCAAGGATGGTGATCACTGCAAGAACCCCGATCACTGGCCCGACCGACCCGTGACCCGAATGGGCTGTGTAGGCTTGCTGGGTCACCTCCACTGGTGGTGGCTGCTGGTCAAGTAGCGGTGTAGACATGTGATGTGAGTGAATAATACCTGTAAATATATATATATATATATGTGTGTGTGTCAAGTGTATATGCAAAATGTTATCGGGGTTTTGTGGAGGTTTTAGAGAGACGGGGTTATAAGATTTGTTGAAGTTTTCACGTTTCTGAGAAGAAAATAGTTTGTAGAGTTCATTGAGGATAAACCCAAGGAGAAAAAAGGAAGAGGAGACAATGATATGTGAGAGGTTTTTTTTATTTAATTTTGTTTTCTTGGTTGTGTGTTTGGTTGGTGTTAATGAGGGTTTAAAAATGGAAGAGACTGATGATTTCTTTTTGTTTGCTTTTTGATGTGGAGCTCTTTTTGGAAGTAAAGGAGAGATCAAATGAGTTGTGTTGGTGGTGAAAAGGTACTACTTCGATAGAAAGGAAAAACCAAAGCAAACCAAAATCCTTTTCAAATGGCCTTTGCCAAGAAGGTTCTTAGGAAACTTAGTAGTGAATATGATATATAGGATTTCAAAAAAAAAAAAAAAAGAATATGATATATGGTGTGTTCTCCCTTCATTGAATATTTTACTGAATTTATATGAATTATTGGATGATAAGATCATAATGATGGATATTTAAGTAAATTATGTTGTATTTAAGTTTTCGGTTTTTTGTAATTTGTATTGATGTCACGTGATGGATTCATGCGTGAAGCTCTTTCTCTATCCTGGGATTTTTGTTTTTGTTTTGGTTTTTGTAGTAAATGCAGGAAAATATGAAAAACTGTTTTGGTTAAATTAGAGTAAAGCCAAAGGGGGGCTTGTATGTAAAAAGATTCATCGGTTGTTTTGTCACCTTTGGGAAGACAATCCGTGCATTCATTCAAAACTATAATAAATATGGACTGTCCTACATATCTATATATTTGGATTTACATTCCTACAAACTATAAAAATATAAACTGAATGTTTAAATGTCTATGCAATTTATATATGGTACTTGTGTTTTAAGGCAATTCTTTACTGTAAATCACTAATATAAGGTTTGTTGCTTTAATATGTAAATGCGGCTTTTGACCCAGTTGCCTTTATAAAAAGTAATTTTTCCAAACATTTAAAAATAAGAGATAAAAGGGAGGAAGAGAAATCTAGAGAAAGTAGATTTTGACTCAAAATAGATGGGTTGTAAGGAGCCAAAACAAACAAATTTTTGTCATACAAATTATTATTAATTCCTTTAGCTTGATCAAACAAATTTATTTATAATTAATTATACTCACAAAATATTGTTTAAATATGAATACTCTCAATTCATCAATAACTATTTTGATGTAAAAGTTTCCGATAATTCTTGAATATACAAAAAAGTCTCGCCCCTCTAATAATAACTGTTGATTCATGATTAATTCATCTTAACAAGAGATTTCTTAATTACTTCTCCAGCAATAACTCCCTATTCTTAGTATTAGATTTTGATGGGCTCATTTAAAAAATGTTGGATGGTGGTAAATCTTGTTCAATTTGAATTTAAAGATGTAAATTTGATGATTTTTTACTGTATGCATTACGATTTTAGATAGGGATGGTCGTTTTCGGGTTCAGATCGGGTTGAGTTTGAAATCTTTTAACTCAACTTAATAAATTTTTCAACCCAACTTAATAATAGTCGGATTGTGTTGGTCCTGTTAGATTCAATCCACCATAAAAGTAAAAAAAAATCCAGTTGGTAACTCTCATAATCTTAGTAATTTGATAATAAATAAAATGAGTATAACTAAATATTCAATTATTACATCCATCACATAGGCTGCCATTAATCATCATCCTTAGCAAATGTTCTTTTAGAGGGAGAATAAAATCTTAGATTTAGAATTAGGAGTGAATGTTTGTTAGATTGGGTTAGGTTGGATTGAAAATTTTTCCGCCCAACTCAATTAAATTTAATTTTCAATCCAATCAATTTTAGTTTTTTTGAGATTTAACCCAATTCAATCCGATAAAATGTAATTGGATTGGGTTGGAGATGCCCACCGCTTTGTAGAGCCGAAATAAGGAAAGAGAAAGAGAGAGTGAAATTTGTAAAATGAGAATGTTGACGTGAGAGGGGATAAAGCGAGGAAAAGGGAAGAGAAGCTATGTTATTTAATCATCAAAAGTTTGTTGATCCTTCCACCCTATCGAAGCGGTAAAAAGATTGAAATTTATTATGTCGGTGATATTGTTGAAAACAGATACTTTTGGTAACATTTCTTTCAATGTATGAAATAAGGTTTTAGAATGAATATCTAAATTTATTTGCATTTGAATCTCAAAATTTGTCCAAAAAAAAAAGTGTCAAAATTCAATTATCGGATGTATTTCATAATTACCATGAAAATTACCATATGGTGTTTATTTGAATTAACATAAAAAGTTGATGTCCAAAACCTAAAGAAGTATGAATTTTGTGTGAGAAAATTTCTGATTAAAAACATTCGAAGTCTATGTACATCTTATTGGAAATATAATAAAAGAAAATGTAGGCAATGAAAGAAAATATGGTGCGACCGTGTGAGAGATAAAACTAGAAATATATATATATATATATATGTTTATACGTACCGGTTGAATCACATGATCACATTATTGAGCTCTCCCTTCTATGTACTGATCATGAACATGGAGGTGTGAAGGAAATAATATTTTCCTTTTAAAATTTGGGAACTCGGGTTCATCATTTTCTTTTTCTTTTTAATTTGTGGATAGTACTTAATAAATTATATTTTTAATTAAATCATAATTATTACTGGCATGCAATCAACAGTTCACTTATTTTCACTGTATAATTTTGTCATAAATTTCAACATTCATGAGCATAAATGAAAGTATAGACACAATTATTTCAAGTACTTCAATTACCTATCCATTGAGTTTGAGAATGATTGTAATCAATGAGAACCTTTATCATGGTGTAAAACACTTCCAAAGATACCAAAAAATTTAATTGTTCAAGTAATATCCAAGCTACTCATATAACATTTAAGTATATGTTCGGTACAACTTTTTTAAGTAGATCTTTTAGAAATAAATCTTCTAAAAATAAATCTTTTGAAAATAAGTTGTTAGTTGTTTGGTTGTCAATTAAAAAAGCTCTTTAAATTATAGTTTGTTTTGTTAAATTATTTTAAAGCACATTTATATTATTAATTTACCAAAAAAGATATGAGAGAGGGGTAGTATATTTATTCTAGAAATATAATTGCTTCAACCTCAATAAAAAAAAAATTAATCAATCGTAATAGTAATTAAAATTTTATTGCTTTCTGTCAAATTTTCACTCTTAGTTTAATTAGCCGCAAGAAATAGGGTTGTATTTCTCTACTAATTTTTTATCCATTTCATAGTTCTCGTAAAATTCACTAATAATAAAATCAATTGCAATATATATATTAATGAACCAATAACAAAACCAATTGCATTACATATACACACACGTAGTGTCTATATATGCCGTGTATATATAACAAAATCAGCATATAATGAAAAACATTGCATTATATATATTAGCGAAAACCAGCCGAAAAAAAAAAAAATACATGCACACACATATATAGAAAACTTACTGGTGAAATAGAAGTTCTAAGATGGTTTTATAAACCAAAAAGTGAATGAAAGTAAAGACTATGTGTTTATATTTATAAAAAGAGTGTAATAGGTTTATAAAAGTATGTGGATATTAACAAAATAAAATAGTGATAAATTAAATATTTTAATTTTTTAAAAAATAGCTCAAAAATATCTACTTGGAAAAACTCGAAATTTAAGCTTATCCAAATAGATTTTTTTTAACTTTTTTAATTCCGCAAAAACTCTAGGATATCATCCAAACTACGTAAAAAAAATAAAATAGAGCTTTTAACATTAAAAAGGTATATTTTGCTAGTAGATAAATTATACCAAATGTATACTTAATTTTGACAAATTTTAGTAGTCTCTTCAATTTCAACCCCTTTAATGTTAGATTTTACTTCTTTTATAAGGAAAGCAAACCAAATTCCTGTTTCTCTTAAAAAAAAAAAAAAATTGATGCAAAATGGGTTAGAGATTTATCAAAACTTGTTAAAATCAACTGCCACTTGAGCAGTCTAAATAATAAGAGGAAAATGCTATATATCAATATAAAGTTTGTAAAATATACTAGTATGGGATGCAAATCATTTCTACTAAAATCGACGAGGAGATACACAATTATATGTGTTAAGAGATGATGTACATGTATTAAATTCAATTTTAACAAGATCAATGTGGAATATGATAGTAGTCCTATGTATTATTCAAATTGAAAAGAAACCATAAAAAAAGGTCTTCTAATGGTCATCTTCTCTTTTGTCTACTTTCATATATTGACAAAATGATCTTTTATAGCACCGAATGAATTGCTTGCTTATCTTTCATTTTCAAAATATAGTTTTTCTGAGGTGCAAGATAAGTTTGCTTTTATAATGAAGGTCAAAAAGTTATATCTTTTGTGGTAGCAAAAGTTGGAAATTATATATGTTCAAATCTTGAGCCTATTGGTCCATGTCTTTTTATTTTCTTTATTTTCCTTTCCCCTCAAATCCCTCAATAATGGCCAGTTGTATGCATTTGTATTCAACAAATCCATAATGAAATATATTAGGCTAAGAAAGAAAAACAATTAGAGCTCCTTGATTAAGTTTTTAATATATATTAAAAACTTATTTTATAAAACATTAAAAAATTAAAATCTTTATAATTTTTAAGATTCAGCTATATATTAGGTAATTACTTTAAGTACAGTTGTGTCATTTCGTAAAGTCTGATAGTAATTTAATGTTTATATTCAATTTTAGTTGTATTGTTCAACTTCATAAGTTAAGTTTTATAAAAAAAAAAAAAGGCTTTATAAGTTAAGTTAGTATATAATGAACACATATCACATGTTAGAAGACCTGTCAAAAATCAAGATCAATCTACATGTGAGAAGAAGCAAGTATTTACTCCCACAACATTACTGAATCCACTAGTGAACCCAATTATTGAAGTCTTTGACTCCAAAACCTGAACACTGAAAGCAGGACAGGTTTGAAGTCATAGGTCTTAACAGTATATATACCACAGAAGCCAAGAGCAATGGAGCTGGCTCACAGAGAATCTAATCTGAAGTAATCAGGGAATATGTCTCTGACCATCGACGAGATAATTGATAACACAATAGTTTTGGCAGATCGAACTATATAAACGAAAGGATTCTGGACACATTTTTGCATTTTTTTTAGGGACAACTTTGTTTAGTCTCCGAGGTTTCAAAAAATATCAAATTTTTAAAGTTTTTTTTGAAAACAACTTTTTTATCTCCAACTTTTTCAAATCTCTTCAAAAAAATTCAAATTATCAATCAATTGATGATCAACGATGACTTTCGATAATTTAAATTATAATTCAACAATTTAAATTCAACACTATTTTAGAAAATTTAAACTTATATATTAAATGTTTTATAAGGATAATTCGATAATTTATATATTACTAATAACCATCAAGAGCAAAATTTTTTTTTATACATTCTTTTAATGTTGATAGTCAGTTGACTGATGGTTTGAACTTTTTTAAAGAATTTTAAAAAAAAGTAAAGATAAAAAGAGTTATTTTCAAAAAAATCTTTAAAAATATGATATTTTCATAAATGAAGTCCCCTTTCCTTTACATATATATTTTTACACTTCTACATTTTTAAGAGAGGGATAAAAATGCTTTTAGAAGACAAAAGACAGTATCTCAATGGAGGCTGATATAGAAACAAAGTTTCGTCAGGCATCTTACCAGCTTTTCTTTTTTCGATTCCATGCACTCCTTGTCGGTTTCTTATTTAGATCTATGTGCTTTTCACTCTGTTCTTCTCTCTCAAAAAGCACTTTTCTTGATCAAAAAGGATAGTGGAGAAACCAGGAATTTGATAAAATAATCTTTATCTTCTCTATATACCGCAGTACAAAGTTTCTCTAGTTAATTATCTAGGTGGTCTCTGGTCCCTCTAGTTTGATCATATTCATATATAGTGGGCGACCACTATGATTGGTTTCTGTACAAAGGTCCATAAAAAAATATAATTTTTATAAACTTTATTGACTTTCTCACAGGCTAATTAATTTATCATTTTATGGAGTCTTTCTTCGACTTGTAATATGGATTTTTGAAGAATTTTAGAAATTATATTTATAGTGAAATTTAACAAATTTATTATCTATTTGAATCCAGAGATAAATTATCAATAGTGTGGTCATCATACATACATTAATTAGAAGACAGCTACTGATTTTAGATACTAATATTAGTACATGACATCATTCATTGATCAATTACACTAAAAATTTGATTTCAAAGATATCAGGATAATCATGATTGAAGACCGTAATGATTTTTATTATAATTAAAACGCTCTGACTAAATAACAATCATTATTACATAATACAGAAATTTTGATAAAACTACATAAATTCTAGAAAAAAAACAATTATCATATTCCATATTATCAACTTAATTAGTTAATTTACAGATCCGCATACATTCCTAATCTCCCCATCTTTCCCTGTTAGTGTTCCAAGATTACTTAGCTTCGCCATTGATGCAGCAAAATCATTATAGAAAAGATAGGGGTACATGCTATAGGACTTAACATATGCAGCAGTGGTTGGATCCCCCATTAATGCTTGATCGGATTCGAGAAGCCCCGTGTTCGTCATGAGATTTGTATAATACAAATTATCGAATCTGTATACAGTAGAGTCAAGAGGAGTAAGTTTGGTGTTTGATGCATCTCGGTTGGGACAGGTTTTTTGCAAACTTGCGACAGCAGAAGCATCCAATGTAGGATCAGGCTGGCCAGAGCCCTTGTAGTTAAAGAGCCTATACTTGAAAGTGAAGCATTGAGCAAATCCTACCGTGTGTGCTCCTGAAACACGAGTTTTAACATAATGTGTCAAAGATCACACCCACCTGAGTTGCTAAAACGTAAAAGTGGAGGAATATATATATATATATTAATGGATGTCACAACTCGATAAATAGTCCTGAAAGTATAACCTGAGAGGACTACGACATCTTTTATGTCAAGACCCTTAGATGTGAACTTGGCAGTGATGTTTGCTAGGGGCTCAATAGGAGATGGCAGTTGAGGAGCAACGGCTGCCTCACTTGCAGTCAGTCCATCTAGTTTGCCTAGTTGAATTGGCCAGAAGGGTCCTCCTGACTATAAAACAGGCAAAATTGATGAAAAATAGTGTTAACATATTAATCAAATTTATATATTCTTATATAATATTATTTTCTGTTTTCATGATTTTCTATTGGTTGTATTATTATAATTACCTTGTTTAGGAGATTTGATTATCTTCTTTATCCTATAAATTGGCTCTCTATTGTAAATTAACGTAGTGAAATACATAATTTATTCATATTCTATCAAATAGAACAAGTAATTAAAAGAAATAGTTCATGAGACAAAATGATAAATATAAATCAGGAAGACTGTTGTTAATTACCAGGATAACAGCCTCTCTAGCTGCAAGAGCCAAGATATCAACACATGAAACAGTCAATGGACAAGCTCTTTCAACATCTGCTTTTATACTGTCAATGACTTCGTACCCTCTGACTGAATTGCGGTTTGCCAAAGCGTTTTTCTCGCCCTTGAAATCGTCTGTGTCATCGAGGAGAATTGAGGCATCACAACCCTGTAGAGTAATAGCAGAAAATTTAGTAGAAGAACGCCCTTAATTAATCAACTCAACTTCAATATGCACTCTGCCTCTGTTTGGAAGATAATTCAAAGCAAGAATTTCTATAATTTAAGCCTCACTTGAACATCTATTAATATTATCTATAGTTTACTACAAACAGATCAATGGGAAATTGAATTTCTCGTGTTATCAAAAGCAAGTGAACCATTCTTGTTATCCTTACAAAGAAACAGTATTTCCCTCTTCAGTATATGAAAGATGTTGGAATGTTTTGTGTGAGAGAGAATTAAAAAAATTTAAATATTTGTCAATAGAATCTTATAATAGGGAAAAAAATTGGATGATATAAGTTACAAGAATTTTCTAAAAATATAAAGAAGAGAAAAAAATTGAAGGACTAGTAAAAGTGCGGAAAATTTTTACTTCAAAATATATTGATATCAAAGAAACCTTGTGACTCATATCAAAATAAAGTATTTACATAGTCTGCTGCTCCCAGCAATGTTAGTTAATCTTTAAGAATGTTTATGTAAATCCTTTTAATATATTATAATATGGAATTTAGAGGAAGGGAACAATAATTTAAACTCAAGTCTTATGTAATTGTGGGAGCCTGGGAGACGTTATCACTAAAGGAATATTAACTCATCTTCAAAATATCCTATTAGCGTAGTTAACCAAACAATCTAACGATTCTCTATAGTCTTACTTCTACAAATTACTTTGTACATTCCCGTTAATACACTGATTAAAAAAATGCTACTTTTCAAATTAGTCCAAGTCACATGACCAGTACTCCAAGTCTCACAAGACATTGTTCTCTAAGCTGGCGTCTATTGGGTTAATTTTTTAAGATACTTGAAAGAATATCCTAGGGAACTTGAGAGAAAGTAGAATATGATTTTCTTTGATGTTCTTGTACACCCCCACTCCAAGCCTGTTCTAGCAGTAAGTAAATGTTCTTCACAGACTTCTTATGTCTATTCATTATTCAGTCACTACGTTAGGTCATGTCAATCAGAAATACTACTGCATACACGCTTTGAAAGACCATGCAATTCACCTTGTAAACGCAAAAACTGTTTTACTAGGTGAACTGTATAAACCCAACAATCAAACAAAAGTGTTAAAGTACACGACAAGTGAACCTAGCTATCAGTAAACCCCCCAGCAGTGGAGCTGTTATATGTGTTTCATCTCAAAGACAATCTAAGAAGCAGAGATTGTAAAATGTATAGTAAAGGTAACTATTAAACCCAAAAGTTGATAGGAAAAGGTCCAATGATAATATCTGTGTTTCTTCAATACACCCCTTTACATGCAAGATCAACGAGTTTGGCACGTGCTTCAAATCAAACATAAACTCATAATAAATTTATATAACAAATAACAAATTCAAGTTTTATCATGCTGGATTTTAACCTTAGAACTTCTGCAATAAACAAAACTTTAGAAAATATGTTAGTAAAAACTTTAAGTGGATTAAAAGCGTCCAACAAATAGTATGTATGCTCTCTAACATATAGTATATGAGAGTATTGAAAATTGAAGAAGTAACGAATTTGAGGATATATTTACATTAACAAAGCAGTCATGAAAGTGCAACCGAAGAAGGGATGCAACCATCCTGTTGTCACTCTTGACAGCTGCACGAACACCATTTCTAACAATGACAGACAAGTAAGGGCATGATCTATCATAATAGTTGCTATCATACTGGCCAACATAGGGGAAAGGTGAAACAATGGGATCAAACACAGACAGGATGATGAGGAAGGAAATGGTGGTGTATGAGAGGAGCTTGTTGTGAACCATAGCTTCTGCAAGTGACCAGGAATTTAAGTTGTATACTACTAATTTGGATGACCTGTATGATGCGCCTGGTGGTTGATTTATAAGCAAAAATGGTGGAAGGTTGAAGCATTTTCATTGGTTAAGCTTTGAAAGTGGCCTTGCCACTATGGTGATTGCAAGCTAATGGCCACTCCTAGGAAAAAAATTGTATTGTTGAGTAGCCATCTAGAGGTTATGAGCACTTTATTGCGTCATTTATATACCTTAAACCATCAAAATTTGCATGACATAATAAAGGATTTCATAACTAAAAGATTTCGATCTTTAAAACAAATTATTAATAACATTACTAGCTATGAAAACATTTATAGTTCTTTAGGGAGCTTTATATCATTAGTCGATCCATTTTCTACTGACTTAAGTTTTTGGGTTTAGTAGTTACTAATATTGTATCAAAACTTGATTTGTCTCAAGAATTCCGAATTCAATCCACTCACATACAATCTATTTTTGTAATTTATATCTCAATTTGGGCTTGATATCCACATGAGTCAAGTTAATCAGCTCTGACACGTAAGAGGTGATGTTAAAGAGTCTATTAACTTAAAAAAAATCAAGTACATCTTTTGATATTAAAAAAATACTTTTGATTAATAAATAAATTGTATCAAATAAACACTTATATCATTAATTATATTAAATTAAACTTTTGAGTCTAGTAATTACTGACAAATTCATAAACTAGTATATGGTCCTCTTACACATCTTTTAATTTCATGTTAAACACATCACTACAGAGGGTACTGGACAGTGGATTTCAAGGCATCTAGCTATTAAAAATATTTGCATATCTCCTCATGTCATGACTTTTCTCCGAGTAATGAAACTCATATATCTTCTTATACGCCACTGAGTTACATAGATGTGAAAACATAAAATTTCATTGCAATTAGTATTGAAGATTGCATGAGGTATCACTTCTAGATTTACTGGCCAAGCTGATTAATTTGCATTCAGAGTAAGATTTGATGTTTGGTGATGTTAACTCATAACCTCCAAATCAAGCTAGAAAGAAACCTCTGTATCTAACTCTAGATTTTTTTCTTCTTTCCACATTCGCACTACAATCCACGGTGGAGTGTGACAACAGAGATCGTTATCGGAAGAAGACTTATGATAATTTACATAACAACTTATGATTTTGACTTTTTTTTTTTATTTCATGTATATAACCAATACAGGGGAAAATCCAAACTATCCACCACTGATTTATAAGCCACATGTGCTGGTACAACATCATAATGCACTTGAATTTTTTTATCTCAAAAATTTTAGAATCACATCACTTGGATCTTGGAAAAACCTAAACCATGACTCGGATCTCATATAAAACTGGCATGCGAATTAGTTGTAGGCAAGTCAAGTTCAAAAGGATAAAGCATCATATATATAGTTTAACAATATCACATCAACTTATCAGCGTTAGTGGAAGTACAAGTGTCATTTAGAGGCAGGCAATTTAAATAGATATACTTCCACAAGCACTTTGCATAATACAATATGGGAGCAGTCTTGATACAGTGTTTTCAAGATATATAATAATGGAGGATGGTATACTACTTCAATATGACTTCTATCTTCTACAACAATATAAATTGTTCATATTGGTTTTAATGGAAAATCTTTTCCTGTAAGATAGAAACATAAAACTCTATAAACTTTCTAATCTTTGGCTTTCCAGTTTGTAGGAGTGACTACCATTGGTTGACCTTAAAGAAGCCTGCAAACTCTTATTTGTTGAAATTTTTATTTAAGTTGAAATGATTAAATTAATATTTCAAATTTTAAGAAAAACTTTTTTCATCTGACTAAATAAGAATCCAGCCTCTGATGAAAAGATTATATTTTTTTCTATATTTTGATGGTATAGAGTCAGAAGCACTTTCTAAATTATGGATTAAATTAAGATTTGTCAAGTAAAATTCCATGATGTATGAATTAAATATCAAGCATTAAGCCTTATCCTGATCGGTTTCTTGTAATTTATTATCACGAAGAATTCCTCATAGCTCTTAGTTCTTACCATTCAATTCAATTATCTGGTGAAAATGACCAAGTGGTGAGTTATGTATCTGCTGGCCAATCTAATTGGTTTCTTTTGCGACAAAGGATGCAACTCCACATATATTTCTGTCATTATCAAAATAATGTTTACTTTTCATCCATGGATCATTTTTTCTTTATATTAAAAACTAATAGAACGTTAGACTGCTAATCAATATTAGACCCTGATCAGAACCACGAAAAAGCAAAGCTAACTGAGAGAGCAAGCGTTATGTGAGTAAACAAACATAAAGGCACTATTGCATCAGTGGTGTTGCCATCTCCCCTTCTTCCTTAAGTCGCAAACAAGTCTTTTAAACCATCATATAATATATAATTCATGGAACATTCAAGAATCTGACAAGAAATTAAATGTAATAAAGTTAAGGTTGATGAAGTTTCCCAAATCTATAAAAAGACATGAGGAAAACAAACTCCATTAATTTCCTTGGAAAATCATAGAAAGAGGTTTGCCACTTGGTCCAAATTGGTTAAATTATGAACGCACACACGCACACGCTTTCAAGTAATTAATCATGCAACATGTCTGCGAGCAGCCAAGAGTCAAATAGAGAAAACAATGTAGATGAAACAAAATATGAACACAAAAGAAGGCTGTAAGTAATGACGAGATGTTAAGATTAAACACAACAACAAAAAGTTAACTTGTGTACTGTGCGTCTTGTCTCTTTCCATTGCAATTTGCAGGTTGCAAAAAGTTGAAAAACGAAGAGAATGGCCCATGCAGGTCTCGAACCTGCGACCTTCGCGTTATTAGCACGACGCTCTAACCAACTGAGCTAATAGGCCAGTTGGGATTCATTATCAAAAAAATCCTACATAACATTAATTATGTAATACGAAATAGCTCACTTTCTCTTCTTATTAATACTTAAACTGCTTAGAAAATTAATATATATTTATTGCAATGGGTGGTTATATATAATTTTTAATTAATTCTACATGACGAAAATTGTAGAGGTGATTTTATTTTATTGAATTGTCAAGGTGATTTTTTTGAAAAAAATTAACACATATTATTATAATTGTAATTAGTTATTTTATTAAAATGTTTTTATATTTAAAACATCATATGCACATCTTTCTATTATACTATCAAATCTTAGGTTGCTTGATTCATAATTCAATCAAAGGAATATATCACTTTCAATTTTAATGCTTTATATTTGTGAGCAATATTGTTAGGTTACCTAAAAATTCTACCTAAATTTTGAAATGATGTGGCAAATGGATTATAAGTATCATATAAATCATAATATGATGTGTTAAATGATATGATGTTTGGTAATTCATTTGTTATATTATTTGAAAAAAAAAAAAAAGTTGAACTACATTGAGATTATCACTCTTTTATCGTTTTAATCCATTTTAACAATCTTTTAATATTACACTACCTAAATGATGAGACAAATACGCTATAACTAACATACAACTTTAGAGAAAATTTAAAAAACATTGCTAAAATTATAAAGAGTTTCTAACTAGCACTGGAAAAACAAAATGGATTTTTTTAGGATCTACAATGTTCGCGAGGGACCACAAAAGACCATAATTCATGTCTTTTGTTTATAAACACTAATAGTGCTAAAAACAAACTCATTTTATTTCATCAATGTTAGTTCTTAGCTCGAAACTGAAATATTCTTAATTTTTGTCCCAAATAGGGTGTTGAGATACACAAACTGAATTTTAATTTATATGCAACTGAAAAAAATGACACAACAAGTTAAAGTTGATCAGTGATAGACTTTCATTTCCCTTAAAGTTCAAATCAATTGTATTCTGGAAAAACAAAAAATGAGGGCACAAATCTAAAGTACCCCATGCAATAAAAAAGAATAAAATAGACAATAAAAAGAAAAAGAAAAGGAATAATGGGAGTTATTTTTGTTAAAGAATACTAACTTGGAATGCAAGAGCAATGTGCTGCCATCCTTCTTATATTATATAAGGTGACTAACTTTGTCTTATATATTTTGGTTATTACACATTATTTGCTGCTGTCATAATAACCAAACAAGAGTTAAATACCAGGCTCTGCCATGAACTATAATACATCTTGACTTATAAACAAGATTTGGCAAACACTAAACATATAAAGTTTTAAAGCAATCTACAATATTATTTCCCTAAATTTAAGTCTTAATTAAACACCCATTTCCCCTTTCAGGAAATGCATGCAAAACATTTGATAACAGTAACACTAGTACATATATTGGAAAGCAAAAAGAAGAAATGTAGAGAGACCACCACCATCCGTCACTCCTTGAAAAAATTTAAGGTGAATTGCCTAGAGCTGGTGAATTCAATGGCTTGCCTCTCCCCATAGTGAAACCCCTGGTTCCATCCGGCATTCTTGGACCCTTGGTAGTCTGTTTCACAGATCCTTCACTCTGTGTTGCACTGCTTGACTGAGGAGTTGGAGCAAGCAGGCCTCTGCCACTGTGGCTTTGGCCACGTCCTCCACGGCCCTTTCCTCTACCTCTAGCCCAACCTTTCTTTGATCCCATTGCATTTTCTTCAGCCTGCTAAATACAAAATGTAACACTTTCTCATTTTTCCTGCTCTAGTACTTGCTTGTGTCACAAGGAACTTGTATATGTACATATGTATGACCTATTGTAGGAAGCATAATTTGTGCATGAGAAGTCACTTACATTATTCTCACCAACCAAATCAGGGTGGTTTGGATGAGAGGAATCTTCACCAAATTCAGCATCATCATCATCCAAAATGCCATCAAATTCGGACTTTCTATTCTTCAGAACAGATTTTGGCTGAGAGTTTCACACTTGACAATTATTAAATCAAGCATACAGGTACAAGCGTAAAAGGGAAAAAAAATTGATCCTATATTGCACGTACCGAGCATCTTAACAGCAACCTTACTCGAAGCCCTTTCCTCCAGTTCCTTTCATCATTTAACTTCTCAACCTGGTTGATTTTGCAAACAGTTAGTAATTGTAAAATTTGAGAGAATTTGAGAGCAAACAAAGTTCAACATTCAAGCGTTAACATACCGCTCTCTCAGCTGTCTCAGTGTTCTCATACTCCACAAGTGCATGTAGCTTAAGACAATGAAACAAAATAAGTACAATAAAAATTTATTTGTGATGATATCTATACCTGAAAAAAAACATGTTTAGCCCATTCTTGATACCTTGTTACTGACAAAGAAATCTCCTTTGGAACGTGAAGAATTGGATTCCTGAGGATGGCATATCCGGAAGGATTTCACACTGCCAAAAGATAGAAACCGTTAATATTTTTGCAAGAAACATGTTCTTCCATGTATGAAATTTGTAATTAATTAAAAAATCTAACCTTCCAACCACATTGAATATCTTCTCCAAGTTTTGATGAGAATGATCATCAGGCAAATTCTCTGCTACAACGGTACGAGACTACAAAACAGGCAAAGAAAATTGGAGTCTCACAAAATAACTTCAATAGGAACACTTGTGATAATATAATGGTCCCATACGTTTTACCTGCAAGTCCTCTCTATCTTTGTCGGTGAAAGGATGCTTACGTCTAACCTTCTTGCCATCATTGCTTACAACCTTTCGAAGGCATCAACAATTTGAAAGAACAAGTGAATATTCACAGATTATGCAACTTGTAGCTACCATTAGAAGCCAAAAAAATTGTAACTTACAAGCTTTGAAGAGGACCGGAGTGCTTGTGTGAGCAAATGATTGTTATTAACAAGAGATTTGATTTTCTTGGTGGAAGCAATAACAGATATAGGCACTGTTGCAGAAGCAAACAATAATGAGTGACAAAAATTGCAATTGGAAGTAGAAGAAAAGGCTAATTGGGCAATGTGTCTAGAAGATTTGCTGCAATTGTACATCCTTACCAAAACCTTCAATATCTTTGCTCACTTGTTTTGACAAACTTTCATTTGCAAGAAGACCAATGTCACTGAACTGGTATTCGACCTGTGGTGGCCACAATATCACACAAACCTTATATCAGATCCATCACACACTCAATGATAAACTCATAGAAAGACAACTTGGGTAATTTTTTGACAACGTTTTGAGGTGAAATCACCCTAGATAGTGCTGCAAACTTGTAAAATGAACAAGGAGAGATCACGGTTGAAGACATGCATGTTTGAGAAGTTAATCCATAAACATTGAGATCTAACCACACGGATGTACTAGAAAATTTACACGTAGACAAGCAGAAATTAAGCATATTGTGTTGAACATGATGAGGAGACCTCTGGTTTACAAGGTGATAGGAGGCTTCAAAAGTTTTTGAAACAACAATAGAAAGAAAAAAGTTACCTTGAAGAGTATCAGGAACATTAAAATGTCATTTTGCTCAGAGTTTCCAACAATGAAAACACAAAAACAAACAGGGTTCCCCTGAAATGTTTAGAAAATGTTCCTTCATACAAATGTGGATTTCATGAAAGCAAATCTGACACATTAGACACAAGGTTCTTGTTTTTCAAGACTAGATAAGATCAATTTAACCAGCGAAAAAAAAAAAAATCCCTTCTTGAAAACATGAGCTAAGAAAGAAGTTATCTGAATTGCTGATATCATTACATATGCCTGAATAAACTGCATTTGTGCAGATGTGCATGAATTTTAACCAAATTAATATTGAAAAAAATAAAATCAGGGTAGTACTACAGATCCTGTTCATGCTAAAACAAATCTCAATCTAAATCAATATCTCATTTTGTGTCTAATACATACAAATCCAATTCGCATAAGTAAATACCTCTAACAATCTAATATGATCATCTTGGAAATGAAAAGGCATGCATATTCACCAAACAAAACCACATCAAACACAACCAATCAACCCAAAAAAGAAAAAATCCAAAAAACAAACCTGTTTGACAATTTTCTGCCTGAGATCATCAGTGAGGACATTCTTGGAGCAGTTGGGCATGGCAACATTAGGATTAGAGATAACATACACAGGCTCCTGCTCACCAACGAAGAACCAATCCGAGGCAGCAGTGGTGCCACCCAGATAATGAAAACAAGGATAGTAGTACCCTGAAAAAGGCACCTGGGTATGTGATCTGGGGACAAACTCTGGCGCCTGAACATTGAATCTAAAGGGCACACTTGCACTACTACCGCTATTACTATTACTGCCGTTGTTGTTGTTCTTCATTGTTTCTTTTTGTTGAATCTCCTCTTCAATCCTCCCTGCAGGCTGTGCTTGTGCCATGATAGATTTTTTTTTTCCCCTGTTTAGATTTTCAATCTGTCTCTGTGAATCTTGTTTGTTTAATTATCAATCTCTGATCGCAATCTGTATCGTTATCTCTCCTGAAGATTAGTAACTGTATAGTTGATATTGAATCCACTTTTGGCGCCCAAATATGGGCATGCATGAGGAGAGAGAGTTTTCTTACACTTGACCGTTGCTTGTAGCTTTGACCGGTTTTTTAAGGTTTGGATTTTCTCAATAAAGGGTACCTTTTGACTTCTCTTTCCTCCAATATACCTCTATTCTTTGTGAGGGTAATTTTGTCATTTCATTGTTTCCCAAAGTGTTAACTGTTGGTAAATGGTAGTTATACATGTCACTCAATATTTTTTTTTTCCCCTTTTTGTGTGAAAATAACGAAGTGGGTTTGAAAATAATTTTGGTGTAGAGAGAGTAATGCTATGTATAATGCGAAAAAATTTTATTCAAATTTATGACACCTAATTACATGATCATATTTTAAGTGGGGCAAATTGATTTGTAATTACTATATAACGACTCTATAATCTCATAACCAATATTGTTGAAAATTTATTCAAGTCATAATCCAAATGATGTGGTCATGTCTCAAGTTATGCAAATTAATTTGCAATTATTATATAATAATCCTATTATATCATAACCATTATTGTTGAAAGTTTATCTACATTTATAATCCAAATGACATGATCACTTTATAAGCTAGGTAAGTTGATTTGTAATCATTATATAACGATCGTAGTATTAATGACCAATACTATTGAAAATTTAACTAAATTCATGTTCTAAACGAGGTAGACACATTACAAGTTACGTAAGTTTATTTATAATTACTACATAACAATCATAGTATTCATAACTATTATTGTTGAAAAAAATTTATAATCCAAATGATGTCATCATGTGGTAACTTAGGCAAGTAGCTAGAGTTGTAATTACTATGTAATAAATTAATAAAAGTACTATCTCATAACCAGAACTATTGGCAATTTGTCCAAATGAAGTGATCATATCACAAGCTAGGCAAGTTTTTGATTTATATTACTATTTATTAATCAAATTATCTCATACTTGATATTATCTGCAATTTGTCCTAATTCACAATCCAAATAATGTGGCCATGTTATAAGTTAGGTAAGTTAATTTGTAATTATTATATAACAATAATATTATCTCATAACCAGTATCATTGAAAATTTGTCCATATTCATGACACAAATGACATGGTTGCACTGCAAGTCGGACAAGTTGATTATATATACTATATAACAATAGTATCATCTCACAATTTATATTATCGAAAATTATCAAAATTCATGATGCAAATAACGTGGTCATGTTGCAATTTAGCCAAATTGATTTGTAGTTACTTTATAGCAATTAAATTATCTCATAACCAATATTGTCTAAAATTTCTCCAATTATATGATTCAAATAACGTGGTCACATTTTACACTTGGAAAGTTAATTTGTAATTACTATAAAACAATTGTATTAACTCATAACCAATACAGTTAAATTTTTGTCTAAATTCATTACACAAATAATATGATTGCGTTACTAGTTATTTTTCTTTAACTTTTGTTTAATTTATCTTTATTTTCATTTATTTTTTAAATGATTTATATAAAACATTAAAAATTTTAAAATTTATTTTTATATTCCTTATTAATATATTTTAAAATATATTTTTCAATAATAAACTAAATATTATTTTAAAATATTATAAAATAAATATTTTTCAAGGATGAGAAATAAAGAGCCCCTAGAGAGTGAATTAGGCCAACAACCCATTGCATACTTGAATTCCTTCTTGGAGGCCCAAATTTAATTGTATTTGAAAACTAGTCATTGATGAAAAGGCTTGTTTGCATAAAATAATACCGACTAAAACTCTATGTACACCCCTTTGTTATAAGCAACCCTTATTGATGACTTCTTTAAATAAAAAATTTCTAATTGTAATTGCAACTCATTTAAGATAAAAAATATATATATATATTATTTTATTATATTATATTATGTTCTGAAAACTAATCTCACTCATCTATTTTTCTGTCCACTCAAACGATTGCAATTGATTTTGTTCTTTTTTCAGATTTTAATTTAATTAACTATTTATGAAATAATAAGTAAATGAAAAATATTTAAAAACAACCTTATCCAAAACATTTTCTTATTGAGTAATGTTAGACTTTCCAAAAATTTTGTCCAAATAATATGATATACATCTTATAAATCACGAGATGATATGATAGTTAATAGAATATTGATAATTCATAGCTTATGTCATTTGGATTTATATTTAGACAAAAAATTTGGGAAGCTTAGCATTACTCTATACATTTATCAACATTGTATAGAGAGTTTTTCTTCCTTATTGTGATTATAGATATCTCTTGCTATATGAGTGGATTTTTGAGTTGAGCATAGTATTTAATCTAGCATGTCTTGGTAGACCCCTATCCATTGGTATTAGTTGATTTTTTATTACTTTGTAAATATTTAATAAATAAATAAAAATAAATAAAGGATAGTGTTAACACCTATAAATTTGGAAGGAAAATCAAGAGCAATCAATAAATGAATTTATTTATTTCCTTTTTTTTATTTGGTTGTTTGTGGCATTCACTTGTGCCCAAAGGCACAAATCATCATTGTATAAAAAAATATATATATAAATATTTTTCAATAATTCTCTTTTCTTTTAAGTGGTGTGCACCTCCTTTTTTTACATTTGTGATTAGGGTTTAGTTTTATCATGTATAATTATCAAATGTTTGTGAGAGTAAATATTCGGACTACAAATTCGGAGTGGTATTTCAAAAAATAAATAAATAAAATTGGGTTTGGTCCAAATTTAAACAACTAGGATATGATGAATATGATGTCTAATTAGCCGGGCCTCCCCCAGTGACAAACATTTTTTTGTCCTTTCTCTTTTCGTCCCCAAATATACATGTTATAAAATAGTATAGTATAACTTCTTTTTTAAAAAAAAAAAAAAAAAAAAAAGATAATTTGATTAAAAATTTTGAATACATTTAGTTAGAAGATTTTGACAAAATGGGGTTGGATTTTGTTACCATACTATATATGATAATTTTTGGACAGCGATTAGAGAAATAGGGTGTTGTTTAGGCACTGAAAAACATGCTTCATGACAAATTTTGTAGTTGAAAATTTCGATTCTCGTTGAATTAATTCTAAAATTTACTTGAATTGTTTACCGTGAGTTTACAAAGAGAAACGTATCTCTAAATTATATTATGATGAAGTAACAGCCACCAAATCTACTTTCCAAGATGATGTTGGTGTATGATAAACTTCTCACATGAGTTCAAATCGTCCCCTTCCAAAATCCCCCCATTTAATTATATTATTTTCCCAAAAAAAAAGAAAAAAAATCCTAGTCTCCGCACCCCAACTTTTAACACTCATAAATAAAATTTTAAAAAATATTGTATTACTTTATGCACGCACAAACATCCTTCAATAATGTATTCTTTCTATATTATATCTTTGTCCTTTTCTCTTTTTTGTAGATCGTATTAGAAAAATAAAAATCAAATCTCTTTTATATATAGGGTTGGATCAGCAGCCCCACAATCTTATACAGATTTATGACCTTTGGATTTAAGCAACTTTAATGGCTAAAATGAATTTATACTTTAAATATCATAGATTACTATACATTTTAACACACATTGTTTTTCTCCACTCACATAATGTCTCTCCTTTTTAATGAGAACAAGTTTATTTTTCTTCATTCTCGTCTCTCTCTTCTCTTTTATTCTCACCTCCTCCCATCTCAAGGATTTATTTAGTCATTTAAAGCTAAAAATTAATTCAACTCATTCAAATTACTCATCTTTTTCAATATTAATCTCCATACAAAATTAATTATGGATTTTTTAAAAAAATAAAACCATATTTAATATATATCACCCACATATAAATGAGTTGAATTCATTTTTAGCTTTAAATGAGTAAATAAATCCTTGAAATGAGAGAGAATAAGAGAGACTAGAGAGAAAATAGAAAAGAGAAGAGAGAGATAGAAATGAAGAAAATATAAATTTGTTTTCATTAATGAAGAGATAGATTATGTGAGTATAGAAAAATATGTGTGAAAGAAAATATAAATTTGTTTCAATTCAAATATTGTATGGAATCTAATAAAATCTATGTATATTAAAAAAATCATTGACTTCATAAAATTTATTTAAATAATGGATCTTGATAGATTTTAAAATTATTTTTATAAATAAAAAAGTTCATTAAAAATCTTTTCATTTTCCTCATAACTTCACTAAACTTCTTAAAGAATTGTAACAAAATTAATATAAATTTTATAAAATCTGTAAATTCAATCAAAGTCTATCATTAAAAAAAAAAATCATCAAACTCTAATAAATTCTAAATTAAATGTACAGAAAGTTTTTATTGGGTACAAAATGATTGTTTTAGGTCATCCTAAGTTAAATTATATCTAAATTAACATCTAATTCATAAATTATTTGTCGACCTACCAATCAATATAAATAAAATAATTTATCAAATTATTATTTTTTTTTTAAAAAAAAAAAAACTATTCATTTTAATCAGTCACTCACTAACCCTTATCAAGTGGTTTATAAATATGATATATTCTCTAACTAAACTACAATATCTTTCCCTTAAACACACTTCACAACATAACCACATTTGGCAGGCTTCTCCAATTTAAAATTTTGATAATCATAGCATCAAATCAAATTAAAGATCATCAATCATCCATCTTGCACCATCCATGGCTGGTTTTTTAAGGAACTCTGGCTTTGAATGATTCTTCTTTGTGGGACCAACCACTATACATACAGCATGCATATAAAATACCATGAGCCAGCCATGTGAATAACAAATGTTCTTACCTGCTCAAAATATTCTAATATTTGTCCTCCAGTTAAAGTAAACAAGAGTAGTAATTGAAAATTAGAATCTTGATTAGTTTAAACATGAACCCAAATATAGAAAGAGAGAATTTAATTATGATAATTATAATAATAATGAGAGGTCTCCATCATATTCACTCGCATCGTTCATTTCACCAAACATTTTATACCATAATATGAAGTGGGGCTACCTTGTCTTGTTCATCATATCTTGTCTATAAGATTCTCTCTATTATTTTGCTTGTGAGAGTGACTGGTTTTGTCTTGGAACCCCCAAGATAAACATTACAACAACTGATTGTGTTTTTTCAGTGGGATATGACTAGGTTAGGTGAAACGATAAATTTTCTGGGGATTTTCAATTTTTCAATTGCTTGACTAATCATATTTTTTCATATAGCTGTTTTTAGACCAAATTATTGGGTCAGCTGCTTCACAATCATGTTAAAATACCTTGGGTTTATTAAACTGTTACAATCATATGTTTGTACACCCATAAAAACCCTTTAGTAGCAAACTTTTGTGGTCCAATATAGCTTGGTAACAAATAGTATTCATTTGGTCCGGTAATAATCCAGTCATATTATAATATCTTGAATTTATTAAATTGTTACTATAATATATTTGTACATCAATAAAGACCCTTTTAGCAGCAAGACTTTTATGGTCCAATATAGTTTGGTAATAAATAGTGTTCATTTAGTCCAGCAATAATATAGATATGAATCATCTCCACCGTAAATGGTAATTAAAAAAAAAACAGGAAGATTTATATAAGTAAGATTAATCTTCAAATTAGCACTGAGTAGATGATACTTGAACTTTTGTCAATTTCTACTTACACCACCAATTTTTATGTGCAATTTTAGGCCCCATGTCATAATCTGATTTTGGTGCAAGTTGCTTGTCCTACAGTACTTTCTTTTGCTAAATGTGGAAGAATATTGTCAAACTAATCAGTTCTCCACTCCCATCATTCCATTAGAAAAAGAAAGATAAACAACAATACGAAGAATCTAATCCAGAATGATTGAGAGTGAATACAATCATAACATATTAAAGGAATAAGAAGAACCCTATAATTAATTATCTATATTCTTCACTAATAGATCAGTCCAGATCTTGTCCTGTCAACCGGTACAACCAAACCAAGACACTCCCACCCGCCAGTTCGAACATGGACACAATAATGTCATCAAGACATGTTTTTTTTCTTTCTCCTATTTTTCTTCCCATCCTGGTAAATACAACAGTAGAATGACAGTACAGAATGATTCCCTTAACATATTACACTTCACACACACTTTCTTGATCCTATAAACTATAGACAAAGACTTGTCCCTAGTGTCGACTGTAAAAAGTTCATCCTTGGTTTTGCCTTCTTTTATTTATTTATTTCAATCTTTTGTGGGGTGTGAAGGGTTTTGGTTTAGTTTCAAAGGGCATCATGATTCTGACCTCCTGAAATCTGCAACATTTTCTGGAGTAGAAATGGAGTGATTTGCGAGAGAATATGTCACAAGAATCATCAGATCAGACCTTTGTGAATTCTATACGTCAGGACCTATTGTGAACCAAAAAGACTGTCAAACGTTGAAAATGAAGTATTCCTCTAATCCTGTTTAATTGCCCCAGAAGGCAGGCGGGAATCTGAGAAGACTTTTAAGTCTCACAATCAATAGGGGTGGAAAAATCAAACTCCTGTGTACTTTCCCTGGTCTGTTGGGCAAATCACATGGAGCATTTACCATTATTTGTTCTTCATGAGAGTTTCTAACAACCCCTTCATCATTCTTCCTAGGAAAATCATCAACACAAGAGCGAGCAAAGGACAGCTTATCATTTGAACCAAATTCTCCCCCATAGAGGAAATATGAATTTCTACCACGTTTTCTTAAGAGGAAGGAAGTTTGAGAGGCTTATTCTACCTCACACAAAACACCTACAAAAAGAAAACAACATGAACTTAATTTTCTAGCAAGGAGGCATCTGAGAGCCTCAAAATTGAAAAAAGAAAAAGAAATGGAGGTTTTTATAGCCAAGTAACAATGAAACAAAGGGAAAAACGGAAGCTTTATGATATGGAAATAGATGGTTTAGTTTCTTCTTCCATGAAAACATGGAGCATCATAGAATCCTTATACCACTTCCGAGAGAAAACAAAACTCAGATTCAATACACAAGGAAAGCTAATCCTGCAAAATTTCACAGCCTCTCTCTCTCTCTCTCTCTCTCAAGATCCTTGTCCTTTATATTTTATATAATTATTGTCATATAGTCATGAAATTCCTCCCATGTATACTTTTTATCAAAATTCATGGTGGATCAAACTCTATACATCATCTTTTCCGGCTTTGTGCATATGACTTTTCCAGCTATAGCCCTCAGATTTTGCATCTTCATCGTCTTCCATGCTATCGCAGCCTGTAGTAGAGGTCCCTCCAGTGTTCCCAGTTAACTGTAGAGGCCCTTGAGGAGAACCGGATTGAGAACTGCTTGCCTTTGAGGAGTCACCATACTGATCTTGAGACATCCACAAACTCCCCAAAACAACTACGGATTGGTTTGCAGGAGCAGATGCATTAGTGGGTGGTAATCTACGTGTATGAAGACGGTATTTCTACAATGACAAGGGAAATTGTTTAGTCATCATCATCAAAATTCGCATTTCATAGACGAAAACATTAATAAGATGCTGTTTATAACTTGTAAACACGTGGCAAGAGGGACCGGAAACATGTTGAAATGAGCTTTTTCTTTAAGCAATTCATATCTTTTCTTCTGTTTTACTAAATCCTTTCCAAGAAGTAACCACATGGGAAATTAAGATCTAACCTGCAAATGACTCTTCACTTCATCGTTGGTCAAGCCATCAACTTGCATAAGTTCTCGAATCTGCTTCGGAGTAGCAGCTGGAAAACGAATCAAAAAGTTAAGAATTAGAAAAAGTTAAAATCCATGCCAACTAATTATGCCAAAGAGTTATAAAAACAAGAGAACAATGAACCTCCACCTAATCATCCCAACTAATGTTCAACAATTTCTAATTTAATATATCCACCTAAAAGAAACTATATCAAAATTCAAAATAACTTAAATTTGGTACCAGCAGTTTACCATGTTTTACCAATTCAATTATTTACTCCAACCATGAAAAGACAAAACTTGATGAACCAATTCAATTACAATCTAATGACTATCTAAATTCCTCCACCACAAGACAAAAAATAGCATCATAAACCAAATTCAGATCATCATTCAAGACTAGAAAAAATTCAGATTGTAAACGCTCACCTTGAGAGCCTCCAAGCTGCTGCAAGGCATTGACAAACCGGCGATGCAACTCAGGAGACCAACACCTCCTCTGCTTCCTAGAAGTGGGTTGCTGTGGCGGCTGCGGCGCTGTCCTAATACTTGACTGCGTATTAGGAGCAGACGACGAAACCGATTTACTACAACTAGTCCTGGAGCCACTTGAACCTGTATCATCCCTCGGATTCTTGATTCCAGGAGTAACAAGAGACAACCCTCCATGGACTGGCAACTCCTCTTTGTCCTCCTTCTTGGCAAAACCAGTGTAGGCCTTGAATGGCATAAATGCCCTGGCTCCGGAAACCCTGCTTTTACAAGCCTGGAATAGATTCTCCTCATCATTTCTCTGTCACAAACAAAACAAATAACCAAAATCAAAATCAGAATCAACCCTTTTGATCCTATAATAACCATTATCAAAACCAAGATGAGATTTTTTTTTTTTTTTTTTACCTTAATTTTAATGGCGGGGTTTTGTTTGGAATCCAAGATGGGATTAGTAGTGGTGGTAGTAGTAGTGGTGTGATGATGATGATGATCAGTATTCCAAAGCTGGACAGAACTCATCCAGTTTTTCTTGTTGTCTTTACTAGACTCTTCTTCTCTTCTGATGCTTGCAGTTTCTTCATTCTCATCATCATCACCATCACTTTTGCTCTTCTTCAATGGAATAAATTCCTCCAAAATCGGTTGTTGCTGCACATTTTTTGATCTTGTACATTGCATTAACTCCTCTTTCAAAGCTATAATCGCTGCAAATAACAAAAACAACCACCACCATCACCACCATAACAACAACAACAAAAATCAACAAAAACAAAAAAACCAACAAACTCATTTATCAAAATAGTCAAAATCCATAATCAACATCAAAACCAAAAACCCAGATAAGGAAAAAAAAAACGATCTTTTTTATCTATAAAAAAAATAGTAACTTTTTTATTTTCATTTCCAAAAAATAAAAAATTAAAAAAAACGCACCATCATTCAAGAGGAGCATGCAAAGAGGGAGCTCGCGTTTAAAGGCATCGATCTTCCTCATTTCATCTTCCAACCCCTTAACAAACCCATCAAGCTTCGACGCCTTCTCCGACACGTCACCGATCATCGCCACCTCCCTCAACAAATCACTAATCGTCTTCGGCACAAACCCACAACTCGTCGTCGTCGTTGTCGCTGTCGCTGCTGTTGGTCTAAAATCCAGGCTCAGTTCAGGTGGAACAGAACCCATTTTCCTTCCTCAAAAAACCCAACTCGTCTCGTTTTCCTTCAAATTGTGTTGAGATTACAAAACAACATAGTAAAAACACACACAGACGTCGATGGAATAAGAGAGGAACCAAAATGGTGCGATCTGTATGTATATATAGAAATATATATACGTGTATTATATATTTGCAAAAGCTAGAGAGAGAAGAGAACCAGTCCTCGTTTTTGAGACACAATTTTTTTTAAAAAATATTAAAAAGGAGAAAAAAAAGGGTGGTTTCAAGAAGAGAGGACTGAGAGAGAAAAGAAAAGGGAAAACATATGGAACGCGAAGATTCTGCTTTGTGCTTCTTTCTTTTTTAATTAAACAGCCAAAAATAAAATAAATCTTAAAATTTTAATTAAAATAAAATAAAAGTCACTCTCGGTTCGTCGCGTTTTTTATCCATTACCCGGCTCCGAGTCGACTCGTTTTTTGACTCATGACCATTTTACATTACATTTGTTGATGTGATTCGTTTATTTACTTGCCTAAGTTATTAGATGCTGGTTTGATATCATGGGATGTGGTTGTGGAATATTCATTGATTTGAATCTGAAATATTATTGAATTAAATGAGTGAGTTGTATCAGGTGGGGGTTAAGCTTAAAAAACAAATTTAGATTATTTATTTACTTGCCAGAGTTGTTATATGTTGGTTTGATATGATACGTTACGATTTTGAAATATTTTGTACAGTTATGAATTACACATGGGATATTAAGTTGGACTGGGTTGTGAGTAATTTTGTAAAGATTTAGTTTGGATTGAAATGCTTTCATTTTTTTGATTATGAGGAAATTGGATATGATTTTTCTAAAGGTGATTAATATGAAAGATGAAGCAAAGAGATTTGAGTAATAAAGTTTATATATGTAGATTTTGTTTCTTTTTTGAAAGGCTATATATGTAGAATTTATGTGTACAAGATGTATGAGTATCTAGACAGTTGAGTAATATCTGTTTAGGCTATATAAAATCTTAATGTAATTTTCTGGACAGTGAGGTTATTAAAAATGATTCTCGTTATCACATGCTTCATTCTTCTATAAGAAATTGAGATAACAATTGTTAAAGTTAAACTAAAATTTTCAGGGGAATAAAAATATTGTAAGTTGTGTAAGCTCGTATACATCTAAATTTCTGTAAATAAAAATCTAATTTTAATATTACGAATCAAAATTTTGTAAAATTATACCAATTTGAAAGTTTAATTCAAAATCATTTTAATATTAACCATTCATATGATATTGTGTCAACATTTTGTGATATAAAGTTTCAAAAAAAAAACATTTTGTGATTTAAAAAAAAAAAATTGTGATATAAAACATAAAAGGGGGTTAGTATGATGATTACACATGATTTTCACCCACAAAGTTTAAGAGAGTGTATTCAATCAAAATTTCATTGAAATTTATATTATTTTAAAAGTTTCGGTATATTTAATATAGATTTGAATTGATTCTATTAAAATCTAAGTATATTTAATTAATATTTATATAAAATCTAATGAAATCTAAGCATATTTAAAAAGTTTTGACTTCATATATTTCATTTAAGTGAGAGATTTAATTAGATTTTAAAATAATTTTTATGAAGAAACAAAATTATAATAAATCTTGTCATTTTTCTAAAAACTTCATTGGATTTCTTGAATAATCTTAATTAAATTAATATGAAAGGATCTGTAAATTCTATCAAAATTTATCATTAAAAAATCAAATTCATGAAAGTTCAATAAAATCTATATTGCAAACACTTGCTAAAGTATAAGTTCGTACCCTCATGGGGTAATTACATAGCCAAAGATCATAGTTTACTATTTATAAAAGATAGTAGGTTTCAATGGAGGCTCAAATTCAAAACTATGATTCATTGAGCAAGTTTAAGAGAATTCTAGATTTTTTTTTGGTTTTTTGAAAAAAGAAATGGCTGGAGTTCTAATTTCAAACTCGAATTGCTAAGCGAGTATATGGGATTTTTAGAATACTGAAAAAAAAAAAAAAAAAAAGGTTTTTGGCAAGGGTTTAAATTTAAAAAGAATAGAATTTATGGAGAAAATCTTCATAACAGGCCAACTAAGCATCAAATGAAATATTTTCTCTATGGTACACATCTCTTCTAGCACCAATGGTTGTGCATCTCAGTATTTACTTCAATATGGAGGTTAAAGTACCCTCAAATTTTATTTTATCATTTTTGCATAGATAGTTTTTTTCTTTTTATTATAAAAGTAATCATTTTTTTATTATAAATAAATATTCTAAATATGTAATAGTGATTGATCTTGATAGAATTCGATAAATTTTGGAGTTATTTGATGTCAATTTAAAAATATATATATCTTTCAGTAATAAAAGTATATACATACAATCAGATGATATAAATAATTATTGATCTTAGATAGTTACGGTGAAATAAATGTTGATCTGTAAAAGTATCAACTCAGTCTCGAACTCGGGATAAATATGGCGCGTTGAATGAGTTGACAAGGGGAATCTTTTGAATGAATCGTACATGGAGTACAACCTTTGTTTATAATGAGTCATGCCTCCTTTTCAATATCAAATTGTTTATAGTGTTTTTTCACAGGTTTTTTTTGAATTTTGTTTCATAAGATTCTCGAGGAGGACCTATTGGTACGAACCTACCGATCACAAAAAGCATGTGGTGAAATTTCAAAAGTTATCTTTCTATTTGAAATGTCATAAATGCCCTTGCCTTTTCAACAAATGACAAGACATGTCAAATCATTTTCTCATGGAAAGAAAAACGATCAAGTAAAGGGAGAAAAATATCTGACCCCTTTGACAAATTATTGTAAAATCATATTCAAAATGGGTGGCAAAATGGTAAAAAAATTAAAAAAAAATGAAGCGTAACTTCAAATCTTTAAGTCATTTTGTATGAACACCCAAAACACAAATGTAAAGCTTATTTTTAATTTGCTATACAAGTTGTCTATGCATGAATTAATTAAAAATACTTTTGTTTAATATAAGATAATTATGCATTGCTATTTTCAAGTAATAAATTTAGCTTTTATTAATAAAAATTCAATTTTCCTTTACACCTTTTATTACCTCCCAAAAATAAACTTAAACTAATTTAAGGTTGTTTTGAAATTCTTATTTCAACATTCAAACCCATGACATTCTTAATATGAATATAAAGGATGTATTATTGGATCAATCACATTTCATTTTCTAATTTTTTTTTTCATAATTTTCTTGATATTGTAGTGAAAGTATTTTATGTAAAGAGGCTGTTGATAAATGACAAACTAGTAAACCAACTAGTACAATTATTAATCAAACATATATGTATATATGTATATATCATTATTAAAGTTGTACTCAAGGCTCCATTTTTATATCAATATATGTTCTAGAAATATGAAGAATGGGTCAATTGGACTTTTGTTGCCCAAGCAAGAGATGATATTTAATGGGAAAGGTAACATGGTAGTCAAATGGAGAGAAAAATAAACAAAGCTTTATATAGTGAAGCTTGGTCAAGAATCATTTTGCAGGTTTTTTTTTTTTTTTTTTTTGAAAAGGAAAAAAAAAAATGATTCTTGGTCAAGAATCATTTTGGTGCTCATGGAAGCAATAAGGCCACCGAGATGGAATGGAATGTCGAGGACGGTCTGTTGTCCGTTCAAATTCCAACACGTGACCTTCACCGTTCTTCATTTTTTTAAATTACAATATAATAAAATCATATTTTTATCTGACCAAATTGTGTGAGATTCTTCTTTGTTCTTGAAAATGGTGTATTCTCAATTTCAAAGGGAATCGGCCATTTTTCTGACCTTGTGGTGGGTTTAATGGGTGGATTAGAAAATTGTGTCCTTTTTCATCTTGGATTCCAAAACCCTAGTTTATTGTCTTCTTTGCCCAACCGTCCACACACCACACCACACGCCACCTATGGACTTTTTAGGGTTTCTTGCATAAAAATGGAACTTTTTAATTGTTACTAGTACATAGGTGTCCAAAAGTGAAAGAAAAGTTTCCGTTAATATATTTTATAATTTTTCATATTCATATTATTACAATGACAACTCATGTTGTTGTGTGTCTATGCAAAATAGTTTTCTATTCACTTCACTAATTCACATGATAATACAAATAAATTAATAAAATTAGATACCCTTTATCTATTTCTAAATGGATTGTCATTAAGAACAATTACTAGCATACATAGATATAATAAAAATGATATTCTTGTGTCGCTTCGGGGTCGACTAGATTAATGCATAGTGAAAATAATAGTGCACTTTTCATTTATATGAATTTAAATTTCATTACATATATTTATTTATCTTTTAAGATAGATATCTCATGTGTTATAAATGTTAGAATGGTATGGAAGTGTTTTATTTTAAAAAATATACAATTATAAAGTTATAAAAAATAATCTTAAATTCAATACATAATACCATCAAATTACTTTGATGGAATGTTGTAATAAACCAAAAATTTTTAAACACTTGAAATGTTTAATTTGACAAATAAAACCCACACTTGTCTCTTGTACACATAATATAACAAACAAGTCCAAAAAAATACGAAGTTGAGTTTTCAAGATTGAAAAAAAAAATTGCACTCATATTTCCTGTAATTTCCAAAATTCAAGACAAAAATTCAAAAACTCTTTTCAAATTAGACCAAAACCAAAATCAAAATTAAACCAAAACTTTCTTACCATTAGTCAAACTCATGGTCTTGGATGTCTCCAGAACACAAGTGGGTACAATTTTTATTTTATTTTATTTTTTTTCTCCAAATTCAATTTCACAATAACAACAAAAAAAAAAAAGGAACTAATACACGAGGTATTGAAAAAAGCAACAAGATAAGTTGAGAGTAGCGGTCGATGGAAGAAAATGACAAAAAAGGTTGCCGTAGTTGGATGTGATTGGGGAGTGAGAAACACTAACCTGAAAAAGCGCGTGGAAAATGGAAAAACAAGAACAAACGGTAAACTTAGAGATAAGGGAATCTAAAAGACGTGGAGAGAGAGAAAGAGAGAGAGTGGGACCCACCTGAAGATATTGCCCCTGATTTCGGTTGGAACATTTGTTTGTTAACAAAGAAACCTCACAAGATGCTTTCTTGCTTTTCTTCTTTTTTTTTTCTTCAAGAGATTATAAATAAAAGATTAAAAAAAAAAAAAAAAAAAAGCAGGACAACCTTTTACAGCCATTAGATTCCGTTTCGCTTCTCTCGGAATGGAGAGAATCTCCAACCTTCGCCATCCAATTTTCTTCTTCTTCTTTTTTTTTTTTCGATTTTTTTTAAAAAATATATATTTATTTTATTTTTAATGGAATATTTATTCTGTCCGAAACGTGTCATTAGCAAGGATTGGATGCAACCAATTTCCCGCATCGCATCTCTGTTTGTTTTGTCGGTTGTGTGTAAGTCAAGAATCTTGATTTTTCTTTTTTCTATTTTATTAATTTACCATATTGCCCTTTGGATCCCAACTCTCTCTTTTTCAAAAACGAAATTTTGTTTTCATGAATATTTGTAACAAGTTATGAACATGTTAATAAAACACACTACTGTCTAGTAGAAGTGATTGTTTACTTCATCGTCTTTTAAGAGATTAATTGAAGCTTCAATTTTCACGAAATGTATATTACAACTTATACAAATAGTTTTCTCATTTTTATTAAAGAAATATTTGTACGAGTAATGTTTAAATTTTACGGATCACAAGTGATCTCTGACTAGTTCGATATTAATTTTCAGAATAAAATAAAATAAAATAAACATGCTCTTATATTCAAAAAGAATTTCAAAAAATTAGAATTGAGTTTACTTTTCAACTTTTAGTTAAGTGATTTTATATATTCTTTCTATGCTGATGTCGTAATTTCAATTAAGGTGCTACTCTTTTAAATAGAATTTTATAAATGAGCAACATATTTTTCAAACTCTTTCATATATTAGTATCATATGTGTTATTTTATAACAAGAAAAAAAAAATCTTCAAAATATGGAATTTGTAACATTTTTCAAATATTAAAAATGAAAAAAAAAAAATTGTATTTTCTATTTTATATAGTAAGAATGATATTATAGACGATTTAGATACTTGATAGCGAGGTTGAGAAGTAACCCACCTAAACAGTCTAAGGATGAGAGAATGGTGTCTTTTCACAAATGTGTTAAGTGGGATGCAATGAATTGTTGGTGGAGTCATTTCATTTCAATTCATCTCCTCTTCAAACTACCGATTTTGATGGGTAGATACCACCCTCTTTTCTCATCAACACAAAAAGCATATTAGAAAAAAAAAATCACTTAATTTGTTACAAAGAAATATATATATATATATATATATAATGGAAGGGCATGTTGATGACCCAATCTAATAAATGAATGGCTTTCCTGATTTTGCATGGTTGATTAATTAAGAGCACAATATCAATATTCCTCTCTAAAAAAGGGTCAAACAGGGAATAAGATTCTCTTACTTAATCTTTCTTCTTCTTCTCAATCAAAGTAATGATAGCATAAGATTGAAGACAGATCATCATCATGAGTTGAGAGAGAAATAAATAAATAAATAACAGTTTAGTCAATTCAAGAAAAAAAGAATGCAAAAGTAGAAGTGTGGTATTTACTCTTGCCAGATAGATTGAGAGAGAGAGAATGGAAGGCCAACCAAAATTTTTTTTAATTGTATTTAATGAGATTTGATGGATGGATGGGTAAAGGAAAGCATCTCTTAATTATATTCTCATTGTTGGAAAGGATTCCCCCTCAGGAATCCTAGACTTGGTATCTATTTCAATCTATGACTTCAAGCTTATCTAAACGCCAAAAACAATTTATAATTCTTTGGATTTTTTAATGGCAAATGCATGTGTCCGTATGAAAATTCTCAACTCCGCATAGACTTTGTGATCCTTCAGGCCAGCTCTCTATAATTAATGAGATGGGTGAGGTTGTTCTTGTTGTTTTTATTATTTTGTTTTGTTTTTTTTTTTTAAAAAAATTTAAAGTTTTAACAAGAAAAAATGGTTTGAATTCACCATCTCTAAATTGTAAATGTAAGGGACATATAATGGAGCAAGCCTCATATTATCTAAGTAATTTTAAACCAACTAACATACTAAATCGAGTAACAACAAAATGTCATGACCACCTCATGATTTGGTGATAAAAAAACTCTTATTTAGTTTGATAATAATTCAAGTTCACATCGCCCCATCATAGGTGATATTAAAAAAAAAAAGGGTCATGTGTGATAAACTATAAAACTCATATTATGATTTTGATTTGTATAAGATACTATGAGAACTTAAAGTTGTATACATACATATATGCAATCTTACGAGCTTTTGCATAATTTTGCAAATCATTTTTATTTAGAATAGCATTTAAGGTGAGGGTGATTCAAACATGGGTAATTATTAGATTAAATGAACGTTTTCTACCACTAAATTATATTATGCTACGATGTGTGAAAACATAATAATTAATTTACCGTGTCTCTAATGTGATGTGGTTGTAGGTGATCATATTTGGATCGTACACTTAGAAACTAGGTTGAAGTTAGGGTAAGGTCAGTAAAGAGGTGACCTAACAATATACATATAAATATATATATATATATATATATATGATTTTGTAAGAGTGATGTGATGTTTTCTATTAAAGATGGTGACCTAACAATAACGTAAAGAATGGTTATAATACTTGTACATATAATAGAGGCAATTCATGAGTAGGGTTGCATGCGATGGTAAAAGATCAATCATTTTTTTCCCAAACATTATGTGTTATAAAAGTGTGTGGTTCTATATATGGCATTAGGCATGCAAGATCTAGTAATTGTTTCAATTTTCCTGCACAAAATCAAAACTTGAAAAATTATCATTACATCACATGAAAATTTCCCATTATATTAATTCAAAGTTATGATTTAAAAAGCAACAAAGAGTATTAATTCGTGTTAATAATAAATGATATCATATATTGTATGAATCGAACTTCAAAAAAAAAAAAATACGTATTCGAGTTTGTGATTCGTTTGATATTTATTCGTCAATATTTATTGGAATCATATATGTACATATATATATTCTTGGAATTCATGTCATATTTGAATAGATTTTGAATAAATGGAAAGGGAAAAATGGAAAAGAAAGAATCTACCTGGGCACATGTACAGCTATTTGATGCACAAACACAACCAATTGATAAGAATTAATAAGACACATTTTCATTTTCATGATATATCTTTAGACAACCACAAAATCTTGAACAATAGTGCACCATCCATTCTCTCCACATCCACCACTCAAAAAAGAAAGAAAAAATGAAAAAACTTTTGCAAAAAAGAAACACAAACACACAAAGTCAGTGAGTCTGCTTCAAATTTCCACAAGATTCACTGAATGAGCCATTCCCCACCTCTCACTTTCAAGAAAGTAACAAACCAACTAGAATTGAATCCAAACAATAACATTTCAAGATACCTTATCATATTAGTGCTTTTGGAACAAGACATCTTTCATTTTAATTTTTGTATACATCCCTATCACTTCGTCAATGTTACTTCAAAAGCATCTTTCACGTGATGACAAGTTCATGTTCATGGCATTAATGTGACCCCGTTGTCATGAGGGTATCTTTTGTCCCATTATTTTCTTTCTTTTTTGATTTGTGTTGTCAAGAGGGGGATGGAATCTTTTTACATAATGCAAAGTGTTTTCAATAGTTACTTGTATAGCAGTGAGTGAGCAAAAATGAGGCTGTTTTTGTCAATTTAGAATTCTGGGTTGTCTTTGTCTACTACTCTACTTTTAAGAGAGAGAGGGAGAAAGAAAGAGGGGGGTTGTTGAGTGGCATTATTGTTAGTGCTTGGATTGGTCCTTACCATATATTCCACTCACCTTGCTCTAGATCTCCTCCTAACATCATCATTTTTTCTTCCTCTTCTTCTTTTTTTCACAACTTGCCCTCTCAATTTTAACACTTGAGGAGAGAGGAGGAGGAGCCTACACATAATACTACAAGACAACTGATTTCAAGATAAGCATGAACCTGGTATGGTATACATGTTATGATACCCAATCTTTTTTTCAAAAAAAAAAAAAAAATCTCTAAAATAATATGCCGTATAACTTAAAATGACATGATAACTGATATTATAATTACGGTCATTCAAATAATAACTTATATGTACTCCAAAAAATGATCATCTTCGCTCTTCATCTTATCTCGTTCTCATTCCTTTTAAAATACATAATTGGTTAATAAAATAACAATAAAAATTAATAAATAATCTCATTCTAACCACACTCAATTGTTCTTAGATCTTTAAGAACTAAGAAAGAGATGATTAAGCAAAGAGTCCAAATTCATTCAGAATTTGTCTTGATCATACAATGAAGAGATTTAAAATCTTTTCAACAGAAAGAAAAGAACAATTTCTCTGGCAAATAAGTTTCGACACACAATGGTTTGTCTTGAAGCTATATTTTTGAATGGTGGTGTGACTGGTGAGCAACCTTGGTACCAACAAAAATGTGTTGACCATTTTGATAGGGTGGCTTTGATTTAATACCAAAGTAACTACACATATATTCATGCTCAATTATTCTATTTCCGGTTTTTCTCGAACTTTTAGTTAAGAAAACTAGCAATTAATGCGTTGCTAAGTCTTCCCTACAGATATAATTATTGTAAATGTTTGAACTATGTAACCAAATTCAAAGGATTATTATTAATTAAGGACAGACAATTGTCATTTTGTTTTAAAAAAATGTCAAAGACCATGTGTTATTAAAAAACACGATCAGCAGCAATGTAGAATTCAAATAGGGTAGATTGCAGTAGATTCGATTCAACATTATTTAATACAAATATATTTTTTCAAAATCCAATAAAAGTATAAAAATATCTCGAACAAGCCAATCAAACAAATAATGATTTCACTTTTGTTTTTTCTAATATACTTATCAATTCGTTTAGTTCAATTGACGCGTTAAACTGTTCATTTGTCATATGACATTGTTTATAGTATCTACTAAGTAATGTCAAATCAATTACCACTTTAATAAGAATATAAAAAATTATAAAATAAATTGAAAAAAAAATTAATATTATTGGTAATAGAGAGTAGATTACTACTAAATAAATAATATTATCAAACCAATAAAATGTGAACTCAATTTTAATCTAAAGATTTAATAGAATGGTAAAATTATTAAAGTTAATGAAAATTAGATAATCTTTTGACAAGCTGAGATTAATCTGCCGTATAACTTTTTATACCATTAAGATTATAAATTTCAAGTTATGTTTCATAGTTTAAACTCTAAACTCAGAACATATTATTTGAAAGTATGAAACTTCAATGATAATTAATTAATTATATATTTCAACAATTCATTGATTTATTCAGTGTCAATGTTTTGTTTTTAAATAATTTAATTATATCAACATTAAATTTTAAATTACTAGAAAAAATAAATTTTAAATTCTCACTAAGATTAAATTTTTCAGCCTTTCCAAAAACAAAAATTAAAATTTTCATATTTACATTTATCATTGTGTTACTAAAAAAATTACCATCTATGTATAGAACTTTTCTTAATAGAAAATATAAACAATTCAAGCAATGAATCTATAGAAAGAGGAAATACAAACAAATATAAAATAAGGTAAAAAAAAGTCAGATTCAAAAAAGTCGGCAACAGTGACAAACCAGTAAAGCCTCCCTCACAAAAATAAATCAAAAGAGAAAAAAAAAAAAAGTGGAGAGAGCGCGTGTAAAACAATGAAGAGGGTGAGAGCGTGAGACGGTGGCAGAGGAATCGGCTCGGCGTCGCCGCATAAGAACGGCGGTGCTTTTAACATTTCGAATTTTAGGGGGTGCTGGGACCCACTCTCTAAAAGATTCCATCTTTTTTGGCAATTTTCACATAACATTCGCAAATCACATTTAACTCCCTTTATTTTTTCTTGAAATTGAATTTTGCGTCTTGTTTTTCTACCCACACCCACCTTTTGTTTGTTTTTTCCCTCTCATTATTTTCAAAATCCCATTTTTACCCTCCATCAAAAAAACATAAAAAATAAATACAGAAATAGTAGCAGTAGAAGTATCTTTCACACCGTTGTCCATTTCTCCTCCATCCATCCCCATTATGCCCCTCTCAACTCATCAAAATTGCAACGCCTTTTTTGTCTCATCTCATCATCATTCACATTTTTCATGTTCCTGCCATCCATTCACCTTTTCTAGATTCTTATAGGTGTCACACACACCGATCATATGTAGTATGTTAGATCAAAGATGATGAGTTGGTGAAATTAGAGAATGGTGATGGTCCACCTCTCTATTTGGACCATCCATTATGATAAAAGGCCAAATAGAAACAACAGTGCCCGCCAACATCTCTACTGTGTGCTTCAAATTGCTAAACCACCCTCTTCTGCTATTTGCCCTTTGTTTTATTTTTGGGTTTATGAATGTGCAATGTCAATCTGCATATGCATTGGTATTGTTAATACTACTTCATTTGCATATGTGAACATACAGTGTGAATTGTATGTATAAGTTTGACAGGCTCGGTTCAACTTGGGCACAAAATCACACACCCTCCATATTCCAGGACCTGTTCAAAATCCAATCGAATCTCTCTGGAATTATTGACTCAGTTAACATTTTTATATCATTTTATTGTTTCATCTCATATGATTCTGTTCACTTTCCAAATCTAAGTTTGGAAAAAAAAAAATTACATTGGTTCGAACTGTTGGTCCAACGGTTCTCAAGCTGGGCAGCAGAAGTTTCTTCCGCAGTTAGAGACAATGAAAGACACCTTAAAGCAATACTACTAGTCTCCACATTGATTCACCACAAAACTAGATAAAATTTGATTGATTCAAAAACAGTTTTTTCCTATGCAGTCGTTAAAGACTAGTTCAAAATCGAAATCAATAACAAATCAAAGCCTTGATTTGATGGAATGTATTGCATAAAGATATGTCACACACATGAAAAGCAGAAACAACCTGAAACGAATATTGTCAGACCACATTGATGTGGTGAGTGATCCTAAGTTATCACAAAATGTTTAAAGCCTACCACTTGGATTGCACGAAGTATGCCACAAATATTCTAGAAACAACTTTTGTAGCGGAAAATCCAACATGGTATGAAAGCTTTATCGACCTTTAATCCCAGCAAGACCACATGGTGTAGTACATTTGCTTTCTATATGGCCACATCTTATGTTTCCACTTTCTGATCAAATATTGATCATGTATAGAAGGATGAGAAAAAAGATAGTTTAGAGGATGCAACTAGCACCAGTTGGCAAGAACTAAACTAACTTGAAAGATTGTTTCCATTTGTTTTTTTGGACATTCAAACGTGAAAACTAACAGATTATGAGGAGAACGCTAAGTTAAGCAAAACTGCCCGTTTCTACCGGGCTAATAGTATGTACATATCAATAACTTACATCTTGATGAAATGAGCAGTTAGAAGCTTTGTGACTGAGAAGCCAAGGAAGGAATCAACCTCAAAAAGTTCTTTTAACTTATCATCACATATGATTCTCCTCTTATCTGATGGATCCTTCAGAAAATCGCAGAAAATATAAAATAAGATGATGGTCCAACAGAGCAATTGATAAGAATCTAAAAAAGTGGATCGAGCACTCACTGATGAGAAAAAGATAAAGATGCAAGAATATAACAATAAACATGTGTTAAATCACAAAACTTACATACTTGCATTGAGCACATTTATCAGGTTAAACTGAAGGAGGAAGGAAAAAAAGTTTAACACATATAAAATCTAGTCTATCACAAATGACACCTTAAACTAGACGTTGGACATACTTGATGGACAGTGCCATGATAAGCAGGAGCAAAATACGTTTTTTCCTGTTCAGTTTTAAGAAGTAAATATGCCAAACCAATTTGCAACATCAGTGTTCAGCTAGGGTCAAGAAAGCATCTTCTCTTCAGTCTCCAAAATTTCATTCCCATATTTAATTTAGTAGCTTTAAGGCATAAAAACTAGAGTGGCGCTGTTACTATGCCAAACCATTCACCAGCGTAGACACCAAGTCTAACCTTTTGCAGGCCTATCAAATAAGGCAAGCAACAGAGTAGGCTGGTCCATGAACTCATGATAGTAAGGTAACATTCGATATTAAAAGATCAGAAAACGAAAAAGAATAAAATAATTCGAAAAAGGCAGACACAAGGGGTGTGAATAAGCTGTCCAAAGGGCAAAAACAAAACAAAGCTTATAGATGGACCAAAAACAAAGGAAGGCATTGTTAATTTTGCGTAATTTCTATATATTTAGATTTTTTTGAGCAATGGTGTATATATTGGTGAATCGCCTTACATCTCAAAAGACTAACCTATAGGTTTGTGGTGTCCATTGATATATATATATTCTTCTCTACTTTCTTATATTTTCAATATGGAATTCATCCTATCTTCTCTAGCTTCACATGTGGGTTATATAAAAGCATGTTCATTTGTCAGTTTAGCTCATCAAGCAAATTGACACATCATTTAGAAACTTTTATTTAACCGAAGCATGAAACAGTATAAATAATAGTCACCACTATTATCACAACAAAAGTTAACACAGGAACATGAAATACATACTTGCAGATCATTCTGTTTTATGTACTCCCACATTCTCTTGACAACATCAGCTCGGGACAATGCATTTTCACCGGTCCCAAAAAATTTCACTAAAGCATCTGAAAGTGGAAGGGGGGCAAGAAAACCGGAACATCCTTTCTTCTGTCGCTTTTCCTTCTGGTTTGTCTCATTGTCATCTGTATCTGAGCAGAAACAAAATTTTTCATGTTATACAAAACCATCAGTGCAAAAGTACACTACGTTATCCTTATTTTCCTAAGCGGGTAAGTTGTTCAAGTACCAAATGTGTGCAAGGACGTGGTGTAGACACAAAATAACAGACCCAGCAAGTTGATAGCCTGTAGGCTTGAAGTAACCAATCTCACCTTCTCCCACCTGCTTGGACTGCTTCCCCTTCATTGTAGATTTGGCTGGAACTGTAAAATTAGAAATTAATTATTTAATTCATAATGTCAACAGATATCTTGAAACACTATTATTGGAAAACCAAATAGAGGAACACTTAAAAAGTAAGTTAAAAAAGCACAATTCCAAATATTGCAACAACCTTTGACTAGATGGTTTTTTGTCAAACTGTTTATCTATCCCATTAAACCATTTGATAATAAAAAATCAAAGGCAAAAATCTGGCACTTATCATTTCAAACACATACAATAAGACATGCAGTACTCAAGTTAGACTAGACAGAGTCAACGACTCGAGTACAAACTGAATGCATAAGATTTTCTTGCCAGCACATACCCTATAGACATTTCAGTGAGGAAGAAATTTCCTAGTTTAATGAACGTACACACACTGCTTATACTCTAACTACTTTGGTTTTTGTTCAGGTGGTGCCCAAAACAAGGTTCATGAAGTCTGCACCACAGACAGCTGTATGAAAGGAAAAAAAATCATTTGCTCAAATAAAACTACAATAAGCATCAGAACTCATCCTATACTTCAAAATGCAAGATGACACTGTTTCCACTCAGAATTCAGAAGATACATGAGAACCACAAGGTCACAACTAGACCAACAGCAAGGGACAGAGATTCCCCACTTGAACCAAACCCCGGATATGTAATATTAATGGAGGTAAGATTTTTGGGAAAAAAATGATATCAGATATCTAGCATCAATGCTCACAAACTTTGAAACATAGGGAAAAAGAAGAACATTAATTAAAATATATACCATCTTCCTCATCCAGTGGCCATATGTGTCTTGACAGGGCTTTATTCATTTTAAACATGTTGATAGAACTGACATGAAAGAGAGCATGTAAGGATTCATCACATATTATATTTCTCTTATCCTTTGGATCTTGCAAATTGTTCTCCCGAATATAGATCCATAGTTTCTTTACAACCTACCACCAAAACAATGATGGGGATTAGGAAAACAAAGAAAGAAAGCATTCATCATCAACAACATGAGCCAACAAAAAACAGCGAGGAATTTTCAGCAATTCAATCAACTTACCTCTGTTCTAGCCAATTCAGACACCCCAAGTAATGTTTGAAGTTGTGGAGAAAGACTACACAATTTGGTAAAGCCGCCTCCTCTTTTCTTGACATCTTTATACACTTTAGTTGATCTATTTGACAAGATAGAATAGTGGAATTTAAGAAACATCAACTCCCGGAGGTCATAAATTAGAGGCACATCAGACTACAGACACCTATCAGTAGATGTATTAGGTTCCTAGGCTGACAAAGTACAGTGATCCTAGATCTCAGATATATATAACAGAATAAGGTTAATTCATTACATAGACTTAAAATACTTAAAATTACAAACTAAGTAATGTGTTTCATAGAATCCCTTTGAGAACTTCATTGGATTGAAAATTCTCTGCAATATGCAAAGCCAACTAAACCACAAGGAGTAGCTATTGTCAATTTCCTAAGCACTTCTCAATTCCAGAGCATAAACTTTCAGTAAGAGTAGAGATCAATAGTTTAAAAAATCTTATTCCGACACCAGTTTAAGAACAACAACATCAATGATAGAGAACTTCATAAATTATTTGCATCTATCAAATGAGACAATGCAATTGTTTGACCAAGAACAAGAGTGATCTGAACTTATTAAATTCAAAACGCATAATAAATGTGAATACAACCAAAAAACTACTGCAATTTAATCTTTGCATGTACTTCAAGAAAATTTTGTTCTTTGAAAACAGAGTCATAGAAAGAAAAAAGAGTGAACTGAAAAAAGATAATTACAACACAAGAATAGAAAATGCAAGAGAAATTAACCTTTTTTGCTTCCGTCCTTGCAAATTATTCTTTTCCTCTTCTTCCTCCTCTTCTTCGTTTACTTCTTCATCCTCTTCTACTTCTTTGTTTTCTTTGTCTGCTTCTTCTTCCTCTGGTTTGTTGGTATCTGCAGACACAAAGTCATGACTTATCTTCTGCTTTACATATTCTGATTTTCATGAATACTTTTGCATTAATATTCCAATTAAATAACTAAATTATACAACTTAAGGAAGTCACCTCTAAAGGTAAATGATAGAGCACACTATAGTATACCATAAGTGAAATTAGGCAGAAGTCAATATGAAATCCAGTTCGTGTCATGTGAGTTGATGTTGAAATTGCAGAAAAATGTAAACATCTTACAATAATCCAAATGCTGGAACAAATAGATTAGATCATATGAAAGTACCATCTTCTGCACTCAAAGGCCAAATATGCTTGGTCAGAGCTTTATTCATTTTAAACATGTCAATAGATTTTACATGGAAAAGGGCTTGCAATGATTCATCACATATGATTTTTCGTTTATTCTTTGGATCCTGCAAACTATTTGCTCGAATATAAGCCCATATTTTCTTCACAACCTGAAATCATAGTAAAGGGGGAAGAAAGTCAAATAATCATTCCAAATTTTCAATCCTATACAGCATGAAGTAACAATTTACTGCGAACAAATTATCTGCACCTGAGTACATAGTAGATTTACCTCAGGTCTAGCCAATTCAGGCACTCCACATAATTTTTGAAGTTCTGGAGAAAGGCTACATAATTTGTTAAAGCCGCCCACTCTTTTCTTGACTTCTTTATCCACATTCTTTGACCTAATAGTTGAAAACAACCAAGTTTAGTAACATCAATATCAATGGCATAAAAAAAGGTAATATCAATGTCAATAAATCAATTCATGTTTCCACACTCAAGAATTTATGACAAACATGCAGCTGTTCTAGTATTCTGATGCACATCAACTCATCATAACCTCCAAAACCAACTAAAAACTAAAACAACAAAACAGTCATGGAATTTCTTACTCAATGGAAGAACCATACATCCATCCATACTTCACCAATTTTATAATTATTTCTTTTTTCAAACTTATAAAGTTTCAAAAGCAATATAAGCTTGCACAGCCAATATTCTCACCGCCAGCAGAAAACATAATCTCCAATTCATCATTGTTACAATAGATTGACCTTCAACTCCTCTAATATCTAATTGTAGTCTGTTTTTATCACCTACATTAGGCTTACAAATTTTCAAGTAAATTATTAAATTTCCATGAATTGTTTTCCAATAACCTAAACAAACACAAGTAGTCCGAAAAGCCAAAAGAATCTTTGAAACCAATAATTTCAACACTACTCATTCAACCATGCCATGAAATTCAAACACCAAGTTTTTGAACCCGCGATAAAATTCCCAATCAACCGCTCAAAAACATAGTTCCACATATAAAACACTAAAACCAACACAACCCAATTCCACAAATGTAATCAAACCTATATACCAACTATAAAGCAATCAACTTTACTTCCTTCTCTAAACTTTCAACTCAAAGTATGCATGGAAAAATAATAAAAGTTAAAAAAAAAAAAAATTATATTTCTTCATAAAACCAACACAACACAATCAATATAACAGAAAAACACAAAAAGAACGAAACTTTACTCTGCAATTTCGCTATCAGTCTCTTCTTCTTGAACTTGCTCGTCTTCTTGAACGGCGTAGTTTTGGTTGTTTGGTTCTAGGTCATTGTCGAGGGTTTGGAGGAAAATGTCGATTTGGTCTCTGACAAAGGCCTTTCGGTCGGATAAGTCGACCTGGAAGTCGAGCTCGAGTTGGCGGCGGACGGTGGCGGCGGTGGCGGTTTGGAGGTCGGAGGTGCGGAGGATTTGGTGGAGTCGGGTCACGAGGTCCGAGTCCGATACCATTTGGTAGCGAGTTGTCAATATCGATATATATGGTGGTCTTTTATTTTTTCCCGGGCAACAGGTAAATCATGAATGGAAGAAAACGGTGTGGCGCATGGTTTGGTTTTTAGTTTCGCAATCGTCTGGGGATAATTTTGGAATTTGGAAATTATAATTTATGTCCCAAAAAAATTAAAATTTTGTTTTTAGCCCGAAAATGTTTTTTTTTGGGAAAACTTCATTTTAGTCCCTAAGATTTTTGAAAATATCAAATTTTTAAACATCTATTGAAAATAGCTCTTTTAATCCCTAACTTTTCCAAAACTCTTCAAAAAAATCCAAACTGTTAGTTAACTAACGGTCAACGGCGATAGAAAACTTAAATGAGAATGGTAAGATGGTCTTTCCATATGAAAGACTAAGATCGTGACACCTGAATAACTAAGATTTTAAATATTAAAAAAATTAATTTAAATAATTTATTATATATTTCAAATTAATTTGATAAAAAAAATTGAAAAAAAAAATTAGATCTCCACCGTCCATCCGTGATGGATGGATGATGGAGAATTAATCTGATGGTTTTCCACCATCTTCAACACATCACCATCTCCACCATCAAACTAGGTCCAACCAGTTCATCAATTTAGTGGATCTCTATCATCTTCAACATATTAAGCCAATCAACCCTACCCAGTTCATCAACATCATCTCCCATAGTATTCAACATCATCAATAATTCCACAACATCATCAACAACATCACAACATCATCAGCATCATCTCTCTTAACAAAAAAATCATCAGCAACATTAAGAGCAAAAAAAAAATTCTCTGGTTCTGAGTTCTGGGTTTGTCAAACCTAGAACCACTAGCATCGAACCCAAAAACCTGGTTCTTGGGTTCGACGAACCTATCTGGGTTTGACGAACCCAGAACCCCAGGTTTATGGGTTCGATGAAACCTAGAAACCTAGGTTTCTGGGTTCAATGCGAACCCAGGAATTGATCGAACCTAAAAACCTGGTTCTTGGGTTTGCATCGAACCCGGAAACCTGAGTTCTGGGTTCGATCGAACCCAGAACCAGATCCACAACATCACAAAAAAAAAAAAAAAATGAAAGAATGAGAGAGAAAGAGAGAAATGAAGGTTGTTGCAGCTTATGAGTTCTCGACAGAGGTTGTTGAGCTCGTTGACGACAATGGAGGTGACGTCGAAAGCAGACAACAAGGGAAAGTGAGATGGAGGCGAGAGATATGAGTTTGATGGATGGTGATCCAGTTTTCATTTTTAGGGTTTTTATTTTTTAAAAAATTATTGTTTAATTTTAAAAAAAATAATAATCATTTGCAAAAATATGTGTCAACTTTTTATTGGTTAAAAAAATATGTAATATTTTGATTTTATTAAGGGCAAAATGGTCATTTTGACTGTTGAGGGTAATTAAGTCATTTTAATTTTTTTGTTTGGTTTGACTGTCAATTGACTGACGATTTGAACTATTTTAAAGAATTTTGAAAAAACTAGGGATTAAAAGAGTTATTTTCAATAGATGTTTAAAAATTTGATATTTTCAAAAATTCCAGTGACTAAAATGAAGTTTCCCCTTATTTTTTCTTATTTTTTGTTTTTTTTTTAAGGAAACAGTTTCAGTTGGTGCAACATTTCTCAGTAAAAAATTTATATTCATGAAATGTTTTCTCTCGAGTACTTTTATATTTAACATTTCACACGTAATAATATATTTGAAATATTAAATAAATTAAGAATGGATAAAAAATTATTAAAATTTTATTTAGATTAAAAATAAAGAATATAAATCACTTGAGCAACCACCAAATAAGAACAAATTTTCCTCCATCCAATGTGTCTTATTAGCAGCGAACGCTCATTTAACCTCGGTTTGAATTGCCCCCAACGCATACGGTGTCTCCAAATAAAAATAATAAATTTACAATCACTAATATATCTACAATTATTACATCGGAAACTCTTCATTAACTAGTTGAATTTACTAGTAAGTTAACTCTGCATGTAGTTTCGTATGTACAACTCTCATAGATTGCCCAAGATGACTTGGTTGAAAATCTGGTGGCACTTGGCCTGTTTCGTCCTAGGGAAACAGAACCAATCTTCATGGATGGGAGTTGAAATCATAATTTGGTCTAAGATACAAACAATCCACAAGCACTACACACTGCCATCATCATTGTAATCAGAAGCATTCCCATCAGAATCAGACCCACTATCAAAGCTGATGTTTTGGGTTTCTTCTTCTCTTCTGTCAATTGAGGTCTCAACACTTGCATTCACAAAATCTTCTTTTATGTCATCCAAAACGTAGGGTTCTATGAGTTTCCAGAACTCTGTTGAATTGCTTCCGAGAAAACCTAACCAAAAGACTCTCCCCTTCTTCTTTACCCTGCAATCAAGGGATTTTGCTTTTAATGATTTGACAACCTTCCCGACGCCCTCCAGGTTTCCTTTCAGCTTTAATAAAATATCTCCTGATGATTTTCTGTGGCCTCCGTACATAAACCAGTATGCCAAAACGCGTGGTGATAGCCACCGATGGATTAACTTGGGAATTGTGGATCGTCCTTTTACCCAAAACTGGTCTGCATAAAATGCAAAATAAGGATGTGAGATGGTAGCATACCTGTATGGTAAATCATCTACATCATCGCTCAGTTTGCTGGAAGGATGTAACCACTCATGATACTGATCATATAAATGTCTTCGTAAAACAGAATGCATGCCAGAATTCTCATTGAACTCAAACATGAGCCTGTGATTCTTCCCATCCTCATGTGATTCGATACACAAACCACCTAATAGCAAACCCACTAAATTCTCTCTTTGCTCTTTGCTTAACTTCAGGCTTACTGGTTGCTTATCCTGTTTCCTTGTCGAGCTCAAGATATAGTCAACTTTTTCCATCAAAGAGGGTTCAACATTGTATTTCTTCTGGCACATCAGAACATAGATCTTTTCTGCCTTCACATTGTCCCTGGAAGAAAGGTACCCACTCAAAATAAGGTTGCATGACCTAGCGTTAACACCAACCGTTTCATCATTACGCATTTGGTTAAAAACCTCCTCAGCTTTGTCAAGATTACCAACTTTCATCAAAGATTCCAAGTATATATTGCAAATAGTACGGTTGGGTCGACATCTCTCTAGGCACTCTGAGAAGGCTGAATGTAATCTATCATGCATGCCCAAATAGAGGTATGTATTTGTTAGATCAATATAAGAAGGCATAAGTGGCTTCATGCCACACTTTACAAACTCATCTAGAATGGATTCTGCAAGTTCCGTATTCTTGGCTTTACATAACACCTCTATGATTTTGTGATATGCTGGAACTGTAGCAGAACCCAGAAGCTTCTGCATCTCCCTGAATATATCCAAGGATTTCATAAATTCTCCTATCTTGGCATAGGCTTCCATTCTATAAACAAAAGCTTGAGAGGGGATGCCATCATCAAAATCAAGAATTTTGAGCCATATTCTTTCCGCTTCTTCCACATTCCCTTCCTTTGAGCAAACTCTAAGGACAGACAAAAGTACTTCTTTGCACTCCTCAATTCCCGCTTGTCGCATTTCATTTCTCAGTGACTCTATCCTTTCTTTATCTGAAGTGTCTTGATAGCTATGTAGCCAGATTAGACCAGCATAAATATCCTTCTGTATCTCTAGTCCAGTCGTCATCAGATTGTGAAAAATAAACTCAGCTTGTTTGAGGTAATGTTTTGACGAACCACCAGTTTTGCTTATAAGAGCTCTGAAGAGAGAATTATGCAAACTGAGACGAGGCTGGTATCCTCCCAGTTGAACCATACGATTATAAATGATACATGCTTCCTCCAAGCAACCTTGAACTGGTGCACTAAGATATGCAACGATCAAGATGTGAAAAGTAGATTCACTAGGCACACGTCCCTGATTAATAATATCATCAAATATCTCTCGACATTTGGCAAACTTTCGCTCCTTACCCAAATAGTCTGCCAGCTTGGTAGCAAGAGCAAAATCAAATCGATACCAATGTTGCTGCATCATCCATTTGTACACCTGAAACACATAACAAACGATTTTCAGTAACAACACTCCACCTTATGGCAACAAAAAACATGACAGGTAATCATATAACCAGAAAAGACTTCACATGTAAAAGTAAAAACAGGAGCAAATTGAAAACCAAAAATTCCTTGCACAGACATAAATCAGATAGTAAACTGATGCAAAACAAAGCATGGATAACTCATCTTGGGCATTAAATTCTTGTGCATGGCAATATATCCGATGCAGAAAGTGGATGTTTGTTAATATAAATCATATCATAACCGAAATCCAAACATTACTTCCAACATTGAAATTCAGAATTGCCTCTTCACTTTCACACCCTGATAAAACCCCGTAAGCCTATGTAAATATACAAAAACACCGTAATGCAAAAACTTGCCATCCAACTTAGCAAGCCATAAAAGATCACACATTATCAACCATAGAAACTAGAATGCCCAATTTTCCACCTCAATTTGACCGTAAAACAAATTGCTAAAAAACAAAGTAATCTTTCATCTCTTATCGTACAAACCTTATATAAAAAGTCTTATATCCTTAGATGAGTCATTTCCTCCCAACTTAAGCTTTTAAATTGTGTTCCAAAAAAAAAAAAAAATACTTAAGCTTTTAGATCTATTGAATACTAACATGTTATCAAAACTTGACTTGTCCTAGGTATCCTAGGTTCAATTCCCCCCACATGACCGTATTTGAATTTGTTGTCGGTATGTATATAGACTTAATCAACGTGACAAGCCAAACAGTCTAGTACGTTAAAAGGTGTATTAGAGAGTCTTGTATCATTAGTTGGTCAGTTTCTATCAGCTTAGACTTTAAACTAACACTAAAAACTTATCAACTCCTAACATAAAAAACACCACAGCATGCAAACATGAACCCAGATACTCCACACAAAATTCAACCATATAAAATCCAAAAAACCAAAGCGAGCAATCAAAAAACAAACTAGTACAAAGAGCCTTAACCACTAATCAAGAAAATATACCCTAAAACCAGCCTCATTTTCGCGAATTCGCATACAATGTACAGTCACGTAAGTGGCGTCCTCCTGCCTCAACCACTTCCTCTGCGCATTCAAAAGCCTCACAAGCGTGCCCGCTGAATGTACAGGCAACTCTTTACAAAGCCAAGCCAGCTTCGACCTCCTCCACTGCTCAGGCAGCTCCTCCAGCTCCTTCACCTCCAACGACGGCGCACCCAGCTGCCGCATTTCGCTTCCCGCCGCCCCCACATTGAACCCCTCTTCGCTGCCAAGCCTTTCACTGCTGTTAAAGTACTCCCACCTGTCTTCCTCGGATGAGCTTCCTTTGCTTGCCAAGTGTTCGACGAAAGCACTGTTAGAAGCGGCGGAGGCGGAGGCGGAGGCGCGCGGCTTCAAGGTGGTGGAGAGAGAGTGTCGGAGGAGGAAGAGGTGGCGGCGGCGGCGGTGGTGGAGAGAGAAAGAGAGGGAGCGGAGAAGAGAGAGAGAGGCAGCGAAGGTGGTTTGTGTCGTTGGGGTGATGAGTGGATACCTTGAGATTGCGAGCATGCTTGCTTCTTTCGTTACTTTGGCTTCGCCAATCCTAAACCCGCTTAAATCCCGTCTGGTCTTCAAACCACCACCATTTTATTGACACGTGGAAACTCGCAAATTAAATCCCGTAACACCAACAGGTATTTATTTCCATTACACGTTGTTCTTTAGTAGGATCGATTAAATTCACAAATTGACTCTAAGTAATCAAAAATTTTAGCCTCATTTTTATCATTTAAAACATAATATATGGGTCATGAGTCTTCTCTTGATAGTAATTATCATTTTTCCGGTTATGAAAGTAGTCATTCGGATCACACTATCAATAATCTATCTCAGTAGATCCTAACAATCATCTTATTAGTATGTGTCAATGTTTAAAAATATATATATCTATTTCCATTTTAAGGAAAAAAAAATCACTACATATATACATAAATATACATAGTGAAATATATGGATAGGAAGAAAAATTAACTTAATTACTTAGTTATAAGTTGATGTATTTATATATGTACCAGTAAATATTAAAGCATTTCATTTGAAATTTCTGCAACACAAAATTTATATGATTACTATTTCAAAAAAAAAAAATCTATTGATTACGTTGTGATTAATAGTTATTAGATTTTAATGTAAACATATGAAAGTGGGGTCGTTTGTTTTTTTGTCTGAAGACTGAACAGTGCTACTGAAGATTGAAAACTGAATAGTGACTGAAACCTGAAATCTGAAAGACATGTTTGTTTTTTTTTTTCTTACCTCTGAATGTATAGTAATCTTGTTTGTTTTTTAAAATTAAAATTGTCTGAAAACTAGTAATTTGACATTTATGTCCTTTTACTATTAATTGTTATGTAACTTTATTTGATATGATAAAAAAATACAATAAATTATTTAACAAATACTAAAACGCATATATATATTCATAATTAAAATAAGATGAATTATTATAATAGAGTCAATTAAATTTATATATTCAAATAAAATAAAAAAACAAAATGGGCTTAAATTGAATTATTATTACAACAAAAGTTGAAATTATAAAATAATATATATTTTCTACTATAATTAAACAAAAATAATCAAATACTTAAACAAATTGATTTGCAATTTGGTCTCCGAGTTATTGTATAAACACTTGATCTGATCTTCTAAATTCATTGTTTGTGCTTGGTGTTTAACTTTGATCATTGATATTGTCACCATCCAATTGAAGCTCCTCATCATCATATTGGACGAATAGTTCATCATCAAATGATATTTTTCGACTCTATATAAAAATTTGCCCTACAATTTTCGCTATTTTAAGACATCTATATAAAAATTTAAAGTTGAAATTATCATAAAAAATCAATGATATCATAAATTAAACTACCGGCATGCATAATAATTTTGATAAAATAAACAAATCAACAATAATAATTAACAATATTATGACAATGATTGTATACATCATTGGCAATAATAATGGAAAAAAAAAAAAAAAAACACTAACAACAACAATAATGAAACACTAGCAACACCTACAACAATAATCAATATATATATACCCCACAAAAACATAAAGACCTGTTGATATGTCCAAGGGCACCCCATAACAGTTGACAGAATATTGTCCAGATTTATGGTGTTCCCATCAATAAAACTTTGAGATAAAAAAATCAAAAGAAGAAACAAATTCTACAACAAATCCAATATAAAGAAAATGAGAAACTTTGAGGTTCTATTAAACACAAATAAACTCGATATACACAAGCAAATTCCCATCAATATATATAAACAACAACACAATGAAGCTTTAACAAATAAACACAATATGAGCTACTCCACAAGTAGTTTAATAAAGAAAATCAATAAAGATTCTTACCAGAATTTGATCAGAGAATAAATAGGAATCTAACTATAAAAAAATTTGATGTTGAGATGTTTAGGGTTTTTATTTTTCAATGTTATTTGTTAAAGCATTAAAAGAAATTTATATAATATATAACTAGGATAAACTTGGAAATATGTTATTTTGGAAAGGATAAACTTGGAAGAATATATTTACAAAATCATCCAGTGATTTGGTATTCAGTGAAAAGTCAAAAAATGTTACTTTTTTTTTTCAGTGGTTTTTGGATGGTTTTAAGTGGTTTGACCTAAAAAAACAAACAAAAATATCTTAATTAGCCTAATTCAGCACCATTAAGTGTTAAGTGGGAAAAACAAACGACCCTTGTACTAAGGCATCTTCCCTAAGGCAGCTTGTTTCTTCCATATTTGGAAACTAATAATAATTAAATTATTTTATACCTATGGAGAGATGGAACTATACTAATTTTATGTAAATTACATAAAATTCCGAATTAAAGTTTGCGAAGTGTCCATTTGTTGTGTTTTTATCGTACACTATTTGATAAATCAATATTAATCATCATCCATTGTCAATGAGTTTGAATCATTAGTTATCTAATTTTTATCCGAACAACTTTGAACCATGTGTATTTTTTATTTTAAGATACTTTTTGCGAGGGAGATGACTTGAATCCGAATCACCGTCAAGTGAAATTAGCACTCTCCAACACTAAATCATATTAGACAACGGTTTAAAATATGAGTTTAGTTGTTCTAAAATTTATAAATGATTAGCAATTGAATAGATTTTTTTGGTCCCCTTGGACTTTTTGGAGTATATAATTTTGTAAATATTATCAAAAGTATTTAAAGAAATTCTAGGCATGTTTAGTGTTTATTGTTTTGTTTCTGTCTTTTGTACTATCCTTCACGTATACGAAAACATCTCCATCATCAGGAAAATTTACTTTTGCTCCACTTAGCCGTTCAATCCCTTTTCTTCGTTGTATATTGATAATAACTGCTTGCATAATTACCATTGCATAATCACTCCAGCACCCTATCAGACATTCAAATGTGATTAACCCATGTGGGTTAGATCAAGTAGGTGCGTAGATTTGACCCATCTAAACACTGGTTTAAATCTGCTTTGACCCATATGGATGTCTAGGCCCAATTTTGTCTCATGGACTACTGCGGCCCACATAGTAATAGTTTTTTAATCTTTAAATAATTCATGAACAAACGATGAAAAAAGGGTAACAAATAACTTTGTTAGATAATTTCAATGGAGAAAAAATTAAAGGACAGAAAAAAAAGAAGTGATCTACAAGCCTAGTTTTAGATTTGTGTGATGAATAATGACCTGTGTTGAAATCATTATACCTTCTTGTTATTATAAAAACTTGGTAAAAACTTAAAAATCATTCAAAATTTTTTGTTGAATGTCTACATAGTTGTCAACAAATTAATTTTCTTTTTTTATTTTTAAATTAAAATATTATAAATTTGAGTCTCCAAAAATAAGGTGACTTGAATCCAAATTCACACTGATATAGATGTGAGAAGCTTATTTTTTACCAATCCCAACCGTTTTAACAAATTATTAATCATTAAATAAAGTTCATTTGTTTGCATATTTTTGTTTTTGAACCATTACAGTTTAGAATTAAGGAAAGGAAAATGACTCAAATTCATGAACTTATTGATATATAAATATGAGAAGTATAAAATAAACCCCATATTGTTCTTTTATTATATAATGCATATATCAATGTTTAAAATTTAAATAATTAATGCACAAACAGTTCATAACACTGATCAATTTTTACTTTGTTCATTCGTGTTCTCAGTTCAACCTACAATTCATAGGTATTTATAATGGGCTAAAATGCAAACAAGAATATCTTTGACGTAAGCCCATTAGAGGACCAATTAATAAACTCAATCTCACGTCACCATTCACCGAAACAGATTTGGGTACATATGGATGGGTTAAACAAGCTCATCATGCTTGCCATTAAAAATTTGAGTGTGCATTCATTTATCAACCATAAATAACTTCAACCAATGAGTTGGACAATTTATAGTGAGTTAAAGCAAGAAAAATCCAATCAAACTTCATCTCTATTAACCCAATTCAAGCCAATATAACTCGATATTCTAAATTGTACCCTTCATTAGTAACATAAAATATTCTAAACTAGTTTCACTCATTATTAACTTTCCCAATTTATATATTATCTTTTAGTAAAAGTAGTTGAATATTTTTTTTAACCTTAAGTGTTACATTTACTCTAAAACACAAGGATTATACAGTTTTATTTGAATTTAGCCCATTTAAAAAAAAAAAAATCAGTTATTATCCAACGTATTCTTGACACATGTCATCTCGAGAAAATAGAAAAGGGAAAAGCTCCTCTCATATCTCTCAAAACAATTGATTTTCTCATGGAGTTGTTATTTTTAATTACAAACACAAATGTATATATAAGGTTGTTAGTGCCCTATCTGCGAGGGCACCACTTTCCAGCAAACCAATAATTTGGGTTACCAATGCCCATCCCTTTTGGCCTCTAATATTATTATTATTAAACCATCACTAAATCTCAACCAAACATGAAAATGACACCATTTTATACTAGTTTGTATAACAACCAATAGACTTGGATTATTATTTGTTTATAGGTTTCCCAATTTTGATGACTCTTTGTACTCCATTAGTGTTTGCTTTTATCAAATAAATTAATGTGTTTGATAATTTTTTTTAACTTCGAGTGAGTTCACGTCTAGATCTTTCCAGTAATGTCCGTTACCAACCATGCTTCTAAATGTAAATAAAAAAATAAACGAGAATCTCCAATTAGGATCAAGCAAAGTTTACTTTAGAGAAAGATTAATTTAGTCTAAGGATATAATAATTAGACATCCATGGTACATGCCGATAAAAAAAAAAAAAGAAAAGAAAACATTGGTTAAAAAAAAGGGAAAGTATTCGATATACCCCATTCAATATATGTAGGGAAACTCTTCGTAAATATAAGCGAAAGAACAATAAGTTACTAACTATTGGGTTATGAATGATTGTATATATAAAATTATAGTCCTAAATTATTTTTATACAATATTTTTAATGTATGGTTTAAAAATTTATGTTGTATTATGATTATCGTTGTACAAAAGTGCAAAGCTGGTATCCTAATAAAACAATATCTTTAATAAATGTAAAACCAATAATTGTGTGATTTTTTTTTTTTCTATAGTAGTAGTTCAACTGTTGAATATAAAGGTTTTATTTTCTATTTATTTTATATGAGATATTACATCACGTTGCTTGGAAAATCAAAGAATAAATACACTGACTGCGTCTTTCGCCCCCGATTCATGTGTCGTTGTCCGCAAGCCACCACTATCTTTGGTTCACATCCCCATTTAACAAAAAACAGACACTGTTGGATTTTGGGAAAAAAAGAAACAAAAAAAAAAAGGAAAAGAGAAACGGACACTGTTATTACGAGATTTCTTCTCTCTCTTTAAGAAAAAGTCAGAGGAAAAGAAATAGAAAATAAATTAGGGCGGTTTAAAACCGTTTTTAAAATAATGGTTTTGAAAACTATCTTTGAAAATGAAGAACATATTTTAAAAATATAATATGTTTGGTAAGATTTCTCAAATATTACTTTCAAAACCAAAAAATTATATAAATGTGTTTGATATTGGTTTTAAAAATTAGTAAAATAGTTGTTTATAGGAAAAATTTTGATTTATTTTAAAAATATGTTTTGAAAATAATGAAAAATATTTAAAAAAATTATCTTTTATTTTTTAGTTATCATTTTTTAAAATATGTTCTCCATTTTTAAAATCACGTTTTATAAAATAATCTACCAAATACTTTTCATTCATTTTTGGTTTTTGAAAATGAAAAATCATTTTATAAATCGAATCCAAACAAAACCTGTCTCTCTAAAGATGCAAAGACAAATTCGAGAGTTTCAAAATAAGGTAAAAAATGATTTCACATCTTTTACCTCTTTCACTTAGTCTTCGGATAGCGAACATCCTTGTTAATATAAAGATGACCCATATGAGACTATCTTGAGACTAAATGGATTATGAATAAATGTTCATTCTACTTAACGAAATCAAATTCAAATATTAAATTCAGAAGAAAAGAGAAAAACTCTATAAAAACACATAGAGCTAGATCCATAGAAAAGGGAAATAAAAGGCTTTTGCCAAAGCTAGATTAAGCCACATACTCTTTTACTGAAATTATTAAGAGAATACAAAACACAGTAATGAAAGTGAACGTACGGTTTAAGAGCTACAATAGGAAGTCAGTGATCTCAAGAATGAACTTAGAAAACTAAAACAGAGAGTTCAACCTTTTGAGCTAAGCAGTTATGTGGTTCCATCAAAAAAGCAGGGGGATGATGAATTATCCTTCGATGATATGTTTTGCAAATCAAATCTAAGATAGGAGAACCATCTTAGTCTCCTCTAGCAATAAGAGAGGAAGAAAGTTCAAAGTTTATCAACTCTCTTGATAAGGTACTGATTTAAAAATGACACACCTTTGTCACCATAGCAGTTGAGAAATAGTTCAAACCACTCATATTATGAGTAATTAGGAGTCTTTTGAGTATCATTTAAGCTACCCTTTTCTTGAAAAAATCATTTAAGCATTTTTAATATAGAGGTAATTGTATCATTCTAATACATCATAATCATCTTTAGTGAGTTAATAGATCTATGTGGATCAGGACATTAATAAATTTTATCGTACTTATTGATATCTGACATTAATAATATTTGTCTTCATATGATCATATCATAATAATATATAGTGAGTAAACACATTTATTTGACTGACATTAGTTACTTAATTAATAATCCCCTTTGTAAAAAATGAAAACATGTAAAGTATTTATTGCATTGTTTGTTATTTATATATAGGCAACCCAAAACACACGTATCTCTTTGTGAGAATAAGAGATTAATTATCATGTTATTAATTAATTCACATTGCACTATAATTATGTGTTTATGTCATGGACTTATACATCAGGAATGGATAAGAAATCTTTGAGTTTAATTTCTTGAGTTCTAAACGATCTTATGTTCATTTTGTTAGCCAAATTTGGATCTCTTACCTTACACACAAAGAAAGTACTAAATTTTGAGAAGATGTACACATAATGTCAATATTTTTTAATAAGTGAAATAAATTATACATATATATCCTGTGCAGCTGTACCTTTAAATTATAATAATCAATACGGATGTTGCAGGGGGAAAATATGACTTTAACTAACAATCTTAATGATACAAATAAGAAAGACATAATGTATATAAGATTTTTATAATAAAATATATCTGATTTTAAAAAGTAAGAATCAATCAATCAAATTGATTCATTTTATTCTCTCTCTTAAAATAAATTATATTTCTTATTTAATTCATATATAATGAATAAATTTGATTGATTAATTATTTTTTATATTATAAAAATCTTAAATATATATATATTATTGTATCGGTTATGAAATCTAACATAATTTTAGATTAAGAGCTGTCAGTGGTTCGGATAACTATTTCTCCTATCATATTACAGCGTGCGTTCATGTCAAACCATCAATGAAATCACGCCATGTGGCGTCTTACGTGATTGGATAGTCAAAGTCTCAAACACATAAAAAGACTCTCTTGTCCCTTATAAGCGAAATCGAACCTCCGCACCAAATCACACCTCTCTCCAACCAACCCCAAACAGAAAAAGGTTTCCCTCGTGACTTGTGAAACCTTATCCACAGGTAAACCCTCTTTTCGTCATTTCACTTCCCTGGTTTCCACCCACCGAAAATTGCTCTTATGCAACGTTCTCACCGTAAGATCTCCAATCGAAAGTCGACACACAAACCAAAACACCGTATCATCCTCTTAATTGCAGGTCCAGCAGTGAGGTTGTCCCACCTGATCGTCCTCCTCCTATACACAGCGCCACCACCACTTTCAGACAAAAACCCAGAAAGCCCACCTCACTTTTCAGCAGAAACACCAGCCGGGCCCATTCGCGTAATTTTACTCCACGACAAATAATAATTTTTGAAATATTTCATTTCAATCCCTATATTTTAATAATTTATCCCATTGTTGACTACTAATGAGTTCTTAAGAGTTGTGGTTTCTAAAGTTTTCGAAACTCAGCTCATTAAAATATTTGTTCATAGTAACTAATTGATTGATTTTGAAACGGGTAAGAACCATGATTTCCAGTAATGTATCCACAATCTTATATATATAAGAAAAGTTACACATAACCTTTTAGAAGAGGTAATTGAACATCTTCATACTTACTAAAATGTTATAATTGAACGTTTTTATACTTACTAAAATATTAAGTATTCAATTTTGAAGAAGTGTATTTTAAAATTTATAAAACTGTTATTGTCTAGAACGTGTAAATATTATCTGATATTAAGATAATTCTTTGATTCTTTTAATATTGATTTTAAAAAAATCATTAAATTATAGGGATTAAAATATAAAATTGAATTTTATTGAAATATTAAAATTGAATTTTTTAGAGAAAAGAAAGAGAAAATATCTAACCAGTCACTGCTAACTCGTCATCACCTTTCCTTCCATCAGAGGTCTTCGGATAAAACACAAGACGCAAACTCAGACACAACACACAGCATAACATAACATAACATAACAAACACAACAACCAACAACATCAACAACAACAACTTAGGTAGATATCTAGAGGGAGAAACCCCGTCCGTACATTTCTAGAGAGAGAAACCGAAGTTCCCCTTCACGAGCGCTCTCTCTCTCTCTTCCACTGCAACCAAAAAATTAAAAAAAAAAAAAATCCAATCTTTTCTTTGTTGGGGGACAGGTGAGGCCGCTTTTTCACGAGCAAAACCACATCACCGGTCTCTTTCTCCACCCACAAACCATCCAACGGCTCTCCTCTCGCCACCTCACCACCACCACCGCCTCCCGATCATGCTCTTCTCCCCACCCATCTCACCATAATGTGAACTCTTCTCTTGGGTTCCTCTCTTTCTTCCTTTTCTTCTTCGTTTTGTTTTTTTTTTTCACTCTTTCGGAGAAGAAGAGCTCCGCTTTTTAGTTCTCTTTTGTGTTTTTTGTTTATAGTATATATATTGATAGAACAAGACACAAACAAGAATGGATCGATCGGCCATCACGGTGGGACCAGGCATGGACATGCCGATCATGCACGACAGCGATCGCTACGAGCTGGTTCGTGATATTGGGTCTGGGAATTTTGGGGTTGCGAGGCTGATGAGAGACAAGCAGACTGATGAGCTCGTCGCTGTTAAGTATATCGAGAGAGGTGAGAAGGTTAGTAATGTCCTATAATTTTTGTTTACTTCTACTTGCTATAAAGTTGGTTATTTTGTTTTTGTGTTTTTTTTTTTTTTTGGATTGGTTGTTTATCCAAGTTTGAGTTTTGTTTGGTGGGTCTAAAAGCTCAGGTTCTTTTGTTGGTGGGGTTTGTGTGATTTGTGGTTTAGTCCAGCTTTTGTTGTTTTTTTTTTTTTTTTGGTGGTTGAATGGAAGTTGTAGTTTTGAAGTGTGGAAGTTGGAATCTGAGTGGCTTTTTGAGTTGTTGATGTTTGATGTTGGATTTGAGTGGTTTGGAACAACTGGAATGGAATTTATAACTTGATCATTCCTGTTGTTTTTGTTGGTTGTTTACTTTATTGGGGATCGAGCGTTTTTGGGTTGTTTTGTGTTTGAGGTTTATAGTTTGTGTTTTAGGACATCTAGTTTGTATTTAAGTGTGACTCGCTCTGTAATGGATTGTATTCAATTTTGTAGTGCCTAAATTGTGAGTCTGCTTTAATGGTATTTGTATGGCTATTATGGTTCTTGATCGTATGGTATTTCGATGATTTCTTTAATTGATGTGGTTACTTGTTGATTTTTTTTTAATTGTTTGTGACAGATTGATGAAAATGTTCAAAGGGAAATTATCAACCACCGATCACTAAGGCATCCTAACATTGTCAGATTCAAAGAGGTTTGTTCAGTTCTCGCTCTTTATATGTGTATGTATATAATTCTTCCTTCAGTTTTATGATATCTTGTGATGTAATTATAGGTCATCTTAACACCAACCCATCTGGCTATTGTAATGGAATATGCATCTGGAGGAGAGCTCTTTGAGCGCATATGCAATGCAGGACGGTTCAGTGAGGATGAGGTTTGTATCCAACTTGTTGTTATGTTTTCTTGTAGTGCTCCAGATTGTTTATTGTAGGAACTTTTGCTCATGCTGCAGGCACGATTTTTCTTCCAACAACTTATATCAGGAGTCAGTTACTGCCATTCAATGGTATAGCATTTTTCTTTGATTCAACTGTTTTTCTTTCTTGTCCTGAAGATTTAACCGGGTGACTAACTTGGATCCATTTTGTTGCTCGCCTTTGTATAGCAAGTATGCCATCGGGACTTGAAATTGGAGAATACGTTATTGGATGGAAGCCCGGCTCCTCGTTTGAAGATTTGTGATTTCGGTTACTCTAAGGTACCAAAAGCCAATCTCTTTTTGCTCTTATCGTTGTGTGGTTATGTTGCTTATCTATGACACCTAACGTTTGATATTTAGGTCTGAAACAGAAAATTGTCTGTGAGTACACCTCAAGGTGATGGATTGTACGCTTATATGGTTGTAGAAATTTTATTTCTCTTGTGCCCTTTTAGTTGAGAGTGATTTCATTGTTTGCTTAGATCGTTAGCTGATATCATTTTAGTGTATATCAAAAACCAATAAGTTATTTGTTTATCTCATATCTTATTTTTATTGTGTCTTATTTGTGATTGTTCATACGCATTCATCTTGACTTGATATGGTTCTTGCAGTCTTCGGTGCTGCATTCACAACCAAAATCAACTGTTGGTACTCCTGCATACATAGCCCCCGAAGTGTTACTTAAGAAAGAATATGATGGCAAGGTATTAGATTTCTACTTGTTTAAACCAGCTAAAGTAAACTTCTTTTGAGCTGAAATTCTGTCCAACGAATGATATGTCAAATCTAAATTAGTGGTGTCATTATTGTTAGCACCATTATCGTACTTCTGGAATTTAATTCTGAGTAACTTCTACATTTTATGTTCTAACTCATCATATAAAGATATTGGTACCTTTCTGTTGTCGACAGAACTGTGTTTATCACAAAATCATTAATACTAAAGAGAATTGCTGCATGGAAATATGATTTTGACTGCTTGAAATTATTATCGAATGAACCATTGATGATATATGAAAAACATGGATCCGTGAATTGCCTTATGAATAATGCAGTATCATTAGAGCAAGGATGTCCGTCTTTTCCTGCAAACCTGCATTTATGTAATAGTTTGATACTTAACGATAAAATTATTCCGACCAAATGTGTAATTCAGATTGCAGATGTGTGGTCTTGTGGGGTAACCTTATATGTTATGTTAGTGGGAGCATACCCCTTCGAGGATCCCGAGGAACCAAAGAACTTCCGCAAGACAATACACGTAATTCCTTACACCTTTTCACAGGGATGGCAGGTTTATAACTATGCACGATTAACATAATTCGTTGTTTCTTGCAGCGAATTCTGAATGTTCAATACTCCATTCCTGATTATGTTCATATATCTCCTGAGTGCCGCCATCTGATCTCAAGGATTTTCGTAGCTGACCCTGCACAGGTTAGCATGTTCTTTCACAACCCGAGTTTCAATGCTTGTATCAATTGTTGCTATGCCTTCCAAGGGCCCCCACCTTTAGTTGTTTAGCATTTTGTTCACTCCTAGTTATATTAATCAAAATGCTTGAGAGGACTCACTGCTGTGTCTAAGATATAAAACCTAGAACTTCTGATTTGATATTTATTTCCCTTGGACAGAGGATAACCATTCCCGAGATAAGAAACCACGAGTGGTTTTTAAGGAACCTTCCTGCAGATCTTGTGGTTGAGAATCCAATCGACAGTCAGTTTGAAGAACCTGATCAACCCACGCAAAGCATTGATGAAATCATGCAGATAATTGCCGAAGCCACCATACCTGGGGCTGGTACTCCTAGCCTCAACCAGTATTTGACTGGTAGCCTCGACATTGATGACGAAATGGAAGAGGACCTAGAAACCGATCCTGATCTTGACATCGACAGCAGCGGCGAGATCATATATGCTATGTGATAGTTTTGATGTCAGTGAACTGGGGAAGTTTTGATGGTTCATATTTGCAATGAAGGTTACAGTTTCTCTGTGGGAACTTGGATTACTGGGGTGTGAAGAATATTTAGAAAGCTTTGTCAGTAATTGTCTACATGGCAATGTCAGCTTTGAATATCTACATATCTCCTGCATGTGGTTGTTTTCATCAGAATTATCACCTGTTTTAGTGAAGTGATGCTGTTTCCTGTATTCTATGTTGTTCCACTTTCAGGTGGCATATAAGTACCCCTTAAACGTACTCTTTGTTACACAACAATAATGTAATAATAATGTTGTTAGTGGTTGTATTTTAATAAAGTGTGTACTAGTGTTTGATCATATTGTGGGCTAGAAATTTAGGCTATGTTAGTATGTTTATGGAATCAATATGTTTTGCAAAATAACATATTGTTAAAAGCCTTAAAAATACCACTTAATTGATGTGATAATTTGTTCATTAAACCCAACATAACCATTTTATTAAAAATAAGGTACATCTTGGTTGTAAATGGCTAATTTAAAATTGCTAACTTTAATAAAGAAAACCTGTCACCAGAGTACAAGGTTGTCTGGGTGGTGTAGTTGGTTATCACGCTAGTCTCACACACTAGAGGTCCCCGGTTCGAACCCGGGCTCAGACATTTTTATTTTTGGACTAAAATGATAAAAAAAAAAACGTTTTCACACGTTTCACTTTTTGCCCTGAAACTTTATAAAAATGGGTTTCTAAAACACGTTTCGCTTTTTGCCCTGAAACTTTATGAAACAGGGGTTTCCAGAAAAAGGGAGATAAAATGGGAATTGAACCCGACGTGAATCGAACACGCAACCTTCTGATCTGGAGTCAGACGCGCTACCATTGCGCCACGGATCCACTTTGTGCACATTTGTTAATGATATTATTTATAATAAAATAATAATCTGGACATCAATAATTTTACCCACAACCAACCTAAATCATCACCCAACAGTTTTATGTGACAATGACAAACTGACAATGTGATTTACACAATATAGAGTAAGTGAGATAAATTATCAGTAAGTGACATTTTTACTTATGAATGATGTACCAGTAAGTGTTTTTTTTTTTTAAAGAAGATGTATCGCTAGTTAAAATACAGGTTAAAATAAATCACATTAGTGTTAATTTATAAAATAATTAATTTTTTACGTATGAATTTTATTCTCTACCCTTCTTTAAGAAAAAAGGAAAAAACTGTTGTTCTAGCAATTATTGATCCAAGGATTTGATGGTAACTGGGTGTTCTAAAAGGAAATTATAAGGTTTCCCTTTTAGATAACTACACATTTCTTGACTTTTCTTCTTGAATATTATTAAAGTCAATTTCGGTGACTTGGAAAAAAATGTCTAAGTAGATAAAATTAAATTATATAACGTAAAATACACGTTTCTGATCAAAACCTACCCAAGTAATCTGCCTGCCATATTTAAATAGATGATAAGTTTTTTGTATAAATGCATCCAAATAAGAACCAACAAAATTAAAAACAAAGCAAACCACAGATGCATCTCATGTCAATAATCGTTGTTATTTCCATTGTCATCTTCCTTCAATTCCCTCCAAATGAATCCTCATCATCAGAGCCACTTCCCACCACCAAGCATTTTGTGATGGTTCATGGCGCTTGCCATGGAGCCTGGTCATGGTACAAGCTTCTGCCACTGATCAAATCATCTGGCCACAATGTCACTGCACTTGACTTGGCTGCTTCTGGGGTTGATTCCAAGCAAGTGAAGGATGTGACATCAATTGCTGATTATTTCAAGCCTTTGATAGACTTCATGGAGGCTCTTCCTGTGCACGAAAGAGTGATCCTTGTTGGTCACAGCTTGGGTGGTTTGGCTATCTCCAAGGCCATGGAGAGGTTCCCAAATAAGATTTCCGTTGCTGTTTTTGTCTCTGCCGTTATGCCTGGCCCTGACCTTAACATTTCCACTCTCAAGAAAGAGGTATCATCTTTGCTTTGCTTGGAACAAAATCCTTTTTTCAGTTATATATATTTTTTGATCAGAATATCTCATAGTAAGATAAGAAAACAGTATAATATGTGCTAGATGAAGATTTAAGGAAAGAAAAATATAGTGGTAGAATGCAGAGAAACACAACTGCTTATAATATATGCTTAAAGGTGGTGTGTTAGTTATATTCTATCTTATTAATTAAAAATCACAAAATGAATATATCTTATTCTAAACATATGAAGAAAATAAAATGATACATATAATTGAGTAAAATTTCCTGAAAGTGGGTGTAAATGTAGATAAAGGTGGAGTTGTTGATGAAGATCTTTACACATTTGTTAATTATAGAAGTCCAACTTGGAGAAAATTGAATGAAGACTATCTCTAATATTGTTAGTCATGGAAAGTTGTTTTTTCATTGTCACAGTCATCTAGTAGACAGCGTCCTTGGCTAGACAGCAAATATACATATGATGATGGGCCTAAAAGCCCTCCAACAACGTTCACACTTGGTCCACTGGACTTGGCTTCAAGGCTGTATCAACTTAGTCCCACCCAGGTATACACAACATTTATTCCCTATTGAAGATTTTGATATATGGTCATTGGACATCTCTATTTTTATTTTTATTTTTTTAATGTTAGTTCGTGATCACTCTAATAGAACTTTTGGAGGACTAAAAGATCTGTATTATATCTGTTGGGAGAAACTCAAATTTTTTTACTTTTCTAAGTAGACTTTTTACAACATTAATACATCAAAAATGATTCTTGTTAATTACACATTTACAGTATATCATTTTCCCTATAAAAGTCTAAATAAATCTATTTAATTATAATTCTTATATGCCCTGTTTTAAAAACTAACTATTTAATTAAACAATACGGCCATCAATAATATTTTTCTAAACACACTATTTGCAAAAATTCACTTCTGAAAGATCTACCGCTAAATGCTCGACTGGGAGAAATTTTCTAAGATGTACCCTTGCACCTGAAACATCTAATTAAAAAAATCTTTTGACAGGATTGGGCATTGGCAACCACATTGATGAGACCATTAAGATTGTTTAGTGAAGAAGACATGTCAAGAGAGCTTGTGCTTTCCAGGCAAAATTATGGTTCTGTTAGAAGGGTTGTCATAATTTCTGAATTTGACAAGGTGGTGGAGAAAGATTTTGTATTGTGGATGATCAAGAGGAATCCACCTCATCAATTGGTTGAGATTAAAGGATCTGATCACATGGTCATGATGTCCAAGCCCACACAACTCTGGGCCCATTTACTTGATATTGCTTCGAAATATGCTTCGCGTTAACAACGTTATTTAGAAGTTTTAATTACCTGTTTTACTTTTATAATAATGTGCAATTCTAATAATTATTATTTATAATAAATGCTCTGTTTTTCTTTTTTTATTAAAAGTAGAAATTTTCGTTAAGTTATCTCAAACGGGCATATCTATACAAAAATCACATGTGGTCATTTTATAATAATAAATAATTATCATCTGTATGCAAAATATCACCTTTTATTATTTTTAATATTTCACAGGTCAAATAATAATAATATATATATATATATTTTTTAATGAAATGTCAAATTTTACTTGTATAATTGTGAGGACTGCATATTTGAATAAAATTTATTGACTTCGATCAACAAGACTATATCTGTATATATAATGAATTTGAGTGGATTTATGAAAAAAATTATAAAATAGTGTAGATAATTTAAATAAAAATAAAATTAAACAGAATCTTATATTTTAAATTTATATTCTTTGATTAAAGAATCAACTTAATTTAAAGTACCTTTTATGTTGAAACCTCTTGTTTATTGTTTTCAAAACTCTCCGTGGTGTGAAAACAATTGTCAGCAAAATTTAAAAAAAAAAATCCATATCACATAATTTAGACTACATGGTTTCTTGTGATGAATGAAAAAATAAATTAATAAAAAAACTCTTAAAAACCATTTTAAAATCCCCAAATGAAAAGAAAAAGTAAGTTTCTTTTCTTTTTTCTCAATTTGATTTTAATATCACAGATCATACGCTGATAATTCTCTATAATTTTGAAAAGAAAAATAAGTTATCTTTAAAGAAGTATTTGTTAAATCAAAAGCAAATTAAAATAAATCATAAAACATTTATAGACATTCTAACAACAGAATTCCTCAAATATTTAATAATCATATTTAAGTAAAAGAAAATTAAATAATTAATGTCTCCTTATTCCCTACCTAAATTTGTAATAATGGCCAAGGCATCCTTTACATGGGCATGATCTTGTCGATGACTTGATTCCCTAGTTGATAACACTTATTAATTTAATTGAATATATTATCAAATCCTTAATTATTGGAAGCACATTACACTTTTATATTCAAAAGACAAGAGCAATCAAAAAAGGTTTATCTTTATTATTATTATTATTTTGAAAAAAAACATTAATCTTTTTAACGAATAAGTGATATTTTTTTAAAAAATATGATTAAAAAAAATATAATCTATTTAAATTACAAGAATGAAGATAACGTGTATGATGTGCAGAAAATATTAATCCAATCATTGTTATTATTATCTTACATATTATTTTAGTCGACATTATTGCACTCACAAAATAACAAAATATTATTAGGAACAAGAATTAATGTGATCCATCCATGCCTTGATGCTTGTTAACTTGGTATGTTCTTGTTTATTCCAAAGTTGTCATTGTCTTGGAACAAAAGGGTGTCTCTAAGAAACTTAATTATTCACATACTTCATAAAGAAGTTTTTCGATCTTATCCACTAAATAATTCAAGCCATGCGTGACGCTTAGTTGAGAAAAGAAATGCATTTTGATACATTTGTGGGGTACCAAGGACCCATAATTAATGGCGGACCTAGAAAACACATTGTTCGATAATTTTCTTAGTAATGAAGTTTCCTATTTTTAAGAAATTAAAAGTCAAAAAAATATTTCCTTATAATCAGCGTTATTATAAATAGGTTATAAAATTTTGAAAATATCTTAAATGAGTAATATAAAATTTTCCAAATTTTTTCTTAAATCCAAAGCAAATGCTATAAGAAGTTGAAGAAAACTTTTGTAGAATGTTTAGTTGATATGTTATGTTTATATTAATATGATATTTCAATAATAACATAACACGTGACACTTCTTTTTTTATAAAAAATTAATATTGTTGTCTTTTCTCAATTATGAGAAAATTTTCATTTAAAAATTATATCACATGTTACGTTATTATTTAGAGGTCGGAACAATATTAATTTTTTATGAAAGAAAAAGATCACATATCATGTTATTATTAGAAAAAAATTACAAAATTTTATAACCTATTTTTAAGAAATTAAAAGTCAAAAAAATATTTCCTTATAATCAACGTTATTATAAATAGGTTATAAAATTTTGAAAATATCTTAAATGAGTAATATAAAATTTTCCAAATTTTTTCTTAAATCCAAAGCAAATGTTATAAGAAGTTGAAGAAAACTTTTGTAGGATGTTTAGTTGAAATGTTATGTTTATATTAATATGATATTTCAATAATAACATAACACGTGACACTTCTTTTTTTATAAAAAATTAATATTGTTGTCTTTCCTCAATTATGAGAAAATTTTTATTTAAAAATTATATCACATGTTACGTTGTTATTTGGAGGTCGGATCAATATTAATTTTTTATGAAAGAAAAATATCATATATCATATTATTATTAGAATGTTACATCAATATAAGTATGACACGTTAATTAAGAGCTTCATAAAAGATTTTCTTTGAGATGTTGACAATTTATATGTATAAATATGAGTTTTGATAAAAAAAATTAAAAACTCTAGGATTTTTTTAAAAAAAATTATTAATATTTTTTTTATTACATTATATTACTTGGATTGATTCAAAAAATAAACAGCATTGAGTAAAATCGGCCACTGATAATACAATTCAAAAGTGACTCGTATTCAGAAAAGAACGATCCACATATAGGTAGGGAAACAACTTATACCCTGACGAGAAAAATCAGTCTTTTTTTTAACAAGTGGATGTCGAATCAATGACCATCCAACTGATCATAATGGGCCATCCGTGATTATCACTCCATTGTCGACCACTTGCCATTTATTAATGTTAAATTTGAATCATGACATATATAAAAACTAAAAAAGTATCTTTTAAAAAAAAAAAAACTAAAAAAGTAAATCGCGTAAACATCCTTAATAAGTTATTCCAAAATATCTATCAAACTTATGTATCGAAACTCGCGAGATTCGAACATTAATGGACACCTGTCCGAACAAAACCAGAATCAAACAACAACTGTTTTTATCTTGATTCTTGTCTGAATCTGGAAAAGTCACCACCAATCCTACACAATCTTTTTCTTCCTCATCTATGCAATACCATTTCAAGTTTCCAACATTACAATATTTCAAATCTGAATATTCAAGAGCTGATTATTACACAATAATTCACACCCAGAAATCACAAAAACAAAATAAAATTGTATGCAAATTGCATGACATTATCAATTCTGCTCTTGAAATAATTAAAGAACTAAATTAATCCACAAGAAACTCATCATCACTCAACCAACAAAAAAAAGAGAGAATCACAACTCTCTTTTATGTTACACCAATCCCGAAGCCTGTTTGTACACAAAAAAAAAAAAAAAAAGGAACCCGAAAACCAAAACATTACAAATTTGAAGGCTAGCTGATAGAATTAGAGAGGATGCATCATGCATGAGTTCAGGGAATGAAACCAACGAAAGCGATGGCGGGGGAGTAGGCGTTGGAGAGTTGAGGTGACATGCTCTGGTGGATTACGATGCCAACTGCTTCTGCTACCACCATCACGAACTCTATTGCTAGTTTCACCATTTCTATGCACATCTCCAGTCTCTGGAACACCATTTTTATCACTTTTAATGGTAATGTATTGTACTCTTCTTTCTTCTTCTTCAAATCTCCGCGTCGCTTTGATTCATATATGGTGCTCCAAGTTTGGAAGATCGTGTTTATATGTGTGTATATAAATTATTGGAGTTTTGAAGAAGAAAACGAGTTGATTGAACAGGATTTTATATGGCCTTTCGAAGTCCCCAAGAGACACCTTGGATACTCATCGATTCATCCTATGCTGTTTTTAATGTGATTCTCTCTCTTCCGGGCCTCCTCTCTATAAATCTGTCGAAATCCTGTTTAAAATATATATATATATATGTCTAAATCTATATCTGGTTATTTTTTCGATCTACCATATAATTAACTTTAGATTTGACTACCTTACTGGTTGAGTAATCTTACCTCACAACTATAACCATTAGACTGATTTTAATAATCACTCTTATAATCAATCTAATGGACATAATTGATGAGTAATGTTACTTAACCACTAAAATAGTTAAACCTATTAAGTTTCGAACATTTTTCTCATTTGCATTTCTCAATCATATGAGTTCGAATTTATCTTCTTGAAGTGCGAGTTGGTAATTGGGAATTAAATTTTAAATACTTATAAGTTTATTTTCAAGTTCATGTTAGTGTACAGGTTTTGCATTACATAGTAATTGAATTTTAATTTATGAGTTCACAGAAACAAAAGATTCAAAAATGTAGAAAATTGAAAGATTAATCTTGCTTACAACCGTCAGTATAACTATACATATCGTTATCTTCATCTGCTTTTTATAAAAGAAAAAAAAAATATAAACTACAATTCATATCCCAAAGTCCGGGGGAATTCAATGTGAATTCTATGAGACAAGTATGATGTTAACAGTTTGATTAATTACTGTAACTAGTGCTAACCTATAAAATGTTAGCTTACATTTGTTATATTGATTACCATTTGACTTGTAAAATTGAATATCATATACAGAGTTTTTGATATATTTATTATATCATGTATTTTAAATTCAAATCACGATATATGATATCGGTATATTTGATATCTAAAACTCTTGCATCAATTATAATTATCACAAAATTATATACTCGAGTATAAGTTTTGTGAATCAAGGATCCCATTATTTTACATCGATGGAAGTAAAACTACAGAGATAATAGGAGTAAGAATTAATAATCTATAAAGATATATTGGATCACTTTTTGAATCCGTTTGGTCTTTCAAAAATTGGAAAGAATCTTTAGCAAATTTTGTACTTATGTGAACCATATATTGTAACTTTCTTTTATCAGATGGTTTACACATGAAACATGAGATTAGAATCTACTTGGAGTAGTTTAGAAGAGGTTGATGAATGATAATGACAAATAACCCTATAATAAAGACCACCATTAAATGATGATGACAAATAACCGTATAATAAAGACCAACATTCTCAATATAATTATCACTGTCTATACAGCCCAAGTTGATAAGAAGTGTGGTAGATGTTTATCCAATCATTGAGTAGGCGACAAGCGTCTTCAAGAGTGCAATGACCATGGCTTTTCCATTTAAATACTACAGTATTGAATATTGTACCTTAGCCATATATGTCATCGGCAAAATAATGAAAAATTTGATCACGGAATGGGTCCAGTGAACTGCGGCGTTTGTCGAACACACCATAAAATCTAAGAGTATGACCTTTCAGTCGATCGAATGTGACGGTCGATTCCATGTTGGAGAAAGCTTAACTGTGGAGAAATCTTAACTGTCGAGTGTATACGTTCAAATCAGTACTCCTCTAAAATTATGTAATATAAAATCTTTCGTTTGACTGGACGTGTATAAGTCTTAAATCGTTTCAGACCTTAAATTATTTTAGGTATATTTATAATCTTAAATTGTTTCAGATCTTAAATCATTTTAGGTATATTTATAATATAAGGGGTCGTTTGTTTTTATCACTTTTCACTTAATGAGTATGAATTACACATTTTAAGTGATTTTTATTTGTTTTTTTAAATGATCAAATCACTTAAAACTACTCAAAAATCACTGAATATAAAAAACTACAATTTTTAACTTTTCACTTAATGATAAATCACTTAATGATTTTTTATATATATTCTTCCAAATCTATCATTTCTAAAATAACATATTTTCAAATTAGTTCTAATTTTACATTATATAAATTTATTTTAAATGTAATCAATTAAATATTGTAATGACTAAAATATATATTACTTTACAGTTTTAACTTTTGTTGCAATGGTTCTTTAACTTAAGAACATTTTGTTTATTTTTATTTAAATATATAAATTTAATTTACTTTACTATAATAATAAATTATATTTTAATTATGAATAAAAAATGTTATTAATATATACATAAAAGTGTTTTAGTATTTTTTAAATAATTTATTATAATTGTTTGTATTATATTAAACGAAGTTTTAAAACAACTAATAGTAAAATGATATAAATGTCAAATTACTAGTTTTTAGACAATTTTAATTTTAAAAAACAAACGAAATTATTATACATTCAAAGGTAAAAAAAAAAAAAAAACATGTCATTCAGATTTCATGTTTCAATCACTATTCAATTTTCAATTTTCAGCAGTACTGTTCAGTTTTTAAATAAAAAAACAAATAATCCCTAAGTCTTTTATTTGAATGGACGTATATATTTCAACATATTTAAATATTATCATTTTTTTAATGAGAATATTATGGTTTCAATGGTTAATAAAGATATCAATCTTTTGAAGAGTTTTTAGATATTATTAATATAGAAATTATATAAAACACTAAAGAAAATGGTGAAATTATACTAAGGCATTTTCTCTTGTATGATGGGTGTAATATTTTTTAATAAGTAGCTCTGATTTTGTTTTTTCAATTAAAAGTACATTAATTATAAATTATAACAAATAAAAAATTATTGGATACTTTCTTCTCACATATATATATATATGTATGTACGTACGTATAATCACTCAAAGTCGACGATAAGACCTATCCCTTTTAATATTTAGTTTCCTACTAATTTCCATATATATTACTGTTTTGTTAAATTCATAGTTTAGTTTTTGAAACTTGTGTAATATCTACATATTACAGTGATATATAAATTAATATTTTAATTTTTTTAAATTTACATATAAATGTTTCCTATTAATTTACATATATATTGTTAAATCCTAGTAATATTTGTTTTCAAAACTTATTTTCCTAATTTATAATTTATTATTTATTTATATAAATTTATTTTAAGTTATTATATCTTAACATGGCTTGATATGAATGCAATAAAGATAAAAATACTAAAATTTATGTAAGTAATTAAGATTTAAACATATTTAAAAATAATTGTATTTGCACTTTTTCTTCTGATGTTAATGGTCACTACTGAAAGATTCTTTTCAATTATGTATGTTGATAAGTTAAACTTTATAACAAGATGAAAATATAACTTTCTTATAAACTCATTGATCACATATATTGAAAGGGTACATTTGACTATAAATTAATTTTAAGATTTAAAAGAGTAATGAATTCCATTTTGATTAACAAAGTTAGGGTTTGTATTATTTATTAATTTATTTTTTATAATAAGATTAAATGATATTATATTTAGTTTTTCAATAACTTCTTTTTTCCAATATTAGTAATTTTTTGGGTCAATTTGAATTCATATTTTGGTCTTGGCCCAAAAGATAAAATTCCTAACTCTGCCTCTACTCCAAATGTGACTTCAATCATATTTAATTATTCATCCATTTCACATAAGTAAATATTCTTACATACAATATTGTACGTAAAATATTTTCATCTATATGACCTATTTTAAGAATTTGAAAAGCACTTAAACCATTGAAGTTGCATTTGGGGTAAAAATAAAGAACCCACTCCTTCCCCCACCTCCCTTTATTTTTTTTTACATTTGGGCTAAAAATAATTTTTTCAATGGATCTGACCTTTTTTTTTTTTCCTTTTTAATGGCGATTGAAGAGGATTAAATTCAGAAAAAACTACCTATATCTTATCTTTTAAAATAAAAGTAAAATTTGAATATTTGATCTCTTATGATCTTACCTGTCTACAATAATTAATGTAACACCAAATTGTAATTATTATGCATTTGAATATTCTTCCTTCCTTATCAACATAATATATACTTCGAAATCATTAGAAAGTTAGGCAATCAAACCATGTCATTATCATGTCTCAATGTAGACATCATTGCCGATTTTCAGAATCTGTTTTGGTTAATTAATTAACCTGCCAAACCTTGAATCTTGTATAATTCCACAACTTTACTCATACCTTACACTAAGTGACTACTAATTAAATGTGATTTAAAGGCTGACTTGTTATGTCTTCACTCAATTATGTGACAGACTCTGTATATTTCTATATTTCTTATTTGAGGTCCAATGTTTCAACCGATTAAAAAGATTAGTCCGTTAAATATTGTAACCTAGCAGTATTCTAATTTATAAGTTCAGGATTCGACCTAAGAATCTTAAGATAGTAAGATTGTAACCAAAAAACAATATAATATAAACTAATACAAGATAAGTTCGTCCTCACTAAATGAGCCATTGTTACAAATCTTGAAGAGATGTACACGAAAACTATTCAGGATTATAATATATTACACATATATACATATATATTTGAAATTAGGATTATAATATTGTTGTTCCAACTTGTTAATGACAAAATCTGAGTTTAAAAAAAAAAAAAAAATGACAAAGTCAATCTGTGTGATACCGTAATGGTGACCACACACTCGGGACCTTGCTTAGTGCCAACTACGACACTGCGTGTCATTAAAATATGACTGATTTTCCTTTCACTTTGTGTGAGTTACTCATCCATGCATGTGTAGATTGCTCTTTTCTTGTATGAGAGCTGGCGAGCTGCTCTTCAGGCCGTGCAATTAGTATCTCATCCCACTTGATTCTGATTGTTTCTTAGATCCATTCGAATAACAATATATATATATATATATACAAAATTTGAATCGGTTCTTTCTTTGTCAATCCATGGCAATAATAGGCACTTTTCTAATAATTTTAGCTTTTTGGAAAAGAAAAAGGGCAAAAGAAAATAATAATCATGAGAGTAACATCTCTAAAAGCATTTTAAATTGACGCTTGGCATCAATCTTTTACTTTAAAAGTATGTCCGACTGCTTTAGTTGAAAATTTGAAAACATTAACCTTTTAAATCTTATTCAATTATTATAATAAATTTGAGTTTTGAAAAAAAAGGCATGTGTGATGGGTATATTGCCTGATCCAATCCATCTAGTCGATTTTCAGAAGGTATTAGGGAAATTGAGATTAATCTAACAATCCAGTCTTAATTTTGTTAACAAAATATCAATTAGATATATAGAATATAGAATGTCAAATACAATTTTGAATCAAAGTCAGCACTGAATAGCTCCAAATGAGGTGGCATAGTGGTAGTCATCCCTATCCTTGCCTTTGATTCCAAGGTCACGGGTTCAACCCTAAAAGCCTTCTATTTTATGCGGACAATTTTTTTACTATTATGTAGATGATTCTCTTTCATTTGTGAGTAGTCCTCTTGTATCTTTGGATATAATGATTAGAACCGTGCTTTAGACTATTATCTCAATTGGTTTTAGCAGACGTAATATTAAAAAAAAAAACTCAAAACTGAATAATGTAGGTAACTTATCAGTTTTACATAGTAAAACATTTAAAAAATGTTCTTTTTCGTTTTTTAACTTAAGAGATTCAAGCTTAAAAACCTTTTACTTTATGTGGGCAATTTTTCCACTATTATGTGGGTAGTCATCTTCCATATTTGAGTACAATAATTGGAATTATGTTTTAAACTCTTATTTTAATTGGTCTCGATAAATATAATATTTAAAAAAAATAGTCAAAACTGAATAATGTAGGTAACTTATCAGTTTTACATAGTAAAACATTTAAAAAAGTTCTTTTTTGTTTTTAACTTAAGAGAGAGAATATTTAAAATGTTGTTATTAGAAAGTCACACCAATATCAATATACCACACCAACTCAACGTCTAATGAAAGATTTTCTTCTAGGTGATAAGCTTTCAATAGTATCTCATTATGTTAACATTCATAAATATTAATAAATATTATTAAATATTTTTAATTGTTTGGTACTTTGAATTGAAAGTATAAATTTATTTTGTTGATGTTTATCAAAATTTAAAATATGTGAAACTCAACTATACATATAAAGATTAGTTATTATTTTATAAGTGGGAAAATATTTAATTTTTAATTGAAATGAAAGCCAATTACCCTTCTAATTACTTACTAATAGTGTATATAAAGTTACTTGTAAGCTTTATGTTTTTTATAAATAAAATTAATAAATATAGTTACGTGATTATATATATGTTTTTAATTTTAATAATACTTCATATATTAAAATTAAGGATTTGGTATAATCATTGGATTGGTTTCAGTAACCATTCTTACAATCAATCTAATAGATGTAATTGGATAGTAAAGTTACCTAAACGGTTTGCTAAAATTAAAAATGGTAATGATTTTTTTTTTCTTGAAAGGACAAAATGGTAAAAAGCATGAACTTGTAATAAATCACTTTACAATGGTTTTTAATCATGACTTTGGTACTGAAATTAAATGCGTAAAATTTAAAAACTGATTAAAAAGATCAAAGTTGAAATTACATAGCCTGATACCCACGTGCCATGGTCCACATCACCTACACATATAGCCGTTAAAATTTGAATTAAATATTTCCACAATTCCATAAATGCCCTCACCATTTCCCCTTTTCGCCAAAAAACCCCTCCCAAATTCAAATCCCAAACCCGCGATTGCCCTCCATTTCAAATCTCAATCAAATCTCCACCGTCGATCCCATCTTCCCCAAATTTCAATCCCTCAAAAACCCCCAAAATCCACAGAGAGAGAAGTGAGTCAGTGAGTTCAAAATGTGTCATATATCGAACCTCTATTAGCTTCAAAACAAGAAAAATTTCACCTTTTTGTTACACAACTTGAAAAAATCGCAGCAAATCGATTAGGGTTTTTGTTTCTCAGCTCCTCTTTCAGGTATTATCAGATTCACATTTCAAGTTGTTGTCTTTTTTGTTTTGTTTTGTTTTTTTTTTTTTTTTATAAAATTTGTACCAATTACTCTTGTTTTGATTGCTAGAATGTTGAGAGACTTCAAGTTCCTACGACGAAATTCATCAAAAAACGAAGAGATCGAGAACGTTCCGGTGAACCCAAGAGACTCTTCTGGTTCTCAATCGGGTTTCAACGACGCATCATCCAGGCCTCCACTCAACACATTGAACCCTAGAATCGAACAAGAACAGTCGATTCGAGCGAGGGTTGATAGAACCCCAACGAAGCAGATCAAGTCGAAGAACTCTGAACAGGCTTTGCCTTTGCGGACTCCAGATAAGCATGGAGTTGGGTATTCGTCGAAGCAAAGGTTTGGATGGGGGAGTAGGAATGAGTCTAGTGATGATTTGAGGAGTTTGGTGACTCCTAGAGGAGGGGGGAGTAGGGTTTCGGGGAGGGCGAATGGGAGTTGTAGTGAGAGTAATTGTAATTCCACGCAGAGCACGCCTACGAAGAGTGTGAATAAGCCTCCTAATTCGGGGATTAGGAGTAAATTTGATTGGACTGGAAATGGGAACAGTCGTGGTGGGAATTTTGCTGCTTTGTATAGAGGGATTCCTAGTTCCAATGGGACGGGTACAATTATTAATACTGTTGAAGTGCCTCATTTTGATCTTAAAGAGGATCCATCTTTCTGGATGGATCATAATGTACAGGTAGAATTTGAGTTTTGGCTTGTGTAAAGATGGACCTTTTAGATTTTGTAGTTGTTTGTTTTTGTGGTTTGCTATGTGCGTATGTTGGAATTTGCTTGTTTTTGATTGATTGGTTGAGGGGTACTTATGGTGATGGGTTTGAAATTTACAGGTTCTTATACGTGTGCGTCCTCTCAATGGGATGGAGAAGGCTACACAAGGTTATAATAGGTGTTTGAGGCAAGAAAGTGCTCAAAGCATCACTTGGATTGGGCAACCGGAAACACGATTTACTTTTGATCATGTTGCATGTGAAACGGTGAATCAGGTGTGTGGCTGGAGACCAGCAGATTTGTATAGATTGTTTTTTGCTTTCTTTTTTGAATTTATGAGTTTTGTTTGAAATTTGAATTTTGCAGGAAATGCTTTTTAGGATGACTGGTCTGCCAATGGTAGAGAATTGCTTGTCTGGGTATAATAGCTGTATGTTTGCCTACGGTCAGGTATTTCCTCAAAACAGTCCCTTCTTTGACCTTATTTCGATAATGCAGAGTTAGGAGAATCCCCAAATTCTAGGATGATTTGAACATTTACTCTTGCCTGTAAAAGAAGACTACTTCACAAATTCCGATTGTTTTTGCATCGATCAACTAGAATCGAACTGTAACAATATTTACTTAAACACTTATGCATTATAATTATTGTTTTCCCTTAGTTGCTTCTATTTTAGCATGTCTATAGTGATGCAGTTCTTATTGTACGCTCTTTGTGTACATGGGTTTGTACTCTCGTTTGGGGCTCACTAAGAATGCCTCTGGCTTGCAATCTTGGTGGTAAATTTCAGTTTATTCATGTTTCCTGTTTTCATTCAATTTCTGTACTTGGACAAACAAATTATGGATGCTAAACCTATGCGTCGGTTCTTTCTGTAAAATCTTTTGGAAGTTAGTTTTCAACTGTACTCTGTATTAACTTAAACAACAATGTATATAAGCATTTTTTTTTTTAATTATCTCTAACCGTAACAAAATATCAGCTTAATTTAAATTTGATTGAGTTTTGTCATGCAGACAGGAAGTGGGAAGACATATACAATGCTCGGAGAGATAGATGATTTAGAAGTTAGGCCAAGTCCACATCGGGGAATGACGCCAAGGATATTTGAATTCTTGTTTGCAAGGATCCAAGCTGTAACCTTGTCATTCTATGCATGATTTTGATACATCTAAACACAAATTGTGCTCAGTTTCTGTTTATCTTACATGTTTCTCATTGCAGGAAGAGGAAAGTAGAAGAGATGAGAAATTAAAATACAATTGCAAGTGCTCTTTCTTAGAGATATACAATGAACAAATCACAGACCTCCTAGATCCTTCATCTACCAACTTAATGGTGAGTTGGGCTCTTTCGTAGGTATGCACCCTTATGAATGTTTATGGTGATCTTACAAGTTATTTTCTTTAATTGTAGCTGCGGGAGGATGTCAAGAAAGGGGTGTATGTGGAAAATCTCTCTGAATTTGAAGTTCAGACAGTAGGCGATATATTGAAGCTTCTAACTCAGGTTTTTTTGTCTTTAATTGTTGTCTATTTTCCAGTTGGAAAAAAATTGGAAATGAGGGAACCGTGTCTTTTCTTGCTTCAATCTGTGTTTTTATTGTGCATAGGGATCTTTAAATAGGAGAGTTGCAGCTACAAATATGAATAGAGAGAGCAGTCGTTCACACAGTGTTTTTACATGTGTCATTGAGAGTAGGAGGGAAAAGGATTCCACAACTAACTTAAGGTTTGCAAGATTAAACCTTGTTGATCTTGCCGGTTCTGAAAGGTAAAAAGAGTTGTATCTTAAATTGTTGAACCATGTATACATTTCAACCTCTTGCATGATTGTCATAATGTTAGTATTGTTTTCTATTATAGGCAGAAAACTTCAGGTGCTGAGGGTGAACGTTTAAAAGAAGCTGCCAACATTAACAAATCATTGTCCACACTAGGGTAATTTTAACCGTTAGCATAATTCTTTAACATCTTCTCATTTGTGTTGCTTCATTGTTTTCTTCTTCGACCAATTAACAATATTTTTTACATAATATTATTTGCAGTCATGTGATTATGATTCTAGTAGATTTGGCACATGGGAAGCCGAAGCATGTTCCTTATAGAGATTCAAGGCTGACTTTTCTTCTCCAGGTTTATTCTGAGTCCATGTCCTGTGTCTTGATTAGTTACAATTCTTGGCCAATATTTGATGTTGGGCACTAAAATCAATGCAGGATTCTCTTGGAGGGAACTCAAAAACAATGATAATTGCTAATGTCAGCCCTTCTATCTGGTTGGTTCATATTTTCTTATATGTGCAACAGCATTGCTGTGTTACAACTACGATACACAATCACCAAATTGATATTAACCACCCTTAACTTTTTATTATTATCTACTTATCTTTTGCAGCTGTGCTGCTGAAACACTGAACACTTTGAAGTTTGCTCAACGAGCAAAACTCATTCAGAACAATGTAAGATTGTTTCTATGTCAATGCAGCATCATTAAATTTCTGCAAGGCATGGATCAGTTTTGACCAATTTACTTTTTCTCTCTTCATGGCATAGGCTTTTGTTAATGAAGATGCTACAGGGGATGTCATTGCCCTACAACACCAGATAAGGCTTCTAAAGGTGTGGTAGTCCATCTGATTGGTAAATTTTGATATTGCTTATTGCATGCCTAATATTTAAAGATTTAAGCTGGGTGTTATTTTTTTTGAACAGGAGGAACTTTTGCTTCTTAAACGTCAGAATATTTCCAGGTCCTTGTCATTTGATTCAATTTCATTAGATGCAATGCAAGTAGAGGAAAGTGCTTGCATGGCGAACAAATATGAGATGGATCAACAACCACTTGATTTCCTTGAATATGAGTCCAAAGGAATTGTACGATTGTCTACTAAGCAGGTATCCTAGTACAGACTAAATTGATTCAAGTCAAGTTAGCCCATGTTTACAGTGACTATGGAAGGATTCAGAGGATTTTCAACTTATTTTTAGACAAAGTAGATTGACTACTTTTTTTAAAGACTGACAAGTGCATAAGCATTCAAACATAGGCTTCAAATTGAAAACTGAACTCGGATTTACTTGATTACAATTTACGTTCTTTATGTTTCTGGTCGTATGACAATGTGCATGGTTTCATTTATATCACTGTCACTGATAATTACATTCTAATGGAAATGATGATGAATTAGTTAAAATCTTTGGAGACAACACTAGCGGGTGCCTTGAGAAGAGAGCAGATGGCAGAAACTTCAATCAAGAATCTTGAAGCTGAAATAGAACAGTTGAATCGTTTGGTATTGTCCACTTATACACATCTGATCCCTTCTATTTTTCTAATTAAAATATGAAGCAAAGAAAAATTGTCACATCTTGAACTATCACCTAATTTCCTACTTCTCAGGTTCGTCAAAGAGAAGAGGACACCAGGAGCACTAAAATGATGCTCAGGTTTCGTGAAGACAAGATTCAAAGAATGGAGTCACTTCTTGGTGGCTTATTGCCTGCAGATTCTTTCTTAATGGAAGAGAACAGAGCGCTCTCTGAAGAGATTCAGCTACTTCAAGCTAAAGTTGATAAAAACCCTGAAGTAACCCGTTTTGCATTAGAGAATATAAGACTTTTGGATCAAGTCAGAAGGTACATGTTTTTGAAAACAGCTAAAAATGACAAGATGCTTTCTTAGTTCTGAACTTGTTTTGTCATGTTGAATCTATAGATTTCAAGAATTCTATGAAGAGGGGGAGAGGGATATACTGATGGTTGAGATATCCAAACTGCGTGATCTGGTATTTTAAGAATCTGTTAACTTATGAAATTTTTCATTTTATTTTATCTTTCTGTGGAGCTTGTATAAACAACGAGCCTAATGTTTGCAGCTGCTTCAGTTTCTGGATGGTAACTCTGAGCAGCATAATGATTCAAAGGTTGGTTGATTTCATTATCTTCTTCTGTCTACTTTTCTTCTCCAAAGAAATTACCTGCATTTTTTGGAAATTTGGTAAAGGAAAATGCATTTTAGAGCCCTTCAGTTCTGAATCATTTTCCTTTACTTTTCCTTAGAACAAAATGTAGCACTAGGAATTTGGACCTGTGTAGAGTTCTAGAAGGTTGGATTTAATTCTAAGAACCAAGGACTTATTTTCTTTTTCAACTTGATCCTTATATGTATATTTCAATGACACAGGAAGCTGTGCGCATTAGCAAAGAAAATGATTCTCTCCAATTCGAGGTTGTTTCTTATGGTCTTACTACGAACAACTCTTTTTTGGTTAAAATTCAATCATTTAAGTGACATTTACTTTTCATTGTCTCAGTTGAAAACCACTCTTAGTGAGTTGGAGAAATGTAAAAATAATCTAAATTCTTGCTTAGAGGAAAATGCAAAACTCAGTAGGTAAGGAAATCTTTGACCTTCAAGTTCCTTAGTGTTCATATTCAGATACCGCAACCCTGTTCATATTCAGATACCACAACCCTGTCTGCAGTTCTCATTCATTTTGTTTCTTGCGATCTTCTGCAGAGAAATTTATGGTCTGCGTAATATGTTAAACAATGTCGAATCTGCACCTGATGGTCAGAAGAGCAGCGCGGGGATCATTGAGGTACCTTTTCTTTGTGCTGAAAATGAATTAACAATTATTATAAAAGAATAAAAAAGGAAGCAAGAAGAAAGAGTTTAGGGCAGGTATCAATTTAACCAGAAGACCAGTGGATCTGATGATGTCATTATATTTAATTAGCTTTTGATCGCTTTCAGATTTCATATATGTTTGAGTTCATCAATAAGCAATGAACTGTGCTTTCAGGGTACATTGGGAGCTCCGACTTTTGAACTTCCCAAGCCTTCTTCTGTTCAAAATGCGGTGGAGGAGATGCATGATACTTATTTCATGAAGCATGCTGAAGAAATCATGAATCTGCAGCTTGAATTGGATATACTTAAGATTATTCTGAATGAAGAGCGGTCATTCCGTGCAGAAGTAGAGGAGAGGGAAACTTGCTTTAATAGAGATCTTGAGCTTGCAAAAGACCAGCTTTTGTTGTTCAAGAAACAATATGAAGATGTAAACGTTGAACTGAAAGAAGCTAAATCTGTGATTGAAGCTCTTGAGTCGCAACAAATTCTGTCAATCAATGAGGTGGAGGACCTGCAGAAAAAGAACAGTCATTATGTAAAACGTTTGAGTGAACAGGAGCTTGAAATGATTGCTTTGAAGGAGCAAATTTCTTGCAAAGAGTTAAGAGATTACCCATCCTCTGACCCTTTCAAGAGTCAGGACTTAACGTTGCTGGCCAAACTGAAGAGGATGCATGATTCTCTTGACAAGGCCAAGCGACTGAATATGTGGTACCAGAATGATCGTGATTTTCATGTCTCTAATGAAGAAGAAATGGATGAAATTCGTCGGCAGGCTGAAGCTGAAACTGCTGAGGTCATTGTCTGTATGCAGGAAGAGCTTTCCATTCTTCAGCAGCAAGTCCAGGATTATCATCTCAAAGAGATGGAAGCTGAAAATAATGTGATTCGTTTGGAAACAGAGTTGAAGGAACTACAAGAAAAACTTGCTGTCTCAACTGAGAAAAATGAATGGTTATCTGGAAAGCTTGAAGAAAAAGATGGGGAATTAAGAACATTGTCTGAGGAATGGGAAGTTCTGGCTGGTGAGGTTGAAGAAGTTATGGGTCATGGAAATCATGCATTGATTGATGCCTCTGATCAGCTTGAACTCATTTCCAGTTCATTTCCACAGAAAAGGATCTGGATTTCTGAACAAGTTGGCAGGTTGATAAATAACATTTCTGAAAAGGAAATATTAATTGAAGAACTTGGCAGATATTTAGGAGATGCAAACAATAAAAGAGGTGAAGTGGAGTGCATGTTGAAGTCATTGCGAGGGGCAGCACTGGTTATTAATGAAGCACACCAGCAGGAATGCAATGAAAAGGAGCAAGAAATTCTCTTGTTGCTGTCAGAATTAAGTGGAAAAACATCTATCATAGCTGAGCTGGAGGACAGAATGAAGGTGGCCAAAGATCACATTAGCAAATTGTCAGTTTGTGCAACAGCGGCATTTGTAATAGTGAATAGACAGTCAGAAACCACTGAGAGTCATCTCATTTTATTAAATCACAAAGATATTCAACTCGAGGAATCTAAAGAGATGAACCAGAAGAAGGATGCCCTTCTAACTGACCAGGCTGTTATTATTGAACAGGCAGAGAAACAGATCGAATCTCTGAGAAAGGAGGTAACAGAGATGGAGGAAACCTGTGCTGAACTTCGAAGGAAGCTTTCTGAGGAGGAGCAGCGTGCAGATGCCATGGAACAAAAGATTGGAGATATTGAAGACACTGACATTTTGAAGACAAGAGAGAAACTATCCGAGCTAAAAGCTGGTGTGTCCACACTCAGGTCATGCGTTGGCTTGTGTTTGGAGGATGATAAAATTCCTGAAAGATATAATGTAGATGCAGATTGTTCAACTTTTGATGGCAGTGGTGAAGGACGGGTAAGCTAAGTTCTCACTTTCTAGTAGAAGCTAATACGTTCCTGCTAATTCAGTTTATGTGTATCTAAAGCTTTGAAGAGTATCTGATTTAGTAGTAATTACATATCTGGGCATTATTGCAGTTAGATGGTGAGACAACAGATGATGAGGATGTCCATTTTGTTGAGAATTTGAGAAACAATGTTTCCAAGCATCATGTTAAAGCGAAAGAGAATTTCTGCAGCTATCCATGTGATCTGAAACAAATGGTGCCCAGAAATATTGGCAATGATGTGCGTGAAAGAGATGCTACAATTGTTCTTCTGAGAATGGAAATAGAATCTGCCCTTAAAAGCTTAAAAGAGGTACAAGCTGAGATGGCCAAACTACATTGTGAGAAAGAAGAAATGTTGGTGTCTAAGAAACAAAATGAAAAAGTCATGAAATGTTTTGTTAATCAGCTACTTACCCTGCAAGCAAATATGGATGATTTTGAGAAGCAATCTAAAATCAAGATAGAAGCCGTCAATCAAAAACTTTGGGAATTTGAACATAATGTACATGAAGCTGGGACTGATTGGTGTCAAACAAAAGAGGTAACTTATATTACTCTTTTGAAATTATATTCCAATAATCTGCCACTATAACTTACTCTCACATTAGTTTTTGTTTTGGAATGGAGGAATTTAAGTAAAACTTATGATCAATGTTTTAAAAGGTGAAAGGCGAAACGAGGCGGTGGAGCCTTGGCAAGGTGAAGCGGTAGCCTCAAGGCAAGTCGGGGTGGTAGCCTCAACTCCAAAAGTAAAAAAATTAAAAAAAATTAAAAAAAAAACCCTATCATATAAAATATTCATAACAATTTAAAATGTAGTGAAAATCAATATTAGAACCATAAATGTCAAACAATATAGAACAAACACAACAATTATGGATCATCCATATCATCCTAATACATAAAATCATCCATATAAAATCTTAACAAACAAAATATGAAATGATTAATGACCACTAGGGGAATTAAATAAAGAATCATTTGAATCTAGTGGCCTAAAATTTGGATCAAAATATGGAGGCATGGTTGAATTTGGAGGTAAAGTTTCATCTCCATCATCCTTATCACTAAATCTGATTCTTGTGTCACCCTCCACATCACTAGTCTCATTCTCCTCCAACTCAGGTTCTTCAGCCACTTCTTGTATATTTTTCCATTTGTCTAACAAATAATGTAGAATAATATTTTAGTATTTATATCATTGACTTAAAATAAAATTTGAAAAACCCAAATGAGAGAGTTGGAATTCAAATTGTAGTGAGCTGCAAGCAGTGTACGAACCAAAACTCATTGTTTAACAAGTTAAAAGCTGAAACAAGTTGAAAACTTACATGGGAGAACTGGATTTCAGAATGCAGTGAGCTGCAGATGGAGGAGACAAACTGTTGATGCTGGATTTCAGAGACTTGAGTGATGGAGAGTGTTTGAGAGACTTGAGTGATGGAGAGTGTTTGAGAGACTTGAGTGATGGAGGATTTGAGAGATTTTAAGAGAAATGGAGCGAAAAATGGTGTAGACAGCGTAAAACAGGAGGCTGTTGACAGAATGAGAAGGTTTTTACATTGTTATTAGGTTTTTTCAACAAAAAATGTAGTTGAAATTCCGTTTTTACCCTTAAAAAAAAGCATACCGCCTTTGTACTGCCTCAGACCGCCTCGCCTTGGAGGCGACCTGAGGCGGTTGCCTCAGCCTCCCGGGGCAGGGTTTTTCCAGTCACCTGCCCCATATGAGCGCCTTAATGACCAAAGCGGCGAGGCGGCGCCTGCCTCTCCTCGCCTTTTAATACCATGCTTATGATGCCCTCCAAGCAACTCTCATATTCATTCACTAAATCTTTCATAATAAAAAATTAAAATAATTCCAGGTTATAGTTGTCATTGGATTCAGCTGAATTTTTCCACCCTTTCACTTGTTAAACATTAGGACACTCAACACTAATACCCAATTTGTATATATTTTTGATGAACTGGTTTTCTAACTTTTTTGCACAGTTTCTGGAACATGAAGTTGGTGATGCGAAGATAGTTGCAGTTCAGAAAGCTGCTGAAGCTTCTTGTGTTTTTGCAAAATTTGAAGAGGCCCAAGATACCATGAAAGAAGCAGATATTATGATCAATGGGTTACTGATAGCTAATGAGACAATGAAGCTGGATGTAGAAAGGCTGAAGCAAACACAAGTAAAATTAAAGAAGGAGAGGAATACACTAATTAATGAGGTTCAGAGCTTGCAGTCCATCAACGATCTGAAGAATCAGCAATTGGAGAACCTTGAAAAGCAGTTTGGCACAGACTTGGCAGAAGCGAGGGATTTGGTTGTGGAGCTAGAGGGTCTTGTTGCAGATTTGCAGACTACTTATGGAGAAAAGTTTATGCTTACAGCTCATGATTTTCAAAGCATGAAATCTGTACTTTTAGATTCGACTAACTTGGTGAGATCATGGCTGGATGATGTGTGGTCAGAGATAATTATGAAGGATTGTGCTGTGGCTGTGCTACACCTTTGTCATATGGGAATATTATTGGAGACTGTGACGGGGCTGAATGCTGAAAATGGTTTGCTTCAACATGGCCTGAGCGAATCAAACTCTGTTATAGCTGATTTGAGAGAGCATAATTTCAAGTCAAGAAAGGAGCTTGAGATGTGTAGAGTTCTTAAGGGGAAACTACTGGCTGACATCAAGAATAGTTTTGATCGAATCTCCAGGAAAGAAGAGGAAACCGGGGAGCTCTGTGTCAAGTTAATCACTTTCGAGAAAAAGGTATCAGACCTACAGCTTCTAGAGGAGATGATGTTTCACAGGTCTAATGATATGGGATCTCAGCTTGCTGTTCTAATGAAGGAGCTGGACTTGAGTCACATGAGTGTTGTGGCATCCCTTTTAGATCAGGAGAAACTGCTGAAAGATAAAGAACAGGTTCTAAATTTAGAAGCTGAATTGCTTATGGTTGATTTGTGCTCAAAGGACTTAGAGTCACTTGTTTTGGCATCAGAGTTAGAAGAGATGGCTCTCCAAAAAGCTGAAGCAGAGAGAAAGAATATCGGTTGTTTTGCTGTCCTTGAGAACTTAAAGAAAGAAATGATTGTCTCCAGTGTAGAAGCAGAACTGAAAGAAGAGTTGTACAGCTTGGTTCTCCATGATTTGGAGGAAAGGAAAGCTAAATTTGAATCATCCCTTAGCCGCATTGATACATCTGAGACGGAAAATCACAGGTTGAAAGACAAAATTTTGTCCTTGGAGGCCTGCATTGCCAATTTACAAACTGATTTGGAGATGAAAAATGCTGAACTTAGTGAACTCCAACATTCTCAATCTGACATTATGGAGGATCTTTGCTTGAAAAACCGGGATGTGGATATCCATTTAAAGAGAGTGAGTTATTTAACTGAGGAAAATGCTTCCTTAAGGAACCACATTATTCACCTCGAAAATGAAACCCATAAAGCTATGTCCATATCAAGCATGAACATTTTGAATGGTTTAGATTCAGTTAAGAGTATAGAAATGATGGGCAACAGATTGTCTAACAAAATGCATGCAGGCTTTATGATTTCAGATACAATGTTCCAAGAGATCTGTGAAAATGCAGAGGGATTATCTAAGTTCACTAAAGATTTTGAGTCTTTGGAGAGCCATGTCAAAGAGCTGATGTCTGAAAATAAGACTCTTCAGGCTGAGCTATTAAGGAAGGACGAGGTCCTAGAAGGATTGTCATTTGATTTGAGCCTATTGCAGGAATCTGCATCTAATACTAAGGATCAAAAAGACGAAATTGAGGAAATGATGGCTTCTTTGGAGGCTTTGGAAGACGATCTTGAAAAAAAATCAAGTGAGCTTGATCAGTCTGTTGCTTACAGCCAGATGCTTGAAGCTCAGCTGCAAGAAAAAATAAATGTGATTTCCACTCTTGAGTCAGATATATCAAGAGAGCAGGAGACCTTGAAATTACTTTCCTGTGAAAATATGGAGCTGAGAGCTCATACTGAAGACACCTTGTCAGCGAAAACATCTATCCAGGAGGAGCTAGCTGAAAGAATGAAGATAAATGAGAGCTTGGAAGTGGAAGTAGAAGAAATGGGTAGTGCTCTTGGACGAATGAATGATACTATCGAATCCTTGAGGAGTCATTTAAATGAACTCACTGAAGAGAGGGATCACCTCCACCTGGAGCTGCTTAGTTTGAATGAAAAGCTTGGAAGGGAACAGCTTCGGGCTGAAGAAAACGAAGCAACTGCTCTTGAAGCTCAACAGGTAAATTCTAATTTGAAAGTGAAACATACATAATAATATAGAACTTATTGAATTATCTTGTTTTATATTTACTAATCCTAATATGTTATAATGGTGTCAGTTGGCCGAATCAAGGAAGATCTATGCTGAAGAGAAGGAAGTAGAGGTGAGGCTTTTAGAGAGGTCTGTTGAAGAGCTGGAATGTACTATAAATGTATTAGAAAACAAGGTGAGTTTTGAACTGTAATTAAGTTGCATGAACTTTATTCAGTCACTGTCACTCATGGATATCAATTATTTAGGTTGACATTGTTAAAGAAGAAGCTGAACGACAACGGTTACAGAGGGAAGAGCTTGAATTGGAGCTTAACACTTTAAATCATCAAATGCAGAATGTTGAAAATGCTGATGCTAACACAAAAAGGTGTGAAGCATGATTCCAATCTCTTTCTTGGAATTGCAGCTGACTTCTTTGAATAGAACACAATGCTGAAATTTTCTTATATATTTCCAATATATGACTTTTTTCTTAACTATAGGCGTCTAGATGAGAAAGAGAAAAGCCTTCAAGGTGCCCTGAAACAAATACAAATTCTTGAGACGGATATCGCTAACAAGGATACAGAGGTGAAGTTCTTTTATTTTTTATTTTTTGGGTCAATTTTTAACATTTATTTTGTCCACAAAAATGTTTCTTGTTTCCCCTAAGTTCAATAACTTAGAACTCAATGGTTTTCAGCACTTGAACTTTATTTATTTATTTATTTTAATCAACAGATTGCACAATGCAAAGCACATATTTCTGAGCTGAATTTGCATGCAGAAGCACAAGCCAGTGAGTACAAGCAGAAGGTAGGCAATATATGTGTGTGTGTATATATATATATATATATACAATGTGTTTTATAAGATTTAATTGTTCAGTTGTGTGAAGAAATCAGGTAGCATTTGTGGGAGTAGAATGTTGTTACCCTGCAAGATTTTTGACATTTGAAATTGAAATTTGACGACAGTTCAAGGCACTGGAAGCCATGGTTGAACAAGTCAGAGCTGATAGTCACTCAACCCAAGTCACAAATTCTTCATCAAACAAAGTAGAAAGAAATGGCTCAAAACATAAGGGTTCTGGTTCCCCTTTAAATGCCTTAAAACCTAGGGGTTCTGGTTCCCCTTTCAAATGTATGGGATTGGGCTTGGCCCAACAAATGAAATCAGAGAAGGATGAGGAACTTACTGTTTCTAGGATGCGTATAGAAGAACTGGAATCTTTGGCAGTTAGTCGACAAAAGGAGGTAGTTCTTTCTGCCATGATGTTGGATTCTGCAATTTTTTCAGACTAGAAATTATGGTTCTTTATGTTGTTTTTCATTTCACGTTTCAATTTCAGATATTCACACTGAAGGCCAGATTAGCTTCTGCTGAGAGCATGACTCATGATGTGATTCGGGACTTACTAGGAGTCAAATTGGATATGACTAATTATGTGGTAACTTATTACACTTCTTTTAGTTGTTCATTGCATTGATATTAGGAAATCTTCCTGTGGAAAATGAATTCACTAAATTGATTAGGCTCTTTTTAAAACCTGTTGTTAAATCATACCAATTAAAATTGTTTATCTTGCCCTTGTGAATGAAGTCACTGTTGGACAATCAACAAGTACAGAAAATAACAGAGAAGGCACGACTTAATGGCTCAGAATCTCAAGTGAAGGTATTTTTCACTTTGGTAATAGTCAATTAAGCTCTAATTATTTCATCTCTTTTTTTAATTTTTTTTTGGATTTTGAATTTTGTTGTTTATACAGGACCAGGAGGTGATCAAGCAACTTAAGCAGCAGCTCAATGAATTTATTGAGGAAAGGCGAGGGTGAGCAACCATTTCTTCGGAAATGAAAGTTGACAACTATTTAGTTATCTTATTATTTAAAGTTGAGATGATTCTTGTGCTTATCTAAGAGCCTTTTCAAATCCCTTTTCTAGATGGCTAGAGGAAATTGATCGAAAACAGGCTGAGTTGGTAGCAGCACAAATTGCATTAGAAAAGCTTCGTCACCAAGATCAGTCTCTTAGAACAGAAAATGAAATGTTGAAGGTTCATATATCAAGTTTTTGTCATAGAAATCTCTTTTTCAGTGCGTGCTCTTTGCAGAACTTAGTTATAAAAATTAATTGTTACATTTGTAACATTTTCCTTTTATCTTTTGTCTGTGTAGATGGAGAATGTTAAATACAAGAAGATGGTGATTGAACTTGAAGCTGAAGTAAAGAAGCTATCTGGCCAGCAGAACCTCCATCAGCGAATTCATCATCATGCCAAAATCAAGGCAAGATAATTATCTATCTCTCTTATTTTGTTCAAATTGAACTTCCTGCTGCAGTTTAGTGATCTTTTTCGTGAGTCAGTTGAAATAGTTTGCAATCATCTTAGTTTGTCCACATACCACTTTCCCTTTCAAATCAGTAATTGGTGTGAACATTTTTGTAAATATAACAGGAAGAAAACAATATGCTAAAGACCCAGAATGAAGATCTTAGCACTAAGCTTCGGCGAAGTGAAGTTTTTCTATCCCGTGTAAAGGAAGAGCTTGCTCAATATCGTGCTTCCATTGGGAAAAACCCCTACATAAATTTTGATGAGGAGCATCGGTTGAGTAGCAAACTGAAGGTTAGTGCAACAAGAGAGACATGAAAATATCTGTCTGCTCATCCAATTCATGCTGGACTTAATTACTTAACATTCAAGTGAATTTGATATAGGAAACCGAAGAGGAGAGGATGCAGTTAGCACAGAAGTTGCTTGGCTTGTGCACCAGCATTTTGAAGGTATATATATAAATAACAATCATCTCGTTTATTTGTGTCCTTCCTAGCAAAAGCAGAACCAATATTAATATTCATGCCTCTATCAACTTTCAGGCAGCTGGAATAACAAGAGTTGTCACGGATATAAGCCCTGATGTTGCTGAAGACGCACTTGAGCAACTCAAGAATAGGCTCACTTCACAGGAAAGAGAATTGCAAAATCTGAAATTTAAGGTAACAACGACAGCCTAGCCTAGTTTTCATCTTCTGGAACCTTGTTTTTCAAGTAAACTCAAGTTTTGTTCATATATAATACAAAAGAACTTAACAACTTCCAAATTCTTATACAGATTAGAATTAACAGTGAAAGAAATCGTTTGTCCGAGATAATGCCTCAATCTTCACCAACAAACACAAGGACAGATGAGAACTTTCAAAGTCCTAGAAGGGTATCCCAAGCTCCATATCTTTCTGCTTTAGATCGATAAGTATATATGTACATAAAAGGTGCATGTATAGTTTAGCATTCTGTTACACTAATGCAAGTTTTGAACTCTCAATTTTTATTCTTGGTTTTGTTGTGCTAATAGAGATGTATATTAGTTTAGTTCTTTTTTTTTTTTTTTTTTGAAATTAACAATCTTTCTCAACAAAGCAACCCACGCCACGCAGAGGAGGCGGGGAAAATACAACCGGCATCCACATGATGCCAAACAAGACCCTCCGCAGAGGATAAGGCCAAAGAGGCTAACTCATGAGCCAAACGGTTCGCAGACCGCGAGACAGCTTGACACACCCGAACGTTAACCAAACTAAACAAAGCCTTAATATCACCAATTAAAATGTCAGAATCTCCACGAGAGCAAACACTTGAACGAATCTTAGCTGCCACATTTTTTGCGTCTACCTCCACTTCCGCGAGTGAAACACCTACAGACTGAGCAAGCAGCAGACCCTCCCGCACCGCTATCAGCTCTCCTATTTCCGGCGGGAAGGACCCTCTAAATATTTTAGCAGTTGCAGCAATCACCCATCCCCTGGAATCTCTTATCGCAGCCCCCACTCCAGCAGCCTGCCTCCCTGGCCGAATTGCCACATCCGTATTTAGCTTCAACTCACCCTCCAAAGGGGGAACCCAGTGCACCTGCGTTGGGCCAGCACCCCCATAAGATACAGGCCCAACAGACTCTTGCGCACGCTGGTACTCCTCCAGCAACAACACCGCCCGCTCAGAAACCAACTTCGGAGGTTTAATTATCCCCCCATTCACCTTAGCATTCCTATTATTCCAAATCATCCACATCACCATTCCGCATTTAGCAACTTCAGCTCTATCCCCCATATCCAGCCAACGGCAGCAGATATCCAACACCGACGGGAGATGAAACCAGCTACAAAAAGAAGAGGAAGGACTAAACAGCTGCCAAGCTTGTCGCGCGGAAGGACAGCCAAACAAAATATGTTGCCCGGTCTCCTCCCCAGAGTTACACATGGGACATGAACCATCCTTCAGGATCTTCCTACTTACCAGATTCGTCTTGACCGGTAAAGCTTCCTGGCACGCTCGCCACAGGAAGTGTTTAACTTTGGGGGGGACCTCTATATTCCACAGGAACGACCACCAGCGCGAGTTGTCCGTTGAGGAAGCTTGGCCCTCAGTTGAAGCTTGGCAGGCTACACGATAGCCGCTTTTAACCGAAAACATCCCTGATTTATCGAAGTGCCAGCGCCACCTATCCTGCCTTCTTCTGTGACTGAGCGGAATGGACAGGATCACCTCCTGATCCACCTCCAGGAACACTTGTTGGAGCTTATTACGATCCCAGTTACCAGAGGACAAATTGATAAAGTCCGCCACCAAATAACGACTATCGGAAGCTGGTGTAATTGGTCTGAAAGACAAAGGTCGGGGTAGCCAAGGATCCTTGAACGCATCGATCCCATTTCCGTCCCCCACTTGAAAACGGAGCCCTTTACTTAGCAGTGTCCTGCCCCAAACTAAGCTTCGCCATAAGTGAGAAGCTCCAGCTTTACAAGGCGCATTTATGATACTGCCATGAGGAAAATATTTAGCCTTCAATACTCTTGCCACCAAAGAATCTGGATCCAGCAGGAGCCGCCACACCTGTTTCGCCACTAACGCTTGATTGAACAACCTTAAATCTTTAAAACCAAGCCCGCCAACAACCTTTGGCTTACACATCTTTTCCCAACTAATCCAACTTATCTTCCTCTTCCCTTCCTTTGCCCCCCACCAAAACTTAGACATTAAGGCCCCAAGCTCCTGGCATAAACCACTAGGAAGTTGAAACAAGCTCATTACAAATGTCGGAATCGCCTGCATAACAGCCTTGATAAGAATCTCCTTTCCGCCCTGAGAAAAAACCAAGTGCTTCCAGCTTCTTATCTTGCTCCAAACTTTGTCCCGAATTGAGGCAAAGGTCTGAATCTTCCTCCTGCCAACAAGGGAGGGCAGTCCCAGATAACTATCATGAGTTTGATGGATTCCAACCTGGAGAATGTCTTGTAACCGCTGTCTAAACTGCACGTCCGTGTTTGGACTAAATGTAACCGAAGACTTCTCCATATTTATCTGTTGACCAGATCCTTTCCCGTACACCTGCAAAATTCTGTTAATCTGCATGCAGTGCTGAGCGGTGGCCCTGCAAAAGAGAATACTATCATCTGCATAGAACAGATGACTCACCAGGGGGCTGAACTTGTTGCATCGAACACCAAATCCCCTGCCCTCCATCTCGGCGTGTCTGAGACTGCTGGAAAGGGCTTCCGCACATAGCAGAAAAAGATATGGCGAGAGCGGACATCCTTGCCTGATGCCTCTTGTTGGCTTGAGACTGCCAGACCGGTTGCCATTTATCAAAAAGGACAATTGGGACGTAGACAAGCAATCCATTATCAAAGCAATCCACTTTGGTGGGAAAAGCATGCGAGTCATCATCTCCTTAAGAAAAGGCCATTCTATTCGGTCGTAAGCCTTGCTGAGATCTAGTTTGATTGCCATATCCGCCTTCCTGCCACCTCTTCTATTGTTGATCGAGTGGAGAATTTCAAACGCGACCATCACACTATCAAAAATTTGCCGCCCCGGCACAAATGCCGACTGGTTCTGGGAGATCAGACCAGGGAGGCACACCTTCAATCTATTCGCTAGCACTTTCGCAACAACCTTATACATTACATTCATTAAACTAATGGGCCTGAAATCCTGTAGCCTCTCAGGATGTTTTTTCTTTGGAATGAGCACCACATCTGTATCATTGTACTTCTTAATCGAACCTTCGCCATTCAGAATCTTCAGGCATTCACCAATGATGTCGCTCCCAACAATACTCCACATTTTCTGGAAAAATATTGCCTGAAAACCATCCGGGCCAGGGGCCTTTGTTGCACCCAGATCAAAAACTGCGCGTCTGATTTCTTCTCCATCAAAAGGTCTACTGAGGTTTCTCTGCGAAGCTCCATCTAGCTTAGTTTCCACCCACTTACAGGCTGCCTGGATATCAGAGGGGGACGGTTTGGATGACTCAAACAAAGCCCCGAAATATTGATGCGTGAGCTTAGAGAAATCTTCTATTGTATTGGCAACCACACCATCCTCCCCCACCAGACTGACGATCGTATTTTTCCTTTTTCTGGATGTGGCGCGCGCATGGAAATACCGTGTGTTTCTGTCGCCCGCTTGTAACCAGTCACTTCGAGCTCGTTGTCTCCAGTAAGACTCTTCTCGCACCAACAATTGTTCAAGATCATCCTCCAATGATTTTATTTCCTGCATATATCCTGGTCGTGCTGACTTCCTATACAAAGCCTCTAACCTGCGTTGTTTGGCACATATATTTCTCCGAAGGGAGCCAAACTTCTCTTTGTTCCAATCCCTAAGGAACGTTGCACATCTCTGTAACTTGGACCTGATCGAATTCTCCCCCCTCAGCCAATGTTCTGTCGTCCACGCGGTCTTGACTACATTCGCACATTCCTCCTCCTGTAACCAGAACGGTTCAAATTTAAAACTCCTCCAAGGCGGTGTAACCTTCCTGCCCTCCCCTTTCAGCTTTAGCAGGATGGGACGATGATCAGACACATTGAAACTTAAATTTTCTACCACAGCCGACTGAAAATGATCCCTCCATTTGGTGTCAACTACAAATCGGTCTAGCTTCTCCTGGATGTTTGCTGCACCATCCCGCTTGTTATTCCATGTAAACAAAGGTCCTGTACTCACTAAATCAGTAAGCTCACATTCCTCCAACACCCTTCTGAATGCATTCATTCTTCCAAACATTCGGTACGAACCACCTTCCTTTTCACTCATCCTTAACACTTCATTGAAATCGCCACCTACCACCCAAGGTAGAGCATTGACCCTCCTTAACCTTCTAATCAACTCCCACGATTCCCCCCTTAGTGTCAAACTCGGGTTTCCATAAAACCCAGTAAAACGCCATGCAAAACCGTTTTCTTCTATCACCTTAACATCTATATGGCCCGCTGAAAATGATAACACACTTACATCCATATTATCCTCCCACAGGAGGCCAAGGCCTCCGCTTTTCCCACTACTATCCACAAATAAAGCATTAGAAAATCCCAGCTTTATCTTAATCCTGTTACTCACCTCACCTTTTATCTTAGTTTCACAAACAAATACTAAGCTTGGGGAGTGTTTCCTTATTACCCTTTGTAGGGCATTGAACATACGGGTATTCCCCAACCCCCGTATGTTCCAGCAGAGACAACTCATGGCGACCGGCGGGCCTGTCCTTCAGGCTCCGCCGCTGAACTTGTCACATCCATCCCATTATCCACCAACTGTTTGTGCTTCTTGGCTCCTGAGAATCCCTTCTCTAGAAACTCTAACTTTTTCCTTTTCTTATCTGCATTCGGGTTTCGTGTGCTAGATCCCTCTTCTGACCTGTTGTACTTGGTGGGGGTTACTGACCAGGATATTCTATCTGCTATCCTTGTCGACACAGGAGACAAGCTCGCTCCTCTATTCCCATTCTTCTTAAATTGTTTGACCGAGAGCATTCTGCTCTTTTGGCTATATCGAATGGCACCCACCCCCTTTTCGCGTGCTGCACGTTTCCATCTTCGCATTGCTGTCTTGTGGGGGCTAATCGTCATTTCCTCTATATCTGGTACGCCTGGCTCATTTCTTTTTGTTTCTGATACTGTCCCTTTTGGGATCCCCCGCACCTCTGTCTGCTTTGCTTCAACGCCGTAAGAATCCTTCCTATCCTTACTCAGATCTGTGATAACCAACTCCCCATCTGTTTTTTTCCCACCTGGGGTGGGCCCCTGTTCCTCAATCCTGCGATCCTGCATTTTATTAGAGGGGACCACCAGTGTCTTATTTACTACACTTTGTCCCTCCAATACGTGAAAAGAAGAGTTTCCATCGCTCCCAATCACTGCATTCTGTTTCTCATTGACACTTTGGTTATCCTGATTCCTAGTACTCGTCCGCTTCTCTATATGTATGTCCCCTGGTCCCCTTTCCTCACTCTCTTTTCCTACTGGCCTCGTTCCCCTATTTAAACTCTCTCCCCTGTGATTTCCCCTTTTGACTGGGCTAGCCCTTAATCCAGATCCATATTTACTTTCTTTTCCTCCTGTGGCTGCTTCCTTTGCCACTTCATCACCACAGTCTCTTCCTCCATGTCCCACTCTACCACAGTACCCACAATATTCAGGTAGCTTCTCGTACTGTAGCGTCACCCACACAACCTCCTTAGATCCAGCCATATTCATCAGCAGTCCCCTTCTCAGCGGTTTGTTTATATTTAACCTTATCTTCGCACGAAAGAAACACCCTCGACAATCCCTTGCTTCCTCTGGAAGCCTGACTATGTCCCCTACCTCACTTGCCATCTTCCTAGCCATTCTGGTATTCATACAGGCCAATGGCAGGTTGTGAAATTGCACCCAGATTTCCATATTGTTGAACTCCAGTTTTGAGACATCCCCCATTCCTCGAGGTACTTCGAGAGCTAGCAGATGCTTGTTGAAATGCCACGGGCCTCTATTCCACACCAGGTTTCGATCCTCCTTCCTTTCAAAATAGAACATGAAAACGTTATGGCCAACCGTTTCCACCTCCACTTTCCCAATCATCCCCCACAACTTTTCCATCACCTCTATAAAGGCTTCTCTGTTGATTCTTTTCGGTGATAGAACCTTTCCTACTAAACAATGGTTTACGTTTTCGATTCCTTCTTCTTTTTCCTCTCCTTCTATTCGGCACACTGTTCCTTCTATCTCTGAAAGCGATAACTCTTGACAAAGCTTCACTATCTCCTCTGATTCCATCTTCCCCCGTCCCCTTCACCTGACTATGGACAATGAAGAAGACGACAGGAGTTGCAGCGACCTAGAGTTTGAAATTCAAAATCTGCTCGCCTGCGAGACGCACTGCCCAATGGACATGGCTACCCTGAGCTGTCTTTTCAGAGAAAAAACAGAGAGGGAAAAAAAACCTCTTTTGTGTTCTAGTTTAGTTCTTTTGAAAGAAGTGTAATATTGCAATGTAAAATATGATTTAATTGGCAATCAAAATGCATAATTCATTTTTTCTCTAATTACTCTCCGCAATTGCACAAACCAACTGATTTAAGAGTAGATCATTTCCAAAAGAGATCTTGCTCTTGTTGGCATAAATGGATCGATTCTTGTGATTTGGTTTTTCGTGTATAAATTTTATACTTCTATTGTCTTTGATATTAGAGAATGATGCAACACTTTAAAAAAATTTGTTTAAAAATTTTGTCAATAATATGACAAATTGATTTATAGTTACTATTTGAACAATAACTTAGGTAAATTTTTAGGTTGTGTAATATTATTTTATCAAAAATCTGAAAGTTGTTTAAAGATTCTTTTTTTTTTTTTCTGGAACAAATTTCTTCTTTTGATTCAACTTTATTAATCATTATTATTGCTTCATTTTGTTAGAGATACTTTAGCTATTGCAAGAGATTAATTTTTTATTTTATTTTATTTTTTTGAACTTATTGTAAGAGATTAGTTGTTGCCGCCTTATATAGGTATAATATTTTTCTTTTTTGTAAATAAAGGATGTAAAGCACCAATAAATACAAACAAGTTTGATTTAAGATTTTGAAAATGACACTTAATATATTTTTAATAAATACAAAGAATAAATAAAATGGTCATATCCCTATCAGAAAAAAAAAAGGGTCGTATCAAAATCTAAGGTGCCGACATACAGATAAGTATTGAAAAAGTGCCCACTCATATTCATCTTTCTATCTTTAAAAAACAAACATAATTTTTTGTAATTATTTTTTAAATCCTAAACATTGTTTTGGTGACGAAATAAGATTGAGATTTGATGTTGTGAGTACAAACCATATTTTCTTCTTCAAATTCCGAACACAATTTTAAAATGTGATTTTACTCACTTTTTTCTCTCAAATTCAATTTAATTATAATAATTCACCATTTTAATAAAATGTGAGGGTTTTGGTCTTTTTTTTTTTTTTTTTTAATTAAAAAAAATTCACAAAAAGGGAAAAAGGAACAAAACTAGTGCAAGTGAACGTGTTATGTGGTCTGTCAACCCACTATGCACACGTGCGAGTTTTCGAGTATCCATCTCCTGCTCGAGTCCAAACTCTAAAGTCCAGAGAAGGCTGCGCAGGTAAGAATTTCCTTAGTTTAATATCACAATAAATCAAACAATTCATTAAATCCTTCACTCAGATTCTACTTCTAGGGTTTTTGCATTGGTGGGTCAAAAAAAAGCAGCCTTTATCGTCTCCAAACCTACCCCCACTTTCACGTTTCAAGCACCCATGTAAGGCTTTTTTTATTTTTTATTTTTTTATACAGTAACATTTTCATTTTCAAGAGCACCCTTTTATTTTTCTCGTTGTATACTTGTTAAGAATTTGTTCTTTTGTTCTTTCAAAAAAAATAAAAAATTTGTTCTTTTGCAGAGTGTCGCTGACAGACAATGAGCACTGCAGCTTTCAAATCCATTTGTTTCACTGGAGGCTGCTTGTGGAAGGTTTGTGTGTGTGTGTGTGTGTTCTTTTTCTGTTTGTTTCATGGGATGCGTAGGAAGAATGTTTCTATACATTGAAATGCATTAACCTTTCAACTTGTTTAGTTTCTGACTGTGGTTTGACAACTATTAGTCTGAAGGGAGAATTGGTGATGTTTTTGTGTGGAATTTAGTGTCTTTTGAGTATTTGTGAGTTGTGAGTTTGATGAGAGGTGGAAAAAGATTTGATTTTTTTCACTTGGGTGTGTTTTGATTTTCTTTAATTGTTTTTCATTTAGGATGAACCTAAGATATCGAAGATAGTTAAGAGAAATGAGAGAGCAAAGCTTTGTGTAAGAGGGTCTGCTACTTTGTCGACAAAAGGCTTGCAAGTTGAAGATGGGAAGGTTCAAAAATCCGAAAAGCAAGTTCGCGTTGGCCTTCTTGGTGCCAGTGGTTACACGGGTGCAGAGGTTTGTGTGTGCATTAGCCTGTGTTAGTGGTTTCAGTTATTTCATTTTTTCTTTTGTTGCAAATCCAAATGATGTAACCGGTTGATATCTTGGAATTTCTAATCCATGTTTTTGAACTCTGTATTTATTTTGTATTTGGGTGATGTGATATTACTCAGTGATGGGACTTAAAACTCTAACATGCTGAATTTAGCCATCTCTTAGTTGTTTGTGTGTAGCATACTTAATGTTTTGTGATAATGTTTTTTACAGATTGTGCGACTCCTTGCAAACCATACGTACTTTGACATTACTCTGATGACTGCTGATAGAAAAGCTGGCCAATCAATTGGATCAGTGTTTCCTCATTTGATTGCACAAGTATGAATCTTTAATATTGATTACAAAACCTCGTTTCATAACCAAAGAGTGGGGTTTTAAAATTGTTGAAGTAGTGTCCAAGTGGCTTTATAATCTAATTAGTTATAGATTCTCTATGATGGGTGTTGGTGTATTGAGGAGCTTCATGCATGATTTTTGTGCCCTTTATGTTCTCAGGATCTACCAATTATGGTTTCAATCAAGGATGCAGATTTTTCTAATGTGGATGCGGTGTTTTGTTGCTTGCCCCATGGAACCACTCAGGTCTTTTCTTGTTCATTTACATCTTTTCACTTATCACTTACAATGTTTGATGAAGTTGTTTTCCTAAGATGAAAAAGCATTTAATGAATCTATGGTATGATTATTAATTTCTATTTGCTATTCTTTTTATTAGGAAATCATCAAAGGCCTTCCAAAGAGTTTAAAGATTGTTGATCTTTCTGCGGTATGCTTCAATTGCATGCTTTTCACTTTATATTCTTTTGTGGTTTGGTTTACATGCATTTTGCAAAATTTCTAATGTTTTTCTTATATTTAGAATCATCTGATATATTTGCAGGACTTCCGGCTGCGCAATATTTCTGAGTACCAAGAATGGTATGGTCAACCACATATTGCACCGGATTTGCAGGTACCATAATTTGGGCTTCTATTTTCAGACACATATGCACACACATTCTCACTCTTTCACACCAGACTTTTTATTTTTATTTTTTATTTTTTTATTATTATTTTTTTTATAGGACTTTCACACCATACATTTGGTAGCTCATGTCTGAAATATCATATTTGAATCAGCAACTATATAATAAGTTGTTTTACAAAATTTTGGAGGAATCAAAGACAATTATATACAGTCCTTTGGACTAATTACAAATTTTCAAGTGACAATGCAGCGAATGTAACCAAACTCAGATTTTGAGTCATTTTTCTATGCTGTTCGTGTCGCTGTCTGGTAATAGTTTGAACGTGTCACTACATGGCTTAAATGAAATATTTTAATGAGTGTTTTTTCTTCCCTAGAGGTTTCTTGTAGAAGGCAGGATCTGAGAATATTTTTTATATACTGTGTGAGGAAAACAGTATTTATTTCTTGAGGTTATGGACGTCTTTGTAATAAATACTTTCAGAAGCATTTGTGCCAATGCATTACTGATGAAAGACTTCTACTTATATAGAGGTGTCTATTTATTGCAAACAATTATGCGGTTAAAAGTTTTTATTCTCTTTCATTGGCTTGCGAACGATGTAACACAATATGGAATTGGCGTCATCAACCTTGTGAAGTCTGAGTGTCATTTTTTTTTTCTCCATGCATTATTCTTTTTGTTTACAAGTCGTTTGTTGTTACTGGTCCAGAAAGAGGCTGTATATGGTTTGACAGAAATTTTGAGGGAGGATATAAAAAATGCACGCCTAGTTGCTAACCCTGGTTGTTATCCAACATCAATTCAACTTCCTCTCGTTCCCTTGATAAAGGTTTGTATCTTTAATATCATGTCTAGATATGTTTCATGCTACATGTATAATTAGATTGTTAGTATTTAACAAGAGAGAAATAATTTGAATCATCTTAATTAGTGTCTATTAGGTTGGCACTGTTTTGTTCATTGGTAGAAACATCTTCAAAAGGATTGGGAAATCCTTTTAATTTCCTTTTCCTGATGGGCCTAAACATCTGATGAACTAGACATGAAAAGAAAATCAAATAATCGGGAATAGGTCAGGAGTAAGAAATTTTATTAGAATTACACTTGTGAAAAAAAAGTGCTTGTAGACAGTGCAACATGCTACTTCCATAAGTTGCTGCTAAACTTATCAAGTTGGATAAGATAAACATAACAGACCAGTCCTACCATTTAAAGCTTCCTTTCTTTTAAGGTGTGATTTCATTTGCTATTAAGGTTATACCTTCAATCTGTGATGCCTTGTTTTGCTGAATTTTACCAATTACGAATCTGATGGTGTTGAGTTTGTTCCTCTTTTTTTCCTCAGTAGTTTCTAATCATTATTAAATGCTTTTGACTTTCTCATTTTTCTGCTTTCAGGCTAATCTGATTGAATATAGAAATATCATTATTGATGCAAAATCTGGTGTGAGTGGAGCAGGTTGGGATCCCTTCCTTGTCTTTCTATCTGAATGCATATTGTTGGCCATTTATAATATATGCTGGTTGCAACTTGCTACATTCTGTGAGCAGCTTCTGTGTTCTTGTACATTGAACAGGACGTGGTGCTAAAGAGGCCAATTTGTACTCCGAAATAGCTGAAGGCATTTATTCTTATGGGGTTACAAGGCATCGCCATGGTGAGTTTTGACCATGGAGATTTAGATAGTGTGCTTTCGGTTCTGGAGTCTCTAATAATATCGGCCAAATAGATGAAAGGAATGCTTCCTAGGTCAGAATTTTGTTTATACTATTGTATGTCTTTTTTATTCTATTGATCACAGTTCCTATTTTCCAAAAAAAAAAAAAAAACAAAGGGTTTCCTTGTTCAATTTTCTGAACCTGTAGTGGCTTGTGTTAGTGAATGGTTGATCAAAGTCACTGCTCTGCCTTAGGTCGTACAATGGTTGATTAACTTACCTCCTTGGTTGCTTATGGATGAGATTCTAACCCAACTCTGTGACTTAAAATTTTGTCCTAAATTCAGTACCAGAAATCGAACAAGGATTGTCTGATGTTGCACGTTCTAAAATAACTGTCAGTTTCACCCCACACCTGATGCCAATGGTAACTTGTGCTCAATGTCTCTAAGTACTGGTAATGTCTTTGAACTCGTTTCCCTTGCCATAGAAACTTAGTATGTGTCTTGATTTTCTTACAGGTTCGTGGTATGCAATCTACTATATATGTAGAAATGGCTCCAGGAGTGACGATTGAAGATTTATACGAACAATTAAAGAACTCCTATAAGGTATTTCTTACTGAACAATTCTCATTTATTCCTAAATCTTTTATTGTGCATATTAGATTGCCGTCTGTTTTGGTCCAACTGATCCTGTGTAGTGCAAAGTGCAAACTGTATTATAGTCTACTAACCAGATGCTTTGCTTAAATATATAATGATCATCAAGTATGGACCACATCCAAATGATTATTGTCTTTTAGTTCATTTCTTTGCATATAGAAATGATATGTGTCGAGAATTGCATTTTTATGTACAAAAATCCCTAAAAGATAAAAGTCCATACGGACTTGGTGTGGGCTGGATAAATATTATATATCTATACAAAGCACACACTTATAGTCCTAATATCCCTTTCTGAGATTGGTTAACTATATTATTAGAAAGTGTTCTACTTCTTGAAGTAATGGCACTGGGATAACTAATACTTAAATAGTGTTTGACCCTGATGTGTAATTAGTATAAATGTATATCACAAGAACAAGAATGTGAGTAATCCTAAACTTAAAAGGAAAAAAGGAAAAAAACTTGGGGAAGAGAGATAATGACTGATTAATCGAGAGAGAGCTTGTATAGGATTTGCTACATACTTACTCTCATAAGTTTATATTTATACTAATCAAAACAAATATAAATTACCTCCATACTTTTACTTAAACATCACATATTTTAAAATAATTATGATTAAATTATTATTTATTAAACAAACTTAGATGGAGATCTAGGACTATATATATACACTATCTATTAATTAGTTAGTCAATGTAGGAGATGTCATATGCTATTATGCTCCATCTTGTCATCCAAGTTTGGGGCTGGTTTCAAAGTGAGCGTAGTTTGCAAATGGTGTGTGGTTCTAGGGCTCTTGCTCTTTTCCATGACCTTTGGGTTTCAATATTTACATTTCAAAACTTTGTTGCAGGATGAGGAGTTTGTAAAGTTGTTGGACAAGGGAGTTGTACCTCGCACTCATAATGTTCGGGGTTCTAATTATTGTTTGATGAATGTCTTTCCTGATAGAATTCCAGGAAGAGCAATAATTATATCAGTTGTATGTAGCAATTCTTCACACCCTTGTGCTCGACCTTTCTTATGTCTTCTTTACACCTGTTGATAATTTGTATAGTTGTTGCTAAGTTTTGAAAACCCATTTGCAGATTGATAATCTTGTGAAGGGTGCTTCAGGTCAAGCATTACAAAATCTAAACATCATGCTCGGATTTCCAGAAAATACAGGGCTTCTCTATCAGCCATTGTTTCCTTGACATATCGCTTTCTTCATATCTTTAACAAGGTAAGCACTTCCTTTCAATACAATGCCTCTTTGGCTATGCAACTTATTTTTGTCACTTTACTTTTTACGTTAGTATATTTATTTTACTCATAGCTACCATTTCTTCTGTTTCAACCTCTGCTATCTTTTACTGCCTAATTATGCTTCTGGGGCCCCTTGTAGTTGTAGTTACTTAACTCTTCTAATTATCCGAAATATTTATTTTCCCATGTCCTCTGTTTCCTTTACAATATCGTTGTTGACAACATAATCTACACATATACCTTCTGGACATGTTTTATAATTTTTGGCTCATATATGTCTCACTGCAAGATCGCATGTGGAGAAACAACTTGAGAGAATACCGTGTTGAATGTTCATGACTTGATAATCTGTTCTATTTGCATATCCTTGATTCCTTGACCATTCCTTAAAGTCCGTTGCATCCAAGAGGAATCAAATGGTACAATTTTATCAGTAGACAACCACCCCTTTCTTTCCTTGTTTTACAAAGTTAACAGAACCAACAAAATTTATGTTGATATGTATCAATGAATTATTTGATCTAAGGGGCCAGTACTTACTCTATCAACAATGTATTGTTTGCGGATCGTTAACTATTCAATGGTGGGTGCAGGTAACCATGTAATGGAGTTTTGTTTTGAATGCCCCAACAACCTCCTTTAAGCAGTCTTGTATACATGTAATTTCAGAAAATAATGAATGATATGTACCATATAGCTAGAGGTCATGTATGTAATAAGATGACAAATGGGTTGGTTTGATATTGATGGTATTCTATTGTGAAGACAAGGATGGGGTTGTTCATTTTCCAGGCTTGAGGGGGCTTTTGACAACTCATGAATGCATGAATACCAAGTGCTTTCATTCAAGAGCCTCCAATTTTTTGGATCATATGACAAGCCCTGAGTTAATGGAATTTACAATATTTACAAAGTTGGCTTGGGAATTGCTTACTCTCTTGGTGCTTTTGGTTTTGTCTATGTGCATATCTTTTACACAAATAATTTCTCATTTTTGCCCAAAAAAATGTTGATCTTATAAATTTCAAATGTTAGCACAATAATTATGGGAATTTGGAATTACTTTTAATATTGTCAAAAGTATATTATTTCCAACAGATCAAGTGACAAGTAAATAATAATGGGTGTGTTTTAGGGATTTTTTTCTCCTCAATACAATAATTCATAATTTCAGATAATACAAACACTCTTTAAAGATGGATCCATGCTAAGAGTTTTAGATGCTTTTAATTATTTTTTTCTTTAAAAAAAGGATAGGAATGTAATTACATTTATTTTCAAATATGCATCTAAAATAATCCTAAAACATTAGAATGAAATGAAAATGAATTTATAAATATTAAAATTATAAATTAAAATTAAAATTTTAAGGTTACATAGTACATACTAAAAGGTTGTCTTAAAAATTATCTTAAAAAAAAAATGTCTATTTTTTTTTTTAAACAAAAGCAATATTATTGCCCTTTTCATAAAAACATTAATCATAACAACCGTAATTTTCTTAGGAAATCACGTGATACACACCAGTACCAAGCAGTATATAAATATCCACAAGTTAGAAAAAGTTTACACATTTTTTTACACTGGATTATATTACCTAATATTTTGTATTTAATTATGGGCACCATAACGAAAATTATACACGAAAAGAAATATGTTAAATCATCATAACTAATCATTGTTATATATACATGTATAAAATTCACTGATCAGGACTTGAAAGCCCATTGTTTTTGAAAAATGGAAAGTGGAAATAAGATAAATATCATTTTCATCTTCATATTTTAAAAAAGTGTCAAAACTTTTAATTATATTTTAAAAATACATAAAACTTTCTTAAAATTTTGAAAAAATATCAAATTGGTATTTTTCGTGAATCAATTGACAATTAAACCTAATAGACAGTATGATTAGTAGGGGTAAATTTACCATTTTCAATTGCAATTTAAAACCTTATCACGTGTACGAACAAGATAATTTGAAAGAAAAATTAAAGGAGAAAGAAAAATAAAAAAATGTTCTCTTTATACTAGTATGAGGCGCGTCGTACCCGATTAAAACCGAAGTCTTAAACCCCAGAAACATGTTCATCTTGTTCTGTTATCTTCCTCGTACGAAACGAATGATGTCTTCAACTTTCATCTTCTGATTTCACCTGACAAGTAAGTTTCTCGAAAAGGGTCTTTTCTCTTTTTATTGTTTAGTCATCATAAAATGACAACCACCGCCTCCCCGTTTCACTCTCGGTTGTTATCTGCCTCCTCCATTACACCTCTTCATCAACTTAAGGTAACGCTTCTCACTCTCTTATGATTTATGATGTGTTTTGTTTGATTCCAAAATCACCATCAACTTAAGGTAACACTTCTCACTCTCTTATGATTTAGGATGTGTTTTGTTTGATGCCAAAATGTGATTTCCAGATGGGTTTATGATTTAAGCTGTTTTTGTGTTGATGGGTTCCGCTCATGGACACATTTTAGATTCTTCAAGTGTGTGTGTGTGTGTGTGTGTATGTGTGCGGGTAGCCTACTTAGTTATATTGTGTATGTTTACTAATAGCAGCCTTTTAACATTTTACGATGATATTGTCAATATTTTAATATCATGAAACACGAAAGGATGATACTTTTGTTTTGTTTTCGTTTTTTTTTCCCTGGAGATGGGTGCTTATGTTGTGTTTGGTTGTTGGGAAATATAGGAGAAAACCATGTGATGACCATTTGTGAATTAGAAAAAGTATTGTGTATTTCGAAATGCATAGATTGTGTTGTGATTTTGTGACGATAACTTGTTCTAAATTTCTAATTAGCTTAAGATTGGACTTAGTATAATGGTGGCTGGTTTTGATGTTATGCTAATTGGATATTTGTGGTAGTGGAGTGGCGGTGTGTTTAAAACTTTTAAGAATTTATGAATGAATTGATCAAGTTGCACTTGTTTATGAATAGATAGAATGCTAGATGTGATCTTGATTTTATATTGAGATGGTTTGAAACAATTGGCTGTATCAAGAGGAAGTTTGATTTGCAAACTGTTCTGCTTTTCCAAGAATAGTGACACTGTGACCATACAAAATTTACAAGAATTAGAAAAGGAAATTTGATTCTAGGTTTTTTTAATCAGGACTCTTTTTGGTTTGTGCATACCCTTGTTAGTTTTGAATATTTGATAGTAATTGAGATATAATCTCTTTGAAGTAGCATTTTTATAAAATTCTGCTGCAAATTATCTTCAGAGGACAATGGCTTTTGCATTGGCTAGATTTCATTTGCTAGTTTATCTATGCAATTTTCTGGCAAGAAGCAACTACAATTGCAAAAAAGATCTTACTGTTACATTTAGCTTGCAGTTGCTTTTCAATTTTGCCAAAATTGATAGATAGCATCTTAAGTTTGGGTACTGGTTTTATTATTATCATCTTACATTCTGTCAGTCCTAGCAAAGCTGTAAAACAATAGAGCGGAACTCTTTAAACAAGGTTGTAGAGAAAGTTAACTTCTTTTGGCTTTTGCATATTGCATTGCCTAGGACCCTATTATTTGTTTAAAACAATTAATCCATAGCCATGCATGTTTCTGTGATCTGACATCCAAACGGTTAGACCAAAGATAACAAATCTGTAAATAGTGGAGAAATACAGGGCTCATTTAGAATTTACGTTTTATATGGTTCTGAATAGGGTTTATGTCTAGTAGGATTCATGTAGATGGCTCTACTAGTTCGCGTTTGAGGCCCAGTGAATTGAAAAGCATGTGATGTGCTTGTATTTGCATCACCTCTATTTATTGATTTGTTCATTCTTCTTCTCCAGAAAGGTTGTTATAATCATGAGTTAGTAGGCAATTGCAACAGTTTGGCTGATTGATGTGGGTTAGTTGTACTAGTCTGAATTTGATCAAAGTTGAATGTGGCATTATGGTGGCAAAGACGAAATGATCATTTATATTAGATGAAGAAACATAGTCACTTACCAATTTTTTCTTTTCATGTTTTATTTTCAGCAAATATTTATTCTTGTTATCTTTATCAGTTAACAAACTTCTTTTCTTATTTTAGGAGGTTTCACCATTCTATAAGGCCCATAATGTTAGTTGGAGTGCTAAACCAAATGGAGTTTTTCAAAGTACTAAACGCAACATCTACTGCACACTAAATATGGCTGCAGGGCAGCCGGGCGATCCTGAAAAAATAAATTTAGATCATCTTCTGAACAAGGCAAGAAAATTGTGGGACAGTTCACCCCAACCAGTCAAGACATTTCCTTGGAATAGAGCATTGGAGAATTTCATTCAACTTATTCTTGATCTTTTCTTGGCGGTTGTCAAATATTTGAGCGTACCTTTACTGGCAGTTTCCTCCCTTAGTGAGATGTCTTATTGTGCGCATGTAAAGAAGTTGTTTCTTGTCCCAGTTCCCCTACTCATTGGCATGGCTGTTGCTGATGTCTTAAGAGAAACCACCTTGGAACTTTCTCCACTTCTAAAGGTATATTTATCAAGTTATGCATTTAGGAATTTAAGACATCAGCTCACTAGGACATGGTGGTCTATCATCATCTGATGCCATTTTCCTACACTCAGTGGCACACAGGATGGTGTTTACTGAAATTGACTGCAAAAGCTTTATTGCCACTCATCTATTTTCTCTTGTTTTCCTTTTTTACTTCGTACTAGTCTCACGGAAGTATGTTGGAGTGGGCTACAGGTTTCTAGTTATGTAATTGTGGGGCCTGTTGATTTAAATACAAAGACTGTATAAACAAATGTATGTGAGATTGTATGGATTTTTCCTTTTGTGACTAATTACCTGATTTGATTTGCAGAATGCCGAAGTTCCATGGCATCTTATCGCCATTGCGATATTTTTCATGCATACATACATACATAGGTTTCTAGTTATGTAATTGTGGGGCCTGTTCATTTGAATACAAAGACTGTATAAACAAATGTATGTGAGATTGTATGGATGTTTCCTTTTGTGACTAATTACCTGATTTGATTTGCAGAATGCTGAAGTTCCATGGCATCTTATCGCCATTGCGATATTTTTCACTATGCTCAAATTGCCAGGTCCTTATTATCCGTTTTGGGGGCGCATATTTATTCCTCACATTGCAAATGGGGCACTATTGAGAACTCTGTGGTTTGCATTGATGTGGTATACAAGGCGCAAAAAGGCATCAGAAATAACACTGCAGAATAGTTCTGAAAACACTGGCAATTCTGAACCAAATTAAAGCTGATTTCACCAGGTAAATTATTCTGATCTTGTAGTTAATTCCCACTGTTGTGCCCTGCATGAGGAGATGCTGATAAGCTGCTAGGCCATAGGTCAACAAATTGTTGTCAAATGCTGTTCCTGAGCATTAAGAAGTTACTTGCCTTTACTGTTTCATGCATTACACTCATTATCCTTCCGATTGAATTCAGGCAAGATTCTTAGCAATCAAGAGTAAGGTGATCAGACAATAGTCAGGCTGTTGGAGACAGCTGAGTTGGAGATCAAATGACTTGTGCATTGGATAGTCTTGACGAATATTGAATACTGTAATGATCTTTCTTCCTTCTCTTTTATAGCTATTGGATGTAAAAAGTTGCTGAAACGGCTGGGGATTTTATCTGAGAATGTTTTTCAGCTCTTCTTTTTATACTGTTCTTATCTCAGATTGAAATTAAATGGCTTAGCTTGCCATTCTTGACAGAAGGATTTTTTCCTTCAGTCCCATGTTGAGGTGATTGTAGATTGCAATTTTGATTTAACTCATTACTTTGTTAGTACTGCACCAACCTTGGATTTTATTGTCTTGATATTGTTTATATAAATTAGCTTCTTGATGTCTTGCGACTCTTGCCTGAATATTGGAATGGATGAAAACTGAAACTATAACATTATGAGAATCCTGTAACCAACCAGGCTTGATTAAGGTGAATGACGAACACTTATTATAGAAGAAAACTGTTTGAGGTTCAGAATCCGAATATGATAATTCATAGAGATTAAAACTATGGTTATAAGGCCAGTTCAGTGTTGCATTGTGATACCTGAACAAAACTAAGGTTATAATTGCTTACATATCAGCTTTTTTTAATATCAACAGATAATAGGTCATGAGCATGAGACTGTGTAGACCAACCATGATAATTAATAATAGTAACTATAAAGTGCAGATATTTAGGAGTTGAGATATCAAACCACATTTGATGGACAGGCAGGATTCTTCGCTGGTCTGCCTCTTGGTCTTTTGCCATTATTATGGCGACCTGCAGTTTCTTGAGGAGGCTTTGTTGTGCTATGAAATCCAGCATGAACTCTTTCAATACCATTCACTTCAAAAATTTGCACGCTGAAACTCATGTCTCCATCATAGGTGAAAACCAGAAAGTGTCCCTTCGTCAAAGAGTTATCCTTCAGAAATTGCTGCCAGCCATCCTCCATGAACACACCATCTTTGGTATTATTGATCTTAACAGTCCATACACCCGTGGAGAAAATCTCTAAAGTTGCAGTCTTTGTTAAGTCCTTCGACACATGATGCAAGAATTTTGGTGGGATCCTCTTCAAAAAATAACAACAAAAACGGAAGCAAAAAACATAATTTAGTACCTGTGCAATGTACAAAGTATGTAGAAGAGGCAAGAGGCCTGAAGCAAAGAACACTACGAAGTAAAAAGAAAAGAGTACCACCCACCATCCTTTCCTTCACAGAGTCAAGGATGATCATGAAGAAGCTTGACCTGTTGTCTCGAGTCACATTAGCCTTCTCTGAACTCTCCTCCATTATCTTCGATGATATTACAAGGTGAAAACTTTAGTTTCACAGGCACAGAGAAGCAGAGAGAGAGAGAGAGAGAGAGAGATATGGAGGAAAGAATTTTGTGTGAACCTCTTACTTGGGCTTTGTTTAGTATGTGTTAAAAGATTTTCCATTAGTAGGCAACAAAACAATTGACCCTTCTGTGCACATTATCCTACTAAAACTAATGCTTCAACCACTCGATTAAACTTAGTTAATTATGTAGAAAGCAACTTTATCAAGTCTTTTCTATAATGGTAACACTTTAAAAACGTGCATGAGTCTCAAAAACTTGTATGAACAAGCAGCATTTTGATGTACATGCCTGGCTGACATCATTGTTATCAGGATCTAGAAGCAGAGGAGTATTCAGAGAATGAAGTGGTTTTTTCCTTGGTCTACAAGGCCTTCTCTTAGATGCAACATAACTTCTGTTACAACCATTTCCATTCACTGAGTTTTTCTTGATCACCATTTTCTTCTTTTGTTTTGAAAGTCAAGAGAGTTTGGTTTCCTCTTCTGAAGACAAATAAAGGAAAAGCTCTTCAAGATTTCAACAGAGGAAAAATGTGAGAGAGAGAGAGAGAGAGAGAGAGAGGAAGCTAAGTGAGGAAAAAAGTATAAGTCTTCCTGTGCACAACATGAAACGGAAATGGAAACTCATTTTAAAGTTTTGGTATTCTCTATTTCTCTTTGATTGGATTATTCATGTGACTTCTAAGAGTAATTTATTAATATAAGTTTCAGTTCAATTAAAAAAAAAAAAAAAGTGCTTACTTTATATGGGTTATTACTTTCGTATTATTGATGATTAACAGTGCCATATTGAACTCCAGTTGCACAACTCCGCTACACAATGTAGTCAATCAGGATGGAAGGCCGCATGATTTTGGAAGAGGTCAGAGGCTTTTGCAATGTCAGCATCGTAAGTAAATGGAATCTGGACAATACCTGTCTAGATATGATAGGTTTCTTCACAATGGCATGGCAATGAAACAGAAATGTGATATAAATATTGAATTTTTAATGCACACACATGCTTTATGAGAACAAAGTTATAAGGTTTAATACATTAAATTGTTCTCCTATCATAAAATTTGTTTGAATTAAAAGTCATCAGGTGGTGTGATAATGTCATTTTTTTACCCATGAAAACTTGGTTATCATATTTTGAGAACTAGAAAATTTGACGTATAACTTGAATTAACTTGTTTAATCTAGTCAGAATGCAGTAAATTATGAATGCTAGAAAGAGATAATAATTGTTGTCTAGTGAAGAAAATGTTGGTTTGAAAATACGTAAAACTTAATTGAGAAAAATTTTTGAGAGATATTATGAATCATTAAAATGATTTTTGACTGTTTGCGATTGTTTTCAAAAAGTGTGGTGATGCAGCTCATGAATCATGACTTCTTGTTTCAAATGGAAATGATATTCCTTTGACAATGTGAACTTTTTTCCCAAAATTTTAACTTGCTTTTGGCAGAAGGAAAGTTGTAATCTGTTATAAGTCCTTTTCAAGTCATTTATTTTACATGTTCACACCTCACTGTCCTCATAAATTTGTGATAATCCTTCACTGCAATGTTTAAACATTTCAAGTAAAGAAAATGATGGCGTATAGTATGAAAATCACGTCTAAATCAACTCCATGTCACATGTATGATATTCTTGATTTGAAAGCAATAAACATTTCTCCTACCTTGAAATCATCTACTAAGAAATTTTTATTTAATACAAACATTTTACAACATTTTTTCTTTTAAATAGCATTTGTCTCATCTACTTTTATCTAATACAAGAAATATCATTTTATCATTTGAAAAACTTATTCTTCCAAAAACATTTTGAAACACTTCATAGGTTAATAACCAAAACAATTATTTATTTATTTTTTTCCACAGGTTTAACATTGAACAAGTTAATTTTTATCAAAACCTGATAAGATCAACTACTATAGTTAATTTTTATCAAAACCTGATAGATTAATTATTATAATCACAGTCCGAAAAACAATTTTCCTATAATACAAAACTCGAACCTTTATTATATATATGAAGAGGAATTGCATAAGTAATAAGTTGTGATTGAAAAGAACCAAACTAATTAATTTGATTTGGTAAAATGTGTATTACATTTACTTTAAATATTTTAATTAAAAAAAAAAAATTGGATTTGGTAATGGAAAACACCAACTTCCCTAACGGTTTAAAAGACAAGATCCACCTGGCTTGCCGATCTAACCGTTTGGCGGGTTCTAGGTTGTCACCTTTTATAGTTCATGTCGCCTTTGTTACATCAAAACACTCTCCAACAGCACAAAAAACTGTTTCCATTTTAATTAATCAGACACAAGAAAAACAATTATTATTTGTTAAACTCCATTTGTGTATACATCCATTTTGAATTGTTTAAAAATCTCACGCAGAAGATTTGCAGGATAATTTTTTGTGAGAGCATTTGTTGAATAAACATTGATCAATCAACCCACCTAGCATCATCGGCTTCTTTTGGAGAATTTATTATTTGGGTATGTTTTCTTTTCCTTTTTATGTAGAGAAAAAGTTGATTGATAAGTTGACTTTTTATATATGAGAGAATGTTACTGATGATTCATGTTGATCATGGTATGTTTAGATTTACAAAATTTAATTAACTGTGTATCTTTGGTGGTGCAAATAGTTTTAACAGCTAACGACGTTTTGAATATCGAATGGGGTGTTATGATCATGATCGTAGCTTTAAAATTGCTTTGTTTTGCTCATCTAAAATAGTGATTTTTTTTTCTCCCTATATATTCTTGCAGTTCTCTTTTGTTGTAGTGAAAGTGGATATTGATATTATGTTTGTGTTATCATAATCATTTTTTGCTTTTTATGGCTGAAGAAGATGAAGATGGGCGGATTAGGATTGTCCATCATGAGGGGAAGGGACATGGTTACACGAATGGTATTCGCCGTGATGATGGTGGTTTTTGCAGCGGCAGCTGATACAAATCCTGAATACAGCCCTTGTTCTGATGCCAAAATTCGTAGATTGGATGGTTTTACATTTGGTCTTGCATTTTCAACAAAAGATTCTTTCTTCATGAATCAAACTCAACTTTCACCATGTGATAGTCGTCTCCAATTACCGACTACCCATGCCCAACTTGCTGTTTTTAGACCCAAAGTCGATGAGATGTCTCTCATTTCCATCGACAACACTTTCAATCCAGTATGTATTTATTTCTTTCACAATATGTTTGCGTTTGTTTTTTTTCTGCATTACAGATTGGTTTTCATAGGCTTTCTTTGTTGTTTAGAATCAACTCTTGGAAAACGGCTACAGGTCAAATTTGTTAACATGTGCACATTTGACTTAACTTCCAACTCAAGCAATCAAATTTCTTGGTTTGTCAGCATCTCATTCATTTTTAACCTCTTAATCAAAACAATTTGTCCATTTTCGGTTCCTAGTTATTGGGAAAAGTTAATCACCATGAACAAATAAGTGCTTATATTAGGAATTTGACAAAGCTGAAGAAAAAATTTTTCTGGTCACCATATGTGATCTGGTTTAGTGTTGTCCTTTGCTTGGTAAGAAGAATATCAGTCATATCAAGCAGTCTAAACATATGTGCATGTATGACCACTCTGCTTCTTTAATATTATATGATTCATCTTTTAGACACTACGTAAAAGTTGTTAGTAAATATTCAGGATGACTAAAATGTTTACTGAGCTTTCCTCATTACCTCAATAGGAGCTACAGCTTTTGGATTTGATGATCCCATTGATTTTCTGAAAAGCTTGGATCAATATCATGTATTGAACTTTCAATGATTTTGAGATCACGTCACATTTCTTTAGGTTGTTTTGTGTGTTTCCTTGTTTAAATTCTTGCACTCATTAACTCCTCTGTTCTTATCTTAAACAACACAACTTCAATTTATGCCAATTAGGGACCAAATATTTTTCCATCAACCATAAATTTGTTTCGAGTTCAATTTGAACTTAAAACGTTTTGACTGGCTTGTGACATTTGAATGTAGAAAATATTCAGACTAGTGACAATTTACATCTGATGTCTATAAGTCACATCTTCCAAAGATATACCGTATAAATGCAATGACACAGACAGATTGATATGTAGTATTTCACAATTTTCTCTTCAGGTTACATCCGGTGGGTATATGGTAGCGTTTGCTGGACGAAAATATGCGGCAAGATCAATTCCAATAATGGTTTCTGACAATACTCACACCATTACTAAATATACTCTGGTAAGTCCATAAACACAAGCAGAGTCTTTCTTTTGTCTGCGTGCTCTCTGGTGGAACGACATAGCATCACAGGCTTCTTCGTATTTTATTGCTTCACAGGTCCTTGAATTCCAGCACGGTACTCTTCAAAACTTATTCTGGAAGAGCTTTGGCTGTGATTCATGCACTGGGGTTTCGATCTGCCTAAACAACCAAGACTGTGCAGTGCCAAACTCAAAGTGTAAAACCAATGGTGGTTCTGTTGACTGCACCCTGGCCATCCAGCTGACATTTTCAGGCACGGACCAGAACCTTGAATCGCTTAACTCATGGTATGAGCTGAAAAATTTCCGGAAGCATTCGTTGTATCGCCTGTATTCAGGGGTTTTCGATTCTCTCCCCACCCTGCCACATTGACAAGCTTTTGTAAACTCCAAATGTACAAGTTTTTCTACATGATAGCCATTAGTCCATTACTTATAAAGATGTGCAATATCAGTGAAACTGTATTCAATAATAAGAAGGCCAAACAAGGCAGAGGTCTATATATTACGTACAAGTGAGTAGATATAGTTCATTTTGCAGAGAAAAACAATGAGTTTCAGCTAATTATATTTTTGATAACTTGATTGTCGCTTCTTTGCAATTTAGCAATTACTAAATTAACTTTTCTACCTTTAAAATGTCAATTAATATTAACCTAGTAAGCAAAAATTTAAAGAAACTCTCTAACAAATTTCAAAAATATTTAGGAGTATTTCAAGTGTATAAAAAATGTCTACTTTAAAAGGAACTATATATTTGCTAAAACAACTGATAATTGACCTGTTTTGTCAATAATTACAATGTGGACTGGAAAGAATGACTTCGGAGAACAAAATTATGCATTTGAGCTGCAACCATTTTTGTGAAATGAAAATTGAACAACTCTTGTAATTCAAAATCACTGAAAAAGGGATTGAAGAATGAATGATGAAAGAATATCATTGATGGTGTCATCAATGTCTGTTTTGACCCTGCACAATACAAAATCCCCCATAAAAGGGGTATTGCTCAGTATACACCAAAAAGAGGGATAAAAAAAAAAAAACTCATTTTTAATTTCTATACAGGATGCAAATGTACAATTTTGTACAATTAGAATGGAGAGACGTCAAGCTACATTCAGAGATATGAAAAATCTCCATGTATTCACCACTCTTGATTTCTCACTTGCATTTAAAATGATATTCACAGGTGAGAGAGCTACGGAAGCCCATGGCGTCCGAATGGTCTGAGGACAAAACCATCTAATCATGCCACTCTTGGAATTGAGCTTCTTAATCAGTAAAATAGATACAGGCATCTCATGAGTAATTGGACGTATAGACTTCCTATGCAGGCCGAACACCCATCTTGTCATGAATATTTGACACAACATCCTGCAACTCAGGGAACACCGACACGATCAAGAGTTCGAGTGTCACGTATGCAAGTTGTTTCACACAGATAGTAGACTGCAATTCACCATATATTGAGCTAGTTAGTTGAATTAAACTGTCAAAAAGCATATGAACTATTAATGAACATGTGAAAAAGAGGATTAAAAGGAATGAGGAAGAAACATTCCCCATCTAATGGCAAATAGGGAAACAAGAGGTCGAACCTGAGTAAAATAGTAAATGTCTTTAGCGCAGCGCCTGTATTGCTTATGTCCAATCAAGCTGACCAAGGCTGTTGGAGCTCCATCTGACAAAAGGGAAGAAAATTTCAAGTTTTAGTTACAATTTACAAATCCAGTTATGAAGGAAAGAACTTTAAGTAGTGCCCAAAGAAGGGCCATGACTATTCGTAATCTTAAAAAACAATGGACAAATCATGCAGATCAAACAAATGAAAAAATAAAAAATAAAAGAGCACAATGCAAGATTCCTGATTTATGCAGTAATTCTGCAACTAGGATGTTTGTGTGAACTATTGATAACTAGTTACAAGGGATGAGGTGATTTTCATGAAATATAGAATTTTGGCTACCACCTTTTTTTCAGTTTTCTTAACCTTGCTAAGACTGCTGTCCATGTCTCAGTTTCTACCATAGAGACAAATTTAATAAATAATTTCTCAAAAATTTAGAGGTCCAAATCGTCACCAAAATTAACATTAACTATTTAGTTTCAAAGGTGCATAATGTACTAAATGTACCCATGCATAACCTTTCTATTCAATCAGCGAAACTTGTATATTAAGAGTATTTGCAAAAGGACCTAGAAACAGAGAATTTGTTGCAACTTGCTTTCATTGACAACATACAATATGACATGTAGCAAAAATCTTATACCAAAACTCAGGCATGTATGCAAAAATAAGTCAGTGGTGAAAGGGAAAAATGAGTGATCTGGAGACTAATGAATGTCAATCTTTGACGAGATACTCACCAAAGAGCATTTTCTTGACGTCACTTGCTCTGCGAGCTGCCTCAAGTCGTTCTTCAAAGGATCCCGGTTTGGAGACCTTACTGCCACTAATTTGGCTTACTGCCTGAAAACCTTTCTGGCCTGATTGAGCATCGTCAACTTCACTCTGACTATTCCCTACTCGTGTGAAAAATGTGCCACCAGGCCACAGAACCTGAAGAAATCAATAAGTTCAAAATGTTACTTGCATGTGCCGCTGCACCTTTCAAAAGTCTATTCGCCTATTCAACTTCAGTCGATCCCATTCAAAAACAAGCTTTAACAGCACACCATATTAAAACTCAGGATAACTTTCAAGAAATCTTTGTCAGGAGGACATGAATATAGTTCCTCTTGCATTTGGGTGGGTTTAAGCATGAAAAACCTAGACCCCAGTTGGATTGACCTCAGCCAATTATAGAGATTTCGGCTGATGTACAGGCAACAAAATTCTGAGTGAATAAACACACAGCTGCCTGACATATACATAGTAAATATATAGAACAACACATGATCAGTTAATTATATAAATCAACCCTATAATACTGGTTTGAAGTTTGGTATCTACTGTTGACGATTGTGTGTGGAGATTAAGATTGCTGAACTTGTAAACATCAAAGTAAAGCTATGGTCATTGTAATTAGTTCAGTCCTTACATCTTGAACCCACTTAATCCCCTGAGCAATCACGTCGTCTCTTCGAAGCCAATAAATTTGCCTCAAGAGCCAGTCATCAATAGCATCTTCCATTACCAGTTGCAGAATTTGCTTTGATATCCAAAAGACTTGTCTTCTGCAACAATCACAACAAACCTATATTAAAGACCAATAACTAAGATGTACTAATGCTTGACAGTATGGCATTATGTTTGATACAGATTAAATACTGCAGAAGACAAGACAACTTCATGCAGTTGACAACGAGGAGATAAGATAAAACTGTGCACTTTGCTCATTACATGAAAGGAAATGATATCAAGTATAATCTCTAACAATTAATGATCTTTTGGTACCACATGTGAAATTCCTTAAAGTATCAATCAAGCAAAGAATGACTAAAAAATGCCACCAACAATCTGTAAATTGAGGAGATACAAAAATAAGAAATCAGTAGAAATATTCAAAATTAAAAGTCAAGTGCAGCTAAAGCTCTGACTAAAATAATATCTAGGTTCAGGGACTATGAAGGTAATGAGAGATGCCATAAAGAGAACAGCATGAAGGTTGTAGCTAAAAATAAACACCTACACCAGGAACTGGACATCTGACAGATAGCCTCTTAACAGATCACAGGAGGGGGAAAAGCCCAAGTATGAATGCGAAAGGTGATGATGATGGTAGCAGTAGAATAAAAAAGATAAAAATATAGAAAGTAGCTACTAAGACAGAAACAGAAAATAAAAAGAACCAATCCATATATCTAAATTGTCAGTAACGACACATCCACAAAAGATATAACAGTGTTAAGAACTGGACCGTTTGACAATCATGATCAAATAATTTTTGCAGCTTAATGACCCCATAAACCACATAAACTAATTTCTAAGCCCCAGCTTCTGATGTGAACAAATTGACCTAACATATCATCCTTAACAAGTGACCAGCTACTTTAAAAATGAGGGTTAACATGTTGACAAAACCTATAATAAGGTTGCAAGCATCATAAAAATGATGATCAAAGTTTCTTTTAAAACAGAAGTATACATTACTGCTTTAGGTACATTTGCACAAGTTGTGATAACTATCCATCCATTGTTACAATATCAAGACTTCGAACCAATAAATTATTCCATAACTACTGAAGAGTAGAAATTTCGCACCTTATCCAGCCTCTTCTCTTAAGCTGAAATATCTTATCCACTAGATTTAGTAGCGGTACACTTACATTAGGCGGAGTCCACTGCATAAAGTTCAGTCGTTAGCATTTTCAGACACTCAATAACATGTAGTCAGAAAACTTTATGAACAAGTAAACGATTAATAACATACAAAACTCTGCACATATCCTTCTCAAGTTGCATTTGCATACTACAAAGGAGGGAATTAGCTGTAGAGTTTGAGGACCCTTATTGTAAAAATCCATAAGGTAGTAACAGCAAACATATAAGCAAAAGGGTTTAAGTGGCATAAAATATGTGTAACCAAACACCAAAGGGATAAATGAAAAGAAAAGAAATCAATGTGACGGTAATGATGGTAATTCTTTAAACATTTCCTACAAACACTTGACCAATTAATTACCAATCACTATGCTACATCAACTGAGATGGGTATTTAAGATACCACACAAAACTAGTAAACTGATGCACAAGAACATGAAAATGATGCCTACTAAATGCATGATACCTCAGGTGGCATTCCAACTGGATCTTCCAGATGATGAGGGGGCAAAGAAAAATTGGATACTGGCAATCCACCCTGGCCAATTAACACAGATTTTGCCTCCAAGCTGAGTTTTGTCTCAGAACCAAATTTCCTAGATTCTTCACCAAATTTTATTACCGCGGGGGGAAAACCCTTTGAGTTTAATTCATTGTCTGAATGCCACCTATTAGCTTCAGTATCGGATGTATTTTCCTTATGGTGATGGCTTCCATCATTCTCACCTTCATTGTCCGAAGAGCTACTTAATGTTTCAGACATATTTTGGCTTGAGACATGTCTACTTATCTCATCTGCATTCCAGGACAAATTTCTGTTGGCGATTGAGGAAGAGGCTTCAGGAGTGGGTGAACCTGGACCTACAACTTTCCGCATTAGGCCATCTGAAACCCCTTTAAATTGGCGTACAATATCATCCACAGCATCATCCACATTGACTGCTTGAAAAACAGCGTTGTCAGTATCTATTGACACAGCAGACTTTGATTTTCAATAATAAACCACTATATTAAGAAGATCAGAGTCAGAGTGTGAGAGATAGAAAAATAGCCTTGTCAGTATCTAGTGACACAGGAGAACTTGGTTTTCAATAATAAACTATTATATAAAGAAGATTAGAGTCACATGTGTGTGTGTGTGTGTGTATGAGAAAGAGAGAGAACGAGAGAGAGAGAGAGAGAGAGAGAGAGAGCAAACCACTTTTATGAATAAAAAGATGTGTGTCTCCAAAACAGAACCAATAAGGTATACCAAAACAAAAAGGCATAAATCATCCACAAAAAAAGCGAAATCAAGGTCCTAAAAGAGAAAAGAGATAGAAAAAGGAATTAACTATAAAACTTAAACATAAACAAAATCCATCAAATAGTAAAACAAAAGGAAAGTTTTGTCTTTCTTTATAGTTGATACAATAAAGAACTGCAAGAAATGAGCAGGTAGAACTGCCACATAACCTAATCTTGACTATCACAAAATCTAAATAATAAATGGGAAGAAGGGATGCATATGGTTAAGATATTAAATCACATCTCTGAATGATCAATGCTCACTTTATAATCTTTTACGCAAAATTTTGTGACGGAAAATTTTAATAACACTATTGAGATAATAAACATTCAATATAACCATGAACCTGTGGGGCACCACTTGCATTGACCGTTATAACCCAAAGGTACAAACAGCTTTAATAATGCAACAACTAACAATAAAAAGACACATACCTGCCAGGGTTCGCATGACTGACGATGATTTTCCAAAAGAGTAATTCTTCATAAACAAAAGGCTCTTATTAATAATTCAGATATAATTCAGCTTAACTATAGAAAATGTAAAATATGTTTACATGGGTGTGATGGTACGTTTAACAAAAATTGAAGCACTAAATGTCATGAAGATGCACACCTTCGAGGAAACACTTAAAAAATCCCAGACTTCATGCTGTTCAGCAACATTAGCTATAGATAGAAGATCCTGCATAAAAGAAGCAAATCTAAAACAACAGGAAAAAGAAAAAGGAAAAAAAGGAGAAGAAAAAAACCATAACATTTTACTGAAGAAGGCAGAGAAGGGACATAAGTACTTGCAGATACTGGTCAAGCTGAATGCAGCGCTGATGAACAAAAGCATCCTCCATACTTGACGAAAATATCCTTTTGGGAGGTAAATGTAATGTATAATTAGGGATGTCTTTAAGATGACGGTGCAATCGTTCAAAATTTCTATATCTGCAGGAAGACAAAAAAAACTACATTGAATAATTGGAAATCATGCAAAATCATTTTCAGATGCTACTTGAATGATACTGATACAGAAATTTTGAGAACTATCTCATTAGCTTATTCAATTGAAATGCAGTTGTGCTAATCAGAAAAACTCTATACAAACAAAAAGACATGACATAGGCAAGAACGAAACCTTCTTTTCACAAACCAAGTTCTATTTTCTGAATCTGTCACTGCAATTGAATAAACAGCAAATGATTTTGATCCAAGTTTCTCAAAATAAGCTCCCATCACCTATACATACACAAGTAAAACACAGCATCTAAGATTCAACCATAACCTGAAAAAACCATCAATGGTGCCAAATCTACAGACCAAAGCTCAAGAAGCTACTCTTATGTAATATTGTAGTACAAGAGTATTTTAAACAAAATTCAATTTCTAAGTGTATAAAAAATTTGGGAAAAGAATAATATATATTTAAAGCTCACCCGACACCAAAGTTTGCGAATATGGTGTCCCTCGCTGCGGAGTAATATATGTGAAGCACTTGTATTTCTATGATTGTCAATATGCTTGACAAGATCAGGGCTGTAGAACTCTGCAATTATTGGTCCCCCACCTTCCCCTGTAAATGCCTTTTTCGCATCAGGTAGGACTTTCAAAGCAGAGGTACTATTGGATCTCTTAAGCTTAATTTTATTTCCATCAGCACCAAGATTATTAGTATCCTCTAATACATCAACAGCACATCTTTTCTCCAACGACAATGATTCTTTATCTAAATTTTGACATAACTGTGTCCTAATTTCATTCTTATCACCTGATTGAGCATCAAGGTTTAATATTGGTGTTAACTGCAAAAAAGTTCTGTCATCAGTTCCTGCAGATAATCCAGTTCTGTTGGCAAGCATTTCCTTCCCCATTTTTAATGTTGGAGGCATGGCACTTTTTGTTCCTGAACTCGTTACCAGATGGTCCTTAGATCCTGATTTCACTTTTTTCTGCTCCCTCCTTTTATAATTTCTTCCTTTCGTCCACATATTATCAAGATTCTCAGGAGCAAGAACTTCAGTTCTTCTTTGGGTTACAGCCTCCAGCATTTGTGCCCAATCGGCAGAACGCATATGAAGAGGCTCTTCAGGATTTGTGTTGCAATCCAAAGATGTTTCTTCTTGGTTGCTCACTTTCACTAAAGTCATATCACTCCCTTCAGTATTTAAAGAAGAAAATTTTCTTGAGGTGGAAACTCCATTATGTGTTCCCCCAGCAGACTTATCATCGCCTACTTCTTTAGTGCTATCTTCATTAATATAAAGTAAAATAACCTCAATCAGTTCATTGATGTACCTGGCAACAGAGAGATTATAAATTGATTAGATATTCCAGAGAAGTGGAAAAGCATAATGAAAGCTATGTGTCATCTTGATATTTTTACAGACAGCTTAAGTTACATAGGATGAGTTTAAGGTGTTCAAAGTATGGTAAGATGCTGCACTGACCCATAATTTTTCCCTATCACACACACTAAGTAATTAGGATTAGCCATAACAATGTCCTCATGGCAACATATTGAAATATTTCATCATAAATGCTCAATTCAAAAAATAGTCACTTAAAAGAGTCAGAACAATCTATACCACGTCCAGCTGGTTCAAAATATCGCAGGATCCTAAGAAAAGAGGAAAGGTAAAAAGAAAAAAAAAAATCATTCATATGCATGATAATGGTGTGCAGCAGTACACCATTAAATAAATGCCACAAGAATCCTTCAATACACAACCATGGTTAGGAAATACAACTGACGAAGGCTTCTAATTATTCTTCAAATTATTTACAGACATATTCTGAGTGATTCAGATTACAGGGGTTTGACTTCTACAAAGCAATCATCCTACACAAGATAGAATAGAAGAGAGACATAATAATATATCCCTGTTTTCATTTTCTTTTAATTTTCCAATCTTTCTTTTCTGTTCTTTCAAGCAGACTCTCATTTTGTTCATCACAAGTTTAAATGAAAACAAGAAAATATGTGTTAGAGAGCTTATATACTATAGTTCAGCCATTTTCTATTAGCTTAAGCTTTTGGGTCTAATGATTACTAATAATGTACAAAGACACTAAGTTTCTCGGATCACCAATTAGGTTTCTGCTATCCTACTTGATATCATGAAGGCCCAATAAATGTCCCCAAAAGGTCATAATGCATACAGATTTAATATTAAGCTTATTTATATCTCTTTTCTTTTTCATTAATGCTTTTTGGTTTTGATTAAATAGGTGCCATGGCTGTTCATAATGTAATGGTCCAATCATTATTGGGACTTGTTGGAAGATATGATTATGATTTCTAGGAATCACGTTGGAAGATATGATTCTGATTTCTAGGAATGATGTTGAAGATTTGATGCTAATTTCTAGGGATTATAATTGAAGATATTTAGGATCCTAGATTGATTATTTCCTTTTTCATTCCTTAATTGTATCCTTAATTGTAGTTGTCATAGTTGATTAATACTACCCCTAATATGTGTGTATATATGTTGTACAATTTGTAAAGTTGAAAGTGTGAATAATAATACTCTCAAATTCACAAAATATCAACGGGACTTGAAAGCAATGAAATCTAATATTCAACTTCAACCTCCTGCTCAAAATACACAGTACTAAGGACTAAAATTCTCCATCTTGACACGGATTCCATGTGAAGAGGGGGTGGGGGGAGGAACTAAACACCAAAATAGTTGCTTTATAATGCAAATCACTTGAGAAGAGTTAAAACTCTTGATGGACAGACCAAGCTTAGAAGATTTAAGATTAACACTGTAAACTAATGAACAGAAAACACAAGAATCATTCAGAACTTACTCTGGGCTAGCAAAATTCAAGATAGGTTGCATCACTAAGCATGTTACAATCTCTCTAGCAATTGTTCGAACAATGGGGCATTGAGCTTCCCGTGGTCTCAATACTACAGCTAGCAGTCCACCTACTATCCTTTGAAGAACCTAAGAGAAAACAGAAACTTTCAAACAGAATGCAAACGATAAAAGTCAAGATAAGATCAAAATTTCAACAGAAGTCTCCACTCAGACCTTGTACTCACTCTCAGGAGATATCAGTGCTGGATGAAGTTCCTTCGAAGCCATGAGATGGTGTTTCAATCTTTCATCCCTTTCCTCAGTAGACAGCGTTCCCATAACATCAACACCTATAGCTGCTTGGTTTCTTCTAAAAAGCTCTATGTGCTCCCCTATTAAATTCACTACATCCCTGAAACATTACAGAATCACGTTCCTTAAACACCCAACCATTCTCAAACTTCAAAAAAGTTTCTTAAATTGGCATTAATTATTTTTCAGGAAATTTTATATATATAGATATAGATATATAGATACAGATATAGATATAGATATAGATAGATATACATACCTCGTTAGCAAGTCAACAAGGTTTATCGCTTTGACCCTTCCCGATATTTCACCAATAGCATCCATGATGATACTCCGGATTAGCTCAGGGGTTTCCTTATCAGGTGTAATCTCCGAATACCATAAGTCAATCACAAAATCCTTCAAAATTTTATCAATAAACTCATTGATTGCTTCCTCCACAATAGGAGAATCAATTTTCCTCTTCCATTTTTGTGGTGGTGCTACACTGGAAAGGCGTGAATCATTCACAGACAATTGTTTCTTCTCCAACTGAGGCAAATAGCTTGGTGCACACACTGCTTTAACCTTCCAGGAGAATTCCACCTCATTAAATAAAATCCGCAGACCGCAAACAAGGAGAATCGCTATTGGTAAATTCATCCACATGGATGTACTTGTATCTGCATTGAATAATTATGTAAAAATAATAATAATAACAATAATAATAAGCAAATGAAAAATCAACAGAATCAGTGAATCACATATCAGTCCAAGTACTCCTATTTTCAAAATGGGAATTCCACAAAGAACATCTACCACTATCTACATCACTAGATTATAGCAGAATTCACATCAATCACCAACCACTTCAAACAAGCCTTATCCATCCTATAACAATCTGGTTTCCAAGATATATCCAAACAAAACTCAACAAAACCCCAAACTCAACTCATTCTCACTAATATTAGCTAAAAACAAGATAAACCTACTCCCAACTTAGCCTCATCAACATTAAGCTTCAATTCACATCATTTCCAATCACAAGAACCCACAACAAAGAAATCACCCAATTCCAACAAGTCATTTCTCTTAACAACAGTACCATACATCCCACCTTCTGTATTACAACCTGATCCCAACTCATCATATATCAATTAGTAACAAATACACTTTTGAAATAAACAATCATTACTTAGTATCCATTATCCAGTCATAAATTGACACATAATAAGTCGAGACCAAAGTTAAGCGGAACGTCCAGCATTACTCTTTCTCTTAATGCTGTGTTTGGTTGAATTGAATTCTTCCACCACAGCATTTGAAGCTCATCTTCTTCATCAAAATTTAACGCCTCTCACACCACCGACCACAGTTAACAAAAAAATGTGTTTAAAAAACTCTAAATTTAAACAAATTTGCAGCAAACAATGATCCAAACTACCAAATTTCTAGCTAAAGCAAACATTTTGATAACATAACTAAAAATCTAACAGCTGAATGAGAACAAATGAACAATTCAAAGTCAACGATAACTGAAATTCGAAATTATGTGGAAACGAAAAGCGAATAATTAATCAATTTGGAGCTAGAGAGAGAGAGAGAGAGAAGAAAGTTACGAGTCAAGAAATAACAGACGGTGAATACACACAAGGACCACCAAACTGCGCGCAGTTTAGCTTCCTCGATCAGATCTTGTATCGTCTCCATCGCCTTCATTTTTTTTTTTCGCCAAACCAAACAAATACAATTTTTCAATTCGTCTCAAAACATCAAAACATCGATGCCTCAATTAAAGCCTTGTTTGGTGACGACTGACCTCGTCGTTGTCGACAATCAATTTCGAAGCAAAGAGAGAGACACTGTATCTGGAATTTGATTTTGGTTTCGTTTTCGTTCTCCTTTTTTTTTATTTTTCTTTTTATTTATTTTGACGTGTGAGAGAAAGGTGTAATCGTCGTCGTGTTAATTAGTTTCTTACTTTACACGTGTAACTTAGTGGCGGAATCTTCTGTGTCCAATGTGTTCCCTGATTGCTTGCTCCAACTTTTTATCTGTCTTTTTGCCGCGTCAGCGTGTCACTAACATATATAAATAAAAACCAATATTGTACTGTTCAAAAATTTACCTAAATTTATTACTAAAATATTATAATAAATTTATATATAATTACTATTTCATCATTATATTATCCTAAAATTAATATAATACTTATAAATCAGTTTATCATATCATTTATACAAATTTTTTGGATAAAGTTTTGACAAGTATAACATTATTAATAAATTATATAACTATTTTAAGAGTAATATACTGGACTTTCCAAAATTTTTATCCAAATCTATATCTAAATGATGCGATATATGAGCTGTCAACATTTTTTAAATCATAAGATGATGTGATAATTAATATAATATTAACAATTTAATATGTGATAATCAATTAACATCTTATCACTTCATTATTTAGAAAGTCTAACATTACTCATAAGTTACGTTTGGTATGTGAGATTGAAATGATATAGACTGAATTTGATTTGATTGTTACTGTTTCATGTTCGATAAAACTTGAGATTGGATTAAAATCATACCATATTATGTTTGGTGTAGTTTAGGATTGAATTAGAATAAAATTAATTTAAATTTTTTATTATACACTTAAATTAATTTTATAAAAAAAAAACAAAAAAAAAAAAACCAACAACCACAGTTCATCATCAATCCACCATCTTCAACATACCCATAGTTCATTAACATCATCATCTTCTATAACAACAACATCATCAACAACAACATGAACTTAAAATAAAAAAAATAAAAAAATAAAAAAAAAAAACAAAGAGATAAACCTAGATGGTTCTAGGTCCGATGGAACTCAGAACCATCTGGTTTTGGGTTCCATCGAACTTATTGAATCCAAAATTATCTGGTTCTAGGTTCCATTAAACCCATTTTAGGTTCTATCAAACCAAGAACCATCAATGCATTGAGAATAAATTTATTAAAAAAAAAAAATTGAAGATGAGATGGAAAAAAAAAAAAAAAAAGAAAGGAAGAAAAAAGAAAATGATTTGTGTTACCGTTCTTGGTTCGTTTGGATGGAGGAGAAGATGAGAAAGATGAAGAGTGATTTGTGCTGGTGGTGGATGGGTGTGATGGAGATAAGAGAGAGACGAAAAGTTGTGTGGAGAAAGAAAATGATTGGTGGTTGTCTGATGAGAATGGAAGAATTAAAAAAAAAAAAAAAAATTCCTCCGTTGACAGGAAATGGAAACCCATGGTAGAGCTTGAGTTTCCATTTCCCAAGTTGACGGGGAATGAAAAATTTCATTCTCTTCTCTCACCCAAACATGGGATGTGGGAGGATGGGAAAAAATAAATCTCAATTCCACCCCATTTCCCATGTGCCAAACATTGTTATATTTTGGTCTAATAAATTTTTAGTATAACTTTAGAGCAGATTTTTTTTTTTCAAAAAAAAAAAAAAAGAAAAACACTTTAATAGAGAAAATTCTTGCAATTCAATAAGTGTCATTATGAATTTATGTAATTAATATAATATGACATTTCAAATCTTCAATATAATCATTATTATAGACAAAATGACCATGTAATTGGTAAGCATAGCTTTTAATATTGAAATTAACACCGACTGGAAGTTTGTACAAAATTTAATAGGATTATAATTCTAATAAAATAGGTATCCTATAAATGTGAAATGGAAAGCTTATGGTTTGTTCATATGAGGGTGAATTTGTGAAATAATGGATGTGCAAGAAGAACACAACCTTGACTATTGGTAACATATTGACATTTGGTTTAAAAGATACAGGGTAATGGTGATTAGAAAAACACTAGTAATTTTCTTTTCCTTTGTCTAAAAGGAGAAAGATTCATAATTAATATTCAATAACTTTATTTTATATTTCAAAATGTAATTTTGTTTTTCTTGCTAATGATAAACCTTAAATATGTTGTTTAGAACTCTAATGAGATTAAAAATATCATCATGTAATTGGTTAACTAATGAGGGTGATTTGGATGGCATATGGGTGAGCACATGGAGGTCGTGTCATGGCAACAATGATGAGGATGAATACTTGGGGTCCAACTCGACTTAAGACAAGCATAGGAAAAGGTCATCAAACAATGACCACCTGAGAATTTGAAAACTATATTAGAATTGTTTATATATATGGACCTTCCTGACCTTCACTTTTGTTTAATGTGACTCGACTTAAGACAAGCATACGAAAAGTTCATCAAACAATGACCACCTGAGAATTAAAAAATTATATTAGAATTGTTTATATATATGGACCTTCCTGACCTTCACTTTTGTTTAATATGACCCAAGTATTCATCATCATCATTATACGCACACTGTCTGTTGCTTACCTTAATTAAGTAGGATGCATATGAATCTTTGTTGGACTTCAGGGGTGTGTCGTATCTATGTCTAGGTTGCATTCAATCAAGTGCATATAAAAATCATGTTTACATTTGTTTGGTGTTTTGCCTGTTTGTATGAGAAAAAAGGAAAGATCCCTTTGTAATTTTTGTCTTAGACACTAAGGCCTTATTTGATATGCGGGACGCAATAAAAAATGGTAGTGAGATTGAAAACCATTGAGATTTGATGAAATTGAATTAGATAAAAAAATTACTGTTTGTATTTGGTATAATTTTAGATTTGATTAATATTATACTAAATTGTGTTTGATAGAGATTATAATTAGATTGGATTATATTCAGAAAAAATTATCCATTTTTTCATAAAAGATCAGATTGTGTTTGATATAGATTGTAATTAAGGACAAAAATGAGACAAAAATGGTAAGGAAATAATCGTTGAAATACAAAAATGATGCAATCAGAAACAGTAATTGCTATAATTATTTGGAATGAGTTATAAGATAACATTTTTTTTTGTGAATATGAATAAGAAATATATCAATCACTTGAAATATGAGTGTACGTATCACACCACTTCTTTAGACAAAGGATTATATACTTCTCTATCATTTAAAAGGTTCTAGAATTGATTCCCACCAAGTGCTTCTTATAATTTACATGGGTAGTTTTTTTTTTTTTTTTTTCCTTATCTGTGGAAGTAATTATTTTTCAATTATGTAGTGGTGCATCTAAAATTTTAGCTTAGGGGAATAGAACAAAAACTATATATACAACACAATATTGATATTTAAAAATTTTGTTATTAAAACAGCAATTGTAACATTATTTGATGTCAAATAAATATAATGATATAAAATAAATATCCAAATATGACATGCTATATATGTTAAAAGCAGAAAATAAAAAGTGAATAAAATTCTCATGAAACTCTCCCCCATAACTTTATCTTACTTTTTTAAATATTAATAAAGAATAATATTATATTTTCTAAAAATTTGTCCAAAATTTTTACCTCAATGATGTGATAAGTTGATTTATAACTACCACATTACATAATCTATTGATGAAATGATAATTATACATAAGTTTGTCATATCATTTGTGTAATAAATTAAGTAAATTTTTAGATAATATAACATTACTTATTAGTGAAATCAACCTCTAGCATTCAATTTCCATTCAAAAATATAGATTTTTTTTTATCCAAATTTATGAAATAACTGAACTATCCTTACTGAAAAGTTTGATGAAATAAAATAATTATTGTCCCATTAAATTAAATTGAAACATTATAACACCTTTGTCATCACCATTGTCCATCTTATGCCTCTTTATTGTCGTTCATCACATATCTTTCTATCACCATCCATCACATAGTTGTTCATCATTATCACCTTCCACCTCCCTCTCCTTTCAATAGATCATTCATCTCCCTCATCACCACTATCATTCGTGAAGTTTGATGGAATAAAATAATAATTGTCTCATTAAACTATCCTCTTTTTTTTTTTTTTTTTTCCCCTTCCTTCTTGATTTTTCTTCCTCCTCTTTTTTTTTCCTTCTTTTTCTTCTTCATTCTCCAGCAATGAGCAAAGAAAGAATAAAAAGAAACAGAACAAGAAGAAAAGCGAAGAAGAAGGAATAAGGAAGATAAAGAAGGAAGGAGAAGAAGAAGGAGACGGAAATGAGAGATGTTAGACAAGAAATAAAGAGATTTTGTTGGCGAATGTAACCAAAGGTGGAATAGAAGAATATGTTGGTTCATTTTAAAGGTCATTTTTGTCCAAAAAAATATCTCAGGACACAAGTGTTCAATTTTATTAAGATGTAACATAAATGTCCATTTTTCTTTTAAAATCCATTTTCTACATTTTTTTTTTTCTCTATTTATTAACTCAAAATTTGATTTAAATTTGCATGGTTGCATTTCAAGTCAGAGTCATTAATTCTTTTATATATATATACATAGTTAATTATATAAGATAATCAACATTTATCGACACTAGTGATCAAGGTCCTACCAAAACTTGAAGAGATTAAACATTTATACATTCCGAAAATCTACACTCACATGATGGAGGTATTATCTCATAAGTAAGAAGACAAAATTTTCCACATATGCTTGTAGTGTGTGATAAGATTTAAACTCTTATCACGAATATAAGAGAACGAACCACTAGATGTATAAGTAAATGGGTAATTCAAAGTTTTAAATTAATGACCTAATAAATATATATATATATATTTGAAGAAAAACTAATCCACAATTAAAACGAATAAAACATCAATATATATATTTTTTAATTATTCAATTTATGGTTTGAGAAGGAAACATGAACACTAGACTAATCTAGTATATTTTCTTTCATTGTTTATATTATCATATAAGGATGTAATGGTTTGAAACCATAACATTACTAATCTACATGAGCGCAGAAGACTCTTTACCACTAGACTAGAATATTGATATCAATCTCGTATATATTTTTTTTCTATGAATAATTATAGTAAAAATTATAATTTTAGAGGTAAAAACAATTCGAACTTACAAGTTTTTAGACTTCTTAATAAGATTAGTTGAACATTTTTTTTAATCTTAAGAGATCAAGAGTTTAAGTCTCACGCTTGTGTCATAACATAAAGTATGAGTGACCTACAATATTCAAACCTAATATCATTAACCGATAAACAAATAATATAAAAGGTAAAAATAATTTTAGTCCCTAAATTTTGAGAAATGATCAAATTCTTAATTATGTTTCGAAACCTTAACTTTTGAAAAACGTGTCAAAGTAGTCATTTATGTTAGACAATTGACGGTCAAACTTAATTGAAAACGTAAAAAAGCTTGTTTACCCTTAAACTCGGTGCATAAATAGTGGGTTTTAGTTGTAAATTTTTTGGAGATATATGATTAGGTTATACTTGTAAATTTTTTATGTATATATAGTTAGGTTAAATTAATTTTTTATGTTTTCCATTATATTTGACAGTTAGTTAACCGATGAAAGAGACTAAATTGATACTTTTTAAAAAAATTAAAGATCATTTAATCATTTTTTAAAATATAGTTAAAAATTTAATTATTTTTCAAAATTTATGAACTAAATTGATTTTTATCTTAATATAAAATGATAATAAAATACCCATATAAACATTCCGTGTAAGAGCCAAGCCCAAAACCATGCAACGCCCGCGGGCGCCCGCCCACTGACTCAACGCGACGCCGCGTTTTCCAAATCCGCCCTCGAAACCAGTATCCTGTCTATGAAAAGTCATCCCAACTAACATCCACCGTCGGATCACAAAGCCTCCTCTTTTTATCAGACCGTTAAACATTAACAAAATATCTTAAAACCAATAAAATAAAATATCTCATCCTTATCCACTGAACCAGGCCCCACCTTGCACTTTAGATTGCAACCAACTCACAGCTATATCTTCTCCTGCAACTTTTTTGAGTTCAGTTCAGTTCAGTTTCATGTGTGTTTGGATACGAGATGTTGAAGTCAGTTGTGATTGGTTCTGGTCCTTTTCCAGTACTGGTTGAAGCTAAAGATGTTCAGGGTTCAAGAACATGTCCTGAAACCAGAGTTGGTTCCATTGTTTGCTCCTCTTCTAGAAACAACAACACTTTTATTCCCAAACTTGAGCCTTTTAGCCGTACCAAGTTCGAACGCGTTGTCAGAGACCGTCCCTTGATTGAAAAGTCCGAGAATGATCTTGCAGGTTTGCTACCGATACCCTCTTCTTCTTTTGATTATGAGTTTGATGTGCGTTAAAGTGTTTTGTGCTGTTTCTGGTAAAGTTATATGGAGTTTTTTTTTTTTTTTTTGTTGGGTTTGTTTGATGGTATAGATAGAGGTTTATGTTGATCTATCATGTTGTATGTGAGAAAGATTGTTTTTTTGACGATGTAGTTGTGGCTTTGTTGGATTTCTTGCAAGATGGTAACTAATAATTTAGTGGGTTGGATTTTTTTTTTTTGGTGTGTGTATAGAGTATTGTTCAACTCTTGAAGGAGATGATTGCTATAGCTGCTGGAGAGCATATTTTGAACTTAAAGATCTTGAAGTAAGTTTATTGTTACTAGTTTATGTAATTACATAAGTTTGCTTTTCATTAGCTAAAGTTTGTCACTAATCGATTAAGCTGAAAGTCCAAGCTGATAGACCTGAAAATTTTTGTGAATAGATACCTTGAATCTAAGAACTTTGGCTCTAGTAACATATCATTAACCTATTAACATGAAAATTTAAACGAATAGGTAAGGGCTCGATTATAGTATTTTATAAATAGGTACTAGTTACTACTCTTAGTTGGGTACAATAAGATTTGATGTTGGTTCTTTTTTCAAGTTCAATTTTAATGTACTACGAAATCTTTGTTTGGTTGCTGAGAAAATGAATAGAAGTGTGTAAAAAACATAATTCGAATCTTGAGAAAATGAATAGAAATGTGTAAAGAAACATCTTAATTAAACTAGCTGATCTGTGTAAGCTTCATAAATAACACTAATCTTTATGTTCAATGGCAATATATATCAGAGTGTCACACCAAAAGAAGACATTGAGAAATTAATTCTCCAGGCCGGGGGCGTGAAATCCTTGATCGGAGTCTTACATGGAATTTCATCTATCCACAAAGGAAAGGTTAATGGATTTGGTATGGGGAAGCCAACGATTTCTAATGAAGAAGGGAGTCGAATATGTCCTATCCCAGATGGACTACCGAAATCGCTTGAAGAGCTAGAGGAAGAAGCCAGAGGGAGATTGCCAGATTCTCCTTACACTAGATTGCTTAGAACCAAAGGAAAGTTCCCTGCCTGGTACTCCCCTGCCCCTGACCACGAAACAGATTGATAATATGGAATGATCAAATAAACTATTGTGTCAATAGTAGAAGAAGAGGTTTTGCAAGCTTGTATTGCTGAGTTTGTTATTTGTTGATATGGTTATATGTGCGGTGTTTGGGATTTTTGATCTGATTGTTATGGAAAAACATAAATAAACTAAAGGTCTTGGGTATGCAACTCAAGTTCGATCTTGTATAATATGTTGATTGGCAAGTTACTGCTTGAATGTTGAGAACTCTTTCAAGTTCTTTATGCATTTTACATGATTGATCGTAAGGTTTCTTAAATTTTGTCTTTCAAGTTTGAATTGTTGGCTGTTTTGATGTTTTTCGCGGAGAAGCAGAACTGTTTAAAATTTTGTCTCAGGTTTATGGCTTCAAGACCCCATTGCAGCTTTTTGTGTCCATTTTTTTTTCTTGGACAACTCTAATAAAGGTTATTATCAGACTGAATAAATATTCTATATCATCAAGCCATATTGGATGGTTGTAAATTTTTGTAAGTAGATGTCAAAGTAAAATCACCGTTTTTATCTATAGCATTATTATATGATTTAAACTTGGCCGGATCATTCCAGACTATAAGAGATTAAACTCAGGTAGAGTATCAGTGAACCATGAACTTAATATGAACTTGGCTGGATCATTTTTTGTTAGAATAGTATGTACTTGTCAAGAATTTGTTTAGAGAACACATCAAATGCTTCTCTAATCTAGAACAAATCCATCAATTGCTTGGTAGAGGGTTTTTTTTTTTTTAAACCAAAAAAATAAAATAAAATTCAATCCATTGATTGCCTTCTAAGAAGTACTCATGGTCCACAAGTTCAAAAAAAAGTTGCATTGATTGCTAAGAAGTACTCATAGTACCATTTTGAGTTTAAGACGCCGACGATTGTGTATTTACCATTTAAAAATACAAAAAGAAAAACCCAAAAATGCTTGAACCACACCGAAACTGCTCTTAAAAAGTTTATTATGTTTTACCAATTTAAATTTTTGAATTTGATGAATAATTAATATGGTATCGAAATTTGGTTAATTTTAAAATTCTGGATTTAAATTATTTATGTTATAAAATTTGTTATTTATCATATAAATTTAATATTTATTTATATTTGATTGTCAAGCAAGTAATAGGTAGATAAATTTTGCACCTAAATGATATGTTGAGAGATTATATATATTATTATTGAATATTCTACTATAAATTTGAACTTTCAGGTACAATGCCTATAAACAATGAAGCGACGAAAGAGGTAGACTATTTTCTCTTAATATCTTTTGTTAAATGTAAAAAAATATATTAAAAAAAAATTAAAAATATCAAAATCTACGACAAGACCGCTTTGCTTTATATATATTTTTATTTTCCCCATGTAAATGTAATAATTGATTTCCTACTACCATTCACCTTTCATTTGATAACAGTTGGTTAACAAACAAGGATAGACTTGGTCAATTGTTGGTTTTTTTTTTTTTTTTTTTGAAATAAATTGTTGGTTTTTTTATGCTATTTCTTTTGTTGTTACATTTTGTGCTACATACCGCAATCAAAGCGATACCTTCCCTAAACTTGTCTCTAAATTTAGACATAAAAATTTAAAACCTGTGGTGCCTGTAAGAACCATGCAAACTTTCCGGTGCTAAAACAGGAGTCCATTTTCCACAACCATCAATGCCTGTCAAACCATAACCTCGTTTTGTCTCTTCATATAACACCCTCTTCCTCATTGCCTCCTATAAGCAGCCTTGGGGCCTCCAAGGCAGTCAACAATGCATCTACCTCTGAATATGCGGGTCTCTGGCTGCTTTCTTTTGTTCTCTTCTCTTTTACTTTCATTCTCGACTTTTTCTTTAGCTCTATCTGCGGCTGAGGCATCCCTCATTGCCAGGCGCCAGCTCTTGGCGATCCATGAAAGTAGTTTAACGGCTGAAACTATCGATTTGGAGGCTCTTGACGATACAACTTTCGCCAATCCAAGGTTGAAGAAGGCACATGTTGCTCTTCAGGCCTGGAAAAAGGCTGTTTATTCAGACCCTTATAACACAACCGCTAACTGGGTAGGTACCAATGTGTGCAACTATACAGGTGTTTTCTGTGCACCGGCTCTTGATGATCATAACTTGACGGTCGTGGCTGGCATTGATCTTAACGGTGCTGACATCGCCGGATATCTTCCCCCAGAGCTGGGGCTCTTGACGGATGTTGCATTGTTCCACATTAACTCTAACAGGTTCTGTGGAATCATTCCCAAGAGCATGTCTAACCTTACAATTATGTATGAATTTGATGTCAGTAACAACAGGTTTGTTGGTCTTTTCCCGGATGTTGTTCTATCCTGGCCAATAGTGAAGTTCATTGACCTGAGGTACAACAATTTTGAGGGTCAGTTGCCCCCACAAATCTTTGAGATGGGTCTGGATGCATTGTTCTTGAACAACAACAGATTCAGGTCCACAATTCCTGACACAATTGGGAAATCAACAGTTTCTGTTGTGACATTTGCTAATAACAAGTTCACTGGTTGCATTCCCCGGACCATTGGGAACATGACTAACTTAAACGAAATTCTCTTCATAAACAATGAATTTGGTGGTTGCTTCCCTGGAGAAATCGGGTCGCTTAGCAATGTAACGGTTTTCGATGCAAGTTACAACACATTCACAGGATTCACGTCGCGAAGCTTTTCAGGACTGAAGAATGTTGAAAGCCTGGATCTTTCAAATAACAGGCTTACAGGATTTATACCTGAGAACATTTGCAACTTGCCAAAGTTGACGAATTTCACATTCTCTCATAATTACTTCCAGGGAGAGGCTAAAGCTTGCTTACCTCCTTCCAGGAAGGATGTTGTGTTCGATGATGCAGATAACTGCTTGTCTGACAGGCCAATGCAGAAGGATGCCAGGGTTTGTTTCCCGGTGGTGAGCAGACCTGTGGACTGCAGCAAGGATAAGTGTGCTGGAGGCTCTACACCATCTTCACCCAGGACACCAGCTATGAGATTGACACCTCCTCCTACCCCGAAGCCATCTCCTACACCAAGACCAAAACCAGTGTCGCCACCCCCAACACCAAGGCCATCTCCTGTGAGTCCACCAACGCCAACACCAAAACCAGCATCAACACCTCCACCAACGCCTGATCCAACAAGGCAATCTCCAGTGAGCCCACCACCAAAACTGACGCCAACACCAGCACCAACACCAACACCAACACCAGCACCAACCCCTGACCCAATTAGGACGTCTCCGGTGAGCCCTCCGCCAAAGCCTGTATCACCAGCACCGACTCCTGACCCAACTTATAAATCTCCAGTGAGCCCTCCACCAAAGCCTGTATCACCAGCACCAACCCCTGACCCGATTGAGAAATCTCCGGTGAGCCCTCCACCAAAGCCTGTATCACCAGCACCAACCCCGGACCCAATTGAGAAATCTCCGGTGAGCCCTCCACCGAAGCCTGTATCACCAGCACCAACCCCTGACCCAATTGAGAAATCACCGGTGAGCCCTCCACCGAAGCCTGTATCACCAGCACCAACCCCTGACCCAATTGAGAAATCTCCGGTGAGCCCTCCACCGAAGCCTGTATCACCAGCACCAACCCCTGACCCATTTAATAAATCTCCTGTCAGCCCTCCACTAAAACCAGTGTCACCAGCACCAACTCCGGACCCATTTGAGAAATCTCCGGTGACACCTCCTAGACCAAAGGCATCCCCACCACCACCGGTGAGCTCTCCTCCACCACCTGTCAGCTCACCTCCACCTGCACCAGTCCATTCTCCGCCCCCGCCACCTGTAAACTCACCACCTCCACCTGCACCAGTCTATTCACCACCACCACCAGTACATTCACCACCCCCACCTGCACCAGTCCATTCTCCGCCCCCACCAGTACATTCACCACCCCCACCTGCACCAGTCCATTCTCCACCCCCACCGGTACATTCACCACCCCCACCTGCACCAGTCCATTCTCCACCCCCACCGGTACATTCACCACCTCCACCTACACCAGTATACTCACCACCCCCACCACCCGTAAGGTCTCCACCTCCACCTGCACCAGTCCATTCACCACCACCACCCCCAGTAAGCTCACCACCTCCACCAACACCAGTCTACTCGCCACCTCCACCACCTGTTCACTCCCCACCTCCACCAGTACCAGTCCATTCTCCACCCCCACCAGTACAGTCACCACCTCCACCGGTCCATTCTCCACCTCCACCAGTCCATTCACCACCTCCACCTGTCCATTCTCCACCTCCACCATCTCCAGTCTACTCTCCACCACCACCAGTACACTCACCACCTCCACCAGCTCCAGTCCACTCTCCACCGCCACCACCCGTAAACTCACCACCTCCACCTGCTCCAGTCCATTCACCACCTCCACCGACACCATCACCACCAGTGGAGAGCTTCGTTATCCCACCAAACATTGGTTCCCATTACGCGTCACCACCACCACCAGTGTTCCCAGGCTATTAAATAACAGGCCTCGAAACACCTTTTGGGGTGCCTTATATCATATAAACTCTCATTTCTAGTCACAGATTGCAATGTAAACAATTGCTTTAATTATTAGCTGAATCTCTCATGAAAGATTTGTACCTTTCTTTTTCTTTCATCTGCCTTTATTCATTGACTTTCTAACATGGCAAGCAGAGAAGTTTTTGTTTGTAATATAAAGCATTAAATTATATCCAGTTTTCTCTGGTAGCTCCATTTAGCTTCTTAATTCTCTTCTCTACTGCTTGCATCTATCAGACAAATGTATGTCAATTGGGTTGATGAATTTGCAAGGAAATGATAACTACATTAATTAAATCAAATTTGTAGCTTTACAAATACTTGGCTCAAACATTTCCATACTCAGCAAATAAAATCCTGGTCCTGCAATTCTTGAATCATCTCCACCACTATGTTCATGGCTGGCCTATTTCCTGGACTCCTTGAGAGGCAAATCCTGGCAATTTCAAGCATTTCAACCATGTCTTCCTTCACTTCTCCCATTCTCCAGTCACATCCCATTCAACCCTTCTTTTCTCTTCTTCTCCAGAATGTGCTCTCCTAAATGTGTCACTGCCGATCTCTTTCCTGTGATTAGCTCTAAAAGCAGGACTCCGAAACTGTAAACATCGGACTTTTGTGTGAAAACCGCTGTGTGTCTTCTAGCATTTCTGATCAGTTCTGGCGCAACCCTGCCGGGGTTTCTTCTGATCAGGATTGATGGAGAAACCAAGTAGGGTGTTTCGTAGCTGGATAGGCATGCAGAGAAGTCTGGTTGAATCAAGATGTTGGAAGACTTGATCACACCCTGCACAAGTGCCAGTCCGTTTTGGTTACTTGGGTATGAAGAAAGGCAATTGCCTTGGCTGCACAAAGTGCTATGTGTTTCCTGGCTCCCCAACGTAATGCTGTAAATTGAATCCCTTCACTTCCTACGTTCCCACATATTGAACAAATTGCTAATAAATTTTCTTAAATCTATGAAATTCCTAGAAAAGTATCTTATCAAAGAATTTATCAACAAAAATAAATATATAATAAAGAGTTTTTTTTTCCTAACACCAAACTAAATGTGAATTTCGAAATTAACGCCGAAAAACTAAAATGAGTACATTTAGTATCCAAAGTGTTTGCAAGCAAAGGATCAAAATAATCATAATTCGCACCCTTATGTGCAAACTATTGTCTTTGTTCACCATTGTTTGATGGAGTTAAAGAAATTCATTTTAATTTGGGTTATTATAAAACAAGGCCCCCGAAAAACAAATTACTATCAATTGACGCCCGATTTTTTAAATATTAGACGAACAACCCCAACCGGTAAAAATACTTAGATGGTGTTAAATTTAAAAGACAAATTGGTAATTGAATGAACAAGTATATTCTTTTAATAACCCTATTAATTAATAATATTAATTAATTAATTAATTAAAACAAAACAAAACATAACTCATTAGACAACACCCACTTTCACTGACTTCAAATCCCTAATCACCCACTACCACTTGACCACCCCCACATCAAATGATGGAGCTGATTGGTTGTTCCTCAACCTAACTGTCGTTGGGACATAATCAATTCTGGATTTCTAAATCGTTGAAGCTGTTGTTGACCGCAACACCATTAACCATCAATTTCTAAGCAGCCAAAGTCGAAGCCAACATCGACGAGCCTTGTTGATGGAGGGCATTATGGTCGTTGATGGAGCAGATCGATTTCATCTCCATTTAAGATGGAATTGCCCAACTTCATTTTATTTTTAAATTTTTTAAATTTTGTTTTATGTAAATCAGAGTATTTTAGTCATTATATAAATTTAAAGAGTATGATAGATATTTCATGTAGTTTTGATAAAGGTATTTCGATCATTTCACTATTTTGGATGAAAAATATTAATTTTTGTATGAAAGCCTAACGGTAGGGGTGCGGGTTGTTTAATACGTAAAAAATCGGGTACAACCGATGTTAGTTTGTTTCTTGGTGGAGTTTTCATAATAATCGTTCTAATTTTTCATCGGGTGGCTTGAAAATTCAAGCTTTTTCCAATGTTATTTCTGAGATATTGAATGTAATAATCTAGACAGTGCTTTTGATAATATAAAATTTACCCTTAATAATCCATTAAGAAAAACCCAACTAATATGATATGATCAAACTCAAAGAGAGGAAAGAAAAGAAAGACAAGAAAATCATATCATATCTCACCATGTAAGAGGTCTTCTAGACTTCCTAGGCAAAAGTAGTCATACAAAATGAAAGCTTCTCCTCCATACCAGAAACTGAACTGCATTCCTCCAAAGAAAGTCAACCAGTACTCCAGAGTTTCTGCACGAACCAGACCCTCTCTTATCATTCTCATGGTGACTGTGGAGCCAGAGTCAAGAACCACCTTGAAGAGAGTCTCTACAGTCCCTTCACCAAGCCTGATCTTTGGTAGCTGAGCCAGCTCTGGTGGGTCATACCTCTTTGCCACAACCTTGTCTCCAAATATCACTAGTGTGGGGAGTGTCACCTTGACCTCCAGCAGTGACACTGGAGTTATGTTGGTCACTTTTGAGGATCCAGTACTGGACATGAAAGTCTCCCTTCTTTTGCATGAGTCATTACTGCAGAGACAAAAGTAGGCCAGGTAGAATGACAAAAGCAGAGGTATGATAGAGATGACTGCTACAACAATGGCAATTCCCATTTCAATGAGCAAGCGTTTTCTGCTAATGTTTTTGCAAGTAAAGCTGTTCTAGGTGGGGCTCAGTGTTACTTTGTGAAGAAGATGGGAGATGCTATGTTTTTTGTTTTGTGCTGTTTTGTTTTTTCAGGGTGAAGTCATCCTTTGGTTTTCACTAGAATCTTTGGTCTCATCATCCTTGTAGAAACCTCTGCACTTTTTCCCACCGTAGAAAGCTGGAAGTTTTCATTTTTTCTTTTTCTTTTTATTTATTATTTATTTATTTATTTTTTTGAAGACCGGAATTGGTTCAGGGAACTACCGGAACTAACCGAAATAGGAACACTGATGGGATGCCCTAGGATACTACTTTCATATGGGAGGGATCCGCCTATACGGAGATAGGGGAATCACTCACACAAGAGTTGAGAGACAACCCACACACAAAGGTGGGGGAGCTTGTTATTTTTTTGCTTCTTCTGGGTGTAGAACCGCGCCAAAGATTTTAGCATGAGACAACTAGCGCATAAACCAACTACGTCAATTGCCATCTACTTGGAAGTTTTCTTTGTCATTTGTTATGTTACTCCCAAAGCACCTATTTTCACTTAGAGTAATATCAGACTTTCCAAATATTTTGTCTAAATTTAAACTCCAATGATATGATATATGAATTATCAAGATCTTGTAAATCATGAAATGATGTGATAATTAATGGAATCTTGACAACTTATATATTACATTATTTAGACATGAATTTGGATAAAATATTTATAAATTTCACTTAATTTTAAGTATACATTTAGAATGATAATTCTTCTATAACTATGTATCGAAATTTCTATTTAACGATTATAAATTATAATCATTTACTTTTGTGGACTTTAGTATAATGATTGAATCTGCTGAATATATGTGACTGAAACTAGTAGTTTTTAATAAAAATTTTAGGATGTCATTACTATAGATTGATCTATATTTAGAATAGTGTTTTTGCTGGCAAAAAATACTATTTTAATTTTAAAAATTATTTTCATTTTATTTTGCATTTGGTCACCTTCAATAGCGCTTTTAAACAAGTAGAAAAAGTTATTTCAAGTCGTCCATCACCAAGGAAAGCTTGAGTTTACTTTTTTAAAAACATTTAAGTGTAAAATTATTCTTATCCTAACTTCATTAATTATACCACATTCTTTTCAAATAAAAACTTTAATAAACTTATTTAACATTAACTCTTATTTACACACTACATCTTAGGTTTGGAGGTTCAAATACAAACAAATATATATTACAGATTATGTGAGTGGTTTTCTTCCTCTATTGTTGGAGTGATTATCGTTTATTGTAAGAGTATAATAAGTATTTTTTGATCTCAATAGATCCGGTAGACATAAAACAAGTATTGTAGGAATGGTTGTCTTTCATTATAAAAATAGAATAATTATTGTTTGATTATAATAGATCCCAACAAATATAAAATACAACAAGTATTGTTTTTGACAGATCTTAATAGGCATATAACAAGTATCATTTTATCTCGATAGGTTCTAGTAGGTTATCTTTGATGGGTATTTTTCTTTTTTTTTTTTTATAATGAAAATAGTTGTCTTTCTTATAGGAGTAGAGCAAATATTGTTTAATCTTGACAAATATAAAGTAAGTATTGTAGGGAGTAGTTTTCTCCCATTTATGATTCATGGAAATACAATTACTATTTGATTTCGATAGATCCTAATAGACATTAAACAAACATTGTTTGATCTTAATAGGTTTCAAAAAATCTATGAGTGGTTGTCTCCCATTTATGAGATTATAGCAAGCACTGTTTGATTTCAACTATTCTTGACATAAATAAAGCTAATAGATATAAAGCAAATATCATAAGAGTGACTAACTCTCATTTATAGAAGTACAAATGTTGTTTGATCTCAATAGATTTTGATAGATATTAAACAATTATTATGATTTTGATATGTATGTGACCTGTTCAATGTTCAATTAAAAAAAATAATAATAACTTTTATTTATCATTTCTAATAATTGACTACATAAAACTATTTCAAAATTAAACAACTAAGCCACCATGTCTTTCCTTCAAAAACTCCACGCGTAATGAAAGCTACGCTTTCTTCAAAATAAATAAATAAATTAATTAATTAAAGCTACACTTAAAAAAAATCTACCATCTAAAACTTTATTAAGTGAAGATCTCCCCGACGTGGTTTAACTTTTTATACATGTAATTACAGTTTTAACTTCAAATATATATAGTTATTAGTTTCCAATTAAAAAACCAACCAAATTAAAAGTAAAAAAAAAAAAAAGGATTCAGCTTAAAAAAAATAAAAATTGTAAATCTAACCGTAACTATATCTCTCTTTTTTTTACTGTAACTATCTATTAAATATATGAATAAGTCGGGTAGATAAAAAAAATTTATAAAATATAGTACAGATTTAAATTTTATTATTTATTTTTCAACAAAAGTTAATATTCATCAATATTCCTTCATATTCCATAAACTTATGCATTATTCCCTCCCTCTTAGTCTTGAAGTCTAAAAGTCTCCATATGCATATTTTAGTTCTATAAACATATTGGAAAAGTTTTCATCTTTTTATAAAAGTAAATATTCGGTGATTTTAAGAGTAAAATTCTCAACATATAGACTAGAGAAGTTTTCATCATTTTTATTGAAATTGATTTTTATTAAACTACTTCCAAATGTGTTTATTTTATTTAAAAAAAAAATAAAAACATTTTAGGTTGCACTTTAATGATTATAAATTTTCAATAAATTTTCGAATATTGTTTCGAAAAAATGGAAGGGCAAAAAGGAAAAAGGAGAAAAAGAGTAAACGCAGTCGTTTCAAAAAGCGATGGAAAGGACGGCGAGTGATTGCCTTGCTAATCACGTTGAGTCGTCGGTTTCTCGGTCCTTTTCTTCACTTGAATTGTTGTAACCAACCAGCACGTAACCAGATCTCACTCTACTTCTTGTTGTTTGTGTTTGTTTGTTATTGTCTTCAAACCAAAAATGGAAGACGAAACCAGCAACCAAAACCCACCGCCAAAAGAGGCTCCGGCGAAGGCTAGTGGGTGGGGAGGTTGGGGGTTCTCTCCACTCTCGGTTCTCTCAGATCTCCAAAAGGCCGCCCAAGAGATCTCACGCAATGTCAGCTTCTTCTGATCTTCTCTGTTGTTGAAATATATGAATTGGGTTTTAATGTTTTTGAACTGGGTTTTTGTGTTTTGGATTGATGAGTTGATAGTTGGGTTTCGTGTTGATTTAGCATAAATTTTGGATTTTTCTTTGTGGCGTTTTGGTGTTAGTAGAAATGTAAATGATTGGTCTTTCAAGTGTGAACTATGGAGCATTTAAGTTATAAAGTGTTTAATGTTTTTCCATGTTAGTGTTTATGTGAGATGTTGAAGTAAGCATTGTAGATTATTGATGCAAAAAGCTGTTTTTATTTTTTGATATCCAGATAAAAATAAAAATTGTTTCTTGATCAAGTTGATTATTATCACACTTTATCTTTGTTGTTAGTGTTTTAGGTACCCTAGATGGCCTGTTCAGTGGATTCTAGGTTTTGAATTTATATGATTAAGAGGATTCTATTGAGTTATTTTGATTTGAGTAGGGTGTTAATTTGCGAATGGAGGCTTTTGAATGTGGATTCTGAGTAGAGGGGAAGGGTATTGATTAGTGTAAGTACACACAAACACATGTCGAAAAGGGAAAAAGAAAATGTGATTGAGCTAATTGAGGTTCCCTTTGTTTTCTGTTTTTGTTATTTTTATTTTGACACTTGATGCGGTGTTCGACTTTGATTTGTGAAGTGATCCCTTTAAAATCGGGGTTCTCTTGCTAAGTTTGTGTTGTATGAAGTGTGGAAAAGAGAGCACTGCAATTTAAGGGCTAAAGTTTGAACAAAGTACTAGTTTTTAGACAGGAATGTGGATGGAAGAAATGGTTAGAAACTGAAGTTAAGAACAAAATAAATTTTGATTGCTTGTCTATAGGATACACTAGTAGTCGCAATGGGGTTTGATTAGTGGTGGCAAGCTGTTTTTCCTGCCCAAAGTAAAAGGGGTTTAGATGCAAGAAGGATGATCTTTGGGTGTTATGAATGTTATATTTCCATATTGAGTGGTTCATGTGTGCACTGATTTGTTGAGTAATGCTTTATGGATGCAGGCTTCTGTGGCTGCAGAGAAAGCAGCAAAAAGCATTTCGGACATGCAAAATGTTTCCGAAGACACTGATTCTCCCAAGAAAGAGGAAGAGGCAGATGAAACTGGAACCGATAAAGAAAGTGAAGATGAGAATGAAGAACGGCGAAAGGCTGCTTTGGATAAGCTGGAGAAAGCGAGTGAGGAGTCCTTACTTGGTCAGGCAAGTTTTGGTAGTTATATTTTGATATTTGAAGTTTTGGATATGCTAACCATGATGCTACTTTTGCATGTCTGCCTCAAGGTTTTACATACTGATATGAGGCATCAGAGCTTGTTTAATCTAAGCATCCATCTCACAATTGTCCCACAAATCTGTCAAATGTTGATAATGAAGAAATTCATCTGCTCTAGTTCTAATTTAGTAATATTTCATTTTTCTGTTTTTATTGAATGTAAAATTCCTTTCTGTCAATATTTGCAGGGTTTGAAGGTTCTTGATAATTCTGTTGAGAATTTTGCTTCAGGAGCATGGCAAGCGCTTGGAAGTGCATGGAAAGGCAGTACCAATTTTGTTCAGAAGTATGTTTGGTTACAGTTGAATGTGTTGTCAATTAAACTGATTACAGTTAGTATTGCTAGCTCAAGAGAGTTTTCTGGTCATGTTCCGAATTTAATTGAATAAATAAAGCAGTTTGTAAATGGATTTTTTTTTTTTTTTATTTTTAAATTAAATTGTGATTATTGAGTGTTGTTATATTGTTATGTTAGTCTGCTGCATATGATAAATACAAATAAGGTCTACAAATTCTTTTACGTAAAAAATTTCAAGCTGCAGGCTACTTTGGGAAACATTTACTAATGGCATGAATGTTCTGCTTTTTTCTCTAGACTTGAGAATTCTGCTGTGAATCTTGCGGAATCTATTCAGCAAGGTGGTATGCCTGTGCCAGCTGATTCTGTTGCACCATCACTGTTGGAGGTTTGCTTGATTCTTTTCACCTTGGGGCTTGGGCAAAGATATTGTCTGATGTCTGACTGTTTACCTATTTTTTCTTGTCAGACTGGAAAAGCTTTGACAGCAAAGGGAATGCAAGTGCTTGAATTTGTAGGGAAGGAAACAATGGATCTCCTGATCACCGAGACTGGTATCGAAGTTGAAAAGAATTCTAAAAATGCTGAACAAGAAGTTGATGAGGATCAGTTAGTTGAGGAAGTGACATTTGATCGATGCTTCTACATATATGGAGGTCCTGAACAATTGGAGGTCAGCTTAGCATAATCTAAGTTGAAATTTGACTGATAAAATATTAAAATTTGTCACTGAACCATAATAATTCAGGAACTGGAGGCACTATCAAATCATTATGTGCTGTTATTCAATAGAAGAAAAGCGAAATTATCGTCTGAACAGAAGTCCTCATATGATGGAAAGCTTAAACAGGTCCAGCAGATTTTTAGCTTGAGTACTGAAGTGGATGGCAGTGGTGTAGAGTTAGATAAAGGAAAAAAAGTAGAGACTGGAACGGAGGGAAGTGGTGATGAATTGAAGAGTCTACATGATACAAGCGTCAGCAAGGCTGCTGATATGGCTGCAGGGTAATATGCTTAGTACACCACATCATTTCTTTTTCTTTTTTTCTTTTACTTTGTAAGTTTTGGAACTTTTGTCTATGAATAAATCGGGCTTATATGAGCTTTGCTTATATTTTCATTTTACTGCTTTTGTTCTGGCTTTTATGTGTGTTGAATCAAGCTCCCATTATCAATTATGAGAGTTTGGTTGGTTGAGGTGGTTACATGTGCTGTTTATGGTCATTGCATAATTCCATTTAGTAATTCTTCCATTTTTGAATCTCAAATGTTGTAAACCAAGAGGCGCACATGTTGTTTTGCCCAAGAGTATCTAGTAATTAAAGTGGATTCTGGTGCACTGGGTCTTCTTTGTAATTGTGATGGCTATACTAGCTGGGCAGACAAGAAGCTTCTGTGATCTTGGATTGCAGATGACATACAATAGTGGAAATATGAATTCTTTTACTTGAGCTCCTTTTACAATGTGGGTAGGTAATAATTTTCTGATGTTTTGCAGGTTCACAAATGCCTTAGCTGGATTGACTGTTAATGATATAATACAGAGGACTGCTGGCAGAATAGAATCACTTCACTCAGAGGGTGTTCATGTATGAAGATAATTTGGATTTATTTAGAACATTTTTAACCAAAATTGTTTTTCTCAGAGATAGCTTTTTTGTTTATTTAACTGAATATAATTTTGATTCTTGTCTTTGCAGAGAATCTCAGAAATGTGCTGTTTTGCTGTGTCCCAATTGCTTGTGCTAGGGAAATCCATCATATCAAATTCTAACAAGGTTCAGGATGAGGATGCTGACAGTGATATGTTGAACATTGATTGGCCAGAGGATTCTGTTGAAAAGGCTAAAATAATTAGAACAAAGGCACAGTGCATGACTGGCTATGTTGAAGCGGTTTCGAACAGTTTTATCACAGGTTGGTCATTTGACACTCAGCGATATGGATGAACTCTTATTGGCATTGTCGATTAACTGAATCATAAATAGTGGAAATGAAAGATTTTACACACTGATCAAGCGTTATTTCTTGTCATATCGAATCTTGAAATAGCAAGGCTATTTCTTTTTTTTTTTTTTAATTCTGATATGATGAGCAATTGAACTTTGATGTCCAGTGCCTCACAAATTTCTTCCAACAAAATGCATATATATTTGGTCTACATATGTGGTCGTGTTATTCTGCTCGTCAATAAGCTGACTGCTATATTGTTGATTTTGTCGTGCTTAGATGTGGTTGAGGAACTCTGAAAAGGTGTCTCTTATTGGAAGTTCTCGACAGGAATAATATAGCCGTTATTTTATTGATTAGTGTAGCATGTGTTTACTGAAGCATGTGGGTTTGCTATGTTTGATCAACTTACATTTGATGTTGTATGATTCTCCAGGTTTAAGTTCTAAGACTATACATATGTTTGCTCTCCCTTGTTGGGGTTATTGAAATTCTTAAGATATTCCCCAGTGAAATGTCAAGATACCATTTTAATGTTATTGAAATAAATATTAGTCGTCTATTTCTTTTTGCATTTTATGTATGTTTCTGCTTTTATTTTACCCACTCATGGCAAAATGTAGTTCTGAAAGTTTTGAGTCCTAATTTGTTCAGGCATATCTGATGTAGCCGAAGCTTACCAAGCAGCCATGAAGAGTGCTTCCGCTGATTCCCATGAAGGTCTTCCACATGCATCAGTTCAGGAGAAAGCCAATGCCTTCTCAGAACATCTCCATGCTGATCGCACAACAGCGGTGGGCAAGATCCAGGACGGGCTCCAATACTTGTCTTATTTAGTCATTTCCACTTCCATGCCTGCGGCTTGATGACTAAAGGCTCTCAACTCTGTCGTACATGATACACACTTCAATCTCTCACTAATTTTATTCCTTTTGTATATAGTAGCAAATTGTAGTGGGTGTGGCCCCTTTCTTCCCTGAAACTCTACACAGTAAGCTACCAAAATTTAGAATAGAGGAAATATCATCTTCTCTAGGTCCTTGAATCTTTTTACTGTGAATGGACATCCCAACTGTTGAACATTTTAGGCTCTATCAACTGTTAGGAAAAATAAGAAGACTGGCACTTGTATTTTGGCTATGGAATTGGTGAATGGCAAGCAATCAACTTTCGACTCATCTGGGTTTATATTCTTTTCTTGGTCCATGATTTTTACAAAATATGTTGTCAAAGGTGATGTGAATCCCATGGCTGTGATTGAACTGGTTAGGTGATATGTCATTTCTTTTTTCTAATGCTTAATTTTCTATTTAGTTTTTCTTTGGCAGACAAATGTACATCCTGTGTATTGTAATTCCTACCAAGAGTAGGACCAGAAAATGACAGCATAACTACTCATCTGGCACGTAATGACATTTACATAAACCTCCTGCAGAGATTTTCAAAACACCCCCACCAACAGGTTTTTGTCTTTTGTGTTCCCTCATTTGTGTCTATGTTCAATGTATAGCAAGGGCACCAAGGCTGTGTTTTGATCACCTCATGTTAGACCCAAAGGGGATAAAATTTGGAAACTTGTGATCATGCATTCGTGGTTTATTATCATTTTTTTTTTTTTTTTAATTTTTCTCTTTTGATGTTATGAACAACTTCGTCGGCTTATACATATGGATTTCTTTTAATTTTAAATAATTATATTTTATTAAAGTATTACATATCTATATTATTTATATTTTATAAATATATAATTTATAATATTGTTATTTTTTTAAATTATTAAAAATAATTTTATTTTATTAAAATATTTTTATAATTAAATTATATTTAATTTAATAAAATGGTATACCAAACAAAGAAATGTCATTTATTCAATTCAACACGGTCATCCCTAAATCTAATTCAGTTTAATCCAAATTCAATCCGGTCATCCAAACGCAAAGTGGACTATATAACACACATCAACACAGTTATTGATCTCTAGCTTCTTCTCACCAGACATACTAGATAATCATGGAGTTGTCAACCATGGCAGAAATTGATCCAGCCTTCATCCAAGCTCCTGAATACAGACCAAAGCCAAAAGCAAAGCCAATCCAGACTAATGAAATCCCAGTTATTGATCTCTCAGATGACACCAAACAAGTTGTGCTCAAGATAGGGGAGGCATGCAAGACATGGGGGTTTTTCCAGGTGATCAATCATGGAGTGCCGTTGGAAGTGGTTAGCAGAGTCAAAAAGACAGCCAAAGAATTCTTTGATCTTCCAATGGATGAGAAGAAGTTGGTGAAGAGAGATGAAGTGCACCCTATGGGATACCATGACTGTGAGCACACCAAAAATGTTAGAGATTGGAAGGAAGTCTTTGATTTCCTGGCCAAAGATCCTACCCTCATCCCAGCTTCACATGATCCTGTTGACACTCAAGAAAGGACTATAAGGAACCGGTGGCCTGCTAACCCTCCCGAATTCAGGTACTATAACTCCAATCTTTATGATCTTATTTAGTCTGATAATGATTCAAGTTCGAATGGCTCCCACCAAGTGGTAGGCCTAAAATGTTAGGCAATTGGTTTTTGCAATATAAATTGGTTCGGTTGTTTTGGGCAGGGATGTGTGTGAGGAATATACTAGAGAGGTGGAAAAAGTAGCGTACAAGTTGTTGGAACTTGTGTCCCTCAGCTTAGGCTTGCCTGGTGATAGGCTTCATGGTTGTTTTAAGGATCAGATTAGCTTCCTGAGGTTTAATCACTATCCTGCTTGCGCTTTCCCTGAGCTAGCTCTAGGTGTAGGTCGACACAAGGATGGGGGTGCCTTAACTGTCCTTGCTCAGGATGATGTTGGTGGACTTGAAGTGAAGAGGAAATCTGATGGAGAGTGGATTCCTGTTAAACCAGTCAAAGATGCTTTTATAATCAATCTTGGTGATGCTACTCAGGTACTTTTGTTATCAATGAACTTCTTTTTAGTAGACTTGTAATGAATTTAAGACATGTAAGAGACGGATTTTAATACACAAACATGCAATGGTAGATACAATGTTCAGGATATGTGACAATTGAATGTACAATATGCAATATTAGGCTACATCGTGATGAATTGAAATATGTTGCATTTGTGTTTGGTAGGTTTGGAGCAATGATAGATATGAGAGTGCAGAGCACAGGGTCGTGGTGAACACTGAGAAGGAAAGGTTTTCAATTCCATTCTTCTTCTTCCCATCTCACTATGTTATGTTGAAACCATTAGAGGAGCTTGTGAATGAGCAAAACCCTGCGAGGTACAGGGAATTCAACTGGGGAAAGTTTTTTGCTTCCAGAAACCGCAGTGACTACAAGAAGCAAGCAGTTGAGAACATTCAGATTTATCATTTTAGGATACTTTGAATGATCACACAACAGCTTCTTTGCTTGTGAGTTGTGAGCTAGCAATTATAACATGTTATAGATGCTTGTGTAGCATGCTTTGCATATTTGGAATGAAGGAGATGCTCTTTTTTTATCATGGTCTAATAATATCTCTAGATGATTATTAATTTGAGTTAACTCACAAATATGGTTCACGGTACTAAGTTTTTTTAATCACATTTACATATTTGATTATTTTAGCCAATTTTTAAGTACTCACAATTATCTTTGTGATTTGAGAGAACATTGATAATCTGTTAATTTTTAAGTACTCACAATCATCTTTATGATTTGAGAGAATGTTGATAACCGCACAATATTATTTCAACTTTATGTGTGTTAAGCTCTCACTAAAAAAATATTAATAGTATTTGTAACATGACATATTTCATAGGTTCTGATTGTGTATTAAACTATTTTGTGTTATTTGAACATATGTAGTTGCTTTCTTGTTCCTCATTTGGAATTACAAATCTATCCTGATACAATATTTTGTAGTATATGTTCAACATTGTTCTGTATGTACGCATGGTTAAAAGCAATGAAGTTTGTAAAAGTAGCTAAAATCAATTAATAGCAAAGTTTGGAGGCTATTCATAAATTTTTCTCATTCATCTCAAGCTTTCATTTCTGCCATGGGGAAGCTGATACAGTCTAGGAGCTGATCATATGGCAGGCTTCCATACTGGTGTCAATTGGACGGTTCGAACCGGGACCAAATTTTTAAGGCCCCACTGCATTTTAGGCCCGAGTACGGGTTGAGCCTTAAATTTGAGTGGTTATATTTCCCCCCCTAAAAATTATGTTTACACCCCTTTTGTTTGCACACTTAATACCAAAAATAGTTTTTTTTTTTTTTAATTATTCTATGTTTTCATAAGTACATCCCATCTATCCGCATTTTTAACTTATTCTATGAATTCAAACAAGCACAAGATGGAAAGGTTTCTTCATGCAGGGCGTCTTTCCATGGCTTCAACTTATGCTCCTATTACTGTCGACCTCTTCCTTTAATAGTACTGAAGAGTGTAGAAGGTGTTGCACCTGCCGTTGCTCTTGTTGGTTCCTTGAGAAGTATCAATCTAGAGGGAATAAATTTGAAGAAAATTGTTTTAACTGGGTAACATTTATTCCTGACTTCATAATTGTTGCTGCTGTTGGTTCTTTTAATCTATAATGCAGGTTTTGTTAACCTTCTTTGATATTGTTATAAGCACCTTAGTAACAAACAAATGTTGGGAGAAAGTTATAGTGAATGGAACAGAAGTGGAACCAGCTTCTTGTGAAGACCTTTCAAAGTACTTTAACTAGGTTGACATACATTGCACTGGAGCTGCAAGCCGTTGGATTGCCAACCACATCATGGATGACTCATTCTCAGAATTCCCAATTCTACTCACCATAACATGTCAAAAGGGCTTGTTTTCTCTTGTTCATGGTCTTTAACATATTATCAGACTGCTATTTTTTTTTTAACAGAGGAGCGTAGAAATTTTACTTAAGGGTAATATTGAATATTAAAAAAAAAAAAATTGCTAATTTGGGGTGTACATAAAATTTTTGAAGGGTGCAAATATCGCCACTTGTTGGGGGAAAAGATAATGGAATTTCCTTTGGAAAAATCATCATTAGATGTGTTGCTGGCCTGCTGACAACTATTATACCAACTTCTTCTTTTTTTCTTGTAATTAATTATGGACTACCATTAACTAAAAGTCATTTTGATAATTCCTCTTCCATCTTGTATATTTAAAAAAGAAAGGTTAGAAGATAGATAAAATATTTGAATGTCACTTGGGCAATAGCGCCATTGGTTAAAGGGCTACTGCTCATCATGGTCTCCGGTGAGACCATGGTTCGATACTCATACCTCTCTTACCTAAACTTGGTGTTTCTCCCACCTATGTGGAGCCGTCCCCCACCTTTGTGTAGGTTGTTTTCCTTCCAATGTGTGGGTCACTTCCTCTTGTATAACAGTTGTTCTTCGGGCTACAATGTTAGCATCTGATCCTGCTTGGTTTTAGTTGTTTTCTGGATTAGTCTCGGTAATAAAACAAAAATTGAATAAAGAAACCTTAGACATATTTGTTTATATTTCCATTGATGATACTTACGACAATTTCTAAAGACAATGCCTAACAAAAATCTAGTGTATGTGGTGGATTCCAATTCAATAAATTGACCATGTAACCAATCTATGAGTTGATGTAAATGCTAGTGGTGGGGCAGTTCTAAATCAATAACAACGGCTAATTGTTGTATGAAAATGAAAAAATAAACAAACATTACAGCCATACAATTATATTGTTTACTTAGTAAGTGATAATGTGATTGGTGCCGAGAAAGTCCTTGTAGCCCGATGGTAGGCACAAGCCACCCACACATTTGGCCTTAGAGAGATGGTGAGTTTGAACTCATCAAATTCCACAAATTGTGGGCATTTTTTCCCACCCATTGTGGGTCGCCCTCTCCTGAGGTGATCTTCGGGCACGCTATAGAGTCAAACCTCTACTGATCTTAGTCGACTCCTTAGCAAATACTAGTAATCAAAAAAATTTAAAAAAAAAATAATTGGTGCTATTTTCCCTCACTTTCATTTCAATATTTAATGTTAATGGAAGTTCATACATGAAAATGGTGACCTTGTTATAAACAAATGGATACATGTTAAATTTATACTGCAAATAGATGGTGGGGAGATAATATTAATATATTTTACTTTTTTCAAGAGTTCATGGTAGAACTAAAAGATTCTTTGATTTTGGATTCGGATTCAATCCTGATTTAAGTTCAATTCAGATTCAATCTTAGCGCGAGCCTGACTTGAAGTTTTTTGATGTAATGAGGTTATGCATAAAAATATTACGTGGTTAAAATTTGTTCTTCCTCTTTTTCGTACTTGCAAGTGTATTACATTTTGATAGACTAGTAGATAAAACTCGGATCGGCTTCCTGATTCTGAAAGAGGAAAATACGTTAAGTTTCAAACAAATAAACCAAATTTTATGCAAGCACAAACGTCACCAAATATAACTTTCCAATACAAATCAAATATAATTTACTACTCTCCCCTGCTCCAAAAGCCTGTCCAGGTTCAATCTTCTCCTGACACTATATAACAAGTGTAACTGCATTTCTTACAGCCAGTTCTCAAGAAACCAGAACCAATCACTACTCACAATGGGAGCAGTTGATGAAGCTTTCATTCAAGCACAAGAACACAGGCCTAAAAAGGCCTCCATCACTTATGCTGAAGGAATACCCTTGATTGATCTTTCACCTTTAACTTCTCCTGATGATCACAAAACCACTACCTCCATTGATGGATTGGTTTCTGAGATAGGCAATGCATGCAAGAACTGGGGTTTCTTCCAGGTGGTCAACCACGGAGTGCCCTTGGAGAAGCGCCAGAAACTGGAGGATTCTGCCAGGAAATTTTTTGAGTTGTCGTTGGAGGAGAAGAGGAGGATCAGGAGAACTGAGAGGCAGATTTTGGGTTACTTTGATACTGAACATACCAAGAATGTTAGAGATTGGAAAGAAGTGTTTGATTTTGTTGCAAATGCTCCTAACTTAGTCCCAGCTTCACCTGAACCTGATGACAAGGAACTAGTTGAGTTGCATAATGTCTGGCCTGAGTATCCTCCTGAATTGAAGTGAGTTTCTACACATTTTTTGTTGTTCTAGTTGTGTTATGATTATGATTATCATGTAACATGGTTTTGTTGTAGATTCAAAAAGGTTTACTAGCACAGATGTCTACTAATTAATTTGTTTTTATAAGTAATTCGCTAATCACAAGATAGATATTCACATTTCAGGAAGTACGGACATCTACACTTGAAAATTCTTATATGTCCATTTCTGGATAAGTTAAATTATTTATTATGAACTCGTAAATTTTGATAGAAAATATAATGATAAGATATGTTTGAATTTAACTCGTTATTAATTTAGACTCTATGGTGTCAGTTAGATTTGCCTAGGTTTAAATTTATTTAATTATATTATTAGGGAACTTTTAATCACATTAATTTCTATCTAAGTTCTTTTAGAGATTAGATGAATTTGATTGTACAACTTGGTTGATGTGATCTAATGTGGTGGTCGAATGATGAGACAGGGAGGTATGTGAAGAATATGTTAAAGAGATGAAAAAACTTGCATACAAGTTGCTGGAGCTGATTGCACTGAGCCTAGGCTTGCCAGCCAACAGGTTCCACAGCTTCTTCAAAGAGCAAACCACCTTCATTAGACTCAACCACTATCCACCTTGCCCGGCTCCAGACCTGGCTCTTGGTGTTGGTAGACACAAGGATGGTGGTGCTCTAACCATTCTGTTCCAAGATGATGTTGGTGGGCTTCAAGTGAAGAGAAAATCAGATGGAGAGTGGGTTACTGTCAAACCCACCCCAGATGCTTATATTATAAATGTTGGTGACATTATTCAGGTAATATTCAGGAACTTCATGTTATCATTAAAAAACAAAAAAAAAAAAATCTACTATTAACTTAAAAGATGTCATTATTAATTAAAAATTCAAGTTGGGATCATGTTGATGAGGCCAAAATTTTCAGACCAATCTCATGGTCCAGTTAAATATAAACAAACGTGACTGTTGCAGGTTTGGAGCAATGAAGCATATGAGAGCGTGGAGCACAGGGTAATGGTGAACTCAGAGAAGGAAAGGTACTCAATTCCATACTTCTTCAACCCAGCACATTACACCATGGTTGAGCCCCTAGAAGAGCTGACAAATGAGCAGAATCCACCCAAATACAAAGCATACAACTGGGGAAAGTTTCTCAGTAATAGGAAGCTCAGCAATTACAAGAAGCTCAATGTTGAAAACCTTCAAATCTCCCATTTCAGGATATCAGAGCTGGCTACCAAGCTAGAGGGAGCACTTTCAGTCAACTAGTAAGAAGTGTTTGTGAAAATGGTGTAATTAATCTCCTGTTCTGAAAATAATGTTATGTAATGGTTACAATAGAATTATGTGTGGAATAAAAAATAACTCATTTTACTTGCTATTTTATTTGCTATTTATTCATTTTTGTTTGGTTCAACCGTGATAAGGGGTATGGTGTACTATGCCTTAAATTTATGGGACTCCATGCATAGAATATTTTTACAGAAGAGTAAACAATTTTTGCCAAATAGCATGATTTACAGTCCATAAGGATATGGATGTTACTGGTGGCCTCTGCAGAATTACATATATAGTGCCAACATATTAAACTCCGTATAACAACAATTTAATAATCTCCACTCCTCCCACAAGAACAAGAAAAATTAGATTGCATCAATGACAATTTTTATGGTAGATTGTGTAGTAAATTGAAAATACAGACAGGTGTTTTCTTTCATTAGACTTGTACGTCAGTATCAAGGCGAAGATGTATTCAAATTGAATTACTCTTTCTTCACTGCTAAAGTACATACATTTCAAACAAATAATTAACACTAATCATGCAAGCGCAAACGTCACCACCGCCAACTTTCCAATACAAATCAACAATCGACCTTTATTACACTCCCCTGGCCCATAAAACAAAAGCACTTGTCCAGGTCAAGTTCAAATCATACACAATAATGAGCACTAGGGCACTACATTAATTTACTGCATGCCATTCCTCATTAAACAAGAAGGAATAGTTGTTCACAATGGGAGCAGTTGATGAAGCTTTCATTCAAGACCAAGAACACAGGCCTGCTAAACACTCACTAAGTCGTTTGCCTGAGTGGCACACCCACCCTGTCGCTCATCACAGATATAGGTTTGAGTACCATCCATCATAAAGAGTGGACAGTTTCATATCAATCTATTTATCGTTGGACAATCTACATATAAATCCCTCCAATTGGAGGATAATTTTTCTCACGTAATGTGAGCTCAATAGGAAATAGAGTTAAATGTTGCGTTTCGAATCGTTCTGTAATATCATTATTTAGAAGTCTTAATAGATATAAACATATTTGTAACTTAAAATAAATAAATCAATGAAAACAAAACAAAAACAAAAAATAAAAAACAAAACAAACCGACAGGCCTTAACTCTCCATCACTTATGCTATAGCACTTAGTGATTAAAATAAAACAGTCAACACTCTTAACAACTTTAAGTTTGAAAACAGAGTGCTCTGTTTATAGTAGAATGACCACAAATTAATTAGGTCACGCACAGAACATTAGTAATGCTAAATGTTTTTTTCATCAAATAACCTCTTATATGAGCACTTTTAAAATCCTGTATTGTTATATGATACTTTATGTTTAAAAAAAAAAAAAAAAAAGCTAATCATAGAAAATATATTTGAATGAAATTATTTTCATAGCTCAAGTATTTATGCATTTCTATTTCACATATGTGATAATGATTTAAATTCCAAATACAAATTTATTGACCTGTGACATCAATATGTATGGATTGTATTTGTGATAATTGATAACGGTTCAAATTCTACATAAATGTTTATCGACCTTTTTGCTACACAAGTAACATTTAGCTATCAACAAAACCCAACTTTAAACACATTTAAATTACAAATAAATTATTAACTTTTTAATGTGAATTAATCTCTAGTTGTCAAATAAGAATAATTGCTTTACTACCTAATATTTTATCCAAATTTAATATCCAAATAATGTGATAATTTTATTTGTAACCATCATATTATCAATATATTATTTTGTAATTAAGGTAGCTGTTATAAATCATTTTACCTTATCATTCAGATAAAAATTTTAGGTAAATTTTTGGACAGTATAACATTATCCGTGAAATGAATGTTACCTCATATGCGATAATAGAATTTTGTGTGAATATCTTATTTTTTATAAGCTAAGATCATGAATGCTGACTGGCACTTGCGCATTTCTATTCGGCATCCGTAATAGAAACTCAAGTAAAAATTGATTGATATCCAAACTTACATGTCAATGAAACTTGTGCAAGTAAAACTCAGACCAAAACTGAAACAGCTTCCCCGTTGGGTTTTTTTTTTTTTTTTTTTTTAAGAAATTTAAAAAATCAGATTCTTTAAAGCTAAATAAAATACAAAAATTTCAAACAAATAAACATTAGTCATGCAAGCACAAACGTCACCACGAGTGCGACTTGCCAATACAGATCAAAGACATGTACGGCTCTCACCTGCCCAAAAAACCTGTCCAGGTTCAATCTTATCCTGACAACTAAAAATAACCAATGCATTATTTACAGCCGTGCTCTCAGGGCCACCATGGGAGCAATCGATCAAGCTTTCATTCTAGAACAAGAACACAGGCCTAAACCCTCCATCGGTTATGCTGAAGGCATACCCTTGATTGATCTCTCACCTCTATTTTCTCCTGATGATCACAAAACCACTACCTCCATTGATGGACTTGTTTCTGAGATAGGCAATGCATGCAAGAACTGGGGTTTTTTCCAGGTGATCAACCATGGGGTGCCCTTGGAGAAGCGCCAGAAAGTGGAGGATTCTGGCAGGAAATTTTTCGAGTTGTCGTTGGAGGAGAAGAGGAAGATCAGGAAAACTGAGAAGCAGATTTTGGGGTACAATGATTCTGAGCATACCAAAAATATTAGAGATTGGAAAGAAGTGTTTGATTTTGTTGCAAATGATCCTACTTTGCTTCCAGTTTCGCATGATCCTGATGACAAGGAAATCACTGAGTTGCATAATGTTTGGCCTGAGTATCCTCCCGAACTAAAGTGAGTTTCTAACTCTAGCTTTTTGTTATAATTATGATTTATTTATGTTCATGTAGAGATTAGTTGATCCATTTGAGGTGGTTGATTGATGTGAGACAGGGAGGTGTGTGAAGAATATGTTGAGGAGATGGAAAAACTTGCATACAAGTTGCTAGAGCTGATTGCACTGAGCCTAGGCCTGCCAGCCAATAGGTTCCACAGCTTCTACGAAGACCAGACCACCTATATGAGACTCAACTACTACCAACCTTGCCCAGCTCCAGAGCTGGCTCTCGGTGTTGGTCGACACAAGGATGGTGGTGCTTTAACCATTCTTTACCAAGATGATGTTGGTGGGCTTCAAGTGAAGAGAAAATCAGATGGAGAGTGGGTCACTGTCAAGCCCACCCCAGATGCTTTTATTGTAAATGTTGGTGACGTTTTTCAGGTAACATTCAACAACTTCTTGTTAACATAACAAACTAAAGAAAATTTTCATGATTTTTTATTGATGTTTATTAGGCCAAATTTCTTGAACCCATTTCATTATATAAGTGAAATACATAGGGTTCAAATGGGTTCAAACTTAATCAGGAATGTCACATAAATAGTTAAAATTGTCATAATTGTTAGAATTAATTCTAAATCATATGATCTTCTTGTCATTATTTACCTCAAGCAAGAGGGGATGTTAGAGAATTTTCTCTATTAATTAGTACTCAAGTACACTAGTAGTAATAAAGTTATCTGCTTTCAATGCTGAAAATGCTTTGACATGAATCTGCTTCCAATCTTTTGTAATTTTAGCATCAATTTTCACACTATACATTTTAACTATTGTGATTGTTGCAGGTGTGGACCAATGAAGCTTATGAGAGTGTGGAACACAGGGCAGCAGTGAACTCTGAGAGGGACAGATTCTCCATTCCATTCTTCTTCAACCCAGCACACTATATTATGGTTGAGCCCTTGGAAGAGCTGACAAGTGAGCAGAGTCCACCCAAATACAGAGCATACAACTGGGGAAAGTTTTACCGAACTAAAAGGCATAGTAATTTCAAGAAGTCCAATGTTGAGAACCTTCAAATCTCTCATTTCAGGATACCTGAGCTGGCTATCAAGCTAGAGAGTGCACTTTCCAGCAATGAGTGATATATGTTAAGACATGGAATACAATGATGTTAGACATCAACTATGCATTGTCAATAATCACCAGATATTGCAGGATAAAAACCAAGTAAGAGCCCATACTAGCCGATGACATTAATTCATATGCTGCTAGTGTGGTTTTAATATTAACGTACTCGATGGCAAATTCAAGAGACGCCATAAATACTCATGGCAACTACAATTTTAGTCATGATTATTTTTACTTTTTACTAAGACTTCAATCACTCATGATAGTGTCTAGCATATTGTCAAGATTTTTACATGAAGAATTCAGACTAATGGTCAACACTTGCCGTATATTAACTTATATTAGGATCCTACACTAAAGAAAAAGAACAAATATACATATATATTTGTCCAAACCATTTGTTAACAGTTTCTAGGGGTGTGAGTGTAAAAAAACGAAAATGTCATGAGAGAGTGTAATTTCACCTAAAGTGAAGGGATTGGTGCAATTTTCACAAAATTGAAAGATAATTTAACTGAACGTTGTTGTTCAAATCAACACAATATTTTTATTTAAATTGTACTAAAATACCGATGTCTTAAAAGAATAAAAAAATGAGTTGTCATGCAAGCACAAAACTGACACAACTTTCCATAACAAGTCAGGACTTCACGTACTCACGAGATGTTTAGCCTAGTGGCTTAATAAACCAGCCCGATTTTCGTAAGGTTTTTTTGGCTGGAGCACCATGTCCTATAAAATGGACATTCTTCGTTTGGTACACTTGGGTATACCAGCAAATTACTTTAAAATTTCTTTAATTGGAGTATAGTTTTTCTATCTAATGAGGATCCCTTTCTTTCTACTATTAAAAAGTAGAATTAAAATAGAATTGTGTTTCAGACCGTTTCTTAAAGTCTTAACCAAATGTTTGAAAATCGATATAATTATACTTGTAACTTTAGGAAAAAAAAAATTAGGACTTTACATGAGTTTAGTGTGTTGCTGCAGTGACGACAACTCACTTTATCCTTATTTATCATACAAAGCTAAAGTTTGACTCACTCGACCACAAAAATATGACAAATTTTCCTTCCTTCCGTCTGGGCTGGTGCTCTCTCTTTTAGGAGTCTTCTTCTCACTTTCAAAAGCTATAATTTTTAGTTGTGTCTTAGAGTCCTAATCAAGAGAGTCTGACAATATTAAATATATTTATGTACGTGTAATATGTCAAAAAAAAAAAATAATAAAGACTTCACACCCTAACTTGTATGAAAAACCTAACCAAATTTAATCTTAGGCGATAAATAGGTATTCTACAATCATTTCTCACAAAACCCATAATTGTTTCATCTTATTGAGCTTATTGATTAAATATGGTAAATTAAAAGTTGACATTTTAGAATTTATTGATTGAATATATGTTAAGCTAAAATTATTAAATGTAGAAAGAATCCACAAAAAAGTAAATAGTATAAAGCCAAGAACCCATAAAAAAATTTTAGAAAGAAATTATATGTAAGGAAAAGTGGAAAAGTATGAAATTTTAATTCAGTAATTTTTGTATTTTTTAGAATTTGAGAGGAGGCACTTGCCTGTTGCTTCTAAGCGTGCTCATTTTTAACCCAACCCGATAGGTCCAATCTGGTCATTTTCGATCTGATGGGGTCGAATTTATCCTGTAACCCGGGAAATCGGATCTACCCGAACAACTTATTCTCATTTCAGCCGCTTCCCTCTTTGTTGTCTCCATTCCAGCCTCTTTTCATCCTCTTCTCCGCCGTTCAACTCCACTTTTCTCTTCAGCTCCGGCCTCCTTCAGGCCGTTTTTCTTTGTCAGTTGGCCGTTTTTCGTTTTTCATCCACTCCCTCCTCTTGCCGACGATCCTCTCCAGCCTTGCAGGTATCTCTTAAATCTAAACAGTGAATTTTGTTTTTCTTTTTTTTTTTTTTCAAATTATGTTTTTGTTTCGAATGTCTCTGATGATGTTTAAAGCATAAAAACTTTCGTTCTTCTGAGAAAATATCCATGTGGAATGCTTATGGAGGCCTGAACTGAAGAAACCGTCTTTTAGAATTTTGCCTCATTTTTTCACTTTTAAGTTATTTATTCCATGTCTGAGCTTTAATATTCCTGATTCATCAAATGTATGTGTAAAACATCAGCATCATGCTTTCGTGAACTGCCACGTAGGATGACCGGAAAATACTTTCCTTCCTCCAAGATGACTGTGTGCAGAAAATTGTTTCGAGACCTGAATTGAAGAAGCTCGAAATTTATCGCTTGGTGTTGTGTTGCATTATCACTTAAATATTTATTTTTAAGACAGTAGATATTGAACGCTGATAACAATGTTTTCGTATTGTTTTCTTAAGGTCGCAATTGGATATTGAGCTGTTTGATTTTCGGTGTCGTGCAATTTGCCGTAATTTGACCAAGTTCTTTTAGGTGGAGATTCAAGATTTGTATTTCATCTAACGTTTATTTTAAAATGATGAAATGGAACTGATTTTGGCGCTTTAACTTTAAGTGTTGAGTTTTCATGAGAATCTCGTCTTTTACTGTACTAGCTTCCATCTCGTCTTAGATTTCCAAAAACATTTGGCTTTTAGAGAATGAGTTGTAGGTACAATCTCGTTGCAGGTGGGAATTTATTTTTCTATCTGAAACCTCTTTGATGTTAGTTTTAACATTTTGGTTTACAATTTGATCTATTGGCTTCTGCGCTTGGCTTAGTTTGCATCTCTTGCGCTATCTACTTAGTCTTTCTTAGATGGAGATAATGTTCTATTATTTTGTTTCTGATAATTTATTTATGAAGTATTTACAATAAGAAAGCTGGTATTAGGATTTGTTGCAATTTTAGCCGTCGTTTGAATTGGGTTCAAAGACTAGATATCAGAGATCTGCTCTGTTATGATGTTCAAAATTGAAACTTTCATTCTCCTGTGATCTGCTCACTTACTTTTTGCTTTTTTGTTCCAGTAACTGCTACAATGGCTGCTGTTCTGCCCTGCACACATTATTGTTCGATTTCTTCTTCTTTTAAATTTGGACTCTTACCATCTAATTCTTTGTTATTTACATCTCCTACCATCTGCCCACTTCGTCTCTACTCGAAACATTATCAGTATTTCAAGCCCATAGCAAGTACCCTTTCCACAGTTGATTCTCCCTTGATTTCTTCCTCTGATGGGGACAATGAGAAGAAAAGTCCTCTGCTCAGAGTCATTGATTTAACTGCTGTTATTGCTGAATCCAAACAAGAGATTCTCAAGGGTGTTAATCTGTTGGTCAATGAAGGGGAGGTCAGTCTAAACTTTCACCGTTATTTTAATTATTTAAAGTAATTAACGATGAATAATATTCTAATGTTTGTGTTTTTTCATAGGTTCATGCCATAATGGGTAAGAATGGTTCTGGGAAGAGCACTCTTTCAAAGGTTTTTTTTTCTTTTCCATAAAATTTTTTAATCCCATTAGATAGGATTGATTTTGTTATTTCTCTTAAAACAAATTTATCAACAAGGTCTTGCAAATTTTGCAGGTTCTTGTTGGCCATCCAGACTATGAAGTGACAGGAGGTAGTGTTATTTTCAAAGGGGAAAACTTGCTTGAAATGGAGCCAGAGGAACGGTCACTTGCTGGGCTTTTTATGAGTTTCCAGTCTCCAGTTGAGATTCCAGGTGTCAGCAATATTGATTTCCTTCACATGGCCTACAATGCTCGAAGAAGAAAACTTGGTGAACCAGAGCTTGGACCCATTGAGGTTTATATACGATTTTATTAGTGGATTAGATGTAATTCATTTATCTTCCATGCTTTTTGCTTGATTGAATTACATTTCTCTATAGTTACTTTATTTTTCAATCCTGTTTGGTCTTGCAGTTCTATGCTTACATATATCCTAAACTAGAACTTGTGAACATGAAGACTGACTTTCTTAATAGAAATGTTAATGAAGGATTTAGTGGTGGTGAAAGGAAACGCAATGAGATTTTACAGCTCGCGGTATGAATACTATTACTTTTTCTGTGTTCTATACTTCATTATTTGTTCTAATTAAAAACTTTGATGGTGATGGGAAGTTTGGATAATTGGTCCTTGCCTTGTATGTCTTTAACAATGATGGTGGACATAAATAAATTTTATTTACACCTCCTTGGTTCTTTTGCCTTTCACTTTCATACTAATATTTTAAGATCTAATATTGATGATGAGGCTTATATGCTGACATTCCTTGGTTGCTGGGTTGACACTTTCTCTTTTGATATTGAGATTTGAGGAATTCTTTGAGTTCCAAAATGATGAAATGGAGTTAATTAGATTTTCCTTTGGTGGGACAGGGTTGGGGTTGGGATCTACTTTAAGCTATTGTAGTTGAACCAACCTGAGAAAAAGACGACCTTGGTGAATATGCTTAAATTTCCCCATTCTCATGTATTGCAGGTTCTGAGAGCAGAGCTGGCTATATTAGATGAAATTGATTCTGGATTAGATGTTGATGCGCTTAGAGATGTAGCAAAAGCTGTGAAGGGACTTTTGTCTCCAAATAATTCTATATTGATGATTACGCATTATAGACGGCTTTTGGAATTTATAAAACCAACATTTATCCATATCATGGTGAGTCCTTTAGAAGATCAGGAATTGACTACAATAATCTGTGTTGTGGTAAAATTTATAAATTTAGGTCTTTATTATTTTTCTTAATTTCAATAATGTCTAGTCGGACAATATAAGCCCGTGTTCCATTATTTTATTTCTATTTTTCCTTTGGGTTTGGATGTTGGGGATGCTTGTCTGATGCTATATATGGGCTAGAAGTCTGTGTTGTAGGCATGTTCCTGCATCTATTTAACTGCCTGTTAATTTTTCTCTTCTTTTTCATTCGTTTTTGTTTGAAATAAAACAACAATATTGCCTTACAAACGTTATTGAGTATCTAACTTAGGGGAAAACAATACATGTTTACTATTGTAATTCTGCATTTATCTAATAGCTCTTTTGCTCTGGACAACTGTTATCTTTCAGTACACATGATTTGCAAAAAGAATGTAGCGAACCTTAACTGTTTGTCACTCTAGGTGGCATTCTTAAGTCAGCCCTTGGTTTCGTTAATTGGGCCATGGTAGCATTATGAACCTCAACTGTTTCAGTTCCCCATGCTTATTGAATTCAATCTAATGTTCATGTTTTTGTTCTTTCAGGATGATGGAAGAATCATAAAGACGGGGGATCTCTCCATAGCAAAAGTACTTGAGGAGGGTGGCTATAAAGCCATCTCTGACACATTGTCATAGGACATTAGTAACGGGTATACTCTCTGTCTCTCTCTCTCTCCCTCTCTCTCTCTCTCTCTCTCTCTATGTGTGTATGTGTGTGCACGTGAATGAACAATATTTGTGTTAGTGAAGTTTGCTACGATCTTGTCAGATCAGTTTAAATAGACTCTAAAACATATGCTTTATAGGTGTTTGGGTCACAGAGTTGTCTTCTAATTGAAACAAAAGTTGAGGCTATCTTTTCAGTCTGTTACTTATTTTGAGAGAGAACTCGTTTATCTTATTTAGGAGTCTTGAAATTGATGTCTGAGCTGCACCTTATAATTAAACTATTATTATCATTTGGGTTGAGCATTGCTGTATAGGTGTGGAACGATAAGTTGTACATAAGAGACGCTGGAGCTTCTGTTCCATTGAGTCAATCCAATCACTAAAGCCCTTGTTATAGTTATGGCCTGTTAAGTGTGGACCGTAGATTGCGCTGTCTAAATTTGTGTAATGTTCATACATTGTCATTCTTAAATGTAATTTCAGATGAAGTTGTTATTCTATTGGAATTTCTTTCTGTCTTGTTTCTTTTTGAACAATTACAAATTTAGGAGTTGGAGGACGTGTTCCCACAATCTTATTGATGTGGGTGTAAAGGGCTCATTACCATTGGATTGCATCAGCTTTTGTCGACTTTATTGGAAGTTAATTATGGATTATATAGCAAGTATATTGGTGAGAAGTCAAGTACTTGTATTAACTTAATTAGACAAAAAGAAAATGGATAAGTCTAATTTTCCCCTGTAGTTTGACATAATAGTCAAAAAAACCCGTGACTTGAGAAATCACTAAAAATTCCCTCTATAGTTTGGCATAATAGTAAAAAAAATCCATATCGTTTATAAAATAGCAAAAAAACACCATAATGATTTCTGAAGTTAGGAAGTATTTTGGTTATTTTTATAAATAATAGGAGGTTTTTTGACCATTTTTATAAGCTATAGTGGGATTCTTAGTGATTTCTAAAATTAGAGGGTTGTTTGACTATTATACCAAACCACAGGGGGGGCATTAGACTTATCCCAAAAGAAAAAGGCATTTAACCGTATGACAAGTGTAAAATTTCTTCGGTTTGTGGAAATTGGTATTGAATTCTTCACTGCTTCGATGCTTGAGTCATGAGTCAGATTGAAAGAAAAGTATACAAAGAAGACACAAAACCGAAGTTCTTTTTTCTTTTTCTTTTTCTTTTTTCTTTTTTCTTTTTTTATTTTGTGTAGTTGAAAAAATTATTGTATTAATAAATGCAATTTACAAATGAAGAAACAAACATAACTAAACAATGGTCTAACCACTTCTGAGGATGCAAAATGTTCAATTCTCAAGGCTATGGGCTGTAATGGTTCACCAGAACAAGAAACAAACATAACTAAACAAAGGTCTAACCGCTTATGAGGATGCAAAATGTACAATTCTCAAGGCTATAGGCTGTAATGGTTCACCAGAACCGCCAAAAAAGCAAGAAAAGACTCAACTTTGGGTCTTTATCTTACATAATTATCCAAGCAAATCCAATTAAAAGTAGAAAGATAACAACCTAGTAAGAAATAAGGATGCCAATGGGTTCGTAGGTACCAAAATTCCATCACCATATGAGGGGAAATTTTTTGGATTTTTGGGATTAGGGATGAGTGTGAGGATAGATCTATCGCCATCCCCAAATGTCAATGGAGATCAGGATGGGGGGATTATATAAATATAAAAATATTTTGAATAATTAAATTTATTATTTTAATAATTTAAAAATTAATTTATTTTTGTAATTTTCTTAGAAAAGTAAAAAATTGTTTACTGCCTTTACTTATTTAGTCCTATTTTATTTCTTTACCCAGTTGTCTGACACAATATATGAAGTTGGAACTTGGAACTTGAGAGTTGAGAATGTGATTTTTATAAATGTTTTTGTGGATTAGTACGTTGAATTATTTTGTAAATTATGTTTTCATTTATATCATTATATCATATTTATTTTTGTGAATTTTATTATATTATTAATTGAAAATTCTTTCTTTTTTTTCTCACCAAACGCCATCTATCAGCGGCACACAAGTGATCAAACCTCACCACCCTTACGCCTAACCCATCAACTGCTCAGACGATCACAGCTCCCTTGTGGCCTCATCTCACCATTGGTCATCACGTGAGCAATAACTCCCAGCACCTCATCTCAGCTGCTCAGATGACTGCTGGTATTTCTATTCCCCATGCCTATTATTCTTCTATATAAATAATGTAATCAACTACATTGCACTCTGTTTTCTCTCTTCAATGATTATAAATATAGGTTTTAAGAAGTTTGTAACTGTTATATATGTCCTTGGCTCCTGCATTAGATTTCATTGCTTGTTATGGAACAAGAAAGGTGAAATTCTGTGATTGACTTTTGATATCATTTTCTGGGGAAAGAGTAACACGTGACCTAAAGTCTTTTAACTCAAAATTTTGTGGAAAGAACTTTGAAATCGCACTGGAGTTGGTAGCCTGGTTAAAGTTTTGTAATTGTTTCAACATGTATTTCTGCCATCCTTGCGTTTACTTACTGGTTACACAGAATAAAGGATATAAATAACAAGGCAGAAAAATTGGTAAAAAAACTTGAAACTTTGTTTAACTTTTGGGAATTCTGTTCTGATCCCAGGTAGCAATCAAATAATTGCAAATCTAAAGAACCATCTGGATTAAAACACTTAATTTTTTATTATTTAATTATCTCTGCTAAATAACCCTTCTTTGCACTTGGTTATTAGTATTACCATACCTGATCGTTAATTTTAACTTTTAATATTAGTCTATGATATTTTGTTTCCATTGTTTCTGTTTCATTTTTATAATCCAAGTGTGTAATTTCAGTTTTTAATCTTTAGTTATGTATCTTTTCGCAGGTGACAGGTTTATGAACTCACTAGTTATGTACTGTGGAAGGGACCTTTATGGATTTTATTTTATCTTACATTAAGGATTGTATTTGTATATTTATTTGTATAAACTTAGTTAATTGTCTTTGTGGATTGTGGATGAAATTATTTACATTTTAATTTGGTTATCTACTAGAACTAGATTTTCCTGTTATATGCTCTATCATTATCTTCTTCAACTTCTTTTACGGTTGGAATCCCTCTCTTCTCTATCCGTGTCCTCTCCAATGAATATTCTCTCTTCTCCATTTAGCATCTCTCTTAATTTATTTCGTTTCTTTTCTTTTCTTTTCTCTTATTCTTCTTTGTCTTGTTTTCTTCTTTTCTCTTTTATCTCAAATGGAGAAGGAAGAAAACTCACCAAATAAGATGCCGGAAGAAGAAGAGGATTCCGATGGTGAAAGAAATTAAAAAAAAGAAATATATTTTTGAAAGGTCAATTTCATTTTATTCTTTTTTTTTTTTTTTCACAAAAAGAAATCTTGGGACTCAAATGTTAAAAAATTCATATTAGACTCCGATTATCAACTTTCTCCAAAATTATCTTTTGGTGACGTTTTCAAATGCTATCTAGTCGTAAGCAAGCAACTATATTGTCCATTAATGCAAATAAGAGTTTGATTAATAAACTTTTAAAGAAAAAAATAAAGTGTAACGCAATAATTGAGGTTATCACACAGATTCAATCATCACTATTCACCATGGGAGCAGTTGAACAAGCCTTCATTCAAGACCAAGAACACAGGCCAAAACTTTCCATCTCTTACGCTGAAGGCATACCCTTAATTGATCTATCACTTATATCTGTTCCTGATGATCACAAGACCTCCATTGATGGCCTTGTTTCTGCGGTAGGCAGTGCATGCAAGGACTGGGGTTTCTTCCAGGTGGTCAACCATGGAGTGCCCTTGGAGAAGCGCCAAAAAGTGGAGGATGCTGCCAGGAAGTTTTTCGGGTTGTCGCTGGAGGAGAAGAGGAAGATCAGGAGAACTGAGAAGCACCCTTTGGGGTACTATGATTCTGAGCATACTAAAAATGTCAGAGATTGGAAAGAAGTGTTTGATTTTGTTTCGACAAGTCCTACTTTGGTCCCCGCTTCACCTGATCCTGATGACAAGGAAATCACTGAGTTGCATAATGCCTGGCCAGAGTATCCTCCTGAGCTGAAGTGAGTTTCTAACTCTAGTTTTGTCATATATATGATCATCATGCAACATGTTTTGGTCATAAATGTTGCTACTTGCAAGTCTTTCTTTCATGTCACAATTATCACAATGTCAGAACTTAGAGGTCACCGGTTCAAATCTTTTTTCCCTCCTTTATCTTGAATTCTTGTCACACATGTCGTCATGTTAAAGGTATTTAACATGTGTCCAACATCTGTCATCTATCTATGTTACATATGAGAGGAAGTGTCACATGTCAACCTCAAGTCTTTAATACTATAGTTGGATCTCTTCCTTTCAGTTTAAGTTTTTGAATCTAATGGTAACTAAATATTTAGATGTTGATTCTCATCTTTAGAAATATGAATTTCTTATGTAAATCTTATTTATGTTCATGTAGAGATTAGTTGATCAATTTCATTGTACTACCTGGTTTACGTGATCTAATCGAATGAGGTGGCTGATTGATGAGACAGAGAGGCATGTGAAGAATATGTTAAAGAGATGGAAAAACTTGCATACAAGTTGATGGAGCTGATTGCAATGAGCCTAGGCTTGCCAGCAGACAGGTTCCACAGCTTCTTCAAAGACCAAACCACCTTTACGAGGTTTAACCACTACCCACCTTGCCCAGCTCCAGACCTGGCTCTTGGTATTGGTCGACACTTGGATGGTGGAGCTTTGACCATTCTTTTCCAGGATGACGTTGGAGGGCTTCAAGTGAAGAGAAAATCAGATGGAGAGTGGGTTACTGTCAAACCCACCCCAGATGCTTACATTATAAATGTTGGTGAAATTGTTCAGGTAACATTCAATAGCCTCATGTTAACATCCCAGGAAATTTTCCATAATTTGGTTGGTAATCAGAAATCAAGTTTGATTCATGTTAGTTAGGCCAAATTTCTGGAACCCATCTCATAATATGAGTTAGATGCACATAGTTGCAAGTGGTTTTAAAAATTTTCCGAAATGTAACATGTCATAGTTAAATTATCATAAATCGTTAGAAATGATTTCAAATTAGATTATCCCATCTTTAGTCAGCTCATACTGGGGGGTATGTTAATGAATTTTCTCGACTAATGGTAGCAAAGAAATCTGCTTTCAATGGTGAAAATGCTTCGACATGAATCTACTGCCAATCTTGTGTAATTTTAGTATCAATTTTCACATTGTTTGGTTGAACTACTGTGATTGTTGCAGGTTTGGAGCAACGAAGCATATGAGAGTGTGGAACACAGGGCAGTGGTGAACTCTGAGAAGGAAAGATTCTCCGTTCCATTCTTCTTCAACCCAGCACACTACACCATCGTTGAGCCCTTAGAAGAGCTGACAAATGAGCAGAGTCCACCCAAATACACAGCATACAACTGGGGAAAGTTCTACAGAACTAAGAGGCTTTGTAACTTCAAGAAGCTTAATGTTCAGATACTTCAAATCTCTCATTTCAGGATACCAGAGCTGGCTATCAAGCTAGAGGGAGAGCTTTGCAACAATAAGTGATATATGCTAAGTTGTTTGTGTGAAAATGGTGTAACAATTACCTCATCACTTGCAATGTATAGACGTTATATATGATATCAGTATTCACACTTTTGTGGCCTTAATATTGTATTAGCAACTATTTGATTAGAATGCTCAGATTGTTAAGAGGAAAGTCTAACTAAAGTATTTAAGACATGCATTACAATAATGTTAGACATCAACTATGCAAGGTTAGTAATTGTGAGATGTTGCAAAGTCTACAAAAACTAAGAAGGAGCACATACTAGCCCATAACCTTAATTCATATGTTGCCAATGTGGTTTCATAATTAATGTAGTAGAAGACCAAATTTAAGACATGATATGCCAAACTGCTCATGTCTTGTGCAGGGCAGCTACAATTATAGTCCTGATCATTTTTTGTGCTAATACTCCCAAATCATTCGTGATAGGATCTTAGCATATTTTGTGATACTGTCAAGACTAGCATGGAGAATTAAGACTCACAATATTGATCAGCATATCCTACATTAAAGAAGTAATGTATGCATATATATATATATATATATATATATATTTCTCCATCAAACCATTTGTTGATAATTTCTAGTCGTGTTAGTGTAAAAAATGGCAACACGTCACTAAAGAGCGTAATTTCACCTAAAATTAAGGAACTTAAAAATTATAAGAAAACCAGTTTTTTATACAATTTGAGCTGGCAGCTTGCAAATTTTAATAAGAGATATCATGATAAGATATATTTTGAATTCCAATATAGTCTGATGATAAAGAACTATCATTCAGTTTGATAATGATCCATATTTGAGTAACTACTTCATAATTTATGTAGTTATTATTGATTTGGAACAATTAGATGTTCCTTAAGTCTAATTTTACTTTATTATTATTGTTTAACTTCAAATTACATTAATCTCAATCTAACTTCTCTAGATATTGAATGACTTTGATTGTACAACTTGGTTAATGTGATCTAATCTAATGAATTTGTTGATTGATGACAAAGGGAGGCAGTGTGTAATAATAATGATAATAATTACATATATATATATATAGAAAGAGAGAGAGAGTAAATAATAATTAACAGATATTTTATCAATCAGCATAATATTGAAATTAGCCCAAGATTACATATTTAAACTGTAATACTAATGCTTAAGTTCTACTTCAGCGTTCAAACAAACAAAAATTGGCCATATTGCAGGCACAAACGTCATATAAACTTTCCATCACATGTCATGACTCGTTCTCACCTGTCCCAAATCCTGTCTAGGTTCAATCTTAAGGATAAGCACTACATCTCCTCCAAACATTATTTCTCTCAAAACCATCACCTTGTTTCACCTTCTTGATTATAAACCAAAAAGAATCATATATCATTCAACATGGGAGAGGTTGATCAAGCTTTTATTCAAGCACAAGAACACAGGCCTACACTGTCCAAAATCACTGAAGCTGATGGCATACCCTTAATTGATCTCTCACTTGATGGACTTGTTTCAGAGATAGGCCATGCATGCAAGCATTGGGGTTTCTTCCAGGTGATTAACCATGGAGTGCCCTTGGAGAAGCGCCAGAAACTGGAGGATTCTGCCAGGAAATTTTTCGGGTTGTTGTTGGAGGAGAAGAGGAAGATCAGGAGAACTGAGAAGCAGCCTTTGGGGTACTATGATACTGAGCATACTAAGAATGTCAGAGATTGGAAAGAAGTGTTTGATTTTGTCTTGAATAATCCTACTTTAATGCCAACTTCACCTGATCCTGATGACAAGGAAGTAACTGAGCTCTACAATGTTTGGCCTCAATATCCTCCTGAATTGAAGTGAGTTTTTTACAACCATCTTTCTGTTGTTATAGTGATTATTAAGATTTGGATTTGGTGATGACAATAAGATTAGCCTTGGTTTAATTCTCTTTTCTCAGTTAACCTTCAATCACAATCTTAACATTGTTCATGTAGAGAGATAAGATATGATCAAATTGATACAGTACAACTTGGTTTATGTGTAATACTCCAATGAGTTTGTTGGTTGATGACTTAGGGAGGCATGTGAAGAATATGTTAAAGAGATGGAAAAGCTTGCATACAAGTTATTGGAGCTGATTGCACTGAGTCTAGGCTTGCCAGCCAATAGGTTCCACAGCTTCTTCAGAGATTCAACCACCTTCATTAGACTCAACCACTACCCGCCTTGCCCGGCTCCAGACCTGGCTCTTGGTGTTGGTAGACACAAGGATGGTGGTGCCTTGACTATTCTTTTCCAAGACGATGTTGGTGGGCTTCAAGTGAAGAGAAAATCAGATGGAGAGTGGGTGTTTGTCAAGCCCACCCCTGATGCTTATATTGTAAATGTTGGTGACATTATTCAGGTACCATTTAAGAGCTTCAGGTTAAACAAAGAACATATAATCTTAAATGATTTGGTGGGTGGGTACTTGAAAGCAAGATTTCTGCTAAACTTCTTACTACAATCTTATCTCAGTCAAATTTGAAAGCAAATCTTAAATAAATTGAGATAATATTGATAACGATAAATTCTTTAAAGATATCTTAAAGCCTGAACATTGAATATATGAAGATTCAAGTGATTTTAAAATTTGTTATAAATGTCGCTTGAGTTGACTTTAACCTTTAAAACAGTTATAGTGTAAACAATAATGTTTTGAAACGAATCAACTTTCCAATTTTGTTTAAATCAAGCACCGATTTCCTCATGATTTAGTTAAGGATTAATCAAGTGCAGATAACGTGGGATTTGATTTTTTAACATAACAAAATCATTAAAAATCACTTATAACGTGATAGAGTTAAGATCTGCAGGAAAAAACATAAGGAATCTTACACCTGATAATTATTACTTTTTAGTTTAAATTGTTGGTAGTTAATGGTATGAAGATGATCTGTCCACGTAAATTAGTCCCTAATTGTTGCAGGTCTGGAGTAATGAAACTTATGAGAGTGTGGAGCATAGGGTTGTGGTGAACTCAGAGAAGGAAAGATATTCCATTCCATTCTTCTTCAGCCCTGCATACAACACCATGGTTGAGCCCTTAGAGGAGCTGACAAATGAGCAGAACCCACCCAAATACAAAGCATTCAGTTGGGGAAAGTATTATTGTTCTAGAAGGCTCAGTAATTTCAAAAAGCTTAATGTTGAGAACCTTCAAATCTCTCATTTCAGGATTATCTAAGCTGGCGAGCAAGCTAGAGATGAGCAATAAGTGTTTGTGAAAATGTAGAATTAATCTCTATATAAATACATGTTATGTTATGTGATTTGAAGTAATAACTAATAAATGTAGAATTAATCTCTGGACAATGCTAAATCTGAAAGCAGAGTTCTCTGTTTATAGTAGAATGAGCACGAACAAAATGAGTCAGGCCCATATAGTGATGCAAAATTTTAAATGTGCTTATGAAAATACAATTTTTTTTTTTTTTTTTCAAATAACCTTAAACCTCTTATACATGTGAGCACTTGTTAACTCTTGTACTGTTACTTGATATTTTACATATAAATAATAACAATAAAAAATATCATTTATGTGGATCCACTCATAACCCATTATTATATTTTAAAATTAATAGAAGTCATCGAATTTTGACAATATTTATCTTGTTAAAGTAATTATCAAAAAAATTGGTGTGAAATTCATACTCGCTAAAATCACAATGCTTCATGCCTACTAAACAATTGGTGTTCTTCACACAACTTATAACCAATATGATTCAAAGTAGTCATAACTAGTGTGGTTCATGTCAGTTATAACCAGGATGAGCCACGCCAGTTATATAACTAGTGCGATTCATACTAGTTATAGTTAGTGTGATTCATGCTAGAAAGAGCATAATCTTCTTCCTGTGTTGTTTCTTGTCCTCCATAATTTCTCTTGGTTATCCTATTTCCTCATCTTGATTTTCTTTCCATTACTACCTTTTCACATTTTATTTGAGTAATACTATATTATCCAAAAATTTGTCCATATTCACTATCCAAATGATGTGATAATATTATGTATAATTACCTTATCATCAATACATCATTTTAGAATTAAAATGGTAACTACAAATTAACTTATCATATCATTTGGATAAATTTTTTTAGCATACTTTGGAAAGTATAATATATTTTTTTTCTTTTGTTTTTTATTACTTTTACTTTTCTCTATGATTTTCCTTTAGTTTTCTTCTTTTCTCCTTCTATTTATGTCAACTTTCATATGAAAATGTAAAATAACTAAAAATTGATAAATTTAATAAATGTAATAACAAAAAGATTAATTTTTTAGCCAATATAAAGTATTGCAAGCTTGCACTGGATTATTTTTTTGGCACATTTTTGGAAAACGTGGCATTATTCTTTTTCTTTTGTTTTTTATCACTTCTCCTTTTCTCTCTTATCTCCCTTTATTTTTCTTCTTTTCTACCTATGTTAATGTCAACTTTTGGATAAAAAGGTTAAATGACTAAAAATTAATAAATTTAATAAATGTAATAACAAAAGAATTAATTTTTTAGCCAATATAAGGTATTGCCAGCTTGCACCCGACTAGATTTATTATTGTTATTATTATTATTGACACCAAGTCAGAGCATCATCGGGATTAATTGAAATAGAACTTTAAAGTGCGATCCGGATCTTTATACTTAAGTGGAAGAGAAACTCATATAGATAACTACCATCCACATATCAAGTGAAAGGGATTCGCTTGAACCAGGCATTTGGCATGGGTGAGGGGTGGTTTTAATCCACTGAGCCACCCCTGCTTCGCACTGTCTTCGTCTTATCTGGGTCTTTGTCTTTTTTATTTCTTTTTTATATATATGTCCGAAGAAGCAGCCTTCATATTTTATTGCTCATTCGTGAGTAGACAATAAGCATAAGCCTGCAAATTTTGTGCTCTTCTTCTTTGGCCATAGATCCCTCCAAGTCTTCAGAAATCGATGTTGATTTCTCTCCATACTTTATCGTATACAAAGATGGCCACATAGAGCAGCTCATCAGGAACAACTTCGCTCCCCCGTCTCTGGACCCCAAAACCAACGTTGAATCCAAAGACACTCTATTTTCACCTGAAAACAATCTTTCTCTCAGACTTTACCTCCCCAAAAACACCCACCAAAACCAGAAACTTCCTCTTCTTGTTTACTTTCACGGCGGAGCCTTTTGCATCGAATCCGCCTTCTCTACTTTGTACCATAGTTTCCTCAACTTCATTGTTCTGAAGCTAATATCATTGCAGCCTCAGTAGAGTACAGACAAGCCGCGGAGAATCCTGTCCCTTGTCCTCATAACGATTCATGGACCGCCCTCAAATGGGTTGCTTCCCATTCTGATGGAAAAGGCCCTGAAGATTGGCTGAACCAACATGCTGATTTCCAGCAAGTGTTTTTCTCTGGCGACAGTGCCGGTGGTAACATAGCACACCACATGGGACTAAGACATGGTCTAGACAAGCTTGATGGTGTTAATGTTAGGGGCATGATTTTATTTCATCCATATGTTTTTGGGTGAAAAACCAGTTGCTGATGAGACAGATGATGTAAACCTGAGAGGGAAATTGGAAGGATTGTGGCGATTCACTTGTCCGGCCACAAGTGGGCTTGATAATCCATTGATTAATCCGGCTTTCGATCCCAACCTGGCCAGCCTGGGAACCAACAGGTTGCTGGTTTTTGTTGCTGAGAGAGAGCTTCTAAGAGTTAGAGGATGCTACTATAATGAGACATTGAAGAAGAGTGGATGGGAAGGTGATGTGGAGGTCATGGAATCTAAAGGAGAAAACCATTGCTTCCACTTGACCAAGCCCACATGTGGAAATGCTGTGGCTTTGCGCAAGAAATTTGTTTCCTTCATCAATCAGGAATAGGCTTCTTTTCTTGCTTGTCTTTAGACTGTAAGTTAAGATGTTCTAGTAAGGCAAGGCTGCATGCTTTTTTGTGAAGAAAGACATGCATGTATTGTTGGAATGATCATGAATAAATTTTAAAAGCTTGTACTGACTGAAATGGGAGATTTGTATTCTGATCAATTCACAGATGGTGACATTGTGTGATGGTAGATGATAACAATATGAATGTATGTATAAATATTATATACTAATGTTATCATAGACGGATTAGATAACAATCTGAATCATGTAATTGTCAAAACAACTATCACCCGTCTCGGTCTAATCAAATCGAATATTCTACGTAAAATATTATCGTATTTTATGTTTTATATTTAGCAAATAAAGTATAAAAAAAAAAGTTGAATTTAATTTTGGGTAGAATACAGCTATGAAAGAGTAAAAGCAACTCTCAATACTTTGTCACGTGGAATAATGACAATAGCAATGGTCTCTCTAACCAAATTACAAATTATCCGTATGAGGGTTCGCAAATGGAGCCAATTTTCCATTTTACTAACAAATTACCATGTTTGGGCCATTCCATTCTTTTTCAGCCTAGCACACCACACCATGCTTGGGCCATTTGAAGAGCTTACAAATGAGCAGAACCCACCCAACTACAAAGCATGCAGTTGGGGAAAGTATTTCAGTTCTAGAAGGCTCAGTAATTTCAAGAAGCTATGTTGAGAACCTTGAAATCCCTAAGGATTCATTTGGTATACGAGATTAGATTGAATTATTTTGATGAGATATGATTAAATTGGATTGGATAAATTAATATTATAATATGTTTAGTGCAATATGGAATTAGATAAAAATAATATTATCTTTTGTTTAGTCGAGTTTGAGATTGAACTAAAAAATATAAATAAAGTAAATATATCTTATATTTAAAATAATTAAATTATTTTTAAAATAACATAACATGTTAAATTATTTTCAAAAAATAAATATAACTATATATTATCAATTTAAATAAAATAATATTTATTTTATAATTAATATAAAAATTATTATTTTTTAGAAATAATTAATATTTATTAACTTAATTTTTAAAATAATAAAATAAATTTAATATTGTTTTTTTAAAAAATTCCATTGCTTTATCCCATGAGTTGTGGTGGGTTTAGATAAAAGAGACCATAGGATGAGCTTTCTAATCCCATGGCTCTTGCCAAACATAGGCTTAGATTGGAAATTATCTAAATCCAATCCAAATCCATGTAACAAGCTTGATCTCATTCTAGAATTATTTGAGTTGGCAAGCTAGAAAGGAGCAATCAGCGTTTGTGAAATTGTAGAATTAATCTTTAGTAGTGAAATGAATAATTGCAATGTGATGTGCAGTAATATAATTTTGAGTGGATTGTATATTTGAATTTTTATAAGCTAATATCCACTCATTGCTCAAATAATTTGTGTATTTCTCTTATAATAGAGACTTGAACCTCATCATACATATTTAATATGAGTAGGGAATCTTTTTCTCATATTGTAAGAGTATATATCTCTTGATATTATAAAAGTAAATTTCCAAACTCTTGTATTTAGATGTAATGGGACTATGGGAGTATATATATATATATATATATATATATGGTAGACTTTTATTTCGGTGGATCTTAATAAACTTTTCTCACCATCACGACGTCAAACTTCTAGAGGAAAAAGAAAGGTCATGAATGCTATATTAGCTGCTAGTGTGGAATTGCCTTACCATTACTGTTTTAGAGGCCAAATTCATGACATGATATCAAAACTACTCTCAGTTCTTTACGAAGGATAGCTGCAATTTCATGCTGCTTTGGAGAATTCTTGAAGAAAGCAATTACTTTAATGGTTCTTGACGACTCTTTGATATTGGAAATTATTAGAAAATTGTCTCACATTATCCATATACGTCAAAATCCCACTTACACCAACCTGTTCTTGAAATAGGTACCATTTATCCGCTCAATCCTAACTGGAAAATAAATTGATGTGTTATAAGTTGATAACTATGGATATTTGTGATTAAAATTAAACAATTAAAAATGCTGAATTTTAAAATAGAGTATTATATTTATAGTAGAATGAGCACAAACAAATTAAGTCATGCACCTATAGTAATGCTTCATTTTAAAATTGTTTATGAAGATACACTATTATTTTCAAATAACTCCTTTGAGCACTTTTAGACTCTTGTATTGTTACATGATGTTTTACAAAAAGATACTCAAACTAAAAAGTAATCTTGATATATATTAATTCATAATTCAAATAATTAGATTAATATATTTCTTTTTCACATTTATGATATGATTCAAATCTCACATTCATATTTATCAATATGCAACATTATCATATATATACGAAAAGTTTTTATAACTGTAATAGAGTCTGAATCATATATATATATATAAACATATGAAATTTATATAAATAGTATTTAATTTCGATAACCTTCCACGGATATAATTTAAAACATATTTGAATTACAAATGTATCATATCATCATCTTATAAACCTCAATGACAATATTAATATCTGCATTGATCACTGAGTTTTAGACTAAAGTTGGAAAGTTATAAAGGAAACCCAACCGCTTTCTACCTGTCAAACAACGGTGGCCTGTAGGTCCTCATCCCATCCCATCCCACCCAACTTTAATTTATTTTCTTATTTTTATTTTGTTTTTGAAAAAGAAAAAGAAAAGAAAATCAACATCAATATAATATATATATAATAAATAGGCCAATAAAAACAGCATCTGCCATCAATTCCTAAATCTGCTAATCAGCATTTTGTCTGACCGTCATGAGATTGGTCCCCAGATCACCCTGGCTTGACAAGTGTCCCAAATATTTGTCCTATACCGGATAGAATCAAAAGAATCTCTTTGTTGAGAATTGTTTGTTGGGTCACACCATTCCTCTTGCGTTTTTGACTCACTGGTCCAACTGTTCTCTGACTCGATTTCTCACTCTCGCTCTTTTTTTTTTTGTTCTTATACTAAATTCACAAGTAATCTATAGATGTTTATCCAAATTAATTAATGTTTATGTAATTTAAATATCAATTTCAAAACGAGAAAAACGACTTGATTCAATGGTAAGACTAAGACTCATTCACTATTTACTTTTAAAGTTATGAATTCAACTCACAAAAATCACATCAAGATATGAACAATTTTCTCATTTTATATGAATTGCTCTTTTATTCAACCTGTAAGATAGAGTCTTATCTCAATTGGTGTGAATTACTCTCTCTCGCTTTTTGAGAGGAGAGATCTGGACCGTACTGCAGAATCCTATCTTAGTTAATCCTGATAACCGTTAAGACAAATACTAGTGATTCCTAAAAAAAAAAAAAAAACTACTTCAAAACCACATCAACATCTACTACAATATACTTAAGCGACGCCTATTGAATTCATTTATTTATAAAGTTTTTCTTAGATTTTTCTTTTCCTTTTATAACCTAAAAGTATTGTAAATCTCATTAAGGAATTGAGTTTATAACTTACGCTCAAGCCAAACCCTTCAATATTTGAGATACAAAAAACTATCACCTTGAGCCATATAGATACCTAAGAAGAAGATTTGAAGCTCAGACCTTATGGAAACAAATCACAAACTTGACCAATGTGCTGATTCCTCTTGGATAAGATTTTGCTATATTCTATAACTACTTCAACAATAATTAAGATAATTTATCTCACCATTTACAAGAAAGTTTTGAGTAAACATTATTTTAGTGGGACTACCTGTATAATTTATATTCTAGAATTGGATCTACATATATGAAAGTGTTTTGGTGATGTTTGAACATTTTAGTGAATATTTGAGTGAAGGAGGGCCCTTGATTCCGCTCCTTTTTAAGTATGTATCCTCTCTTTATTAAAGTCATTCAAAATATTTCTTTTGCTTACTTTATACATTCTGAAGTATTTAAATACGATAAAACTAAAATCATTAAATTATTAATCAGCAATTATGAAAGATGCCATCAATATTCTATGATTGATTACTCTAAATGTAAACTTTAAAGTAAATTAAATAACAAACATATGCATTCATACATATATTTATATATATACATATATATAACTAAATTAAATATTACCAAAATATTATGAACCTAATTTTAAAAATAATTATTACACAAATAAATATTTGATTGATCAAGTGAGAACTATGAAACTAAATATTTTTTAAAATTAGGTTCATAATATTTTGGTAATATTTAATTTAGTTATATATATATGAAAGTAGGGATGGTTTTTGTATTTTGTGAATAATCTCTAAAAAATTTGTTTCATTTTAAAAGAAAATAATCAAATAATTCAATATAAAATTTGATATAGTAATTAATTAATTCTAATAATATTTTTTTTTGATAAACTAATAATATTATATTCATTTTACAAATATGTATGAAAATTAATCTTCAATAAATAATGATTGATTTCGCTATGTGTCAATGTATAGTGTTAGTATATTATTGATGGTTTTTATGTTAATTTTAAAATTTTAAATAGTAATAATAAATTTCATTAAAATAATGATAAATGCCATTTTCTGATTTTATTTTTAATTCAATTCAAGAAAAAATAAAATAAACAAAAGTGTTGATGATTGATTGGTATAGGTGGGGTCCAAAAAAAGATAAAAAAAAAAGACGGTGGGTCCCCGAGTTGCCTCCCGAGTCGTCTCTCTCTGGCCCAGTGAGTCAGAACTGAGTTGGACTCGTATTTTTAGGTCAAGTTGGGTTTTTTAAGGTTTAAAAGCCCACTGTTTGACTAAAGGCACAGAGAGAGACAGAGAAAGAGACAGAGACGAGAAGACGAAGCAGATCTGAAACCACTGCAAGTCTCGGAACTCATATATCAACTACTCAAGCCACCATCATCATCAGCATCGTTATATGTTCTTCTGACTGCGTTTTTTTTTTTAAATTTTTTTTTCATTTTTAACTCAAAAAAGATGCCTCGTCCTTGTTTTCACAAGCTGATTCTCTCCTCCACCATCCAGGAGCGAAAAGTGGTAAAACACCACCTCAGTTTCCTCTTCTTTTCGTTAAATATTATAGGGTTTTGATTGAATTTGCTTTGTTTTGATTTTTTCATATCTGGGTCTGTTGTTTGTGGGAGATTTTGGGGGTAAAGGTGGCAACTTTGAACCCCAGATGGATACTTTAATTGAATTGAGCTTGTAAATTTATCATTTTATGATATTTGGTCGGGGGCCCAGATGCTTGCTTTTAGGTTGAAGAGTAGCTAAACTAAGATTGGCTGTGTTGTTGTTTTAAGGCTTTGTTGGGTTATTCCTATCAAAAAATAAGGCTTTGTTGGGTTAATTGTTTTATTTTAATTTTCGAGGACCGTAATAGTGGAATTTACTCGATTGGTGGATTGTAAAACCTAGGAGAGAGAGAGAGAGGGGGGTTTTATGTGAAGTATGGTTTTGCTAGGACTTAGAAGTTAGTTTGGTTACTTGGTACGTGACAAGGAAGAGAAATTTGAAGTTGTGTTTTTCGGTCGTTGTGGTTTTAGGTATATCGTAGAAGAATGAGCAAGCTTTGCCTAGCAATATGGTTTGAAGAGCCTTTGTTGACTTGATTGTTTTTGTTGTTTGAGGATATCTATAGGTTTATCATAAAGAACCTTAAAATTTTCTGGTTAGAGGGCAACCGTGTAACTGAGAAGAAGAAAGATTGAAGTGTATATTTTAGATGTTTAATGTGTAGGGGTAAGGAAAATAGAGCTTAACTTCATTACATTATATGGTTTATGGCTTAATTGGTTTAATTCTCTTCAGTGTATTTTGGGAAGTGGTTGTGTTGAAGTTCTTTTTGTATGAGGAAAACATGTCTTCGGTGTAATGAACTGAAAAGAAATAACTTAAGAATTAGTATGTTGGAGATATCCTGCAAGTTATGAAGTTAATTGAAAAAAGTAACCTTTTAATGTTGAGGATAAGTAGATCAAACCTTTCTCTATTGTTGCTGTTGGTTAACATGCAGCAAAACAGTGTTGAACAGTGATATGTTTTAGTTTCTAGTTTTCTCTGCAATTGAAGGGTGAGATGTTAGTTACTGAGAAATAATATCTTTCACTTTAGACTTGGCTGTAACATCCTGCCGTAGTGTCTTGAAACCCCATTGGTTTTGCTTTGGTGTATATTCCCTTACCAATCAAAGAATTGCAATAATTTGACATTTTTTCTAGTAGTGTTAATTTTACACAATTAGCACTTTAGTAGCATATATCTTGATACTTTTAGAGCTTGATTGTTATGGAAAGCAAGGAAAAAACATGAGGCAAATTATCTGGTAATTTGTCTTGTGCTCTGCTTATCCCTTGACATAAGGCTGAAAGTTAGATTTGAAAATTATGTCCTTAAAGTGCTTTCTTATTTTGTTCTGACAAAATATTGTTTCTAGACTTGATCAGGATTTTGATGAAGCCTGTAATACCTCTTTATTTGTAGTATATTTATATAACTTTTGCCCACTTGGATTTACTTATCCTTGAAACATTACAAATGAGCATATGGAATAACTCTATATAAATTTAAGATAATTATTCCAATAAATCATTCAAAAGTTATTGCATTTTCAAATTTGTATGATTGCAACAAACGCTAATAACCTTCAATAACTTGCAAGATGAATTAATAAATGTAAACTTGTTGACTTTGATACTTGATATGCCATGTCATGCCTGTAATGTTGGCCTTTTTATTTCATCAGAGACTGACTGCTATGATGATTTTTGAGGTTTTGGAAAATTTGAATTGAAAGGTCATTTCGTTGTGATGGTTAATGTTAACACAACCATGGTGCAGCTTGGTACAGTGCATGGACTCCCATCGTACGTAGAAGTTGGAGTCTTACTAATGCACCATATCCAATTATTTTCATTTCTTTTGCTTGACCAGATGCTATCTGTAATTCTCTGGAAAAGTTGATACATTGTTCATTCTTTGTTATTCTAGAGCTTGCAGTACAATGTTACAACTAATCATGATGAGTGATTCTAATCTACTTCTGGGTGTCAATAATTTTAGGAAATAGGATGGACATAGATTTCATGAAAATATCTCATCGGTTGCTGTGTCAGTATCTTCATCTTAAATATGAATTCTATTTAAAATTTTACATAATTAACATTTCGTTTTCAAAGTTTGTTTTCGACTAATGCAGTCTTAACTTGACTTGAGTACTTGCAGAGGATTCCAGAAAACTTCATCAAGAAATTCAAACATGACCTTTCCATGGCTGCTACACTTACTGTCCCCAATGGTAGTGTTTCACGTGTAGGATTGAGAAGAGCTGACAACAAAGTCTGGTTCTATGACGGTTGGCAGGAATTTATGGAACGTTACTCTATTGGTGTTGGGTACTTTTTGGTATTCAGATATCAAGGGAATTCAGCCTTTAATGTTTACATATTTAATTTGCCTTCTTCTGAGATAAATTATCAATCTAATGCACTTGGTAGTACTGTAGCAGCCAATCATAGCAGACAATACCATATATTTGCAGAGATGGAAGATGATGACCCTGAATATGCAGATCGGCTGACGCTGAACAAAAATGTCAACTCTTCTGGGCTGCAGAACTTGTTCAGTGGTTCCAAATATAATAACAGCACAAGTTATGCCAGTGAAGGAAACCTACATCAATTTAGAGGTTATGGTAATTCTCAAGTTGGAAATCAATCTACTCGGGATATAGGTGTTCAGTTTGATATTGCTGAGCTTAAGAATTCATTAAATGCATTGTATTCTCCAGATGGAGGATCTCAAAAGCCTAAGAAAGCAGGCAGGAAAAAGCGGAAGCTTGATCCTAGTAAGTTCTTTGAACTAAGATTATTGTTTGATAGTCCTGTGTCTATGTAGTTTCATATTTCTCATCATAACTCCATAAACATGTAGACAATCCAGACACATCAGCTCAATATCATCAACATGAAGAAGACGTAGAAATGCGCTTTAGATTTTATGAGAGTGCTTCAGCAAGAAAGAGAACTGTGACAGCTGAAGAAAGAGAGCGAGCAATTAATGCAGCCAAAGCATTTGAGCCAGTCAATCCTTTCTGTAGAGTTGTCCTGCGACCATCTTACTTATATAGAGGGTGTATTATGGTGAGCTATTGAATTTCATGTGCTATACATAATGTTTTCTGTTCTACATAAACATTTTGTGTTTGGCTTATGATGCGTCTTCTTTGTGCTGTGCAGTATTTGCCATCCTGCTTTGCTGAAAAGCATCTAAACGGGGTTTCAGGGTTCATTAAGCTACAGCTTTCTGATGGGAAGCAATGGCCTGTCCGATGTCTGTATAGAGGAGGCAGAGCTAAGTTCAGTCAAGGATGGTATGAATTTACATTGGAGAACAATTTGGGGGAAGGAGATGTTTGTGTCTTTGAGGTGCTTAGATCGAGAGAATTTGTGCTGAAAGTTACTGTGTTCCGTGTCATGGAAGGCGCAGGATTCATGAACAGATTGTCGCATTAGTAGTCAGTGATTTATACTGGAATCTGCAGTGTATTTTTATCTCTGGTCGCTAAACCTCTTCAAGTAACCCTCTGTTTTCAGGTGATTGTTACCAATCCAGTTTATTGTCCATAAACTTTGGTTGTACAACTTGGTGACTTTAAGTAGTAGTTTAGGGGTTTCTATACAAAATTTTGTGGTTTGACAAGGGTTGTATATAGATTGTTCAATCTAGTTGACGCTCAACCAAACTGGAACAATGGGTTATAGTCATAATATCATTTTCGCTTTTAAGTTGGAACAATTCGTCTCTCACTCTATCTATGTACCACACACTGCATGTCTTATGGTGTTGTTCTGCTTCACGGGAAACATTCAAAATTTCTTTTTGACACAAAAATCTTGTCTACATCTCTCACATGTATGTATATGCAGCAAAGTTGAACAATAAAGTAATTTAATATAACCATCTAGTTTAGGCTTTAGTCAAAATAGGATCTTGCGGGCAGAAAAAGATTGCAAATTTGTTTGATAATAAAGATTTTGTTCTGTTCTTGATCAGATATTTCTCTAGGAAATTACTTATCAGAGTTTGGAAAAGGAGGGAAGACAAAAAGGCTGATATATATGACTTCGACCAAACTCTCTACGGTTAAGAGTACTTTTTAACATATTTCAGCACTGAATTATCCCTATAAACGGATTTTCCTAGTCATTCGGTTTGGCAATAACTCAGGATTAATGAAAACCGAAACTTTCCGCACTTAAAATTATTTCCTTAGAAGTCCAGCACACCCCTTTGATAAATCAGGGCCTGAATTTGCAGATTGTCTCCAAAAAATTTGGACTGGTCACTCGTTTCCATCAGAAACATTGATAGATTTGGTATCTCTACTCAAATACTTGTCAGCATTTTTGAGTGGTACATACTGCACATGCAAAAGCAGTTGCAACTTAGCACATTACAGTGACACAAACTTCAGAATCATGCTTTGTATACTTAGAAGCTCACCAAGAAATTCTTTGTTATGTTTATTGACTGCAAGACAACCATTAATGCAGAATTTTCAGGCTTGAATGGTCTAGCAACATTGATTGCTCTCTCTCTCTCTCTCTCTCTCTCTCTCTCTCTCTGTTTGGCTGTAAAATGTAACAGACTCAAAATTCTTACTAACAGAGATTTTCAACTTTTTTTTTTGAAAAAGCCAACAACTAAAGTTTATCAGCAGTTACAGGATAAGAGCTGAAAAATATAGACTTCATGAATAATTTACTAGAGAAATGATAAATGGGTATAAAAAGCTTACAATATTTAGTTCTTGTTTTCCCTTCGTCTGAAGAAGCTGTCCCCACATTGCATGCATTAGGGCCGGCCTTGAGCACGTGACAGAGGTGTGACCGCCCTGCGCCTTTGAATTATGGGGCTTCAAATTTTACAAATTTTTAATTTTTTTCCCTATAATTAATTTGTAAAATCAATATACAATAAAATTTTCACATAATATCCATTACTTTAAAGTAGTCTTCATGGTTAAAGGCCTCATTACGCATTCATTGGAGACTTGGGGGCCCGAGTTTGAATCCCATTACTTATTTTATTGTGCATTTTGCTCCTTTTTTTCACCATTTAGGTAGTGAGGTTTGAACTCGGGTCCCTAAGTCTCCAATAAGTACGTAATGAAATCTTTAATTATGAAAACTGTTTTAAAGTTATAGATATTATAGGAAACATATATTATATATTGATTTTATAAGCTAATTATAGAGGAAAAAAATTAAAATTTGTCATATTTGAAATCCCAAAATTTGAAGGTTCGGGACGGTGGCCTTTATGGTCAAAAGACCTTATTACGTGCTCGTTGGAGACTTGGAGACCCGAATTCAAATCCCATTACTTGTTTTACTATGCATTTTCCTCATTTTTTTTCACCATTTAGGTAGTGGGGTTTAAACTTGGATCCCTAGGTCTCCAATAAGTGTGTTATGAGATCTTTAAACATGAAGGTTGTTTTAAAATTATAGATATTATGTGAAATATTTATTATATATTGATTTTAAAGTTAATTATAGGGAAAAAGAAAATTAAAATTTGTAATATTTCGAACCCCAAAATTCGAAGTTTCGGACGGTTGTATCTCCAATACGTGCTCAGAGTCGGCTCTGATCCAAGTGATTCCTGAGTATTACTTCAACTGATAATAAAGTGCAAGTGTACACACTAGACCCACTTGTGGTGTCATATTGGAGTAACTTGAGACCCCATTTTCAAAGATAAAATAAATCAGGTTTTTTTTTTTTTTTTTAACATAAATAAATCGGGTTCTTATGAGTGATGAGTTGATCATTTTTTCATCATTTTATAGGCATGTCACTATCTCAGCACAGGTTTAGACTTCAGACAAGAAGAGAATCATTTGGTGGTCAGATTCTCCCCTGTAAAATCTCTTGACAAGCCCCTCAGATATTCTTACAGGAAAATGTCAATATTTATTTGTTTTCCCTTCAAAAATGTTCAACATATATTTAACTTGGGATAATTATCATAAGTCACATGTTTGCTGATCTTTATTAAGCACAAATTATTTGGGAATTTTTTTTTTCCTCAATATTCATTTGACAATTAAAGAAGAAAACTTACAAGTGTTGTAAAGCATTCGTTAACATAAAAAAATAAAATAAAATAAAAAATTAATGTATGAAATCATATATGATATATTAAAAAATATATAAATTATGTATTGAAATTTCCATTTATGATATATTCACACTATCTTTTTAATTATATTAACAAGTATAATTAACTTTATATTATCATTTCAAAAGTAAAAAATTTTTTTAAAAAAAATGGCAAAACAATGCAGAAGCAACTTAAAATGTGGTGTGCCTGTAGCAGATGAGAGCAACTCACAAAATGTCTATGATTAGCTTTCGCTCGTGGTTTTTTATAATAAAAGAAGAGAGGCCGAGACTCTTTTTTCAAATGTCACTGACGTCTTTTCAAAAAGCTTTTGGAAAGTAATAATTCATTTTTAATTTCTATCCAATCAGCTTCCAAAAAAAGGTGTTTTGGTTAATAAATAAAAAAATGACTTCTAAATGCCATCTTAAAGAGATCCAAAGAGTACACAATCCTAATTACTAAGCTAGAATTAGATTAACATAGTCGAACTAATGAAATATTTAAACCTTAAGAAGAATGTTCTTCTCCCTAATAAGCTCAAAGGCGCAAATATCTCCCGCTTTTAAATTCTTGTCCTTAGCAAAAGTTATCCATCCACGGGATAAACTAACACCACCCCGGCAGCGCTTGCGATCGAGTTTCACAAACCACTCTCTTCCATCACAATCCTCTAGTTTTATCAATTCGGAATTTGTTTGTATCAAATGTTTCGCGAATTGGGATGGCACGTGCTACACACAAAATACAATTACAAACGAGTGCGAATTAATTTCAAAAATTAATATGAGAAACTAAAGGTTCGTTTGAGATAACTTTTATTTTTAGTTTTTGACAATAAAAGAAGAGAAACAGAAGTTTTTTTTCAAAAGCCGCAAAGGCTCATTTCCTTCTAAAGGGTCTTTGAATGGTAAAAACTCATTTTCAATTTTCATTCAAATAGCTCACAGAATAGTTTTTGGGCTCACGAATATGAAAAATGGTTTCTAAAAGCCATCCCAAACAGCCCCTAATTTCACAACTCTATTTAAAGCACTTACCAAATCTTTATCTATGTTTCTAGGCTGCAGGATAACCATGAAAGATGGATTTTTTGGCCTAAACAATCTGGCAGCCGTGATTGTTCTCTCCGTTTCTTTTGCTGCAATATTTCTAAAATTCTTGTAAACAGAAATCCCCATCGCTTCAAGAATAGCCAATAGATCATGTTCATCTGCAATGATAAATTTGGAGTTAGAAAACTACTAACTTTGCAAACAATTTATGAGAATAGAAAACAAAACAAAAAACACGAAGCTAAGAAAATGATTTACCAAATTTAGTTCTCTTATTGGCTTCATCTGAAGAATGCTTCCCAACATTATATGCAACATTTTTAAGCTCACTCTCATCACCTATAGAATCTGATTTATCCATCTCCACCAACTCTTCCATTTTACATCTCTTGCTTCGCGCCTCATAGTCGCGCTTAAGTTTTGGACTCTCAAGGGATGCATCAGGTTTCTTGCACCTATTCATTTCCAAAGCAGAATCAACAGCAGGTTGCCTAGGAGTCAAGGAACCTTTGGTCTCAACAGAATCAGCATCTTCTAGTTCATTCTGGTGATTGTCATTTTTCAGTCCAGCCCCATTACGTGGATATTGAATCTCACAAGCAGACATATCGAATATAAGAACATGGAAATTTGAATTCTTTCCATATCTAAACACCAAGAAGTATCCGGTAGAGATTGAATGGTATTCTACAAAATCATGCCAACCAGCATCAAACCAAAATTTTTTCCCATCTTTTGTCAACTTTACCTTCCAAACACAACCATTAGGTAATATGAGAGTAGCAACACTAGAGAGATCATTACCATATTTCTTCACAAATTTACTGGGAATCCCCTGCATTTATGCAAACAAAGCTAAATGATTTATATATATATTAAAGATGTTTTGGAAGTTTCTGATGTGTAGCTGCATTAATATCCAAGTACAAATCATTTCAACAAATGTTTTCATGACATTGCAGATATATTATACCAGTTTCATACAAACTAATCAACAAAGATAAACTGTAACAGCAAATAACAAAAAAAATGTCTGTGTTGTAAGCTTTTGAAATGCACGACCTTCACCAACTTATCATTTAGTTTGAAGAACACACACACACACACACACACACACACACATATATATTACAGTGGGGGAGGGAGATTAAATTGAGAGAAAAATTAGATCCTGAACTCTTGACCTCTTAAGATGAAAAAATTATTCAATCACTCCTATTAGGGTTAGTGTGCAAAAAACAGACAACGTTAAAAAAATATATCACTACAAACCAGTGAATCATTACAATGCCATTCAAATTGAGACGGGACAGGATATTGATGTGAACTAAAGCCACGTCTAACCAATTACTTGTGATCCAAACTCTTCATAACTTATCCGTTTATAACATTATTTATGTTAAATACAAAACAAAATGGCTCTTTTTGGTACCAAATCTATAGTGGAGTATTCACGTATAGCCTATATTTAAGTTTAACAAAATATATAATGTGTGGAAGAGAAAGGAGGTACCAGTTTCTTGTCTTGAAGGGTAGAGGTTCGGACGATCTTGAAGAAATGAAAGGGTGTCTCTGTTGGAATAACTTTAATAGGTATAAACCTGTACTAAAATCTAAAAACTCATATTAAATCGTTAAGAATTGATACAGAAAAACATACCTGAATCCATATTGATAAATTTGAGAATGATTGAGTCTTCCACAGCCAAATCACCTTAGTAAACTCTATAGTTTTCTTCTTGAATGGGGAAGGAGAAAGAGAGCAAAATATAATGTATATATTGATTTGACTTGGAGACCATAACCCTTTATAGTATTCTTTATATACTAACCTAATTAGGTTCCCATTAACCCTAATTCCATTAGTATTAGGTTTCTACACACTTAAGCCCATACCCAATGGATATTTGTAGAGCCCAATTAATAGATCACTTATTTGGCCTTATTAAAATTGATAGCATACAATATAATTGTTATTTAATATGTAAGCCCACAATAAGAAATATTAAAAATACCTAACAATCTCCCACTTGGGCTACATATGTTTCCTGAAACAATTATATTATCTATAGTCTTGAGTGCGCGCTGAAAAGCTATCTATTCTGAAATATCCCATTAATTACAATCTGGTCCATCTACTATATTAGTATGAGATCAAAGCGACCTTTGTTACATATATTCATAACTAGATCCATCAATGGTCACCATACCAATATATTCAATGACATAGATTGAGTATGGATGTGTAGCATGAAAATTACATGCAATGTGATCTTAAACATGCCTATTTCCAACTGGTCCTACTTTAATCTTTAGTGAGATCAAACACAAATAATATTCAGAGTTTATAAATAAACCATATACTTTATTCTGCAGAAAATAAATATATCCATAACAAAGAACATAAAATATCAACTCCCACTAAACATGCACATCATCAACTAAAATAACCCCCATATGAGCAGTGTGCTCATGAAAGACCTTGGATGGTAATCCCTTAGTAAGCGGATCCGCAATCATGGAGTTTATCCTAATATGTTCTATAGCCACCTGATTACTCTGAATTCTTTCTTTAACAACGAGAAACTTGATGTCTATGTGCTTTGACTTCGTAGAGCTTCTGTGGTTATTAGAATATAGTACAGCCGAATTATTGTCACAATATATCTTTAATGGTCTTTCTATACTATCCACAACTCGCAGCCCTGTGACAAAATTTGGCAGCCATATTCCATGATTAGATGCCTCAAAACAGGCTATGAACTCAGCTGTCATAGTGGAAGAAGCTATGAGTGTTTGCTTAGCACTCTTCCAAGAAATAACTCCTCCAACTAGCAGGTAAATATAGTCTGACATGGATCTTTTACTGTCTTGGCATCCAGCAAAATCAGAATCAGAATATTCAATGATCTCTAAATGATCTGATCTCCGATAAGTGAGCATGTGATCTTTTGTTCTCTGTAAATAACGCATAACCCGTTTGGCTGCTTTCCAATGATCCATCCCTGGGTTACTTAAATATCTGCCCAACATTCCTACTATGAACGCAATATCTGGACGCGTGCATACTTGAGCATACATTAGACTTCCTACAGCTGACGCATAAGGAATCTTTTGCATTTCTTTCTGTTCCAACTCATTCTTAGGGCATTGATTGAGACTGAACTTATCTCTTTTAGCTACAGGGGTATCTCCTGGTGCACAACTTTTCATGCCGAATCTATCAAGAACTCTTTCGATATAGCTCTTTTGTGATAACCCAAGGATACCTCGAGTTCGATCTCGATGTATCTGTATACCTAATACAAAAGAGGCGTCCCCAAGATCTTTCATCTCAAAATTCTTTGTCAGAAATCTCTTGGTTTCGTGCAATAAGCCTATATCGCTGCTAGCAAGCAGTATGTCATCGACATATAACACCAGAAATATGTATTTACTCCCACTGAACTTATGATATACACAATCTTCAACCTTATTTACCTCAAATCCATATGAGATAATAACTTGATGAAATTTGTGATACCATTGACGGGAAGCCTGTTTGAGACCGTAGATGAATTTCTTTAATTTGCAAACCATTTTCTTTGAGTCACCGGATACAAAGTTTTCTGGTTGCATCATATATATTGTTTCATCAATGTCACCATTGAGAAACGCTGTCTTTACATCCATCTGATGTAGCTCCAAATCAAAATGAGCCACAAGTGCCATTATGATCCGAAAAGAGTCTTTCGTTGAAACCGGAGAGAAAGTTTCTTTATAATCAATGCCTTCTTTTTGAGTGAAACCCTTAGCAACTAGACGAGCTTTATATCTCTCAACATTACCTTTTGAATCCCGTTTGGTCTTAAATATCCATTTGCAACCAATGGGTTTCGCACCTTCAGGCAATTCAACGAGATCCCAAACGTCATTGTCCTTCATGGATTTCATCTCATCATTCATGACATTAATCCACTGTTGAGAATTAGAACTTTGTTTGGCTTGATGAAAGTTGATTGGATCATCTTCCACCACTCCTATAACAACCTCATGTTCTTGGAGAAAAACGATATAATCATCTGGAATCGCACTTCTCCTTTCTCTAGTGGATCGTCTCAATGGCATATTTTCTTGAGGCTGTTGAGTTTGCACTATAGGTATAATTTCTTCATTTTGCACAGGGAGCTCTACTATATTGTCTTGATATTCTGGATTTGCATTTTGAACAATGTTAGGAATAAAAGTCTGATCATTATCAAAAGCAATAGTAGGAAGAGAAATAAATTCCTCTTCAAAGACAATGTCTTTAACCTTATCTCCCCCCACAACCTCAACTTCCTCAAGAAATCTTGCATTTCCCGTCTCAAAAAATGTTCTAGTAGTGGGATCATAGAACTTAAAACCCCTTGACCGTTCAGAGTACCCAACAAAGTAGCAACTTATAGTTCTTGAGTCCAGTTTCTTTTCATTTGGCCTGTAAGACCTTGCCTCAGCTGGATAACCCCATATGTGTAAATGCTTAATACTAGGCTTCTTGCCTGTCCATAATTCATAAGGGGTTTTAGCTACTACTTTGCTGGGAACCCTATTGAGGATATATACTGCAGTCTTTAGTGCTTCTCCCCAGAGGGATTCTGGTAAAGAAGAATGATTTATCATACTTCTTACCATGTCCTTAAGCGTTCTATTTCGTCTCTCAGCAACACCATTCATGCTAGGTTTACCTGGCATTGTATATTGCGGGACGATGCCGCATTCCTCTAGGAATTTCGCAAAAGGTCCTGGACGTTGTTCACCGGATCCATCATATCTACCATAGTATTCACCACTACGGTCAGATTTGACAGCTTTAATTTTCTTACCAAGTTGATTTTCAACTTCAGCTTTGAAAGCCTTAAATACATTCAGTGATTGAGACTTCTCATGTATCAAATATAAGTACCCATATCTTGAATAATCGTCTATGAACGTAATAAAATACTATTGACCATTCCAAGAGGCTGTAGGAAATGGTCCACAAATATCAGTATGTATTAGTTCTAAGACATCAGAACACTTGTTGGCACCTAATCTCCTAATGTTTGTCTGTTTCCCTTTTATACACTCAATACAGACTTGAAAATCTGTTAAATTAAGGGAATCAAGAATTCCATCAGACACAAGTCTTTGAATTCTCTGTTTAGAGATATGACCTAAGCGCTTGTGCCATAGTGTGGCGGAATCCCTGTCAGTTAATTTTTATTTTGTACCTCGTGAATTTGTATGCAAGGTTTCATTAATTGAGGCAATTGTATCCAACAAATATAGGTTATCATGCAAAGACAAAAAACCAGTACCAATAAGATTTGAATCTTGAAAAAGACTAAATTTATTATTTCCAAATGAACAAGAATAACCAAATTTGTCCAAAATAGAAACTGAAACCAAATTCCATCTAAATGACGGTACTACATAAGTCTCTTCCAAATTAAAAAATTGACCAGTCTTTAATAATAATCTAAATGTTCCTATAGCCTCTACTGCAACTGTTTTGCCATCGCCCACATAGATGAATCTTTCAGCATCACTTGGCATTCGGCTCCACAGGCAACCCTGCATAGACACACTTATGTGAGTAGTAGCACCAGAATCTATCCACCAAGTGTGTTTAGGTACGGAAGCTAAATTAACTTCAGAACAAACCAAATTGAGAAGCATACCTTTCTTGACACGCCAATTGGCGTACTTGGGACATTCTTTCTTCATATGTTCAATTTTCTTGCAAAAGTAACAGGTAAACTCCTCATCCTGTTTCTTTTGCACCTTATGCTGTGATGCCCCAACTGCAACTTCTTTTCCTCTTTTCCTTTTCTTGTCCTTAGAGATAGTTGCTAAGTGAGCACTTTCAAGACCTTCTCGCTTTAATCTTTCCTCTTTTTGCACACAGTGAGATATGAGCTCATTAAGAGTCCATTTATCCTTTTGAGTGTTATAACTCACTTTAAACTAACTATATTGTGCAGGAAGAGAAATCAAAATTAAGTGCACCAGCAAGTCCTCAGACAGCTGTAACTTTAGTGTCTTTAGTTTGGAAGCGATATGAGACATCTCAATGATGTACTCCCTTATGTTCCCTTTTCCTTTATACTTCATTGAAACAAGGTTACCCAAAAGGGTACTTGTTTCAACCTTTTCGTTTTTCGCAAAACGTTGTTTTATTTCTTCAAGGAACTGTTTAGCATTTTTCTCTTCGGATATAGAGCCCCTAAAGGTTTCCGGAATGGAACGTTTCATGATCATAAGATACATGCGATTAGAACGGTCCCACTTCTCCATGTTCGCCTTTTCATCGGCAGAACTATTTTCATTAAGAGTTGTAGGCCGTTTTTCCCGAAGCGTAAGGTCAAGATCCATGCAACCGAGAACAATCATAACGTTCTCTTTCCAATTCTTGAAGTTCGTGCCATTAAGCACAAGAATGAAATTGATATTGGCAGATATTGTTGAAGCAGAAGTAGTAACTGAATCGAGAACAAAAATTAAATACAAGCTCATAATCAATAATCATGTCATAATACAATAATAATTAATTAATTAATTTATACATGACATGCTTAATAATTCCCATAATGGTGGGCCCTAAAATAAGATACCTAACACAACATTGATATTTAGTCTTTGGACAGAAAGATCAACTGTAAGTGGTACTCTCCGTGCAGTAATCAAATATTGACAATTAATCCGGTCAAACAATAAACCTTTCTTTGGACCGATTTATTGCTCACATGGAAAACCTAATAATCGTCACATATTTATTACCACAAGTATACCTATTATGTGGCCAAATAACAATCTTCCTTTGGGCCGGTCATTATTTGCATAAATAATAGATACACATATCCTACTATTCCAAAATAAACAAATTTACATTATAGAGGTTACTTTGGCAACATATAATTTCAATTCAATTTATTTTAAAATATCAGATTTATTTTATTTATTTATTTTGTGAACTAAAGAAACTTTATTATATTGGCAAAACAATATAGAAGCATTATGCACAATTTATATAAGCATTACACTGACAAAACAAAACTGAATCAACCGCAAGCAAAAGCAATTCAAAAGCAATTCAATGACCACCCAAGTCAACCGCTTATGACCACAGAAGACACAACATGCAAATTGCAACGCAATTCAATTCATTCAGCTTGCAAACGAAAAACAATTGTGATCACATAAGACAACATCCGAATGGCAAGCCAAAACAAAAAAACAAAGGAAAAGCAATTCACGCCACTGTCATCACTTTTCAAAAAAACAAATATATTATATTTGATTTGTTGACTTTTAAACCAAAATCTCTCATTCTATATAAGTTTTGCTTTATTGATTTGCGGCTATTGTTATAGAATATATATATTTATTTATTTATTCTTCAATTGCTTCAAAAGACAAAAAACAATAACCAAATCAATTAATTTCTTAATGATTCAACATGAGTTGACTCTGATACCACTTGTTGGAATAACTTTAATAAGTATAAATCTATATTAAAATCTGAAAACTCATATTAAATCGTTAAGAATTGATACAAAAAAACATACCTGAATCCATATTGATAAATTTGAGAAGGATTGAGTCTTCCACAGTCAAATCACCTTAGTAAACTCTATAGTTTTCTTCTTGAATGGGGAAGGAGAAAGAGAGCAAAATATAATGTATATATTGATTTAACTTGGAGACTATAACTCTTTATAGTATTTTTTATATACTAACCTAATTAGGTTTCCATTAACCCTAATTCCATTAGTATTAGGTTTCTACACACTTAAGCTCATACCAAATGGATATTTGTAGAGCCCAATTAATAGATCACTTATTTGGCTTTATTAAAATTGATAGCATACAATATAATTATTATTTAATATGTAAGTCCACAATAAGAAATATTAAAAATACCTAACAGTCTCTGCCATGTAAGCTTGAGGATGGTGGTGGTTTCCTCTCACCAACTGTAACGCAGCACTGGTCTGCTTCTTCTCAACAAGTCGAAGAAAATGATGATGAGAAGTATTGAGCTAGTCTCTACTTTACTGACAAGTGACAGTTGACACATGATTTGGTATGAAATGATGACAATGTCACATCATTATCTGGAGCGCTGCAAGCCTACAACCTTGTCCTATTTGATGTCTACAAGAGGGGCATTGGTTCATTTCCAACGTGGTTCAGACCAAATCAAAGTGGGTTCCACAGTTCCATCCAAGCCCAGGGGTTAGACAAATTTACAAAAATCTCTTCAGATAATCAGATTCAAATTCTCCCAGAAAAAAGGTTTCTTTTCTATATATATATATATATACACACACGTTAATGCAGACAGAAATCTATTTTCATAAAATTAAGGGATATCCACTCTCATTATAAGAAGAGTTTTTCAAGATTAAATGTTATATTTGTAGCCCAAAAATATATCTACTTTCATAATTAAAATTAAAAAAAAAAAAATCTCACATGAAGCATCAAATATGGATAGTAAGACTTATACACATATGACAAATATTAATTAAAAAAAAAAACTATAAATCCTATTATTACTCATCTGAAGCATAATGACATAATAGTAAAATTTTAAAACTTGAATAAATAATTTATTATTATTTCAATAAAATAATGCATAAATTCTTAAATGGTAAAATAATAATTTATTTATTTATTTTTAGATATTGAAGATGTTTTTAATAATCATAGTAGTAATTGAAATGAAATTATATTTAATGTTTAAAAATGATCTTTTAATGACAAGATAAAAGTAAGGTAAGACGGGGTGGCAAGTAATCGCTCATCCTAATTTTATAAAATTTCATTTTGATACATAAGATTTGATTGAATTATTTTTATAAGATTGGATATAATTTGATGAAATTAGATAACTTAGTGTTGTAATATATTTGGTACAGCATGAGATTGAGTGAATTAATATTATGATGCGTTTGATGTAATATGAGATTAGATAAAATAAATTTTAAATTAAAAAAATAAATTTTAAATAAATACATTACACACATACCACCCGGACCTAGGCCCACTAGACCCCACCGCCTTCTTCGTCTGGTGTCCACTCTTGCCGCTCCAGTTCACTCTTCTTTCTCCTCCACCCTCGCCAATCTTCTTTACCCTCCATTCTTGCCGCTCCGGTCCACTCTCCTTTCTCCTTTACTCTCGTCGATCTCCTTTCTCCTCCCCTTTGGTCGTCGTTACCTCTCTCGCTGCTTTCTTCTCTCGTCGTTGCTATCTGTTTGATCTTTTATCTCGCCATTCTCTTCTCATGTCAACATCGTTTCTTTAACATGTTGAGTTCTCTGCCCAACTTAATGGCTTCCTAGTGGCCATACCCTTTTTGGCATCGGGTTCAAGGTGTTGCTTTGGCTATCGAATCCCATTGATGATTGGTGGGTGGTGAGTTTATTTTTTCATTTCTTTTAAATGGAAAGTTGGTTTATTTTATCTCATCCGTGTGGTTGGTTAAATGAAACCCGCCACAATGAGATAAAAAATAGAGATGGAATTGATAAACTCAATCCAATACTTTTATCAAATATGGATTTAGACTAGATGCTTTTCTAATTCAATCCTAACAAACACGGCTAATGCATTAAAATTATAATATATATATATATATTTTTTGATCATAAATTATAATATATATTTATATATTTATAGAGAGAGAGAGAGAGGTCATTTTTATCAGATAGTGAACCCCTGTTGCTGTTCTATTTCTTCATAGAAATTCACCTAGTGAGTAGTGCAAGTACAATTTTCAAAAAAAAAAAAAGTATAAGTACACTTAGTAAGTAGTGCAAGTACAATTTAAAAAAAAAAACAAAAAAAAAAGTGTAAGTACAGCGAGATACAATGCATTTTCTAGAGCATAAACTCTAAGCTAAACTCATCTGCTTTTCTTTGGTAACTCAACAACTGACTTTAAACATGAAAGCAGAATCCATGTCATGGGATTCTACTGCAGAGACCCCCACACATTTCTTACAGGTTATACTTCCCACCACCCTTGAAGAAAAAAGGCTGGTAAATTTCTAAGCTTTTGCTTCTTTGCAAAGATTGTTTGTTAAATTTAGACCCCAACTTTGGTTTCTTTGCTTTTGTTTATATGTTTTTGGTAATTTTGTAGTAAATCATTTGTGTTCAAGTAAGTTTTTTGTTCATGCAATTTAGAAACTTGGTTAGTTTGCATATATTGACAGAACTCAGTTAGTCATATTACATATTTCTTGTAGATATATGTTATTGTTTCTCTAGTATGTTATGTTAATATAGCTAAAGCTCTGTTGAATGTGTTGAACAAGTTTTTGTAGCCTTTGTACTCTAGAAGTTCTTTGAAATCTTTCAATTACATATGTTTGGCTGTGTTTTATCTAAACTGTTTGATGAAGTTCTGCTCTTCAGTTTCATATACTGGTGGAGTTCATTAATGGGTCTAATTTCCATATGATTTTGTGTTTATTTCAATAATAGAGTCAAGTTGGTACTGAATAGCATGCTTCTTATGGTTATATGAATGTTATAAATGCTTATAATAAATGGTGTATTGGCAGTACCGTTTAATATGACTTGATGGTCGAGAGCACAGATTCAGTCTGACAGTCTTTTAGGTTTGGGTTGTTGTGCCAATACTGTTATTTTAACTAAAGTGGTATATTGGTAGTGCTCTCACTTATAGAAAAATTACATCAGAATCATCTTCATTTTATGGATTAATGTGATGAATTTTTTGTCTGTTAGATCTATCCTAATGCGATGGCAATGTTCTGGAACATTTCTTGGATTGATTTTCAATTTGTGCTTGAGTAGGTCATCTCGTTTTATTAGCATAAATGCAGATGATACCAGAAAAGTTTGTGAGGGATTTTGGTGATAAACTTTCTGCTGTTGCTACGCTTACTGTACCAAATAGTCGTGTTTGGCATGTGAGGTTGACAAAAGATGTGGGAAAGATTTGGTTTCGTAGTGGTTGGCATGACTTTGTTGAATATCATTCAATCTCTGCTGGATACTTTTTGGTTTTCGGATATGATGACATTTCAAAATTTCACGTTCTTATATTTGACTCAACTTTTTGTGAGATTTGATATCCTTATTATTGTGGAGGACTAGAACATGATGTGCAAAACTCAGTGCAGTAGGATGAAATGAAAATTGATAACTTTGTTGAAATGGTTGTTCCCACAACTTCAAATCCACAGTTTAGTTCTTTAAAAAATGAAGTTTCTGATGAGTGGCCAAGTAAAAGGTCATCTAAACAAATGAACACAACTCCTTCACAGTTGAGTGGTGCTCATCCTTCTTGTAGCTCTGCTCTGGGGACTAGTGGGTGGGAGGAATGTGCTGCTTCTTTTAAGAGTCCAAATTTTAAGCACGGATATGAGACCCTAAGCAGGAGGTGCAAAGTGGAAGAGCTGGAGGAGACAAATGAACCGAATGCTGAAAATAATCTAACCGAGGCAAACTGAATGACAATGAAATGTACATTTCACAAGGTTCTTTGCTCCGCAATAGACACCTGGGTTAAAGTGCTGTCTCGAAATCCAAGGCTACACAGCAGGGAGGATGGCAATCCAACAGAAGTTGGAGTTAATGAAAGTGAGCTGAAAAATGCTGATCATCATAAAGATGGGAGACATTCTCCGAGTGAAGTGAATAAAAGTACTAAATTGATATTCTCTTTGTACTTATTTTTATTTTCTTTTGTATTTGTTCAATTTATAATTTTTAAGCACTAATTGCATAACTTGCAGATGAATGTGACTTTTTGGCTTTCCTTGAAGACATGGGAATCCTTGTTAGTAGGCATTTTGCATCTATTGCAGCAGAACAAAAAGAGAGAGCAATCAATGTTGCCAGATTGTTCAAGCCTCAACATCCCGCATTCATGGTTGTCATGTGGCCAAGAAATGTAAAGAAAAGTTGCATGATGGTAAGCTCTTAAGTGAATATGTGATCTTGAAGTTTCTCATACTATCCACCGAAATATGCTTAGTTAGAATTCTTTCGCTTGTGCAGTATGTGCCAGCCTAATTTGCAAACAAGTATCTGAGTAGAGATACCAAATCTGTCAAACTACAAGTCTCTATTGGAAAAGCATGGCCTGTCCAAATCGTTTGGAAACAGTCAGGGGGTGCTGATTTAATGAAAGGATGGTCTAGAATTTCCAAAGAGAAGCAATTGGAGAAAGGTGATATGTGTTTGTTTGAGCTCATCAGGAAGACTGACATTCTTCTGAAAGTTTCAGTATGTCATCCCACTGTATTGTGAATCAAGGTATCTTGTAGTCCCCGAATCTGACTGCGTGTGTTGCAAATCTTTGTTCATTCTTCTCGAATTTTTTGGTTACTAATATGGTCTGTTTAATGGTAAATATAGTTCAATGGTAATATATGTTTATAAGCTTTCACATAGTGAACATTATTGTAGAAGTTGTATTATATTACTAAGATCCTTGCTTATAATTAAGCTTAATTACTGCCCAATTTGGTTTCGTGGTAGAACATTTATTCAATTTAGCAATATCCCAAGTTTGAGTCTTTCTCATCATAGGTGCTGAATTATTTACATGTTTGTGGAGTGTCTTGAACTTGCTTTTAGAGTGTGACATTTCAAAATTTGGAGAATATGTGAACTCAACATGTCCTCACATCCCATACACAACGCTGTCTGGGTTGGAAGAGTTGGTTTAGCAATATAGAGGACAATGGTGGCAGCGGCGGCGGCAGCAAACATGGTTTTGGAGGGTGGCGGCGGCGGTGGTGGTAATGTGGACGGTGGTCAAGAATCTGATTCTGTTCGTCAGATGGGCTCATATGGGGCCCAATCATGGCCCATATCTTTGAAATAGGCTCATCTGTTGCATGATTTTGCAAAGCAGTGTGATTAATCGTTGCTTTTGGTTGGTAGGAGAAGCCCAAAATTTTCCAAAAAGAGCATCTTTTTGTTTTCATTTTTTAATTTTAAGATTGTTAGAATAACCCTATCATATTTCTTCTGATTTATTTTTTCAATTTGTAAACATGTGGTCTATAATCACTTCATAGAATAAACATTCATCTTTTCCAAGACAGTATAACAGCACCTGGTTTTGGATTTTTATTATTATTATTTTTTAACTTAAAATTTTTTATAATTAATGAATTTCATTTCAAAATTAATAGTTAGTAGGAGTCTTTTTAGCGAATTTCGTATCTTTACAAAAATATTAATTTTTTAGAAATTTTATCTATTTCTGTTTTATAATATTTTATAATTTTCTTAATTCTAAATAAATTTTTTATATTAAAATTACACTATTAAATTGTTCCAAACTTGGAATTTCATTTCATTTGGATTTCCTCTGGAATTACCATATATCAACAAATGTAAACTAATAATTTAATCTTTTCCACCTATTTCCATAGCCATAGATTTTTTTTTTTCCTCTTTTTGAAAATTTGATCAAATCTTAAAAGGATTTCTTATCTGGAATTTCCCTTTTAATCTTTTGTAACTAAATCAGAATCATTAGTTGAATGATGTATTGCTAACACAAGGGACATAAAAGTCAATAGACTAAAACTTCGCATATATAGATAAATACTAAAACTTAAGGGGCGTCAGTGTAAGTTGCCCAAGTTTGTACGTCTCCTAAAAACAACGCTACCCAACGTGCGACTAACACACAACCCTACGATCTTGTTCCCCCGGCAGACCAGAACCCATTATAGTGAAGACAATGGCAGACACACCCTTGCACTTCTTCAAAGTTGTTCTTCCACAGACACTCGAAGACAAGAATCTGGTAATATTGGTCACACAACCTTTTTTCTTTCCTTGCTTGCTTTGCCGATATTATTGTCACGTACAACTTGTTAATATATGTTTAGTGTTAATGTAATCTTGACCCCTTTAAACTATGTTTTAGTTCTGTTATAGGCTTATAGCAATGTAGGAAAGTGTAGTTTTTATCTTTTGAACAAGTTTATGTTATTTTAGTTTTTGAAAAATGAACACATGGGAGTTTAGTGGTGTGGGGTTCAGTTACATATGTGTTTGTGTTTATTTTAATATGAAAACTATAGGGTTGGTTGTGAGTTATGTTTTTCTGATTGTATATGTTGTTAGTATCTTTCTTTTTGTTTTGTAACTTTTGAGTTTTATTTGGTTAAAATTTGTGATTGGAATGTCAAGGAAGATTTCATGGAGTGTTTTTTAGTAGATTGTTTAATTGTATCCCCTTAAATGTAGAGGATTCCGGGAAAGTTTGTGCGGAAATTTGGGGATGAGCTCTCTGATGTTGCTATGCTTAGAGTACCTAATGGGCGTGTTTGGCACGTGGGGTTGACGAAAGATGAGAATAAGATTTGTTTTGATGATGGTTGGCATGACTTTGTTAACTATCATTCAATATGCGTTGGATACTTCTTGGTTTTTAAGTATGGAAGGAATTCAAAATTTGAAGTTCTTATACTTGATACAACCTGCTGTGAGATTCAGTATCCATATAATGGTGAAAACAAGTCACAACAGCACCGTGAAATAAAAAGTGAGGACGGTGTTGAGATAATAGATTCAAGGACTCCAAACTCGTCTTTAAGCTCTTTGAAGAAAAAGGATATCGCCAAGCGTACAAGAGCTGCTAGTAAAATGTATTCCTCACCCTCGAAACAGAATCAAGCTAAGCCTTCTTCTCAGTCTGCCCCTGTTACTTATAAGCATCGAAAATGTGCTGCTTCCCTTGAGAGTCCAACACTTGAGCATGGTGTCGAGACGCGAATGCAGAAGAAATGTAAAATGGAAAAGTTGATGGAGATAAATGAATCAGATGCAGAAGGTAATGAAATCTAGCTGACAAATGCCGATTATACACATTCTGTTTGGTACTTATATGACCTTTCTTCACGTTATGATTCGAAAAGTTTAATATCTTTGAACTGTAAACTCACGTAAATTGCAGAGACAGAGGAATGCACTTTGCTTGAAGAAATGGGAATCAGTGTTAGTAGAATGTTCGGAAGTTATCCACCGATAGAAAGAGCAAGACTAATTAATGCTGCCAAGTCGTTCAAGCCTAAAGGTCCTTCGTTCATCATCATTTTACGGTCTAAAGGCATAGATAAAAGAACTGTGGTAAGCTTTTATGATAAAACGTGTGATCCTGAAGTTTGTTAGCCTGCGAAATCAATATGCGCTAAGTTGTGCAATTCTGTTGCTTGTGCAGTTCATGCCATTGAAATTCGCTACCGAATATTTGAGCAGAGAGGTCAAATTCATCAAGCTACAGGTTCAGGGTAGAAGAGAGTGGCGGCTTGTCCGCATCAGTTGGAGACAATATGGGGGTCCTCTTATGAGGACTTCATGCAGTACATGGAAAGAATTATCAAAGGAGAAGAAGTTGGAGAAAGGAGATGTCTGTCTGTTTGAGCTCATAAGGAAGAAGGACCATCTAATGAAACTTTCAGTATATCCATGTAAATCTTAGTGATTATGATGTTGTCCAGTCTCTATAGTCTTAGACCTGTGAATTGCATAATCTTTCATGGATATCAATTTCTTATCTAGTTTTTGGTTCACTAGTGTTGTTTTGAAGGAATGATTTGATGCTTTTAATATGTTCATGAATTCTTAAATAGTAGTAGACATTATCTTATGGTCATTATCTAGTGTAGATGTTTGAATGTGTTAGTTTTTTTATGTATGGGTTTAGGTCAAGTTGGATTGTGAAATTGGGCAACGATTGTGCAAACTAATGCAGACATGAAAAATTCAGTCAGCTTCTGTAAGTTCTAGCAAGGGCCCAATTACGTAAGGGAAAAAGAAGATTTGAATCAAAAGGAAAAGGAAATTTTTTCTATGTTTATATTACTGTTTTAGATTTTGTACTTATAATAGGTACATTCAACCAAACAACTTTCTTTTAGAAGTTCCTTTGTAGTATATCCTAATTTTATAAAAAATCAGTATAAATTTGATTCTTATAACTCACTTATATCTCAACTCATGATGAGGTAAATAATGAATGTATAGACATAAAATGTATTCATATTCCGTATCTTCGGTTGAGATGTAAATGAGATGGAGGACATGTAAAATGAATTCATTCACATTTATCATATTTTGGATTATAGTGCAAATGGAATATAATAGAGAGATGTTCACGTCATAGGCTGAGATGCAAGTGAGATACAAGAGAATTAGTGTTACTATTAGAAAAAATATATATTAATAAACTGGAGTATAAGTTGTTAAACTAGAGTACAAATTTTCGTTTTGTTATTATATGAATACACATCAATGTTTGTAAAGGTGTTTTAATATATGTTTGTTCACTAAGGTGTTTGGGTTTAACAAAATTTATGTGGGTAATTTTCAATTTTCATTTTTTATCGTAAGAGTAGTTATCTTTTATTTTAAAAAAGTAAACATCCAAATTGTGAAAATCATGTTTAATCTTAATAGGTTCTCTGCTATTAATTAACTTTAAGAAAAAAATTATATTATTATATAAATTGTTCATTTGAAGAAAAAAATTATATCATTATGTAAATTGTTCATGTGGTAATAATTTACAAACTTATATTTGAAAACTAAAAATAAGAAAGTGCATTTAATAGAAATATAATATCAAAAAGGGTCACATAATATTTTTGAAAATATTCTTAAAGAACAATTTTAAAAAAGAAAAACATAGCAACAAATGTCTCTAATAATATATTTGATTGAATTCAACAATCTACAACCATGCGGCTCTAATCAATTACTTTTTATTTTTTTTAAGTTAGTGCATACCAGTCATTGGTTTATCAAAGTCTATCATTATCAACAACCATTAAGTATTTTAAAAGGGAAGATAATTATTCTCTTAATAAGTAAATTATTGAAAAAGATAAATAAATTAATTTTAACACAGATAAATATGATAGAATATGATGCACCACTGATTTTAATTTTTTTTTAATTAATGGTGATAAGTTTTTTTTTTGGAAACTATTACTGTTATAAGTTATTTCTCCAACTAATAATCATAAAATAATAATAATAATAATATCGATTTAAATTCAAAATCATTTAAACTAAGGGCAATTTCATTTTAGTCCCTGAGGTTTTGAGAAATATCAAAAATTTAAACATTTTTTGAAAACAAATTATTTTAATCCCTAATTTTTCCATAACTTTTTAAAATAGTCCAAACTGTTAGTCAACTAACGGTCAAACTAAACAAAAAAGTTAAAAAGACTCAATTACCCCTCACAACTTAAAATGACTATTTTACCCCTAATAAAATCATGAATATTACATATTATTTTATCCAATGAAAAACTAACACATGTCACAAAATAATATGATTATTTTTAAAAAAAAAATTGATTATCTTTTTTTTAAATTAAACAATAATTTAAAAAGATAGAAAAAAAAATCAATTTATGAAAAAATATCTAATCATTGCTTTTATTCATATCTCATCTAATCATTAAAGATATTGATTTAAAAAATAAAACAAATTATTTTTGAACAAAAGGTAAAAATTAAACTAATTTTCATTTTTACCTTTGATCTGAAAATCCTAATCAAAGTCATTTCCTCCCTCTCTTTCCCCCTATTCTTCTCATTTCGTTCTTCTCATTCTCTTCCATCTCCTCTATCTACTAACATTTCCTTCGCCTCCGTCTTTTCTTATTCTTACTCAGTCTCTTCTGGCCACCATCTCCTCCGCCTCTGCCTCCTTCTCTTCTCCTTCTTCCTCAGTCTCTTTTGGCCACCATTTCCTCCGCCTCACCTCATCTCCGTCGAAAATAGAGCCGATCTAGTTTCGATCGAACCCAAACCCAGATGAAGAGCTTCATCTGGGTTCGATCGAACCCAAATGAAGAGTTTCTGGGTTCGGTGGAACCCAGACCAAGTCTGGGTTCGACCGAACCCAGAAATTGTTCATCAATGTAAGTGTTTTTATATTTTTTATTTTGATAAACAGTTTTATATTTTTTTTCTTAACGTTGTTGTTGATATTGTTATTATGGGAGATGATGTTGTGATGTTGTTGATGATGTTGAAGATTATGGAATTGTTGATAATGTTGATGAAATGGGTTGTTGACGATGTTAGTAAAAGGGTTTGATGAACAATCAAACCATGAGTTTGAATCAGATTTGTTTTTTAAAAAAAAATTTCAGATTTTTTTCAGTTTTTAAAATTTTTTTCATAAGTAATTTTTGATTTTTTAAATTATTTTAAATTTTTTATAAATTTAAAATTTCAACCATACACGTCTCACAATCTTAACTTTTATATAAAAAGACCATCTTACCATTTTAATCCAAACTTTTTGTCACCGTCGATTGTTAATTAATTAACGGTTTGGATTATTTTGAAGAGTTTTGAAAAAATTAAGGATTAAAAGAGTTATCTTCAAAAGATATTTAAAATTTTGATATTTCTCAAAACTTCAGCGACTACAATGAAGTTTTCCCTTTAAACTAATACTTATTATCATTAATTAACAAATATTAAATTAATCAAAAGTCAAAACCCCGTTTTCTGGGGATTCTCATCTTCACTTTCCCAACCGGTCTTTTTTAACAGCGGAAGTTGCAGAGTGAGAGTCAATATCGGCTTTGACCGATATTTTGGCCTCAAAATTCTTCCTTTCTCTCTTTTTCAATTTCCCAATCGGGGTCTGCATATGCTTTCCTCTGATGGGTCAGCTCCCAAATTCCAAGCCTGAGGCTTGTTGGGTCAGTTTCAGAGTCCAAGCCTGAAGCTTTGCTTCTGAATTCTCTATCTTTGTATGTCAATGGCAGACACACCTTCTCATTTCTTCATAGTTGTGCTTCCTTCTACTCTCAAAGACAAGAAGCTGGTAAAAGTTTTCAACTTTTTTTGTACTTTGCTTTGTACAGATTGTCTTTGACATTCCAAGGTTCAATTTTTATTTTCAATGTTGGTGGTGTAATTCGTGCTTAGTTTGTTGTGCTTGTATCAGTTTTGATGTGTTGAACATGTTTCTGTCTTTACATTCTTTACAATTTTTTATGATTGCTTTTGATTGTTGTTTTTGTTGGAAAATGTTGGACTAAAATTTTTACATTGAAGTCAGTGGGGATCAGATTTAAATGTGTTTGGTTTTTGATTGTACAGAAGTGAATGGCACAGACAAGAATTTCATAGAAATCTAGAGAGGGTTTTGGATGGTTTTGCTTCACATCAATATTCAATGTCATCTGTCAAGGATTTTTTTTTTTCCTTTTTTGGTATGGTTTTGGTTTCAATTTAAATGGGTATACTGATGACGATTTTGCATGTAAAAACATTGCAATATATTCATCTTCTTTGTTGTGTGTATTGTTAGAATGCTGTCTGTTCTTGTTTTTGTAATTTGCCCGTGACTACATTGTCAATTTGCAAAATGCAGAAGATTCCAGAAAACTTTGCGAGAAAATTTGGAGATGAACTCTCTGGTGTTGTTACATTGAGAGTGCCGAATGGTCGTGTTTGGCATGTGGGGTTGACAAAATGTGGGAGGAAGATATGGTTTCAGGATGGTTGGCGTGACTTTATAGAGTATCATTCGATCTGTGCTGGATACTTCTTGTTTTTCAGATATGAAAAGAATTCGAATTTCCGTGTTCTTATATTCAACGGTACAGCTTGTGAGATTCTCTATCCTCAGTATTGTGGACCTGTAAATGAAGAACAGAACTTAGTGACCGAGAATCAAACAAAAAATGATGACTCTGTTGAGATAAAGGGTCCCTCAACTCCAAATCCACCATTCAGCTCTGTTAAAAAGGAAATTTTTGATGAGTGTCCTAGTAACGGGTCATCTAATGAACTGTACAGTATTCCAACGAAGTTAGATGAGGCTAAGCGTTCTTTGAGTTCTGCTCTGGGAATTAATAGGTGTGAGGAATCTCCTCCTTCCCTTGAGAGTCCAAATTTTGAGCATGCTTATGAGACCCACAGCAAGAGATGTAAAGTGGAAGAGTTGTTGGAGACATATGAATTGAATGCTTTGAATGAAGCAAGCCAAGACAAATTAAACCACAACAAAAGGCACCTGAATGAAAATGCTGAGAACCTGACAGATATTATAGGTATGAAAGCGACTAAAACAAAGTGATTGTGACATCAGGACACATTCTTTAGTAAAAGAAACTATTAATGCTTTATCTTATGTGCACTTTCTTTAGTAATGGTTCGATTTATATTTTTCAAAATTGCAGATGAAGAGTTGCTGTCGTTGCTTGTGGACAAGCGTATCTGTGTTAGTCAAAGATTCGGGGAAATTGCAGCTGAAGAAAGAGAGCGAGCAATCAATGTTGTAAGGACAATCAAGCCTAAAAATCCTTCATTCATGATTTTCTTGCGGTCAAGAAATATAATTAAAAGTTTCTTGGTGAGCTTTCAAATAACACGACCCTGGAGTTTCTTTGACTCTAAAATGCTAAATTGCAACTCTCTTGTTTGCCTCTGCAGTATATGCCAGTAGAATTTGCTAACAGGTACTTGAGTAGAGATATCAACCTTATCAACCTACAGGTTTCTGAGGGAAGAGAGTGGCCAGTCCAACTCGTTTGGAGGCACTGGGGGGGTCCTGATTTAACAAGGGGATGGGCTAGATTTTTGAGGGACAACAATTTGAAGAAAGATGATATCTGTGTATTTGAGCTCATCAGAATGAAGGATACTCTTCTGAAAGTTTCGGTATTTCATCCCGATAATTAGTGTAAATACGTAGTCAGTAGTAGATGATGTGAATCCTTATATCATGTAACTTCTTGTATTGATCTCTCATCGAATTTTTGTCATTATTTTGGTCTGTTAAAAGGGATGATTCAATGCTAGAAATGTTTCATAAACTCTCACTTCTGTGAATATAGAGAGGTTGTAATATATATTAGCTTTTGTGGTTTTGGCTTATGCATAAACTAGATGTGGATGGTCATTCACTTATCATTTGCCATTTGAGCTCACATAAGTTTTCAATGATGATACTCACAAGTTGTTTAGCCTGGTGGCTAAACACACCAGCCTGTTTTTCGTAAGCTTTGGTTGGTTTGAGTACCGTGTCTTGCAAAAATGGATATTCTCCGTTTAACCCATTTGGATGTGGGCAAATTATTCTAAAGTCTCTCATATTGGAGGACAAATTTTCACCTAATATGAGTCTCTCTCTCCCTATTATCAGGTAGTAGAGTTAAAATAGTGTTGTATTTAAAATAGTATTGTATTTCAAATCGTTCTTTAGAGTGTTATTTAGGTGGTTCTAATAGTTGTAAGAGTTGATGTAATTGTAACTAGAACTTAAAAAAAAAAAGTAAAAAAGAAAAGTTTTGGATGATGATGTGTTATCAATGTGGTTCACTTTATGTTCAAACTAAATCTATGTTTATTCATATTTATATTCTTTTAAAACTGTTAAGGTTAGATCACTACCTTCTATGGCTTGGTGCCAGATTCGAATTATTCTCAGCATAATTGTCTCCGCCACATGTGGCCACATAGGGTACTTAAAAGGGGGAAAAAAGTTAAGAATAGCCTTGTTTAGTGTTAGATCTTTGAAACAAGAACTTGACCTTCCAATCTCAAACAAAGAATTTAGCCTTGGAAATGTTTTTGTAAGTTTAAGTAGTCTAATTCCAAATTCCACTCCACTCTCATTGAAAAGCTAAATATAACAACCACCGCGCCCCGCCCCCCCCCAAAAAAAAAAATTGTCTCCAAACAAGGTGTATCTCAAATTTCTTGATTTTGTAGTCAATTTTGCATACAATGATGTGTTTGCTATAAATTATGAAAAATCTGAACAATTATAGAAACTGAAATAAAATTGATGCATAGTGTTCATGGGCCCCGGGTTCGGGCCAAGGTCCACAACAGGATTCAAAAATATGAGGCCTATGGTGTCTCCTGGAGAAAAAAAGGAATCCTAAATAGCATTAAACTTTGATATAAATTGGGATCCTGCATTGAGGGAAATTGACAATTGATTACTAAAACCACGGAGATTAATTTCTAAATAAAATTTGATACCAACATTAGAAATTAAGTTTCTCAATCATGACATCAACTTCAATGGCAGACACACCCTCACACTTTTTCAAGATTATTCTTCCACAAACACTTGAAGACAAGAAGCTGGTATATTCACGTAATCATTGCTTGCTTTGCACTTATTATTAGCCGAAATATCATATATGATGTTAAAGAAAATTTTAGTTTTCATGGTTTTATATGTTTGATGTGGTACATATACATTAATAAGTATTTGTCAGTGTCACTCTAGAAATTCCAATGTTTGAACAAGTTTATATACTTTTTGATTGTATATTATGTGAAAATCATTGAGCAAAATTCATATTAGGTAGTTTTCTCACGCTATGTGGGTTGTCTTTTTCCATTTTTTATTTTAACCGGTTTCAGCAGTGCTCTAGTCCAATGTTAGTAGTAAACAAAGAAAAAAAAAAAATCAGATTATCACATTCGAATTCACATTGAGGAGTTTAGCATATATTTCGTATATGTGTACTCTAGTTGAGAGTTTCCATAAAACTTTGATGTAATGAATTGAGATTCCTAGCATCATTGGTTACTGAAAACATTGTATATTGGTTAGATTTCAAATGATTATCTAATGATATTTGCATAAATGCAGAGTATTCCAGAGAAGTTTGTGAGGAAATTTGGTGATGAACTATCTGATGTTGCTACACTACTAGTACCTAATGGTTGCGTTTGGCAAGTGGGGTTGACAAAAGATAGGAGGAGGATGTGGTTCAATGATGGTTGGCATGAATTTCTCATGCATCATTCAGTCTCTGTTGGTTACTTTTTGATTTTCAGATATGAAAGGAATTCCAATTTTCATGTTCTTATATTTGATATGACTGCCTGTGAGATTGTGTATCCATCTAATGGTGAAAAAGTCGAAAATGACAAGCAGAAGTATAGAGTTAGTGGTAATAGTCCACTGTCACATGAAAAAATGTACACTCCTCTTTTACAACATAATCACACTAAGGGTTCTCTTGGCTCTACTCGAGGAATTAAGAGGCGTCAGGCATGTGTAGCTTCCTCGCAAAGGATTAGACGTAAAATGGAAGAGCTAGTAGAAGGCATAGCAGGTAATCAAACTGAGCTAATGGTAATGAAACTGAGCTAATGATATGCTGATAATAAGTTTTGATGATTAGAACTAAAGACCAATACGTCAAGCTAGACCATACTTGTATATGACATTTTTATAGTACACTAACTCCAAACATTGCAGCTGAACCTGAGTTGTTGGTTTCACTTCAAGACAAGGGAATCTATGTTGCTAGAAATTTCGGATTTGTTTCAGAAATAGAACGCGAGAGAGCAACCAACGTTGTCAGATCGTTCAAGTCTAAAAATCCTTCATTTATGGTCATCATTCGGTCGAGGAATATAAGGAAAAGTACATTGGTGAGCTATAAAATAAAAATCAACCTTGTATTGAATTTCTAGTATTAGCATTTGATTCATACTTTAGTTGCTTACGCTTGACTTCTTTTGGTCTGTGCAGTATGTACCTACCAAGTTTACAGCCAAGTATCTTAGAAAAGATTCCAAATGTCTAATCAGGCTTGAAGATTTTGATGGAAAAGAGTGGCCAGTACAACTGGAAGTGAGGCAAGCCGGGGCCTCTTTAACAAAGAGGTGGTGTGAATTTACAAGGGAAAAGAAGTTGAAGAGTGGAGATATTGTTGTGTTTGAGCTTATCAGGAAGGAGGACATTGTGCTCCAAGTGTCAGTATTTCATTCCAATATGGCGTAAGATACAAGAAATTAGATGGTCTTGTAAACTCTCAAGTCTTTTTGAGCCATGAGCTTGCACATTTTTTTGTTACTACCGAATATTCCTTTTAAGCTACCATCCAGTGGTAAATATATTTTTTTAACTTTCAAATGATTGATATTATCGGTGGAATAGATAATTTTCATTTTTCTCCTTAAAATGTTGATATTGAAAGATTTAGAAGTCTGTCTAAACCAACTAAATTCATTCATTATTTACGCAGCTTGAAAATCTACTATTATAATATGAGATCCTTAAATTTAGGTTAAATTATTTGTTATGAAATTGTAAAATATTTAAGACAATCAAATGGAGAAAACACTCAACAGACTACATTGCATTTATTTGCCGCATACCATCTTACAACTTATAAAGCCATATTGACAGCAGTGCATAAAGTTGGTTCAATATATAAGATTTGAACTTAAACTGCTTCAAATTCCTGTTCAGCATGACATTATGACAAATCAATTTGAAACAGTTCTTTTTTTTTTTTTCCTCTATAACGGGATAGAAGTCTGGGTGGGGCAAAAACTTGCCCCAATCTACAGATAACCGGGTCGGATCAGGCTTTGTGTTCCAAACCGGACCGGAATCATATTTTTGCTATTTACAAGCATGCAGTTTGGTCAGTCGGTGTTTGACAATAAATTAGTGCATATATCTAAAGATAAGGTTGACCAAACCAAAAGATCCAATGGCACTTAATGCACACTTTACCTTGACCCCTCTCTGTCACAAGAAGAAGTAGCTGATGGCTTCTAGTAGAAGAAGAGAAGCCGTTTCACCAACTCCCTCACATTTCTTCAAGGTTATACTTGCTGCAACACTTAAAGACAAGAAGCTGGTAAATATTCCATACAACTCCATACTGTTATTTGCACAGATTGTGGTTAGTGGTTAGGAAAAGAAAGCTACAATGTTGGAGTTTTATGTCTTTGGTCTCATGGTTTTGGTTGTTAATTACTAAGCTGCATACTCACATATTTCAGTTTCTGTCAGTCTGGCAAAGGCAGATTTCTGTCATTCTAGCTATTAATATTTCTTCAATACATTTAGGACTGATTATTTTATGCAAGAATTCTTCCTGCATGTACAACTTGTGAGATCATTTGTCTCAGTTGTTAAAAGCTTTCTTCTATGCAGATGTTGTAATTGATATGGATATGTTTATATTAGAAATCAAGTCAGCTTTTAATCTCGGTGATGTTGTTGTTTCTCTGAAAAATCGTTACATAAGAATAATCTTCTTTGTGATATCGGTGTCTTGTTTATTTGAGACTGATGGAGACTAACTAAACTGACAGCCATTACTCATAAAGGCGTTTCTTTTATTGTGTTTCTTCAAATTTGCATCCATGCAGAGCATTCCAGAAAAGTTTGTGAGGAAATTTGGGGATGAACTCTCTGATGTTGCTACAATGAGAGGACCTAATGGTCGTGTTTGGCATGTGAAGTTGATAAAAGATGGCAAGAAGATTTGGTTTCATGATGGTTGGCATGACTTTGTCGAATACCATTCAATTGGTCATGGACATTTCTTGCTTTTCAAATATGAGAAGAATTCAGATTTTCAAGTGGTTATATTTGACGAATCTGCTTGTGAGGTGGAATATCCTGGTAATTGTGAAGAAGTAGAAAATGATGAGCAAAACTCACTGCAACAGGACGAAACGAGAATTTGCAACTCTGTTGACCAAAGCGGTCTTGAAACTCCTAACCTGCATTTAAGCTCTTTGAGAAGTACTGTTTTTCATAAGTTTCCTAGTCAAGTAGAGCAATATTTTCAGTACATTATAGCTGAATGAAACTAAGCCTTCTTATTCTTCTGCTCTAGGAGCTACTAGGTGTGTGGAATGCAGCGCCTCCCGTGAGAGTAAAAGAATTAAGTATCCTAGTAAGATCTTTGAACTGATATTCTTGTTTATTCTTGCTGTGTTTTAAAGATTTAACCATCTCTTTGTGACACCATATAAATGCAGATGATCTGGACTCATTAACTCAAGAGGGACAAGAAAAAGAGGTAGAATTGTGCTGTAGATTTAATGGAAGTGCTTCAGCAACAAAGACAAGAGCAACAACTGAAGAAAGAGAAAGGGCAATTGAAGCAGTCAAATCGTTTGAGCCAGCTAATCCTTTCTGCAGGGTTGTCTTGCGACCATCGAATGTACGAAGTGGGTTGGTAAGCTATTGTGTTTCAAATGCAGTACATGCTATTTCTGTTTTCCATCAACATATATGTGCATTGGCTTAAGATGCATTTACTTCACTTTTGAGATTTGCATCTGCAGTTTTTGCCATCGAAATTTTCTGCAGAGCATTTAAAAGGGGTTTCAGGTTTCATTGAACTACAGAATTCTGATGGGAAGCAATGGCCTGTATGTTGTGTATATAATAAACTGAGAGCTTGGCTAGGTCAGGGATGGTATAAATTTACACTGGAAAATAATTTGAATGAAGGAGATGTTTGTGTCTTTGAGGTGCTTAGATTGAAGGATATTGTGCTAAAAGTTACTGTATTTCGCGTCTTGTCTTTTGTTTCTGCGCTGGGCAGTAATAAGTGCCGAAAATGTATTGCTTCTCTTAAGAGTCCACTTAAGCATGATTATGTGACCCGAAACAAGAGATGTAAACTAGAAGTGGAGAAGAAAACAGATGTTGTAGGTGATGTGAGTGACCTTAGACAAATTGCGTATGGAGTTGTGATACATTCTTCAGATGAAAAGGGTAAAACTAAACATAGTAAGCTCTTTTATCTTTAACATCCTTTCTCTAGTTGCTTGCTCTCAGAATTTGCTTTTTTCTTTTCTACACTGATTACGTAAACTGCAGGTGAACATGAGTTTTATGCTCTACTTAACAACATGGGAATGTCACTTACAAGGAATTTTAGAAATGTAGCAGCAGAAGCAAAAGAGAGAGCAGTTAATGTAGCCAGAAAGTTGAAGCCTACAAATCCTTCTTTCATGGTTGTCTTGCAGTCAAGAAGCATGGATAAAGCTTTCTTGGTGAGCTTTTATATGAAATGCCATCCTGAAGTTTAATAGACTAGTATCTGAAATACGTTTAGCTACAATTCTTTAATTGAATTTTCTTGTGCAGTATGTGCCAATTAAGTTTGCAAGCAAGTATTTAAGTAGAGATGCCAAAATCATCAAACTACAGGTGTCTAATGGAAGAGAATGGCCGGTCCAACTTTGTTGGAGACAGAATGGGTGTGTTGACTTAACAGAGGGATTGACTGAGTTTTTGAAGGAGAATAATTTGAAGAAAGGAGATATGTGCTTGTTTGAGCTCATCAGGACAGATGACTTTCTCTTGAAAGTGTATTTCATTCAGTGTAGTGTAAATCTAATTGATTAGTTTCTTTATCAGACGTAGGTTTCTTCGGGAGTTTTTGTTCATTGATACGGTATGTTAAGGGATGATTCTTATGAGCTTTGAAACAGTGAACATCATGGTAATATTAGATCTTGTGAGAAAATCTTCATTTATAAAGTTATGCCACATGTTATGTTATGAAATGAATGTTTTGTTATTATTGGAAGGTTACACTAACATTAATTTTATTCAAAAAATTATATCATGTGTGATACTGTTATTGAAAGGTCATACTAACGTCAACCTATCATACCAACTCAGCATTTCATGGAATATTAAGAAACTGAGCTGCTCCATCGAATATTATATATTTATAACATAAACAATCAATTGGTTAATTGGAGTTTCAATAAAAACCGGTTCTTTGTCTCAAAACATTTAAAAGAGTAAGTTTGACCACTCTGCTATGAATGGAACAATAAACTTGACACAGTGACAACTGATTACTCTCATCAGAGAGGCCTGTTCTATTCACAGTTCAAACCTTTAACAATAACAAAGACCTGTCTGCTAGGAACCAAACAAGATGGCCTTTAGTAGAAGAAGAGAACCCATTTCACCAACTTCTTTGGCTGACCCTCCCTCACATTTCTTCAAGGTTATACTTGCAACAACACTTGTAGAGAAGAAGCTGGTAAGTCCATTCAACTTCTGCTGTTATCATTATTTTCTTCTTTTTGTGGCCTTGTAAAAAGAAAAATACCATATTGACTTTTATGTCTTTTTTTGGTTAGTAAAAGAAAGCTACTACCTTCGAGTCTCATGTATGTTTTTGGTTGTTAACTATGCTATATGCCCACGTATTCACTCTAAAGTTTTAGTTACGGTAGCAAAGGCAAAGGCTTTTTATAATTTTGTTGAATGGATTTCTGTCATTTTAGCATTTGTGGGTTCTCTATGATATGTTTGAACAGATTTTTGTCATTTTTGCACGTGGGTATGCAGACTTCTTCAATACATTTTGGAGTGACATTTTATGCAAATATATTAGGTGTGGTGGCTGCATGTGCAACTTTGTAGTTGTCTAACTTCTGAAATCATTTGCCTCGATTGACAAATATTTTGTTCTGTGGTTTTTTCATGCATTTGCTTTGCAAACAACCCCTCTATGCAGCAATATAAGGAAATGTAATGCTTGATATGGATATGTTTATGTAACCAATCAAGTCTGCTTTAAAACTAGGGAGTATCTTAGTGATGCTGTTTTTCAGAGATTGTTTTGTCAGAATAATCTTCTTTTGTGATATTGGTACAAAAGTTTGTATTCTTGTTTCTTTGAGACTGACTGCAATGACTCATAAAAGCAGTTCTTTTATTGATTTTGTCCAAATTTGCATCAATGCAGAGGATTCCAGAAAAGTTTGTGAGGAAATTTGGGGATGAACTCTCTGATGTTGCTACAATGAGAGGACCTAATGGTCGTATTTGGCATGTGAAGTTGTTAAAAGATGGGAAGAAGATCTGGTTTCAGGATGGTTGGCCTGACTTTGTTAAATATCATTCAATATGTGCTGGACACTTTATGGTGTTCAAATATGAGAAGAATTCAGATTTTAATGTTCTTATATTTGATAAAACTGCTTGTGAGGTGCACTATTCTCATAATCGTGAAGAACTAGAAAATGATGAGCAGAACTCACTGCAACAGGATGAAATGAAAACTGGCAACTCTGTTGAGAAAATCGGTCTAAGAACTCCAAATGGACTTCTAAGCCCTTCGAAAAGTTAAGTTTTTGATAAGTTTCCTTATCATTGGACAAAATTTATTGTAAGTTAACAGCTAAATGGAACTAAGCTTTCTTTTGCATCTGCAGTAGGAACTTATGAGAGTGTGGAACGTGGCACCTCCCTTGAGAGTAAAAGAATTAAGCATCCTAGTAAGATCTTTGAACTAATATTCTTGTTTATTCTTGCTGTGCCTTAAGCTTTTAAGTGTCTCTTCATGACACAAAACAAGTGCAGATGATCTGGACTCATCAACTGAAGGTAAACTTAAAGCAGAGTTAGAGAACTGCAAATTTTATGGAAGTACTTCAGCAACAAAAAGAACAGTGACAAATGAAGAAAGAGAAAGGGCGATTGAAGCAGCTGAAGCGTTTGAGCCAGATAATCCTTTCTGTAGAATTGTCTTGTGCCCGACGTATGTACGAAGACGGGGTGTGATGGTAAGCTATTGAGTTTTAAATGCACTGCATGCGATTTCTGTTTTCCATCAATATATATGATGGTCTCAAGATGCATTTACTTTTCACATCTGCAGTACTTGCCATCAGGATTTTCTGCACAGCATTTAAAAGGGGTCTCGGGTTACATTGAGCTACAGCTTTCTGATGGAAAGCAATGGCCTGTGTGCTGTGTATATGAAAGAGGGAGAGCTAGATTAAGTCAGGGATGGAAGAAATTTATATTTGAAAATAATTTGAAGGCAGGAGATGTTTGTGTCTTTGAGGTGATTAGGCTGAAAAATATTGTGCTAAAGGTTACTGTATTTCGCGTCTTCGACAATGCAGGATCTATGAACCGACAATCTTTTTTTTCTGCTCTGGGTAGTAATTACACATCCTTTCACTAATTCCTTGCTCTCAGAAGTTTTCTTTTTTCCTGTCAACACTAATTCCATAAACTGCAGATGAACTTGAGTTTTTGGCTCTACTTAAAGACATGGGAATATTTGTGAAAAGGCGTTTTGGAGATAATACAGCAGAAGCTCAAGAGAGAGCAATCAATATGGCCAGATCATTGAAGCCTAGAGGTCCTTCTTTCATGGTTATCTTGCAGTCAACAAGCACAGATAAAGCTCCCTTGGTGAGCTTTTAAATGAAATGCCATTCTGAAGTTTTACAGATTAGTTTCTATGTTATGTTTAGCTACAATTCTATAATTAAATTTGCCTGTGCAGTATGTGCCGACCGAGTTTGCTGGCAAGTATTTAAGTAGAAATGCCAAAACCATCAAACTACAGGTCTCTGATGGAAGAGTGTGGCTGGTCCAACTTATTTGGAGACATAATGGGGTTGTTAATTTAACAAGGGGATGGCCTGAATTTTTGAAGGAGAATAATTTGGAGAAAGGACATTTGTGCTTGTTTGAGCTCGCCAGGAGGGAAGACATTCTCTTGAAAGTGTTTTTCAATCAATGTAGTGCAAATCTAAGTGATAATGCTTTGTAGTCTCTTAAAGTCTGATCTTTGAGATGCAAATCTCTGATTAGATACTGGTTTCTTCTGAAATTATTGTTCATTGATATGGCCTTTTTTTTTTTTGGGTGAAAGAATTGATATAGGTCTGTTGAAGAGATGATTTTTGTAAGCTTTCAATCGCTTGACATCATGGTTATTGGACAGCGTATATACTATCGTTGGTCACTTTCATATCGCTTTACATTCGAGTCTAGTGGTAATTTATCATGAAAAAGTGGTAATCAATTTTAGATATTATGTGCTCTCTTCGAGTCAAATTATGTAGTTTTACATAAAATAGGGATAATCCTGCTTCTCACTTATAGTTTAAGATAATCATTAATTATCTTCAAATAATTTTGGAAAATTTTATTTTACTCCGATAAAATAATCAAAATAATCCAAATGTCATTATAGTTTTGTCTCTTCCACGTTAATAGTTCAAACTTAAATTTTCAAAGATAACTTTAATAACTTTGATTTTCACACACATATATATATATATGTAAACGAAACAAACATTAGACAAATATTTTATAACTAAAAAAAAAAAACCTTGTAGTCCATTCAATGAGGGAAGCTTGACCGCTTGGGAACAAGAAGTTCCCCCGACGAAGAGTTGATGCCTTTGAGGGGTGAGTCCTATTTCTTGAGATCAGGGGTAACTAAAAGGATGGCTTTTAGTAGAAGAGCACAGCCCAGTTCATCAAAATCTTTGGCTGAGACATCCTCACATTTCTTCAAGGTTATACTTGCTGCTACCCTTGAAGACAAGAAGCTGGTAATCACTCAACTTTTGTTTATTGCTTTGATGAGATTATATTTATTGGTTAACAAATGAAAAAAATACAATCATGCGTAGTAGTTTCTGGAGAAACAAGCTGACAATGTAAGAAATTTGGTTCTGGTTCTGCATGCATGGAGTAGGATGCTAGTTGATGTAGCAAAGGATCCATTTCAGCTCTTATGGCTTTCAGATTTCTTCTAATTATCAAGAAGTAGTTATTCCATGCAAATGTTTCAGTTGCATTGCATGCATGTGTAATTGCATGAGCTAGTGAAGCCTTCTGTTGAAATCTAGAAATGGTTTTACATGCTTTGCTTTGTATCCACCCTCTTTTACTAATTGCAACAATAATCAGTGTAAATTCATTATTAAATCAAGTATTGTTTCCGTTGATTGAACTTGTAAGATTTTAGCAACATATACTATCAGCCAAGTCTCTGATCTGAAAAATTGAATTGTATCCTATATCTCAGCAATTTAATCAGAATAATCTTCGTTAAGATAGTTATGTTCTTATTTATCTGACACTCATCATAGTTATTACAATGACTGCAGCGAGACATGGAAGCATTTCTCTTATTGATTTCTTCTTGTTCTCAATGCAGCTGATTCCAGAGAAGTTTGTGAGACAATTTGGGAATGAACTCTCTAATGTTGCCACACTTAGAGTTCCTAATGGTCGAGTTTGGCACGTGAGGTTGACAAAAGAGGGGAAAAAGATATGGTTTCATGACGGTTGGCATGACTTTGTCAATTATCATTCAATATGTGTTGGATATTTCTTGCTTTTCAAATACGAAAAGAATTCTAGTTTTCAGGTAATTATATTTGATACATCTACTTGTGAGATGCAATATCCATATTACTATGGAGGACTAGAAAATGATGAGCATAACTTAGTACACAAGGATAAAATGAAAATGGATAATTCTTTTGGTATGATGGGTTCCAAGTTTAGAAACCCACTTTTTAGCTCGTTGGGGAACAAGAGATGTAAAATAGAAGAGCTAGATGAAATCAGTATATCAGATGCCATAGGTGATGAGGGTAAGTTTAAAAAGGCTGTTTGTAAAGTTGAGGTGTGTTCTTCGGATGAAGAGAATGAAAATCATGAAGGCGGTAAGCTCTTTCCGCTTATATGTCCTTTCTTTAGTAAGCGATAAGCATTTTATATTTTTGAACGCTAATTTCTTAGGTTGCAGATGGACTTGATATGGTGGCTTTACTTGAAGACATTGGAATCTTTGTTGGTCAGAAGTTTAGATATTTTTCAGCAGAAGAAAGAGAGAGAGCAATCACTGCTGCCAGATTGTTCAAGCCTAAAAATCCTGCATTCATGATCATGTTGAGGCCAGATAACTTAAACAAAAAACGGGCGGTGAGTTTTTCAATGAAATGTTATAATGAAGTTTCTCAATAGCCTTTTAAAATATGCTTAGTCAAATTCTTTTTTGCTTGAGCAGGTTGTGCCAGCCAAGTTTGCTAGGAAATGTTTGAGCAGTGATCCAAAATATATCAAACTGTGCGATGCAGATGGAAGTGAGTTTTCTGTCCTAACAAAATGGTATGGCAAGAATTGTTATATGAGACATTTGGGTGGAATTTTAAAGAAGAAGAATTTGGACATGGGAGACATCTGTCTCTTTGAGGTGATAAGGATGAAGGAACTTCTCAAATTTTCAGTAGTTTGTGCATCTAGAGAGTGAATATGTGTTGTAACTTGTAAAAATGTTGTACAGTTTGATGTTTCACCTGTAAGTTGCAAGCCTTTATCACCTCACCAATCAATGTTTTATGGAAGCTGGTTTTGAATGTGATCTGTTTGATTTCTGCATATATGCCTTCATTTACAGCCTTTGAAACTTTCAACAGGTATATCTAAAGCTAGAGAATTTGTGCCACACATGATTGAAAGTTCAGGAAATTTTTCTCTTTCATTGTGATTGTATGATTGTTTCTTATTCCCAGCCTAGTTTGGTGCCAGCAAAAGATGAACTATATACTAACTTGTACAGCTTCTGGTGGAATAGTTGTTTTGGAAGAGCAGGAACAACCTTCCCTGGTCATCAGCTCTTCAAAGAGAAATGTCCATTTTTAGCTTTTTCATTTATGTTTTTAGTGGTGATTAAAACTAACAGTACAATATTATTCCAAGTCAAGTGGGGTCAGGTTATTGTTACATAGAACTAGGCTTGTAGTGAAGATAATTGCAATCTGTCATCAACTAAATGGTTTTGTCACATGAGAACCATTGAAGATTCATTAGGAGAATGACAATCATTAAATAATTTTTAGATAATTTTTAGAAGGGGATTGATCATCAAAGAAAGATTTTTTGGCATTGAAATCTGTATAAAAATTGGTGCATGGTACCATTTTGTCCTTGTATATGGAACCCCAGATTAATGTTATAATACATGACAAAGTTAGAAGACCAAACATTATCCCCCTAAAATATTATATAATGTGTGAGGAGATACTAAAAGAAAAATAAAATTTTCACAAACTCTAACATGCATATGACCAATAAAACTATTGTTTTCCTTTCAAAAAAAAAAAAAAAAACTATTGTTTTTTGTCTGAGCTTTGAAAGTTTGAAATCTCCCTTTAATTACAAGCTTGCATGTCTCAATAGAAAGAAGATTTTGGATGTGATCTGAAGTAAGCTTGTCACTTAAAAACAGAGACATGTTATCTTCCCTAAACATATATTATTGACTTAAATATAAATTACTTGACTTAAATATAAATTACTTATACGAGGTATGACCTAAAACAAGAAGAGCCAACATTTTAATTTATTTATAACCAACCTCCACACTCTTATACTAAACCGTTAATATTAACAATAATCATTATTAAATATGTAAAAAGATAAAAAAGTCCTTGAGATTTAAAGAAATGGTTGGATTGACAAATTAGATCCCGTAAAAGGACAAAAGAATTGATCAATGGCAAGAATATATGTGAGGAAAAAAATTATTAAACTCGAATATATACTAGACCTTGTAACAACCATAATTAGTCCACGTCGTAAATTTCTTGTTTTTTTCTTTTTGAAACATATTTGTTTATTTTTTAAATGGGGAAATACTTTTTTAAATATAATATATACTTTTTATTTTGGTTACCGATTATCGTTATATTTTGTTTTGGATCAATTTTTTTTAGAACTTACGAACAACTTTTTAAACATAAGCAAATTCTTTCTTTATTATTTTCGAAGTTGGGGTTTCTCACAACCTAACAATATCAACACTCAACAATTACATGTGTGGCATGATATAATTTCACTAAACTTGATGATTTTATAAATAAATACAAGATTTAGATTCCTAAATTTATAAAATTTCATCCACTTTTTACCTTATTTATAAGACTTCTAAAAACAATTATAACAACTCGATTTATATATTCGAGGTGACATGATGAATTTAATTTTCAAAATTAACATTATAATTATCATTATCCAAAATTAATATTATGATTAACATTGTAATTTATTAACAATCAATAGATTTTGGGATACGACCTTAAGAAATATTTACAACTCCCAAATTATTCTCACATATATTCCTTCCATTTATAATTTTTTTTTTAATCTTTTTACAAGGTTTAATTTGTCGAATTAACCTTTTCTTTAAATATCAAAGATATTTTGATCTTTATATATGTTTGACTATTATCGTCGTTAATATTAACACTTTAGTGTAATTCTGCGGGGATAAATTTTGTCAAAAAAAATATTGTGGGAATAAATTAATTGTTAATAAAATAACAAATTAACTCGGTTGGTTTTAGGTCAGACATCATGTACTGGTTTTTTTTTTTTTTTTTTTTTTTTTAAAGACAATATAGGACAAGATTGTCTCACTCTTTGTTTTTCTCATTGACATTATTTAAAAAGCTGGTCTGGCATCTGGTTGGTCTGAAAAGTTAACTGGAGAGACTCTTCAGTGCTTGACACTTGGAAAAATCAGTCAAACTTTCATTGCATGAAGAGGAGCAGAAGAAGTTTTCTTTTATTTTTTTTGTTGGATTGAGAATGAGCAAAAAGAAGTGTTGAAACATAGTTTTTATACTTGTGTCACCGCAAAGAACCATCTGGTTTTCTCAGCAACCAAACAGTGGCTTCTAGTAGAAGAGCAGAACCCATGTCACCAAATTCCTTGGCCCAGGCATCCCTGCATTTTTTCAAGGTCATCCTTCCTGGTATCCTTGACGACAAGAAGCTGGTAAGTTGTTTTTTTCTTTTTCTTTTTCTTTTCTCCCTTTGCAGAGATTATTGGTTTAAACAAGAAAATTATAGTGGTTGACTTTTGTTTTGGTTGTCATCTAAGGTACATGCAAACAGATTTCAGTTTCACGTAGTTTCTCAGCAAAGAAACTGAAATGTAAGGAATTTGGTTTTGGTTTTGTATTGCATGTAGAACTTTTGGGGACATACAAATTTTCTGTCACTCCAGAATGCTAGTTGATGCAGCAAAGTGTCAATTATAGCTCTTATGTTTTCAGATTTCTCCAAAAAGTTTTAGTTACATTGCATGCACGTGTTGTAGATTAACTTTAATTTGGATTCTGGAACCATTTTACTTAAAACTGTTAAGATTTACTCTCACACTGAATTTGAAATAGCACGGGAGGAGTTCTTTTGATTGTCACTCCTGAAAATATAGGACTACTTATATAGTAATGTGGAGTTGATCATGATAGTGATGGATGTTGTGCTACAATAAATAATAATTTATTCGATTAGTAAAAAGTTTTAAGTGATGCTATGCATGAGCTAGCGAATTGTTCTGATGAAATCTAGAATTAATGCTTTTGCATGCCTTTGCTTTACAATTACTCGACTTGCTGGATTGTATTCCACGCTCAAGTCGGGAACAGATTAGAGTTAGAGAACTAAACAGTCAATGTTGATCAGGATATGGTTTATTGTAAATTCCTTGCTGTCTCCTTGAGCGAAAGAGCAAAGGTTGCCCTGGTCGTGTCCAACATTTTACTGAGTTCTCTTAATGGACCTTGATCCTCATTTTCCCTCTACGTATATGTAGCTTTTAGCTTCTAGTCTCTTGTTAGCCCTCAGTTTCTCCTCTTTTCATATTAATAATATCTCTAGGAGTTTTTATTCCTGGAGATTGCTTGAAAAAAGACTAATCTAATTATTAAAACATTGTTACCGTAGACCAAGCCTGCCTTAAAACTGAATGGTATCTTGGTGATGATCTTGTTTCTGGAAAATTTACATCAGAATCTTCTTTGAGATGTTGGATCAAGAATATATCTTCTGTTTTTTTTGACATTGATCCATACTTACTAAAATGACTCATTAACTTGTGGATCGTTTCTTATATTCGTATTTTGTTTATTTTCCAATAATTCACCTGACTATTTCTTCATTAATGCAGAGGATTCCAGAAACTTTTGTGAGGAAATTTGGGGATGAACTCTCTGATATTGTTACACTCACGGTACCGAATGGTCGTACTTGGCGTGTGCAGTTGACAAAAGATGAGAAAAAGATTTGGTTGTATGATGGTTGGCATGACTTCGTCAAATATCATCCTATTTGTGCTGGATACTTTTTGGTTTTCAAATACAGGAAGAATTCAGATTTTCATGTTCTTATATTTGATAAAACTGCTTGTGAAATTGATTATCCATATCTTTGTGGAGGACCAGAAGATAATGAGCAAAACTCATTACAACAGGATGAGATGGAAAGTGACGACTCCGTTGAGATATCGGGTTTCACAACTCCAAACTCACCTTCTAACTCCTTGAAAAACAAAGCTTTTGGTAAATGTCAAATGTCATTCAGCAAAATGTATGCTCCTCAATCACAGCTTTGAAGAGAGAAACCTTCTGTTGGTTCAGTCATGGGAACTAATAGGAGCGGAAAATGTGGTGCTTCCTTTAAAACTCCAAAATTTAAGCATGCTAGTAAGTTCATTGAATGAAAATTCATGTTTATTCTTCTGTCTTAAGAATTCAAATTTCTGTTCATCATGCTACTACACGTGCAGATAATCTGGACTCGTCAACTCAAGATGAACTTGAAGAAGAAATAAAAGTTTATGGAAGTTCTTCATCAATAAAGAGAACCATGACAGCTGTTGAAAGAGAAAGGGCACTTAATGCAGCCGAAGCATTTGAGCCTATTAATCCTTTCTGCAGGGTTGTCTTACGACCATCTTACTTAATTAGGAAGCCGAGTACTATGGTAAGCTACTGAATTTTATGTGCTGTATATGGAGTTTCTGTTTCACATCAACTAATATGTTTGGCATCTTAATCTACTTTGTGCTTGCACAGTATTTTCCGTCCTACTTTGCAAAAAAGCATCTGAAGGGGTTTTCAGGATTCATTAGACTACGAACTTCTGATGGGAAGCAAAGGCCTGTCCGATGTGTATATAGGGGAGACAGAGCTCACCTCACTCAAAGGCGGTATGAATTTGCATTGGAGAATAATTTGGAGGAAGGAGATGTTTGTGTCTTTGAGGTGCTTAGGTCGAGTGATATTGTGCTCAAAGTTCCGTGTTTCGCGTCCTGGAAAGTGCAGAATTTGCAACCCGAGTACCCGACTGTCCTCCAATTCTTCTCTGGGAGGTAACAAGTTCCAGAAAGGTATAGCTTCATACGAGAACCCAAAATTTAGGCATGGTGTTGACATACGCAGCAAGAGATGTAAAATAGAAGAGCTAGATGGAATCAATATATCATATACCATAGGTGATGAGGGTAAGTTCAAAAAGGCTGCCGGTAAAATTGAGGTGTGTTCTTCGGACGGAGAGAATGAAAATCATGAAGGCGGTAAGCTCTTTCCACTTATATGTCCTTTCTCTAGTAAATGAACTGGAAGCATTTTATATTTTTGAACACTAATTTCATAGGTTGCAGATGGACTTGAACTGGTGGCTTTACTTGAAGACATTGGAATCATTGTTGGTTGGAAGTTTAGATATTTTTCAGCAGAAGAAAGAGAGAGAGCAATCACTGCTGCCAGATTGTTCAAGCCTAAAAATCCTGCATTCATGATTATATTGAAGCCAGATAACTTATACAAGAAACGGGCGGTGAATTTTTCAATGAAATGTTATAATGAAGTTTCTCAATAGCCTTTTAAAATATGCTTAGTCAAATTCTTTTTTGCTTGAGCAGGTTGTGCCAGCCAAGTTTGCTAGGAAATGTTTGAGCAGTTATCCAAAATATATCAAACTGCACGATGCAGATGGAAGTGAATTTTCTGTCCTAACAATGTGGTATGGCAAGGAGTGTTACATGAGACATTTGGGTGGAATTTTAAAGAAGAAGAATTTGGACATGGGAGACATCTGTCTCTTTGAGGTGATAAGGATGAAGGAACTTCTCAAATTTTCAGTAGTTTCTGCACCTAGAGAGTTAATCTGTGTTCTAACTTGTAAAAATGTTGTACAGTTTGGTGTTTCACCTGTAAGTTGCAAGCCTTTATCACCTCACCTATCAATGTTTTATGGAAGCAGCTGGTTTTGAATGTGGTCTGTTTAATTTTCTGCATATATGCCTTCATTTACAGCCTTTGAAACTTTCAACAGGTATATATAAAGCTAGAGTATTTGTGCCACACATGATTGAAAGTTCAGGATTTTTTTTTTCCTTTCATCGTGATTGTATGATTGTTTCTTATTCTTAGGTAGTTTAGTGCCAGCAAAAGATGAACTGTACTAACTTGGTCATCTTCTGGTGAATCGTTGTTTTGGAAGAGCAGGAACAACCTTGCCTGGTCATCAGCTCTTTAAAGGGAAATGTCCATTTTAGCTGTTTCATTTATGTTTTTAGTGATGATTACAACTCTAACAGAACATTATTCCAAGTCAAGTGGGATCAGGACATTGTTACATAGAACTAGGCTTGTAGTGACGACAATTGCAATCTGTCATCAACTTAAATGGTTGTCACGTGAGAACCATTGAAGTGTCATTAGGAGAATGACAATTGTTAAATAAGTTTTAAAAGAGGATTGATCATCAAAGAAAGATTTGTTGGCATTGAAATCTGTATAAAAATTTGGTGCATGGAAACATTTTATCTTTGCGCATGGAACCCCAGATTAATGTTACAATATATGAATAAGACAAAATTAGAAGACTAAAATTAAAATAAGGAAACAATCTAAAAAAACCCCTAAAAACTAAAATGATCCTCAATGGACCCCCTAATTTGAAAATATTAACAAAAAAATCTCATACTGTCACTCAAAAACGGTTTTCATCAAATTTTTAGTGGTTTTGTGACAAAAATAATAAAAGACCAAAATACCCTTTATAATATTAAAAAATTAAAAAATAAAAAGCAAACAATTAGCCAATTATCAAACTATCCTTTGATAACTAAAATAAAAAAAAATTAAATAAATAATAAATTAATTTAAAAAAACTAAAAAAATTAAATAAATTTGACAAAATAAAAATAAAAATTAAATAATTTTTTTAAATTAATCTTCACCGTCCATCTTGAGATTGATGGTGAAGATTAATTTAAAATTAAAAAATTAAATAAAAAATTAAATAAAATAAAATAAATAAATTAAATTAAAATTAAATTAAAAATTTCCATCATATGTCCACATTTGACAAAAATTAAAAAATTAAAAAAAAAAAAACAAACGAACGAACCTAGTGCCTGGGTTCGTTTGAAAAACATTCATATCCCAAATCCAAATAAAGCAACCAAAAACATATATACACATTCAACAAACCCAATTCCTAGCCTTACAACAACCAAAACTCAGATCAAAAGACAACAACTCACAACAACCAAAACCCATAATCTTCATCATCATCATATTTCATCCAATTATATCAAAAATCAAATTTCATCAATTACATCAAACCCATATTTTAGATGCCTGCAAATCTACCTTCGCACCGCTGCATCGCTCATGACGACAGCATACAGCCCATCGGGAACAGCGTCTGCACGATCTAATCCATCCCCTCACCATCACACCACTCAACATCTCGATGTCATAGCACACAGCTCGTCGTTCCTCACTGTTCTCTCCATGATCTTCGCGATGACGTCATTTCTCCTCCGATCGATCTCCTCTTCTTCCACTTCCATCATCGATTGGTTAACGACAACATAAGAAGAGTAAGAGAACCAGTTGAGATGGAGTGATAGAAAGAGGAGAGAGAAAGAGAGATAGTGAGTGATGGAGAGAAAGAGGGAGGGTGAGTGAGCGGAAGAGAGAAAGAGACTGAGATGAAGTGATAAAGAGAGAAAGAAGAGAGTGGTAAGCGGGAGAGAGAAAGAGACTGAGATGGAGTGACAAAGAGAGAGAGAGAGAAAGAGAGGGGGTGAGTGATAGAGAGAAAGGGAGATGGTGGGAGAGTTTTTGTATATATATATATATTTTTTTAATTTGTTTTCAAGTGGTTTTTTATTTATTTTTATTTTTTAATTAAAAAATTACATATTATATTTTAACTATATTCCATTGTTTATGGTCACATCCAATTACCTTTCTACCCTTAATATTAACGAATCCGTCACTTTTTTAACCGTTTTACTATTTTAATTGACGATTGGATCTTTTTAACTAATATTTTCAAGATTAGTGGTGGTTTAACATTATTTTTATTTATAGAGAGTAAATTGATAATAGCCCTTAAAATAAACTTTTCACAAACTCCAACCAATAAGACGTTTGTTTTTTTATCTCTAGACTTTGAAAATTTGAAATCTCCCTTTAATTATGAGCTTGCATGTCTAAATGGAGAGAATTTGAGAGAATCTTGGATGTGATCTCAAGTACTACTGTTACTTGAAAAATAGAAACATGTTATATTCCCTAAACGTTTATTATTTTAGAAAAGAATCCAAAAAACCCTCTAAAAACGAAAATAACATCAGTTTAGTCTCCCTCTTTTGAAAACATTGGCCAAAAACCCCCTACTGTCTGCCAAAAATGGGTTTTATCAAGATTTTTAGTGGTTTTATGACAAAAATATTAAAAGTCCATAATACCCTTGTGAATTTGAAAAAAAAATTAAATAAAAACTAAATAAATTTAATTTAATTTAAATACAAAATTAATTAATTAAATTTAAATAAATTTTAAATTAAAAAATTTTATCAAATCTCCACTATCTATTTTAAGATGGATAGTAGAGATTTTGAAAAAAAAAAAAATTGTTAAGATCCAAATTCAGATTGGATCTCTACCGTCCATCAATTACGATGAACGGTGGAGATCTAATCTGGATTAGATCTCCACCATCCATCTGGATTGGATCTCCTCCAAGTGTCTTCAACACCAATATTTCTCCTGTAACCCAGTTTATCTCCAACCATCATCGACAGATTCAACCATCATCCATAAACAAAAGTTAAACACCAGGTTCAATACCAACCTTACCAAATTCAATACCAAAATTGGAAATATATATATGAAATCTGAGTTTTCAGTTTAGATGCAATGGAAACTCATAAATCTTCTGTTCATTTTCAACAGCAAATACATCAACATTTCTCTTTATCATCATCAACAACACACAAAGAAATTGATCAAAGAACGCATCAACACCAACATTCCTCTTTATTATTATCAACAACAAAAACAATTTTTTTTAAGGAACAAAAAATCAATCAAAAATAAACACACAAAAATATAAAAACTCACTAAAAAAATAATAAAAAAGAGGCAGATCAAAGGGAAGATGATTTCATTACATCACAACACACATTAAAAAAAAAAAAACACACACACACACACACACACACACACACACACACATCTTAGTTCATCCAATGACACCAAACAAAAAAAACCCAAATTTTCAGATGCACAAAAAAGAAAAAAAAAAACTCAGGAACAATGCCTGCAGGTCACTTTGCACTGTTGCACCACTCGACGTAATGACACACGACTCTATTCCTTACCATCCTCTCAATCTCCTCTACGAACCGTGTTGGAAACAGAACCTGCACGATCTGATCTCTACCTCTGCATCGTTGTACCACTCAACGCAACTTCATACTGCTCCGTTCTTCACCGTCCTCTCCATCTCCTCCACGAATCGACAGGGTTAGGTCTTTGAATGATGACGGTGGTTGGGTGAGATGAGAAAGAGAGAAAGAGTAATGGCATGAGAGAGAGTAGTGGTGATGGATGAGAGTAATGGGTTGTGATGAGTGATGATAGAAAGACAATGATAGATATTAATTTTTTTTATTTAGTTTTTATTTTTTTGCTTTTTTATTTAATTAAAATATTAACAAATGGTTCTTAGCTATCATTCATGTATGTCATCAAGATCAAATGATGTTTTTACCCTTAAAATTAACGGATCAATTACTTTATCGATAAATTCACTATTTTATTTAAAGGTTTGACTGTTTTGGTTATTATTTTCAAAATTAGGGGTGATTTGATATTATTTTTAAATTTAGGGGTAACTTAATAATAACCCATTATTTTATGTCATGTTATGCTTTTCTTTTTTTTTTTTTTTTTTTTTTTTTTGATTTGAGAGACAACACGGGACAAGGTTGTCTCACTTTACTTTTTCTCATTCATTTAATTTAAAAAGCCTGTATGGTACAATTATCTGAAAAGTTAACTGGATAGACTCTTGAGTGCTTGACACTTGGAAAAATAATCGAACTTTTTTTTGTTTGGAGAGAGAAAAATAGTCAAACTTTCATTACATGAAGAAGGGGCAACAAGAAGTGTTGAAGAATAGTTTTCATACCTCTGTCACAGCAAAGAACCATCTGGTTTTTTCGGCATCCAAACAATGGCTTCTAGTAGAAGAGCAGAACCCATGTTGCCAAATTCTTTGGCCCAGACATCCCTGCATTTTTTCAAGGTCATCCTTCCTGGTATCCTTGAAGACAAGAAGCTGGTAAGTTGTTTTTTTTTTTTAAATTTCTTTTTCTTTTCTTGCTTTGCAGAGATTATTGGTTTAAACAAGAAAATGGTAGTGTTTGACTTTTGTTTTGGTTTTCATCTAAGCTATATGCAAATAGATTTCAGTTTCATGTCCAGTAGTTTCTCAGCAAAGAAACTGAAATGCAAGGAACTTGGTTTTGGTTTTGTATTGCATGTAGAACTTTTGTAGACTTACAAATTTTCTGTCACTCTAGAATGCTAGTTGATGCAGCAAAGTGTCAATTATAGCTCCTATGCCTTCAGATTTCTCCAAAAAAGTTTTAGTTGCATTGCATGCATGTGTTGTAGATTAACTTGACTTTGGATTTTGGAACCATTTTACTTAAAACTGTTAAGATTTACGCTGCACACTGAATTTGAAATAGCAGGGGAGGAGGCCTTTTGATTGTCATTTGTCACTCCTGACAATATAGAACTACTTATTTAATAATGTGGAGTTGATAATGATACTGATGGATGTTGTGCTAGAATGTTTGATAATTAAATATAATTAGTAAAAAGTTTTAAGTGATGCATTGCATGAGCTAGTGAATTGTTCTGATGAAATCTAGAATTAATGGTTTTGCATGCCTTTGCTTTACAATTACTCAACTTGCTGGAGTGTATTCCATGCTGAAGTCAGGAACAGATTAAAGTTAGAGAATGTTGATCAAGTGATATGGCTTATTGTAAATTCCTCACTGTGTCCTTGAGCAAAAGAGCAAAGATCGCCCTGGTCATGTCCAACATTTTAATGACCTCACTATCTTCTCTTAGTGGACCTTGATTCTTATTTTCCCTTTATGTGTATGTAGTTTTTAGCTTCTAATCTCTTGGTAGTCCTCAGTTTCTCCTCTTTTCATATTAATAATATCTCTAGGAGTTTTTATTCTTGCAGATTGCTCAGAAAAGGACTACTCTCATTATTAAACCATTGTTACCGTAGGTGGTAATAGAATAGCATATACCCTAAACCAACCTAGCCTGCCTTAAAACTGAATGGAATCTTGGTAATGATCTTGTTTCCCAAAAATTTACATCAGAATCTTCTTTGAGATGTTGGATCAAGAATATATCTTCTGTTTTTTCTGACATTGATCATTACTTACTAAAATGACTCATTAAATCGTGGATCATTTCTTATATTCGTATTTGTTTATTTTCCAATAGTTTACCTGACTATTTCTTCATTAATGCAGAGGATTCCAGAAACTTTTGTGAGGAAATTTGGGGATGAACTCTCTGATATTGTCACACTCACGGTACCTAATGGTCGTACTTGGCGTGTGCAGTTGACAAAAGATGAGAAAAAGATTTGGTTTTGTGATGGTTGGCATGACTTTGTCAAATATCATTCTATTTGTGCTGGATACTTTTTGGTTTTCAAATACAGGAAGAATTCAGCTTTTCATGTTCTTATATTTGATAAAACTGCTTGTGAAATTGATTATCCATATCTTTGTGGAGGACCAGAAGATAATGAGCAAAACTCATTACAAAAGGATGAGATGGAAAGTGATGACTCGGTTGAGATAACGGGCTTCACAACTCCAAACTCACCTTCTAACTCCTTGAAAAACAAAGCTTTCTGTAAATGTCAAAGGTCATACAGCAAAGTGTATGCGCCTCAGTCACAACTTGGAAGAAAGAAACCTTCTGTTGGTTGTGTCACGGGAACTAATAGGAGCAGAAAATGGGGTGCTTCCTTTAGAACTCCAAAATTTAAGCATCCTAGTAAGTTCAGTAAACAAAAATTCTTGTCCATTCTTCTGTCTTAAGGATTCAAATTTCTCTTCATCATGCTATTACATGTGCAGATAATCTGGACACGTCAACTCAAGATGAGCTTGAAGAAGAAATAAAGGTTTATGGAAGTTCTTCATCAATAAAGAGAACCATGACAGCTGTTGGAAGAGAAAGGGCACTTAATGCAGCCGAAGCGTTTGAGCCTATTAATCCTTTCTGCAGGGTTGTCTTACGGCCGTCTTACTTAATTAGGAAGCCAAGTACTATGGTAAGCTGCTGAAGTTTATGTACTGTATATGGAGTTTCGGTTTCACATCAAATAATGTGTTTGGCATCTTAATCTACATTGTGCTCGCACAGTATTTTCCATCCTACTTTGCTAAAAAGCACCTGAAGGGGGTTTCAGGATTCATTAGACGTACAAACTTCTGATGGGAAGCAAACGCCTGTCAGATGTGTATATAGGGGAGACAGAGCTACCCTCACTCAAGGGTGGTATGAATTTGCATTGGAGAATAATTTGGAGGAAGGAGATGTTTGTGTCTTTGAGGTGCTTACGTCGAGTGATATTGTGCTCAAAGTTACCTGTGTTTCACGCCCTGGAAAGCACAGAATTTGCAAACCGAATGTCTTCCAATTCTTCTCTGGGAGGTAACAAGTTCCAGAAAGGTGTCACTTCCTATGAGAACCCAGCATTTAGGCATGGTGTTGACATACGCGGCAAGAGATGTAAAATAGAAGAGCTGGACATGATCAATGAATGTGATGCTGTAGGTGATGAGAGTGAGCTTACAAAAGCTAGACATAAAGCTGAGGCACATTCTTCAGCTAAAGAGAACAGAAGAACTGAATTTTGTAAGCTTTTTCCACTTTGTGTCCTTTCTTTAATAAACTGATTGAAAAATGTGTTCTATGTTTTGATACTAATTCTTCAAATTGCAGACAATCTTCAATTGTTGGCTTCATTTAAAGACAAGGAAATCTATGCTGGTAGGAATTTTAGATACATTTCAACAGAAGAAAGAGAGAGAGCATCTGCTGCTGTCAGATTGTTAAAGCCTAAACATCCTTCATTTGTGGTTATCTTGCAGCCATATAACCTACAATGTCGTGAAGTGGTGCGTTTTCAAATAAAATTTCGTACTGAGATTTCTCTGTAGCCTTCATTAGTTATATGCTTAATGCAGTTCTTTTTCCTTGAGCAGTATGTGCCGTCCAAATTTGGTAATGAATATTTGAGCAAAGATTCCAAATGTATCAAACTACATGATTCTAATGGAAGAGAGTGGCCTCAACGTCTCGCATTTCGCCATGGTTTTTGTATAAAGGGATTGACTAGTTTTAACCGGGACAATAATTTGAGCGAAGGAGATGTATGTATTTTTGAGCTGATAAAGGTGAACGAACCTCTTCTGAAAGTTTCAGTATTTTATGCATCCACTAAGTAAATTTGCATACAGGTATGGTATGTTGTGTAGCTTGTGATGTTTTTGTATGTAAAGTTGCTAACCATGATTACCTATCAATATTCAGTTTTTGTTCTCTAATATTTTCTCCATGTAAGGGATTGAATACTACTTTTTGGGCTGATTATGCAGATATTGTGTAAATCATCACATGAAGGACAACAAAATGCTTTCATATGTGTTTAGATGTGTGGTGGTTGGACTCTATGCATATATGCTTTCATTAACCGCCTTTCAAACCATTTAATAAGTATATCCGAAGCAAGAGAATTTGTGTCATGACTGAAGAATTGAAAGCTTGGTTTTTAAAATCAAAATAAAAGCTTTGCGAGATGTAAAGAAAAGACCAACACCTTGGAATAGGCTTGATCAAATTGGTTTCATTAAAAGTTGGTGCATGAAACGTAACTAGATAGTATCATGAGAAGTTAGGGGACTTATGCCCTTTCTTTTTAACTTTTTTATTTATTTTTTTTGAAATAGCATATCATTAGCACCCAACAAAAGTTGGGAAGAAACCAGAAACTTGTACAAAAAGCGATAACACCCAACCGAAGTTGGGAAAGCATAGATTACATCCATATAAACCCACAAAAATCCTCAAGAGAGGAGAAAATAAGATTGGTCAGATAGTATGCGAAACGAAACTCATATCTAACGAAACTCATATCTAGGAATGACTTGATAACTTTGTATTCAATCAACCCACATAGAACACAAATAACATCCACTAACTACAAACATCAAAACAAAATACTAGAGTTTAGCCTTCTTATAACGAAAACAACATCAACATCTAAGACTATTACCAAGATCTGGGACAACAAAAACAAGAAACAAGTCTTCCAATAGATTCTTCCCTTATCTTCTACAATATCAGGATTAAGCTTTAAAGAACGTGGGACTGAAGGATAACAAGGATATGTTTCTTACATGGTTGAGAAGAAATATCCACAGAAAAGGCTGAAGTAACTACGTATATTCACTCAAAATGAAGCTCTAGTTACCGGGTCCTGCAAAAGGAAAAAAAAAAAAAATGTTTTTAAGAGATTGATCTAGATGATCCAACCATTAAAAACCTAAAACAAGAGGAAAAAGATAAAGAGAGGAAGTAGAGGATGAAGAGGAGAATAAAATCGAAATCTACGTAGAGAAACCTCAACTTCTACTACATCTTTTCTATAAAGAGTTCTTTAGATGACACAAGAAGACCTCACTCGACTTATGCCCTGTTTGTTTGACAGGATTTGATGGGTGGGATGAAATTTCAAGTTTCAAACCCATCAAATCTTGTCTTAGGCCTAGGAAGAAAGGATATTTCCCTTTTCAAACCCACCTTCCATTTACTGTTACAGAGATACATGGAAGGCCACCAAATGGTGCACCTCCAACTCTTACCTTGGTAGGGATTAGATTTTTTTTTTTTTTTTAATGTTTTCTTTATTTTAAAAGGTGTAAATTATTTATTATAATAGATATATTTAATAAAATTTATTTAAAATATTTTTATGAAATTAATAATTTAAAAATCAATTAGCAAATAAAATTTATAATTAATTTTTTAATTTTTCATTTATAATCAATTCTTCTTTATAGTTATTATTATTTTTTTTAATAATTTTTCATATTTAACATATTTTAAAATTAATTCAATCTAATATTATATTTTTTTAATTAATTCCAATCCAATCCTATCTTAATTGCACCAAATACATTACTAACCCTAATTTAATCTAGGCATATCCCATTCAAACACATTTGATCAAATTCTATCTCATTCAATTATATGTGCCAAACAAGGCCTTAAAAGACACATGTTATATTTCCTAAATATATATATTTTTTCAAGGTCATCCTTCCTGGTATCCTTCAAGACAAGAAGCTGGTAAGATGTTTTTTGTCTTTTCTTGCTTTGCAGAAATTATTGGTTTAAACTAGAAAAATTATGATCTTTGAGTTTTGTTTTGGCTGTTATCTAAACTCAATGCATCCATGTGTAGTTGTAAATTAACTTGACTTTGAAATCATTTAACTTAAACTGTTAAGATTTTCTCTGATACTGAAATTCAAATAGCAACTACTTATATATTTAATGATGTGGAGTTGATACTGATGGACTTTGTGCTAGAAAGTTTGGTAATTTATTTATTTAGTAAAAATGTTCCAAGTGATGCATTGCACAAGCTAGTGAATTGTTCTGATGAAATCAAGAATTGTTTTGATTTTTATTAATTGCCTCAATAATTAGTCCAATGTGCGGATAATATCTTGTTAGAGTGTATTCCATGTTGAAGTCAGGAACAGATTAAATTTAGAGAACTACATGTCAATTTTGCTCAAGCTATGGCTTGTTTAAAGAGCAAAAATTGTCCTGGTCATGTCCAACCCTTTAATGACCTCACCATCTTCTCTTAATGGACCTTGATCCTAATTTTCCCTTTATGTATTATGTGGTTTACCGACTAGTCTTTTGGTCGCCCTCGGTTTCTCCTCTTTTCATATTTAATAATATCTCTAAGAGTTTTTGCTTTTAGATATCACATTAAAAATGGACTAATCTGATTATTAAAACATGGTTACCGTAGATGGTAACACAATAGCATATATGGTATCTCAGTGATGATCTTGTTTCTCGAAAATTTACGTCAGAATCTTCTTTGAGATGTTGGATCAAGAATATATCTTCTGTATTTTGCTGACATTGATCTATACTTACTAAAATGACTAGTTAACTCGTGGATCATTTCTTATATTAGTACTTGTTTATGTTCCAATAATTCGCCTGAGTATTTCTTCATTAATGCAGAGGATTCCAGAAACTTTTGTGAGGAAATTTGGGGATGAACTCTCTGATATTGTGACACTTGTTGTACCCAACGGTCGTACTTGCGATGTGCAGTTGTCAAAAGATGAGAATAAGATTTGGTTTCGTGATGGTTGGCATAACTTCGTCAAATATTATTCTATTTGTGCCGGACACTTTCTGGTTTTCAAATACAGAAAGAATTCGAATTTTCATGTTCTTGTATTTGATAAAACTGCTTGTGAAATTGATTATCCATATCTTTGTGGAGGACCAGAAAATAATGAGCAAAACTCATTACACCAGGATGAGATGGAAAGTGATGACTCAGTTGATATAATGGGCTTCACAACTCCAAACTCACCTTCTAACTAACTCCTTGAAAAACAAAGCTTACACTCCCTCAATTGCAGCTTAGAAGAGACAAACGCTCTCTTGGTTCGGTCCCGGGAACTAATAGGAGCCTAAATGGTGGCGCATCCTTTAAAACTCCAAAATTTAAGCATCCTAGTAAGTTCAGTGAACTCAGATTCTTGTTTAGTCTTCTGTGTCTTTAAGAATTCAAATTTCTCTTCATAACACTATAAACGTGCAGATAATACAGACACATCAACTCAAGATGACCTTGAAGAAGAGATAAAAGTTTATGGAAGTTCTGCATCAAGAAAGAGGACCATGACGGCTGTTGAAGAGAAAGGGCACTTAATGTTGCCAACACGTTTGAACCGGTTAATCCTTTCTGCACGGTTGTCTTACAACCATCTTACTTAATTAGGAATTCTAGTAATATGGTAAGCTATTGAATTTTATGCTGTATATGGAGTTTCTGCTTCACATTATATATTTGGCATCTTAATCTACATTGTGCTTGCACAGTCCTACTTTGCTAAGAAGCATCTGAGGGGGGTTTCAGGATTCATTGAACTACAAACTTCTGATGGGAAGCAAAGGCCTGTCCGATGTATATATAGGAAAGGCAGTGCTAAGCTCACTCAAGATTGGCATCAATTTACATTGGACAACAATTTCGGGGGAAGGAGACGTTTGTGTCTTTGAGGTGTTAAGGTCGAGTGATATTGTGCTGAAAGTTACCGTGTGTCACGTCCTGGGAAGTGCAAAATTCGCAAACCGACTGTCTTCCAATTCTGCGCTGGGAAGCAACCAGTTCCAGAAAGGCGTTGCTTCCTACGAACCTGAAATTTAGGCATGGTGTTGACATACACAGCAAGAGATGTAAAATAGAAGAGCTGGACGCGATTGGTGAATGTTCTGCTGTAGGTGATGAGAGTGAGCTTATAAAAGCTAGACATTAAGTAGAGGCACATTCTTCCTGATAAAGAGAATGGAAGAACTGAATTTTGTAAGCTCTTTCCCCTTCTGTGTCCTTTCTTTAATAAATTGGTCGAAAGATATGTTCCATCTTTTGATAATAATTCTTCAAATTGCAGATAATCTTGAATTATTGGCTTCACTTAAAGACAAGGAAATCTATGTTGGTAGGAATTTTAGATACATTTCAAGAGAAGAAAGAGAGAGAGCATCAGCTGCAGTTAGATTGTTCAAGTCTAAACATCCTTCATTTGTGGTTATCTTGTAGCCATACAACCTTAAAAATGGTGCAGTGGTAAGTTTTCAAATAGAATTTCTTATTGAGATTTCTCAACAGCCTTCATTATATGCTTCATGCAGTTCTTTTTCCTCACGCAGCATGTGCCATCCAAATTTGGTAACAAGTACTTGAGCAAAAAATTCCAAATGTATCAAGCTACATGATTCTAGTGGAAGAGAGTGGCCTCAACCTATCGTCCTTTCACCATGGTTCTTATATAAAGAGATTGGTCAGATTTCACCAGGAGAATAATTTGGGTGAAGGAGATATATGTATTTTTGAGCTGATAAAGGTGAAGGAAACTCTTCTGAAAGTATCAGTACTTTATGCATCTACAAAGTAAATTCATTTAGTTAGAATGTTGTGTAGCTTGTGTGATGTTTTGTCAGTAAGTTGCTAGCCATTATCACCTAGCAATATTCAGTTTTAGGTTCACTAATATGTCCTTGTAAAGGATTGAATGCTACTTTTGGGGCTGGTTATGCAGATATGTGTATTAATCATGACATGAAGGACACCAAAGTGACTGTAGAGTTGGTTAGACTTTTTGCATATATGCTTTCATTTTCAGCCTTTCGAACCCTCAAGTAAATTATGCACAATAATACCTCTTAGCATAGGTGGTTGTGCACCACCGCACTAAGGTGATGGAGATATGTAGATTATGCATATAGAGTATTTATCTATAGTTTATGAAAGTAAATATTTAGACTCTATGTATAATGTATATCTGGAATCAGTCATGACAAACATTTGATCTGTTTAGTATCAATTTAATTTAATTTTTTTTGAAAAAAAATACACAAATATATCTGAAGCAAGATAATTTGTGCCACAAATGAATATTTAAAGCTTGGTTTTTTAAAATCAACATGAAATCTAGGCAAGATGTAAAGAAAAGAACACTTGGAGTAGGCTTGAAATTGGTTTCATCATGTGGTGACTGGATTTCATACACATGCAAAGCTATTCTTATGTTATAATAGGTTTTTCAAATAATATAATAAGACTAGAAAATTATGATACAATGTAAAGTGGTTAGATTGAACATCGAAGTTAAAATTCGACTCAAAAAATGTTTGGCAATGAAATGGTTGCGCATGAAATCTTACTAGATTAGTGTCACCACTGTTATGTGAAGTTGGAAGACCAAACATCGCCCACACCTAGTAAATACCAATAACTACAATTTGAGGTTGATGTTTCGAAGTACTAAACTACAATCTTTATTTTTGATATTGTTTGTAGGCTTAGATATCATTAATGTAAGTGAATTGAATGTTCGAGAATGTTTAAGAATTAAGAATTTTTTATCCTTTAAAATCGAGATTATTTATTAATTTTTTAAAAAAATTTTCAATAGTATTTTTTTCGTTTAACTAAATTGTAAGTATAATTATTATTACATTAATTATTTTTAAATATATAAATGACAACAACCAATTATTTATTTATCCTTTTTTCATTTTTGATGCTTAAATAATATTTACCTACTGTTTTATTTAATTTTTAATTAATTTAAAATGTTTAGTGCAAATTATGACTGGATAACACCAATTTTCTGTTATTTATTTGCTGTCACGCAGAGATTGACCAAATTACCTTCCACAATTAAACCATGATATATTTTTTTAAAACCGCAGTATTATTATTAATCTCGCCTCGGCCAACAATTTTAGGGGATTATCTGTATGATTAATAAATATATTACATATGTGTACAATATGACAAAAATTTAGGGATATGTATGTAATTCGCCAAAAAAGGGCCATTGTCAGTGTCTGTGTATACATGCTGCATGGCTGGTGCAAGTTTTTCCATTTTCGCCTGTCAACATCTCTCTCTCTCACTCTGTCTCTCTCTCTCTCTCTTTGTGTTTTGACCAGCCAAATGTTACTAGACTCACTCACTTTTCATCACTTATTGTTGCTGTGTTTGGTTGCGAATTGAAGTGATTTGTCAAAAATCTGAAACCAAAAACAAGCAAGTTTTCTGTACTCTGCATGCAACAACGAAAACCGTCACATGCTCTTTATAGTAGGAACCTTTGTTTTGGAAGTTAGTTATATTAACTTGAAGAGATCTGTTCAATAGTTGTTTTGGAAGAGCAGGATCCTTTTCACTGGTCATGTTCTCTCTAAAAAATTCCGAGTGTTAGTTTAATGCCAGGTCCAGGACGAAGGTCAGCTATATTGACTTGTAAAGATCTGCTAAAGTTCATCTATATTTTCATCCGTATTTTAATTTTGTTGGTAATGATTATAATTCTAACAGAACAGCATTCCAAGTCAAGTGGCCAAGCTCCTTGTAGTTATGTCTAGAGTTGCAAGGCTTTTCAAAATTAAAATGAAAGCCATGCAACATTCAAACAATGAAAAAAAAAAGAAGAAGTTGAAATTGGTCTCATTATGTGGTGTCTGACGTCAATTCTCATATAAAGCCTTTTATTTATTTATTTATTTTTAATCAAACTAGACTTTTTTAATAAATATAATATGACACAGAAAGTTTGATATTATAATGTTCTAGTCAAGAATTAAACATCAAACGCTTGAGTTTAGTTTCTCCGTATAATTTGGCATTGAAATCTGTGTAAAAGTTGATGCACTGAACTTAGATTAATTTCCATATTTGTACATGGCAACTTAATCTATCTTTTGTGACAAGTTTTTTAATTAGAAGACCAAAGATCACCCACCGAAAAAAAAGGATGCAGCAGATAAAGATTTTCCGAGGCACAAACTCCACACCTTGTCACAACAGAAACCATCTGAGTTTCTCAAACAAAACAAATGGCCTCCAGCAGTAAAACAAAACCAAATGCATTGAATCCTATGGCATATACACCTTCACATTTCTACAAGGTTATTCTACCTGAAACAATTGTAGACAAGAAGCTGGTAATTCACACAACTCTCGCTTCTTCGTTGTATTTGTACAAGTTTATATGTCATTGTTTTGGTAATGTTAATCTTTACTAATTGAATCTAAGACAGCAGTTTCTTGGAAGTAGGGTTTTTTTTTTTTTTTAAAATTTTAATATACTTCTTTATGAATTGATCTTTAGACATTGTATGCACTATTGCAGAGGATTCCTGAAAAGTTTGTGAGGGAATTTGGGGATGAACTATCTGCTTTTGTTAGACTCATTGTTCCAAATGGTCAAGTTTGGCATGTGGGGTTGATGAAGTATGGGACAAAAGTTTGGTTTCATGATGGTTGGCATGACTTCATTGAATATTATTCAATCACTGCCAGTTATGTTTTGCTTTTCAAATACGAGAAGAACTCAAATTTTCATGTCCTTGTATTTAACTTGAGCGCGTGTGAGATTCAGTATCCATGTATTTGTGAAGAACCAGGAAAAAATAACCAGCAGAACTCAGTACACCAAGTTGAGATGGAAACCTTTAGTTCTGTGGAGAAAAACCTTCCAAATAAATGTCAAGGTAAAAAATTAAAGGACAGAGAGCAAATGGTAGAAATTTAAATTTGTTGTAATGCACAAATTGACTGAAGTATTATGTTTTTCTTTGAATTTGTAATAGGTTCAAGTGGTGCAAAAAGGAGAGTTAGAGGAAAAGCAAGGGGTGTTGCTTATCGTGCACGTGACTTGGAAGTATCTATTTATCAGGGAAGGTAAACTTTCAGTTTGAGATCTCTAATGTCTTAGGACAATAGTTATATGACAATCAAATTAGAATTAGTGTTTATTTTTTCGTCTAAACACTAAATAAATTTTATGTTTGTTTTCTATTTATGATTCTGAATACAAATATCTTGAAGTTGGTAATAACACTAATTTAACTGTAAATTGGCTATATATCTGAAGTCTTATATGGCCAATGTGAATCCACTATTAAATTAGATATATTCTCTAGAAACATGCATGATAAATTTTTACTTTCCTCTTGCTAGATAGACCTGTTCTGGATGAACAATACCACTGAACATATCAAAGCTATCTCTAAAACTATTGTTTTCTTGAGAAACATTTTTCTGATGCCACTGAACGGATCGGTGGCCAAGGAAATTCATGTAACTAACAGCCTTTAACTTTAAATTTCAGGATAGTCACACCTGAGGTTGTTAGAGAAATATCTATTATCTTCTTCCAGAATATTACAGGACCCTGGATAAGATGTACTGAATATCCGGAGGAAGAGCGCGAAATGTTATTTGCACGCTTCAAACGAATTCAGTTTCGTTACACAGGTACGGAGGAGGAACTTAAAGCTGCATTCGATAGAACAGTTTCGAATATGTATGCAAACTGGATGTTTCGGTTGAGAAAGCCTATTTTCCAAAAGTACAAATCTCCGGAAGATCGCATTGCTCATCCACCAGCTGATGTGTCTCCAGTTGTATGGAAACAAATGGTTGACAAATGGACGGACGAAAAGTGGCAGGTAATATGTGGAAATAAACAAACTAACCTTCGTATACATATACAAGTTCTTATATATACTGATAACTTCTAAAACGGTATGTGTAGGACATAAGCAAGAAAAACGCGAATAATCAATCCAATGTAAAAATGCACCATACAACAGGTTCAATTTCATTTGCAAAGTATAAATATGAGCAGGTACCCACATATAGACACATTTTCACATTCATGAATGCTCATTGTTAAATCATTGACAAGAAAAACTCACATTTAAGTACTTTATGGTTGTAGCTTAAAGAAAATGGAGTTGAACCTGGTCCAATTGAATGCTTTAAAAAGTTCAACACGTCAAATCCAAAGGGTGGTGGAGAAAAGTATTGGACTAGTGAGAAAGCAAAAGAATTGCATGTATGTATAATGTTACATATGTAATATTCTTTTAAATTTTATTATATAAATGTATATGTACTTATATGATTATTACAAATTATAATGCAGGAAAAAATGGAAACTAAGAAAAAACTAATTACTGCGAATCAAGATTCTGAAATAGACGAGTGGGATATATATCGTGAAGTAGTTGGAGAAGCATCTCATGGTCACATTCTTGGCATGGGAAGAGGCATTAGGCTTGAGGATGTGTATGGTCTACAGGGAAGTTGTAAGCGTGCTAGAGTTGATAGAACAGCAGCATTAAAGTGAAGATTAAAAGTATGGAAGAAGAAATGAAGCGAATGCGTGAGCTGATAAATGCATGGCCATGATCATGATGTTTTCCAATTTTAAGCTATAGTTTGAATTCCATGAAGGGGTTTTGGACTTGAATTACAATTTCAAACAGCTATTTTCACATAGCAAGGACAATTATTTTGTGGAAATTATTTTTCGTTTCTAGATAACTTTAGATAGTGTATCTTGTGACTTGATTTTTATTATCCCTAGCATGTAACTTCTAAAAAATGTTAAAAATATTCCAAAGCAATGAAAAAATATTAGATACTTAATTATAAATATTTAATATACGTATATTGTCACATATATAGAGGCTATGCATGCGTGTCAAAATTACAAGTACTTGAAAACAGACTTTGGTATCATGTGTCAAAGAGATGTCATCAAAGATCTACTGCTAGCTGCAAAGAATCTGTGTGAAACTGTTTAATTTTTTAAATTATAATTTAATGTCACGTATATAGAGGCTATGCATGTTAAAAGAATCTGTTTTAAATTATAGTTTAATATTTTGAAATAATTTAATGTCACATATATAGAGGCTTTGCATGTGAAAATTGCAACTACCTTAGTATACTTGGAACATGTGTCAAAAAGATATAAATCATCTAAGATGTACCGAAAAACTAGGAGAAGATCCATTGTGAAGGGAATAAAAGCTTCAATGCCTTTGATATATATGTCTTCACCGTCATAACCGTCTCGTGTATCCAAATGAGTTTTTTATGTACTAATTCCATTGTCCAATTAGATTGGAAAATATCTCAATTCAATCCAATTCAATAAATTCTTTAATCCAATTCAAGTTATGTTGGATTAAATCTACCACAAAGACATAAAAATTTAGTTAATAACTCTCATAGTTTTAGTAATTTGATTATAAATAAAATTGAGTATAAATAAATATTTGATGATTACGATAAAGATGAAAATCTAGGATTTAGATCCAAATGAAAGAATGCCAAAGTTCACCCCAACAACAGTTGATTTTTTTGAGCAAAGGTCCATTGCCTCCGTGGAAAGGTAGGCCACCTTTATTCACTAATATACTAAGGTCGATTTACCGGGACCACTCTCATAGTAGTCAATTTTTTTCTTAACATATAGGGTTCTCTTTCCTCTTTTGGAAACTATTCTTCCGCTCTAGGAAGTCTTTTTTTCGAGCCATATTTTAATGGGTCTATCTTCATTTCGAGTCACGTTTTAACGGATTTATCTAAAATGTTCGATTATATTTTTATTCGTAGGATAATATATATAATAAATCAAAAAGATAAAAAAAAAAAAAAAGAGTTGATTTTTCCGGCGGATGTAATATACGAACAATAAAAAAAATTAAAAAAAAAAGCGGAAAGTATAACAAGAACCTTCTCAATTTCTCTGGTAAACTAGAGGAATGGCTTTTAGCAGAAGAGGAGAACCCTCTTCATCAAATTCTTTAGCTGAGACACCCTTTCATTTCTTCAAGGTTATACTTCCTGCTAACCTTGAAGACAAGAAGCTGGTAATTCGACTCACTTAACTTCTACATTTTTTTGCATTCCAGTGATATTAGTTACCTCTTGTTAGAAAAACAAACTGCATGTAACCATGTCAAGGTTCTGGGTCAACTTGAGGTTGATTATGGTCAATTGGTTGTCGCCTTGCAATGCCATTCTTCAATCCAATCCTTCACTAATTACATTGATATGAAACTTTGGATTTTGGTTATGGTTTTGCATGCATGGAGAATCGAGAATTCACAAGTTTTAATTTGTCTTCTAGAATGCTAGATATTGTAACAAAGGCCTTGTTTCGGATTCCTATAGTTTTTAGATTTCTTCAGACATTAAGAACTGATCAATATGCTATACTTAATTGCATTGCATGCATGTGTCGCTGTAATTAAGAGAACTGATCAATATGCAAATACTTTAATTGCATTGCATACATGTGTAGTAGTAATTAACTACTACTATTTGATTTTACCTAAACTATTAAAGTTCTACTCTCACACTCACATTAAAATAGCAAGGGTGAAAGTCCATTTGCCACTTGTGAGAAGAAACTTGCATTAATGATATAATAGAGGTGTTAATAATAATGTGCTAGAATGTTTGCTAATTTAAGAGTTAATTTCATTTTCCCTCCTAACGATTGAAGAATCGTTATTTTCCCCTATTGATTCAAAAAATATATTCTTCTTTTAACTTGAGTTAACAATGATTTAGGGGGGTTTTTGATGTTTTCTAAATCATTAAGGGGGAAAATGATGATTCGTTAATCGTTAAAAGGCTAAATAAAATAACTCTCTGTTTAATTTAGTATAAATATTGTAAGTGATTAATTGTATGAGCTAATGAAGTGCTCTAACAATTACTAAATGTAGCTTCAGTCTAATCTCGTTTATTAAAGCATTGTTCCCTTTGATTGTAAGCTTTATGTCGGCATTGAAACTGAATGGCATCTTGGTAATGTTCTTATTTATATGAAATTTACATGAAAGGTTATATATTTTTTCTTTTTTCTGACAATGATCTATCATCTATATGTCTATACTAAATAAAATGACTTAAATAGCTCATAAAAGCATTTCTTTATTGATTTTCCACTAGATCATTTGACTCTAATGTTGCATTGATGCAGATGATTCCGAAAAAGTTTGTGGAAAAGTTTGGGGTTGAACTTTCTGCTGTTGCGAAACTCACAGTACCTAATGGTCTTGCTTGGCATGTACGGTTGACAAAAGATGGGAAAAAGATGTGGTTTGATGATGGTTGGCATGACTTTGTCAAATATTTTTCAATATGTGCCGGATATTTCTTGGTTTTCAGATATGGAAAGGATTCAAATTTTTATGTTCTTATATTTGACACAACTGCTTGCGAGATTCAATATCTATGTCATTATGGAGGATCAGAAAAATGTCCAAGTTCCTCTAGCAAATTGTACACTCCACCATTGCAGCTTAAAAGACATAAGCATTCTTTTGGTCAGGCTTTAAAAATTAATAGGTCCAGAAAATGTGGTACTTCCTTTGAAACTCCAAACTTGAAGTGTCCTTGTAAGATCTTTGAACTGAGATTCTTGTTTATTCTTGCTGTATCTTAAGCATTAAAGTTTCTCCTCATGACATGATAAATGTGCAGATAATCCAGGCTCATCAACTCAATATGAAGATAAAGAAGAGGTAAAATGGCGTGGTCCTGAAAGAAACAGAACAGTTAGGACTGATGAAAGAGAAAGGGCAATTGATGCAGCAAATGCATTTGAGCCATCTAATCCTTTCTGCAGGGTTGTCCTGCAACCATCTTATATTTCTACTATAGGTGAGTTGTTGTATTTCCAGTGCTGCATATATATAGATGGAATTTCTCTTTTTCGGCAACATAATATGCTTGGCCTAAGATACACTAACTTTGCTTCTGCAGTATTTGCCATCTTGCTTCTCTCAAAAGCATTTAAATGGGGTTTCGGGATTCGTTAAACTACAGCTTTCTGATGGGAAACAGTGGCCTGTTCGCTGTCGGTTTATAGGACACCGAGCTACCTTAGGTCAAGGATGGCGTGCATTTATGTCGGAGAATAATTTGAGGGAAGGAGATGTTTGTGTGTTTGAGGTGCTTAGGTCGACTGACATTGTGTTGCAAGTTACTGTGTTTCACGTCCTGGAAAGTGCAGAATGTGTGAATCGACTGTCTCCTGGTTCTGCAGTGGGAGGTAACAAGTTCCAGAAATGTGTCGCTTCTGATGAGAATCCAAAATTTAGGCTTGGTGTTGACATATACAGCAAGAGATGTAAAATAGAAGGGCTAGATGTGATCAATAAAGGTGATGCTGTAGGTGATGAGGGTGAGCTTATAAAAGCTAGACATAAAGTTGAGGCGCATTCTTCAGATAAAGAGAATGAAAGAACTAAATTACGTAAGCTCTTTCCACTTATATTCCCTTTCTCTAATAAAGTGAGAGAAAATAATTTATAATTTTCAACACTAATTCCACAAATTGCAGATAGGCTTGAGTTGTTGGGATTACTTGAAGACATGGGAATTTCTGTTGGTAGGACTTTTAGACATATTGCATCAGAAGAAAGAGAGAGAGCCACTGCTGCTGCCAGATTGTTTAAGCCTAAAAATCCTTCATTCATGGTTATTTTGCAGGCACATAACCTACAAAAACATCATGTGGTGAGTTTTGATAGAAAATGTTATCATGAGTTTTCTCCTTATTCTTTGAAATATGCTAAGTTGCAATTCTTTTTTGATTGGGCAGTCTGTGCCAACTGAATTTGGTAAGATGTGGTTGAGCAGAGATTCCAAATGTATTAAAGTACAGGATTTCAATGGAAGAGAGTGGCCTGTTATAATAGTGTGGTATGGTGAGTGTTGTTATATTAAAGGATTGGCTGGGCTTATAAGGGAGAAGAATTTGGATGAAGGAGATGTCTGTTTCTTTGAGCTGATAATGGTTAATGAACTTTTTAAAGTTTCAGTATTTTATGCGTCGACAAAGTAAACTTGTATCGTTAGAATGTTCGTCATTTTGTGTTGCGTAGTCTGTTGTTGCACCTGTAAGTTGCAAATTTTTATCAGTTATCGATTTCAGTCTATGTTCACTATTATGTTCTACTTAAAAATGAATCAATACTGGTTTGGACTAAACATGTAATTCGTGTCTAAATCACTGTTCTTGCAAGGACCTCTCTAAATCATGCTTTTGTGGCAGTGAGGTCTTTTTGGTATTGGGGGGCAACTGTTTGGTGGTTGGTGTTGGTTGGGAGCTCTATTTTTGTTTGTATAGGTGTTTGTAAAGAGTTTTGATCTTTCTAACTCTTTGACAATAGGTTGTGGATAACTTATTCACTTCTTTTGTTAATACAATATAATTTTTATGTTTCCTATAAAAAAAAATGTCTAAATCATGATATGAAAGAGAGGATCGGATGATTTGGTTTGTATGTGGATTGGTTAGACTTATTGCATAGATTCCTTCAGTTACAAGTTACAGCCTTTCAAACCTTCAAGAAATATCTCTAAAGCAAGAGGATGTGTGCCACAAATGATTAAAACCTTTGGTTTTTTTCTCCTTGTTTCTGTGATTGGATGATTGTTTCTTATTCTCAGAGCATTCCGGTACTGGCAAATAGTTAGCTAAACTGACCTGTAAAGCTTATGGCAGATAGTAGTTTTGGAAGAAAAGGAACAACCTGGCCTGGTCATGTTTTCTTCATACACAAGTTTTTATCATTCTTTTTCATTGTGTTTTGTTGGTTATGATTGCAATTCTAACAGAAAAACATTTCAAGTCAATTCGGGTGAGGCTAACATCATAGGTAAGGAATACTAAGTTGCATCATCACATAATTTTTCTACGGTGCTAAATCTCTTCGTAAATGTGTTCAAAGTTGCATCTTGCAAGGCTTTTTAAAATCTGATGTCTGCAGTTGATTCTCATATATATATATAATATATATATATTTCATTTGAGGATTTTCAAAGAATATGATAGGACTCAGAAAATTTTAGAAAGACATTAAGCCTTTGATTTCTAGTATTACATAAAGTTTGATTAAAGACTTTGCCATTGAAAGATGTGAAAAATTAGGTGCATGGAACCTGGATTGTAAATGTACATGGAACCTAGATTAGCATTATTACCAGTTAATCAGAAGACCACAGGTCAACCTCAAATAACTACAATTTGAGCCTGAGAGTATATGAAGGGATGAGGCACCTACAACAGTACCAATTTGGTTTTCTCAAAACTAAAGAAATGGCTTCCAGCGGGAGAGTAGAACACCACAAATTGAATTCTGTGGAAGAGACACCTTCACATTTCTTCAAGGTTATTCTTCCTGAAACACTTTCAGACAAGAGGCTGGTAAGTCTCACAACTTTTATTCATCAAAACGTTTGTTTATAAGTTTATATTTTATATGCTTGTTTAAACAACTGCAGAGGATACCAGACATGTTTGTGAGGAAATATGGGGGAGAACTTTCGACTGTTGCTACTCTAACCGCTCCAAATGGCCGAGTTTGGCATGTGGAGTTGAGAAAAGATGGGAGGAAAACTTGGTTTGATGAAGGTTGGCATGATTTCATAGAGTATCATTCTATAACTGCTGGATACTTTTTGGTTTTCAAATATGTTAAGGACTCAAACTTTCATGTCCTTGTATTTGATTTGTCTGCTTGTGAGATTGAATATCCATGTAATCGTGAAGAACCTGAAAATTATGAGCATGACTCGATACACCAGGATGAAATGGAAAGTGAGGATTCTGCTGGGTTGGTCCATTCTAGAATGCTGAAACCAAATTCTAGATCTTTGGAGAAAAACTTTTCTGATAAATGGAAAGGTAAAAGGCCAAGTAGCAATATGGGTACTGCTCCATTGCAGCAGAATCAAGCTAAGCCTTGTATTGATTCTGCTCAAGGAATTAATAGGTACTGTAATTGTGCCACTTCCAGTGAGAGTCTAAAATTTGGGGATGATTATGTGGTGCAAACCAACACATGTAAAATGGAAGAAGCCGAGGAAGAAAATCAGTCAAATACTGTGGATGAATCGAGGAAAGGTAACTTGAACAGAAAGGAAATGTATGATTCGCAAGGATCAATAAGCCGCAAAAGGAATTTAGATGGAAATTGTAAGCATTCGTCTGCTAGAAGTCCATTAGTTCATTGCAAGGATCTTAAATTGGGCAGGACTAGATATAAGGAAATTGCAGATAATGATGAGAAGGATGAGCATCCGAAGGAAGCTGGAGGAAATGAGAAAAAAGTTATAAACAAGGTTGTGTCTCCATTAGATCATCACAAGGACCTTAAAATTGATAGGACTAAAAATTCGGAAACCAAGGATGATGGTGATGATGATGATGAGGAAGATGATGATGATGATAGGACTAAATTTGGTAATGTATTTCTGTAACTTAGTCTTTCTCTATAGCACAGTGTTCATACAAATTTTATTCATAGCACAATGTTCATAACAATATATGTTTTTCATTGTTGATACCTTAAAATGCAGATGCACTCGAATTGATGATTGCGTTGGAAGATGCAGGTATTTCTTACTCTGGAAGGTTTAGGAGTCTTTTAGCAGAAGAAAGAGAGAGAGCACTTAATGTTGCCAGATTGTTGAGGCCGAAAAATCCTTCATTTATGGTTATTTTGCGGTCATATCACGCATATAGTATTAAAAATTGTTTGGTGAGCCTTATTTAAAATCGTGCACTTGGGAAGTTTCTAAACTTAAAGTCTTTGATATATGCTTACAAACACTCCTTTTGTTTTTGCTTGCAGTATGTGCCTACAGAATTCGCGAACAAGTATCTGAGTGGAGATGTTCATGTCAAGTTCATAAAACTACAAGCCTCTGACCGAAGAGAGTGGCCTGTACAAATTGTATGGAAACGTAATGATGTTAGTCTTAGAAATGGATGGGCAGAATTTTCAAGGGACAAGAACATAAAGGAAGGAGATATCTGTGTGTTTGAGCTTGTAAGAAGGGAGGACATTCTTTTGAAAGTGTCAGTATTCCATGAAACAATAGAGTAAATTTGACTGTTTAGTATTCCTGTATTCAGTTATGTTTTGCCAAATATGTATTTCTTCTCTGGTTTCTGTTTAGTGTTTTCTGTGGTCTATGTTGTTGGATGATTTAATGGTAAAGTATCATCATCATAAGCTTTCAACTATGAGCCTATGTTTTTTAACATAAAAAATGGTTACGTTATCAATCTCTTTGTAGCTATGTAGCATTGTAGCTAAGACCAATTATCATATGAAAACCATTCAATGGAAGACAATTTACCATAGTATGCTCATTAAAGTTCCAACTCTTAACTGTACCGATTGTTCAATCCAAACTCAGCCATTTGAGGACCCCTACCCTTTAATCCACCACAATTGAGGTCCCTTGCTTAAACAACAAATTTTAACACAGGCCCACCAGAAAAAACGGTATTGCTGTTGTGAAATGAACCAAAACACCAAGGGCGAAAAAAGCACCACAACTCTGAGTTGCACTTTCATATATTAGTTCCCCGACGCAAATTCCTTTTACAAATGCCAAAATAAAAGATTGTTTTCTTTTCTCTTATACTTAATAAATTAAGATATCTTTTACTAAGAATTATCTTAAAATGTGTCATTATTATGTGAATTTGGATCTTCTCCTAGTCTGAATTTTTTTTTGTTTTAATTTATCTAATTTCATGACACATAAGTAGTACGGTTTGTAAATAATTGAAATGTGATTGTTTGTTGTTACATTTGAATTGTTTACAACTAATTACATGCTTCAAAAAGATTAGAAAAATTTTCAGATTAAGAGGGAATCCATTATGTACTCTATAAGTTAATAAGATTAAAGAACAGTGCTTGCTACTATTCAAGATCCAATGTCTATGTTTTGGAATGTACATCTAAATGTTGAATTTATGATACAGATAGCAAAGTTTACCAAATTTTATGTGACCTTTTCACATGTAAAGATACATTTGGATACTTAACTTAAATGTTGCACTTAAATAAGAGTTTAGTTGTCTTACCTAACAACTAACATTATTCATAAATTGTAGCTCTTAGATTGGTTGTTGTTAGATAGTCTCATATTAGTTGAAGAAGTGAATTTGTATTGGTTTGTAAGGTGAGGGTAAATCTTCATTCATGAGCTAACTTTTGTGGCGGAGTTAGGCCCAAGACCCATTTTTGACATGGTATTAGAGCTTTGAGTTGAGCTCTAACTAAGTTGTATGGGTGAAGCTTAGTTGCATAGGTGCAGTTGTTGTCGAGTGGGTGTGCTATAAGGTGAAAGTAAACCTCAACTCATGAGCTAGTTTTTATAGTGGAATTAGATTCAAAATCTTTTCTGATAGTTGTAAGAGTAGTTATTGAAACCAATACAAAGGTTACAATTTATGAATAATGTTAGTGGTTAGATAAAATATTCAAATCCTTGCATCAATCTGTGAGGATATAAGCAAATTTTGGTGTCAGTCGATCTATTAATTAAAAAACTCTCATTAGCTTGTCAAATGGGATGTCATTTATGTTTCTGTGGTATGTATGTACATTCAAGGTGGGGCAGCCTGGTAGGTAAGATGTGCTGACTTCCATTAATTTGCAATTTAACTCCACCTCCTGATTCATTTAAGGGATGCCGACAACAATTACTTGAGATTGAAAGGTTAAAATTCAAGGCCTTGTTCCAAGATTAAAACTGACTAGAAAATTGATGTATCCAAGAGTCTTGTATTGGATCCAATGAATTGTTTTCATGAATTGGGTCTGCTTAGTTTTTCACAGAAGTCATAAACTGATATTAAATACATTCTTTAGTTTTTTTTTGAAGAGTCAGTATTATTTACTATCTTATCCAATCACTAAGATTACACATAGATTATAGTCCTTGAATTGGATTAAATAATCACTCTTACAACCAATCAAAGAGCCATAATTTATAGATAAGGTAGCTAAACCCTTCATGCAATTACTACTTCAAAAATATTTTGTTGGAAAATGAAAAGAGTCATTTATTTACTCTAGGAATAGTTGTCACTATTTAAAAATATGTATCTTGTTATTAGTAATAAACTAGTTAATGGAGACTAGAAAATTATAGTGTTCATCTTAATGGAGTTTAAAAAGGAAAAGAGTTATTAAGTGTCATGAGAAACATAACATCGTTTAAGAATATCATTAAATAAAGGGAGAGAGCCAGTCTATGTATTCAGTTTTCTCCATGAATAAAAGATTATCTTTATTAGAATTTTCTTGTTTAAAGGTTTTTGCGGGACAATATAGTTGTTCCAATTTGCCAATTTACATCACACATGGATGAACCAGAAAACAAAAAGAGCTTCTCTGAAGCATCAAGTCCAACGTCAAATATTAGAGTAAAACAAATGGCTTCAGGGAGGAGAATAGAACCCTCACATTTCTTCAAGGTTATCCTGAGTTCCATTCTAGAAGACAAGAAGCTGGTATTTATTTCCACAACTTGTATTATTTCTTTCTTTCTAGATATTATTGGTTGACGAAACTGAAAACTATAAGTTGGTTTAATCTTGTATGCACAGAAGATACATAAGTTTCTGTTAGTCCAGAATGTTAAGTGTTAAACCAGTTTCTGTCTTTTTAGTTTAGCACTGAAACACTAAGAAGGGTTTATTTTGTCTTAAACTTTTAGTTGCATGCTCTCATGATTGTAGTTCAATGACTTTTGAATTAATTTTACTTGAACTGTTGAGCAAACAAATGTATTTTACACCCAATTGAGCATATGGATTAGTGCACTTCTATATGAATTTGTGTGAGAAGAGAATCACTTCAATTACATGTTATAGAAGGTTTCAAATAGTGTATATTATGATGTTAAATCTGCTGTTTTAAATAAAGATTGTGCTGTGGTGAGTTGTATAAACTAGTGAAGAGTTTTGATGAAATTTACTGATGGTTTTTGCATGTCTTTGCTTCAGGAAAAAAAAAAAAAGAAACCTTCAATTGCAGCAACCTTCTTGAGTCTCATTTCATTATTGAAAACATTGTTTCTTTGCCTTTGCCGAGTAGAGCTTAACAACTTGTATTGTCCTCGGTCTGCTACTGCATATTATTGCACTTTCTTGTTTATCGAGAAATCACATGAAAAACATCATTTTGGTTGCATGGTACAAACATGTCTCTCCTTGTTCTGATAATATTGATCTAGACTGATTAAAACTACAATAGCAATCTCATCAAGCCTTTTCTTTGATCCAGTTTCACTTGTTTTCCAATACACGTCTGACTTTATTTGCATGCTATAGAAAATTCCTGGGAAGTTTGTAAGGATATTCGGGGATGAACTCTCTCCTGTAGTGACGCTCACAGTTCCTAATGGTCGAGTTTGGCAAGTGAGGTTGATAAAAGATGGGAGAAAGATTTGGTTTAATGATGGTTGGCATGACTTTGTCCAATATAATTCAATCAGTACTGGGTACTTCTTGGTTTTCAAATATAGAAAGAATTCAAACTTTAAAGTTCTTATCTTTGATATGACTGCTTGCGAGATACAATACCCCTATAATAGTAAAGAAGCCGAGAATGACAAGCAGAACTCATTGCACCAGGATGAAACTGAGGAAGAAGATTCTGTTGAGATAATGGACTTCACAACTCCAAACCCAACTTTTGAATCCCTGAAGCATAAAGCTTCTGCTAAATGTCCTTGCACAATGCCATCACATCTGAATCAGGCTAAGACTCCTTTCTGTTCTGCTTCTGTGACTCTAAAATTTAAGTGTGGCTGTGAGCCGCAAAACAAGAGGCCTAAATTGGAAGAACCAGCGGAATCACATAAAGCAAATGCTGTTGGTATTGACTTAAAGCGCAAGAAAACTGCATCTAAAGTTGGAATGCATTCTTCGGATGAAGCAACAGAAATGGGTAGGTTTTTTTTTGTGTGTGTCTGGTCTGTGGCTTGGTCTTTAGTAAAATTTATGTTTTTAAAAGTCTAATTTCCTTGATTGCAGATGAAGATGAGTTTATGGATTTACTTGAAGAAATGGGAATATGTGTTAATCGGAGATTTAGAAGTCTTGCAGCTGAAGAAAGAGACAGAGCAATTGCTGCTGCCACATTGTTCAAGCCTGAAAATCCTTCATTCATGGTCATCTTGAGGTCTTCTGACATTAATCTTCGTCATGTGGTAAGTTGCTTTAATGTGATCATGAAGTTTTTCACATCAATCTTTTTAGCTTAATGTTAACATATTTGCCAGTGCAGTATGTGCCTGCCAAATTTTCTCACAAGTATATAAGTAAGAATGACAATGTTATCGAAGTACTGGATTCTGATGGAAGAATGTGGTCCATGGCACTGGCTTGGATGCCTCGATGTTTTATAACAAAATTGGGAAATTTTGCAAAGAAGTTGGATGATGGAGATATCTGTGTCTTTGAGCTTATTAGAAGGAACACACTAAAAGTTTCAGTGTTGAAGACTGAAAAGTGAGCTGTAGTGATTAAAGTTTCAAGATTTAAAGTTCTAAAACCCTTGTCAGCTATTGGTTTCTTCTTAAACTTTTGTTTACTAATGTGATCATGTTCAAGACAGTTCAATGGTAAATTAAGTATGTTGATAATACATTGCCATTGTAACGTAATGAGTCTGCTTTGTATGTTTTAATTACATGGAAATGTTTGTCATCTCTTTCATTTTTCTTCGTAACAGTTTATCTGTGGAGATTGCATTTAGGAGTGGAATCATGTGAGCATCTCTTTTATCAATTTTCAGTTCTTTAATTTGGAATAGATCATCCAACTATTATTTGGTTGACTGGAGAAGATGTTATTGTTAGATAGTCCCACACTGCTTAAAGAAGTGGTTTGCATTGGTTTATAAGGTGGGGGTAAACCTTTACTCATGGGTTAGCTTTTGTGGTGGAGTTAGGCCTAAGACCCTTTTTTGACAGTTGTTGCTATACATGCCTGCAAGTTTGTGACATGAAAAGTTATGTGCTAATTGTGAAGTCAATGGTGGTCTCAATCTGTGAAACAAGATCACAAAGTATGCAAAATTGAATGTAAGCTCTATGAACTTGTGAAGTTTCTCAAGTTAAGTCTTTGATATATGCTTATTAACACTCCGTTTGTTTTTGCTTGCAGTATGTGCCTGCCGAATTCGCCAACAAGTATCTGAGTGGAGATGTTCATGTTAAGTTGATCAAACTACAAGCCCATGACGGAAGAGAGTGGCCTGTACAAATTGTATGGAAATGTAACGGTGTTAGTCTTGGAAATGGATGAGCAGAATTTTCAAGGGACAAGAACATGGAGGAAGGAGATATCTGTGTGTTTGAGCTTGTAAGAAGGGGGGACATTCTTCTGAAAGTGTCAGTATTTCATGAAACAATAGAGTAAATTTGACTGTTTTAGTATCCCTGTCTACAGTTATGTTTTATCAAATATGTATTTTTTCTCTAGTTTCTGTTTAGTGTTCTTTGTGGTCTATATTGTTGGATGATTTAATGGTAAATTATCATCATAAGCCTTCAACTATTTGCTTATGTTGTTTAACATAAAAGATGGCTACCTTATTAATCTCCATGTGGCTATGAAGTATTGTAGCTAGGACCAATTATCACATGAAAACCATTCAATGGAAGACCATTTACCACAGGATACTCATTAAAGTTCCAACTCTAACTGTACTAATTGTTCAATCCAATCTCAGCCATTTGAGGACCCTTACCCATTAATCCATCACAATTGAGGTCTCTTGTTTAACCAACCAATTTCAACACAGGCCCACCATAAAAATGGTATTTTGCTGTTGCGAAATGAACCGAAACACCAAGGGCAGAAAAAAGCCTTACCACTCTGAGTTGTACTTTCATATATTAGTTCACCGACACAAATTCCTTTTACAAATCCCAAATAAAAGATTGTTTTCTTTTCTCTTACACTTATTAAACTAAGATATCTTTTACTAAGGATTATCTTCAAATGTGTCATTATTATGTGAATTTGGATCTTCTGGTAATCCGAATTTTTTTTAGCTTATCTAATTTCATGACACATAAGTATTATAGTCATTAAATGGTTGAAATGTAATTGTTTATTGTTACCTTTCAATTATTAACAACCAATTACATGTTTCAAAAAGATTAGAAAAATTTTCAGATTAAGAGAGAATTCATTACGTACTTTGTAAATTAATAAGATTAAAGAACAGTGCTTGCTAATATTCAAGACTGATGTCTATGTTTTAGAATGTACATCTAAATGTTGAATCTACAATACAAATAGCAAAGTTTACGAAATTTTATTGGACCTTGTCACATGTAAAGCTATATTCGGATACTTAAGTTAAATGCTGCAATTAAATAAGAGTTTAGTTACTTTATCTAACCACTAATATTACTTATAAATTGTGACATTTGTATTGGTTGTAAGGGTAGTTATTGAAGTTAATATAAGGACTACAATTTATGAGTAATATTAGTGGTTAGTTAAGGTAGTCAAACTTATTAAATGAGTTTAGCTACCTTACCCAACCACTAACATTACCGATAAATTGTGATATTTAGATTGGTTGTAAGTTAGTTGTTGAAACCAATTCAAGGGCTACAATATATGAGCAATCTTAGTGATTAGATAAGGTAGTCAAACCTATTAAATAATGCTGATTCTTGAAACAAAAAAAAAGAAAACTAAAGAATGTATTTAATATCAGTTTGCGACTTCTGTGAAAAACTAAGCAGACCCCATTCATGAAAACAATTCATTGGATCCAATAAAAGACTTTTCGATACATCAATTTTCTAGTCAATTTTGATCTTGGAACAAGGCCTTGAATTTTAACCTTTCAATTTCGAGTAACTGTAGCCGGCATCCCTTAAATGAATCAGGAGGTGGAATTAAATTGCAAATTAATGGAACTCAGCACATCTTACCAACCAGGCTGCCACCTTGAATGTACATACATACCACAGAAACATAAATGACATCCCATTTGACAAGCTAATGAGAGTTTGTTAATTAATAGACAAGACTCATCATCAACTGACACAAAAATTTGTTTATATCCTCACACATTGATGCAATTACTACTTTAAAAGTATTTTGTTGAAAAATTAAAAGAGCCATTTATTTACTTTAGGAATAGTTATCACTATTTAACAATATCTATCTTGTTATTAATAATAAATTAGTTAATGGATATTTCAAAAAATAATAATAATAAAATAAAATAGTTAATGGAGACTAGAAAATTGTAGCATTCATTTCAATGGAGTCTAGAAAAAGGAAAAGAGTTATTAAGTGTCATGGAAACATAAGCATTATTAATAAGTTTGTTTAAGAATATCACTTTGTAAAGAGAAAGAATCAGTTTATGTATTCAGTTTTCTCCGTCAATAAAAGATTATCTTTACTAGAATTTTTTCATTTAAAGGTTTTTACGTGACAGTATAGTTGTTCCAATTTACCAATTTACATCACACATGGATGAACCAGAAAACAAAAAGAGCTTATCTGAAGCATCAAGTCTAATGTCAAATATTAGAGTAAAACAAATGGCTTCAGGGAGGAGAGTAGAACCCTCACATTTCTTCAAGGTTATCCTGAGTTCCATTCTAGAAGACAAGAAGCTGGTATTTATTTCCACAACTTTCATCATTTCTTTCTTTCTAGATATTATTGGTTAAAGAAACTGAAAACTATGAGTTGGTTTAATCTTGTATGCATGGAAGATACATAAGTTTCTGTTAGTCCAGAACGTTAACTGTTAAACCAGTTTCTGTCTTTTTAGTTTAGCACTGAAACACTAAGAAGTGATTATTTTGTCTTAAACTTTTAGTTGCATGCTCTCATGATTGTAATTCAATGACTTTTGAATTCATTTTACTTGAACTGTTGAGCAAACAAATTTATTTTTTCACCCAATTAGGCATATGGATTAGTGCACTTCTATGAATTTGTGTGAGAAGAGAATCACTTAAATTATATGTTATAGAAGGTTTCAAATAGTGTATATTATGATGTTAAATCTGCAGTTTTAAATAAATATTGTGCTGTGGTGAGTTGTATAAGCTAGTGAAGAGTTTTGATAAAATTTACTGATGGTTTTCGCACGTCTTTGCTTCAGGAAAACAAAAAAAAAAAAAAAAAAAAAAACCCTTCAATTGCAGCAATCTTTTTGAGTCTCATTTCATTATTGAAAACATTGTTTCTTTGCCTTTGCCAAGTAGAGCTTAGCAACATGTATTGTCCTTGGTCTGCTACTGCATATTATTGCACTTTCTTGTTTATCAAGGAATCACATGAATAACATCATTTTGGTTGTATGGTACAAACATGTCTCATCTTGTTCCTATAATATTGATTTAGACCGATTAAAACTACAATAGCAATCTCAGCAAAGCCTTTTTCTTTGATCTAGTTTCACTTGTTTTCCATTAAACGTCTAACTTTATTTGCATGCTATAGAAAATTCCTGAAAAGTTTGTAAGGATATTTGGGGATGAACTTTCTACTGTAGCAACAGCAACACTTACAGTTCCAAATGGTCGAGTTTGGCAAGTGAGCTTGTTAAAAGATGGGAGAAAGATTTGGTTTAATGATGGTTGGCATGACTTTGTACAACACAATTCAATCAGTGCTGGGTACTTCTTGGTTTTCAAATATAGAAAAAATACAAACTTTAAAGTTCTTATCTTTGATATGACTGCTTGCGAGATACAATGCCCCAACAATGGTAAAGAACCAGAGAATGACAAGCAGAACTCATTGCACCAGGATGAAACTGAGGAAGAAGATTCTTTTGAGATAATGGACTTCGCAACTCCAAACCCAACTGTTGACTCCCTGAAGAACAAAGCTTCTGCTAAATGTCCAAGCACGATGCCATCACATCTGAATCAGGCTAAGACTCCTTTCTGTTTTGCTTCTGTGACTCCAAAATTTAAGTGTGGCTGTGAGCCGCAAAACAAGAGGCCTAAATCGGAAGAACCAGCAGAATCACATACAGCAAATACTGAAGGTATTGACTTAAAGCGCAAGAAAACTGAGTCTAAATTTGGAACGCATTCTTCGGATGAAGCAACAGATATGGGTAAAGTTTGTTCTCTTTTCCTTTGTGGCTGGTCTGTGGCTTGGTCTTTAGTAAAATTTATATTTTTATAAGCCTAATTTCCTTGATTGCAGATGAAGATGAGTTCATGGATTTACTTGAAGAAATGGGAATATGTGTTAATCAGAGATTTAGAAGTCTTGCAGCTGAAGAAAGAGACAGAGCAATTGCTGCTGCCAGATTGTTAAAGCCTAAAAATCCTTCATTCATGGTCATCTCACGGTCTCTTGACATTAGTCTTCATCGTGTGGTAAGTTTCTTTAATATGATCATGAAGTTTTTCACATCAAATTTTTTAGCTTAATGTTAACATTTTTGCTAGTGCAGTATGTGCCTGCCAATTTTTCTCACAGGTATATAAGTAGGGATGACAAGGTTATCAAAGTACTGGATTCTGATGGAAGAAAGTGGTCCATGGCACTGGCTTGGGCACCTCAATGTTTTATAACAAAATTGGGAAATTTTGCAAAGAAGTTGGATGATGGAGATATCTGTGTCTTTGAGCTTATTAAAAGGAACACACTAAAAGTTTCAGTGTTGAAGACTGAAAAGTGAGCTGTAGTGATTTTAAGTTTCAAGATTTAAAGTTCTAAAATCTTTGTCAGTTATCGGTTTCTTCTTAAACTTTTGTTTACTAATGTGATCATTTTCAAGACAGTTCAATGGCAAATTAAGTATGTTGATAATATGTTGCCATTGTAATGCAATGAGTCTGTTTTCTATGTTCTAATTAAATGGAAATGTTTGTCATCTTTTTCATTTTTCTTTATATTATTTTTTCTGTGGAGATGAAATCTAGGAATGCAATCATGTGAGCATTTCTTTTGTCAATTTTCATTTCTTTTGGAATATATTATCCACCATTATTTGGTTGATTGGAGAGGATGCATATGTAAATTTTTGTCTGAAGTTTCGGGCAATAACGTTCTTTTTTTGCTCTACATTCCCTGCATGTTTGTGACATGAAAAGTTATGTGCTAATTGTGAAGTCAGTGGTGGTATCAATCTGTGATACAAGATCACAAAGTATGAAAATTGAATGTAAGGTCTATGAATCATCAAAACTGACACCATTTTTTGACTTACAAGAGCAAAACTCTAATGAAAAACCATATTTATCACGTCCTAATGTTTTATTAAGCAAGTGCACTAAACACTGATTACTTCAAGTGAAAAGGAAAGAACGCATTCAGTATCAATTTATGAGATATGTGAAAATGTAAGCAAACCAATAAATGAAAGCGAAATTTTATGAGTTTAGGCCTGAATGAGTAGTCAACTTAGACCTTGGAACTTAAGTATGAAAATTTGTAGTCAGAAATTCTAAGTTAGAATTCAATTGCAATTTAATGTGCTAGCTCTGTTGATCAACCAAATCTTACCTACCTTCCTGCACTTCAAAGCTGAAACAAATACCAAAGCATGAATGACAAGTGAAAAGTTCATGGTGTGTTAATAAATGAACTTGACCATTTTCTGACATAAAATTTGCCTATATCTTCACACAATGATGCCACTTTCCTTGTGTCAGAAGCACTCAACAGTTTGTCTTGAATTTGCTCAGACTGTGAATCAGAACTTAGAGTTTCTCTGAAAGCATAAACACCGTCTGAATTTCTCTGGGAACTACTTAACAAATGGCTTCCAGGAAGATGGTACTATCCTCACGTTTTTTCAAGGTTATCCTTAAGTCCACACTTGAAGACAAGAAACTGGTGATCTTCATAACTTTTCATAAACGTTCTTTCTTTTCAAGATGCTACTGGTTAAAGAAACATAAATATTATATCTTGGGGTCTGTAGCTATAGGAATATGCTTTTATTTGCATGCATTTTGAATGCTAATTGTCGTAGCGATGGCTCTATATGATCTGTTAAACAGGTTCTGTCATTTAAACATGTATCACTTAAACACGTATAAGGCTTTTAATTTCCTATGAAAAACTAAGAAATGACTATTTCGTGTTAAATTTTTGAGCAAAATTTTATGTTTTAACACCATTAGCACGTGATTAGGCTCATTTCTATGTGAGAAGAGACTCACTTGATTAATAGAGTAGAGAGATGGTCTTGATTCTATCGAACGGCAAGCTGTGATGTTTGATCTTCTTTTTAGTATTGATTTACTAATGAGTTTGCATGTCATGGTGAAGTGTTTTGATGAAATCCACATATGCTTTTGCATGCCTTGGTTTTACAAACTAGCCTTTTGTGTAAATCAATTTTCATTCTCTTTCCATTATTAAAAGCACTTCATATGTAATGCTTCATAAAACAAATTGTTTTTGGTGTGCTATCTAATGAAAATGATACAAAAGTGTTGTTCTTTTTTATCTAGTAATTACATGAAAATCATCAACTTCGTTGTGTGGTGCAAGCAGGTCTCTTATTGCTATCTAATGAAAATTATACAATAGTGTTGTTCTGTTTTATCTAGTAATTACATGAAAATCATCGACTTTGTTGCGTGCTGCAAGCATGTCTCTTCTTGCTTTTTCAACATTGACATGGACTAACAAAATTTGCAATTGCATTGTCATCAAGACTTGTCTTTGATCTATTGATTTCCGATAGATGCCTGACTTTGGTTTCATACTACAGATGATCCCAGAAAAATTTGTAAGAATATTTGGGGATGAACTCTCTGCTGTCGCGACACTCACAATGTCTAATGGTCTAGTTTGGCGAGTGGGGTTGACAAAAGATGAGAGAAATATTTTGTTTGATGATGGTTGGCATGACTTTGTGCAATATCATTCAATAAATGTCGGATACTTTTTGGTTTTCAAATATAAGAAGAATTCAAATTTCAATGTTCTTATCTTTGATCCGACTGCTTGTGAGATACAATGCCCCTATAGTGAAGACACTGACGAGATAATGCATTTCAGGACTCCAAAACCACCTTCAAACTCCTTGAAAAGCAAGGCTTTTGATAAATGTCCAAGATCATCTAGCAAAGTGCAACCTCAGCCATCACAACAGAATCCGGCTAAGCCTTCACCAAAACTTAAGTGTGGCTATGACAAGAGACGTAAAATGGAAGAACCGGAGGAGAAAAATAAACCAACTGCTGATGGTAAGGACATTAAGCTTAAAAGAACTGCATACAAAGTTGGGGCACATTCTTTGGATAAAGGGAATAAAAAAACCGAATTTGGTAACCTCTTTTTATTCTTTTCTACCTGTTCTATGATCCAGTCTTTCAACAAAATTTATAGTTATCTAAATCTTATTCTCTTGATTGCAGATAAAGATAAAGATGAGATGCTGATTTTACTTGAAGACATGGGAATATGCGTTAATAAGAACTTTGGAAGCATTGCAGCTGAAGAAAAAGATGGAGCAATTGCTGCTGCCAGATTGTTCAAGCCTAAAAATCCTTCTTTCATGCTTATATTGCGGTCCTCTGACATTCATAACCATCATTTTGTAAGTTATTCATTAACGTGCTATCAAATTTTGTCAGATCAACAGCCTTACACATGCTTAATTAGTTGTCGTCATGTTTGCTTGTGCAGTATGTGCCAGCTGAGTTTGCTCATAGGTATTTCAGTAGCCCCAGATGTCTCAAAATGTTGGATTCTGAGGGAAGAAAGTGGCCTGTTGAAATCTCATGGTCCCCTCTATGTTATATAACAAGGTTGGGAGGATTTTCAAAGAAGTTGGATGAAGGTGATATCTGTGTCTTTGAGCTTATTAGCCAGAAGAAACTGAAAATTTCAGTACTAAAGCCTCGAAAGAGCGAACCCTAGTGACTGAAGTCAGTACTTAAAGGTCCAAAATCTTGGTCAGGTGGTGGTTACTTCTCAAGAGTACACATTGTAGTAGTTTAATATCTTAGCTAGCTAACTATATAGATTTTGTTTCTATGGATTGGTAGGACTTTCAACTTATGCTTTTGTATGCAGCCTGTTGTATCTTGAAGCCATCAAATATGATATATTTAATGCTAGAGGATTCGCGCCACAGGTGACTAAAAAGCTTTGGACATTTTGATTTAAAAGTGACGGCATTTCAAGTCATGGGGTGCTGGCAATGTGGTGGAAAATTGAGTAACTTTCAATGAGTCATTGGTAGTATATTTTTAAGTTATTGATGTAGTCCATGGAATATTGTAACATAGTTAAATGAGATGTTTTCATTCATGAGGGGCTGGATACATCACTAATGGTTGACAGCAAAGATCATTAAATTGCATTTAATTCATCAATGCAATGCAAATCCAATGTGTAACAGCTACTCTAATAACTTTATGGTGTTGGTATAATCTGATTTATTGACTCAAATCAGATTAAAAGTTGACCAAAGATCACCTGTTTATGGTTTCAACTTGAGTGCAATGTCAAAAATAAAAAACGATAGGATTTTCTCTTGTAAACAAATTGGTTTTTAGCAGCAGAGCAGGACCATATGCATCGACAACAATGGCAGGGACACCACACTTCTTCAAGGTTCTTCTACCCCAAACACTCATAGACAAACCCAACCCAACCATTTTTTGTTGAGTCAGATTGGGTTAAATCTTAAAAAAAGTTGGGATGAGTTCAGTTAGATTGGGTTGAAAATTATATTAGATTGAGTTATGTTGAAAATTTTTCAACTCAATCTAACCTGATAAATACCCACCCCTATGGCTTATGAAACATTATAATACAAAATTAAAAGTGGATAACAGTAATACTAACCGTCCACGTGGATGGCTTCTTTTAACACTTAGTCTCTGTATGAGTCTTGACATTAAAAAATAAGTCTATTCATCAACTCAAAACCGAGCCTATCTCAATGCATTATAATTTTTCACAAAAGGGTATTACTAAAATGTGGAGTCAACCTCACACTCACACTCCAAGCAAGACAAGTGTGCATTTTGGACCACAACTAGTACAAAAACAGAGTCCTATCAGCTTCAAAGCAGAGAGCAGCAAAACAGAAGCAGCACTTACCGGATATGGTAAGCATATCAGCATTGTACAGACTATATCAAACTTTTCTCAGTCTCTGTTGACCACCAGATAAACATTAGACCAGTTGGCTTCTCTCATTGTCTATCTATAAAAACAAGCTTCAAAATAGGGAGTCAAAGCAAAAGCAAGATTGCTTGAAATGATGAGGACTTTCTCCATTTGACACATAAAAAAGCGACCAGTCTACCAATGTAATAGGACCACGCAATTCAGTTACACAAAAATGGCAGCATCAACTTTTACAACACCCCAAAACACAACAAAGTGATTTTAGAATCTTGCTTTAAGACCCCAGAACCTTAAACAGAGAAAGTGTTTTCACTTCCCTAAGTGCTCAAAACTGAAGTGTTTTTTCTATGAATCCAAGGAGAGCAATGGAGAATGAATCCAACAAGAGGTACCCTGACTTCTTTAAAGTGTGCTCGCGACTCTCATAGATTGGTAACTAAGCTCTCTTTTGTGCTGTTTTTTCATTGATTTGGGTTGTGTTTTTGGCTTTTTCAAGTTTTCAAGTTCTAGCTTTTTTGTGGAGGTTTGGCATGTTTCATGATGAACATTCTTGGTTTCAATTTTGTTTCATGTTTGATTTTATGAAAGTTTGATGCGTGACTCTTCTGTGATCAATGAGTTGCAAATATGAGTGTAACAGTGAGCATATTTGTTGGCTTTGTAGGTTAGATTTGCTTGGTTGAATGAATTTTATTTATGTATTCAAAGTTTTTTTGAAATTGACATCTGACTTCTGAGGATGTGTTTGTGTGAATAAGTGCATTGTAGTACTTAACTTTAAGGCAATTTGTTGTGCTTGGTTCTACACAAAACAAAAAGAAAATCTTTAACTAATATTATATTTCCAGGACCTTAAAGAAGAGAAATAATAATAATAATAATTCTAAAATTATGAATTCGTAACATAGTTTTATAAATATGTTTAGAAACCAGTTAGAGAGAAAATAGCCAAAGCGGAGTTGCTTAGCCTGAAAGAAGTCTTGCAACAATGTACTTGTATGTAGCTTTCGGTAATGACCAGCAAACAAGCCTGAACCAACAAAAATGTGGATGAATCCCTGGATTCACCTTAGCTAGATGTTAACAAGGCTCTTTGAGGCATGACAGGATGAGTCGAAAACCAGAATTTAAAGAAAATAACAACACCATGAACTAGAGAACAGTAGTTGAATACTGCTGGAAGCTGCCATTTCTAATTATGAATAATTACAGAAACTGATGAATGCAGCCGATAATCAACAGCTGCCTGGCATTAGAAAAGACTGGAGTATCTAATCTTATAAATTCAGCCTAATATTCGTAAAATGTTATTAATTAAAAACTGTGAGAGAGAGAGAAAGATGGTCTATTCATCAAAGTGGTAATTCACTCTTTTTGTTTCTGTTTTCCTCAAGTGGCTTCTTGTGTGGCTTTATTTATTGATAAGTGTTTATTGTCTGTTTCATGTTTGCAAGCTATTAAGCTAAAGTGATTTGGAAGAAGCAACTGGTTTTTGTATACCTCTCTGCAACAACAACAAGAAGTTTGGTGTTAGAAGTCTATGGAGATGGCAGAGACACCCCAACATTTTTTCAAGGTCATTCTTGCTTCTACTCTTGAAGACAAGAAACTGGTACACCCCACAACTTCTCTTTCTGATTTTTCAAGCTTTGCGTTGCTTGAGTTCTGCATTGCTGTCCAAATTTGGCATTGTTTCAAGTTTGGAACTTTGCTTGTGATTTACGATGGATTTTGCTTGTAATATGGAAGTTTGGTGCTTTACTCTTTTGTGATCAATGAGTAGTAAAAATGAGTGACGAAAGTGGCTAAAGTTCTTAGCATTGTCTTTGTTAAATGAAGCTGATTTATGAGTTTGAAGTAGTGATGAAATTGACAAATGGGGTATTAGTTTGTGTGAAATGTACTACTTGTCAACTTTTAAATGGTCTCTTGCAGTTCCTTTATAACAAAATAGAAATGATAATCTCTAATATTCTGTATTCTGAACTTGGAAATCAGAATATGCTTTGAAACCAAATAGATTTAAGAAAGCTATAGCAGACTAATTTAGCCGAGAGAAGTCTTGTAGCAACATAAATAATACTGATGAAAGCAAAGAGATCCATCCGAATAACACCATCAAAATCTAGAATTATATTGTAGAAATAGCTCCCAAACACCGTATATGTATGTAGATTTAAATGCTACACTATGTTCTGCTCCTAATGATGAATTTGTGTGAAAAGAAAGTAACTTTTATGATATGGCAGAGGTGATATTTGATAGCCTTTTTATGATGTATGGATTCTATTTATTATAAATGTTAATAAGTGAAATAGAATGAGCTAGTGAGTTTTCTGTCTTCTAATGAAACATATGACTGTAAAGTCATAGAATTGTTTGACGTTCACTTCTCTACGAAGTAGATTGTCTAACATAATTTGTATAACTACAGAGGATTCCAGAGAAGTTTGTGAGGAAATTCAGGGATGAACTTTCAGTTTTTGCTACGCTCACCATTCCTAATGGTCGAGTTTGGCAAGTGGGGTTATCCTCAGAGGGGAACAAGATTTGGTTTCTTGATGGTTGGAATGATTTCGTAGAATATCATTCAATTCGTGCTGGATACTTCTTGGTATTCAAGTACGAAAAGAATTCAAAATTTCATGTTCTCATCTTTGATACGACTGCTTGTGAGGTTCAGTATCCCTACAAATTTAAAGAGCCTAAAGATGAGCAGAATTCGATTCCCCACCACGAAATTGAGAATGAAGATTATAGGCAAATAAGTGGTTTTGCTAATAGGAATCACAGGGGTGCTGCTAATCTTGACAATTCAAGATTGAAACATGAATGTGAAAATGAGATGCGGAGCAAGAAGCGTAAATGGGAAGAGTTGGTGCAGATAAAAGAGATGAACCATGTGACTGAATTAAAGCCAGGCCGATCTGAAAGGGGTAAACCATGCAGTTCACAAGGAAATTTGCATCATAGGAAGAATTTGAACAGAAATGCTGAAATTTTGTATGCACCAAGTCCATTAGCTCAAGACAGGGACTTTAAGGTTAAAAAGACCATATTGAAGACAACCGCTTACAATGGGGAAGACACACACTCAACTCAAAACAAAGGTAATGAGCGTGAGCTTAAAAAATCTATGCATCACGATCTTTGTTCTCATAGATCCTTTTTTATAGTGACTGAAAAATTATTTATTTTTTCATCCAATAACAAAATTGCAGATGAGAAAGAGTTATTGGCGTTACTTGCAAGCAAAGGAATCGCTTTTAGTGAAAATTATAGAGTTTCATCAGCCGAAGAAAGAGAAAGAATTTTCAATATTGCAAAATCTTTGAAGCCTAAGTATCCTTCTTTTATGATTTTCCTCCGGCAAAGTCATATTTCGAGCGATCGTGTGGTAAGCTTTCCAAATAAATGTGACCAACAGATTTTCATATTAGCATTTGTTATATGATTTGTGGCGTTTGTTTCTGCTTATGCAGTTTTTTCCAGCTAAATTTGTTGCCAAGTATTTGACTCAAGGTGCCAAACGTACCATTATACAAGTTTCAGATGGAAGAGAGTGGCCTGTTCGAATTGGTTGGAAGAAAACTTCATGTCATACACAAAAGGGGTGGAAGGCATTTATAACTGAGATGAAACTAAAGGCAGATGACATCTGTGTGTTTGAGCTAATCAGGATGGAGGACTTACAGCTGAAAGTTTCAGTGTTTTAGGGTCTGAAAGATAACATATTAGGATGCTCTTTAGTCACTAAGTATGAAACGAGTAACCAATCTCTTATCTTGTATATCGGTTTCGTCTGAAACTTTTGTTCACTTATATGATACTGTTTAGTATCTTCTATTGGCAATAGGTAGGACATATAATATGCAAATCATGATTTACATTTAAGAGTACCTATATGATCTGATCTTGTATGTGGATTGGTTCAACATATGTCTTCATTTACTAGCTTTTGCTAGAGATGTAATACTTGAAATCTTCTCTGTGCTAGTGGTTTAAGAAGGCGGGCACAATCTAGCATGATTATTATGACATGATAGATTATGATCCATCTGAAGTCAAGTGATAATATTGTAGCTTTGAATTTTGAATCAAAAAAGCAGCATTCCAAGTCATGGCGAGGCTACAGTAATAAAATCTAGGCTTCTAGTGAAAATTATCTTTAATTTGGCACCCACTAAATGGTTGGTATTAATTTGCGGCTATTAGAAGGCAAATATAAGTGCTTAGGATATTTGTGTATTGTGTTTTTGATCTGTCAATTGCAATTTGAAAATGATCATCACCTATCAATTTCTTGTTAAATATTTGTTTAATTATTATCATGGTCCCTTTTAAAAGGTTAATTCAATGATGAAAGATGTTGACTATCAGCAACAACCTTTGCATGGCAATTATTTTTTTAAAAAAAAGAGCAGCATTTCAAGCTATAGTGACAAAAGTGAAAATAGTCTTTTAAGTTGTGTGTTCATCTAAAATTAAGTTTCATTGTCTTGTAAAATTATAAAATTTTTGCAACATTTGCATAAACGGTATTACAATTACATATGCCCCTAATACACTTGAAATTAGTTTCACTTTGTGGTTGTTGGTAATAAATTCTCATATCAAAACACTTCGGTTCAAAATTCACTATGGCAACTTATTTTTGATCTATTGATTCATTTTTTGTACATAATTCAAGACAATAACAACAATACGAATGTGCATTTGGGACCACAAGTAGTGGTACGAGCAAAGGAGAAGCAGTACTTTTAGGAAATATTCAGAATATCTCTGATGTACAAACCATATCAAACTACTCTCAGTCTTTGTCCTGAAACTAATATACAACTATGAGAGACACGTTTCATTTAAAGTTTTAGGGGCTGTAGCTCTATGAAAGATGTTGACTATCAACAACAACCTTTGCATGGTAATGATTTTGAATCAAAAGAGCAGTATTTCAAGTTATAATGAGAAAAATGAAAATGATCTTTTGAGTTGTGTGTTCATCTAAAATTAAATTTCATAATCTTGTAAAATTATAAAATTCTTGCAACATTTGCATAAACGATATTACAATTGCAAATACCCCTAATGCGCATGAAATTAGTTTCATTTTACGGTTGTTGGTAATAAATTCTCATACAAAACACTACGGTTCAAAATTCACTATAACAACATATTTTTGATTTGTTGATTCATTTTTAGTACATAATTCTAGATACCAACAACAATACAAGTGTGCATTTGGGAGCATAAGTAGCGGTTCGAGCAAAGGAGAAGCAATACTTACAGGAAATGATCAGAATATCTCCAATGTAAAAACCATATCAAATTGCTCTCAGTCTTTGTCCTGAAACCAACATAAAACCACAAGAGATGTGTTTCATATAAAGTTTTATGGGCTGTAGCTCTATGAAAGATGTTGACTATCAGCAACAACCTTTGCATGGTAATGATTTTGAATGAAAAGAGCAGTATTTCAAGTTATAGTGAGAAAAATAAAAATGATCTATTGAGTCAAGTGTTCTTCTAAAATTAAGTTTCATTGTCTTGCAAAATTATAAAATTTTTGCAACAATTGCATAAATGATATTACAGTTACAGATACCCTTTATACGCTTGAAATTAGTTTCATTTTGTGATTGTTGGTAATAAATTCTCATATAAAACATTTCGGTTCAAAATTCACTATAGCAACTAATTTTTGATCTGTTGATTCATTTTTTGCACATAATTCTAGACACCAACAACAATACATGTGTGCATTTGGGACCATAAGTAGTGGTACGAGCAAAGGATACGTAGTAGTTGCAGGAAATGATCAGAATATCTCCAATGTACAAACGATATCAAACTGCTATCAATCTTTGTCCTGATACCAATAGCTCTAAGAAAGATGTTAACTATCAGCAACAACATTTTCATGGTAATGATTTTGAATAAAAAGAGTAATATTTCAAGTTATAGTGAGAAAAGTGAAAATAATCTTTTGAGTTGCATGTTCATTTAAAATAAAGTTTCAGTGTCTTGCAAAATTATAAAATATTTGCAACACTTGCATAATAGATATTATAGTTACAGATCACTTACATTTGATATGACTTGGGATCACACATCAATGGTACTGTATGTAGTTGCTAATGGTACTATTATTTTCCTTGTAATAGGCTAGATGTCTCAGAATCTGTCAACTTTGCTTAACTATCTTTTTAAACAATATCCTCAACAAGGAAGTATGGACCCTTCTAAAAATGAATTACAAGTTTATTGCACCAAGAGGTGATCATAATTTGAGAAATAAACACACTTGGCAAGTGGTTTCTTTTAAGGGTCCAGATGGGTTCACAGAACCGCAACTATAGATGATAACCCAAATAAGTGGTCAAATATTTTCTTGGCCCATATCAAAAGGAGCTCATTCATGTAATCTGCTTTCAGCCAACCATCCTCTCCTTACCTTATCCAGAGTCTCCCATACAAATTTTCATCTCTCTTCCACCATGCCCATCGTGTCTGTAACTCCACATCCTTAACAAGAAACACACAAAACAGGTAAAGTACAAACCACCCTTTTCTCTCCTCGAAACATCACAACCACCCCATCGACATATCACTCATCTCTTTGCTTTCTTTGACTTGTTTTTGGTTGTGGGTGCAGATAAACAATGGCAACAGCCTCAGCCACACTATCTCCAGCAACATTCAAGGCAGTCACAGCGAGAGTTGGTGGCCCAAGCAAGGCAAGAAAAACCATGAAAGTGAAGTACATATCAGGGCTCAACTCATATGGTGGACTAAAGGCAGAGAATGCTGTGACCTCACTTGGCGTGCCTGTATGCACAGAGAGGTCATTTGCAAAGATTGTGAGCTCCCTCTCAAAAGGAAGAAAAGGGGGTGGTGCATTGTCATCCACGTGCAATGAAGCCAGTGAGATTTTCAAGATTGCAGCAATCATGAATGGACTTGTTCTTATTGGAGTTGCTGTTGGGTTTGTTCTTCTCCGAATTGAAGCATCTCTTGAGGAATCTGAGTGAGCATTTCAGTTACTAAGTTTATGTATTTATGTATGTATTTTATTCTTTGTATGGTTGCTACAAATTTTCTCTATTTGATGTAGAACTTGATTGATTATTTTGGTTACTTGAAACAAAATAGCAAAACTGAGTTTCAATTCAAGACTTAAGATATGAGATTGAAATGAAATCACTCTTATCAGTAGATAATTTGGGATCAAAAGCCTAATGGAGTGAAAAATTAAAACTATGAGACATTGTAGTCCTACTACTTGCAGAGCCTTGACTAGTGGTAGCCTGGTGGGCACTAACCTGAACAACTTGGCCAACCTGACACAATCCTTGTTTGGTTGGTTGTGTTAGTTTCGAGATTGAATTGGTTTCAGTTTTTTTGCTTTTGTCTTTTTCTTTTTCTTTTTTTTTTTTTTTTGGGTTTTGGGTTTTGGAAAGAAGGGTTCGTTTGAGTTAATAAAATGTAATTGGACCAAAGAGTGGTGATGTACTCATTTGAATTATGTGTTTCTCTGAACTTTATATTTGAGCACAATGCATCAATTTAGATGGCTACCCTTCCCATCAGTTAGAATCTCTGGTTGGTTGAAAGGTGGTTATTAATAACAATCTAAATATTGTTATTGATAAGTAAGATTACTCAATTAATTAAGTAGTTAAATTTTTTTATTATTATTATTATTGAAGTAGTCATACCTTATTATTATTATCTATCTACTTCGTATTTTTACTAATATATATATACCAAAAGAAACAGTATGATTGGTGATATATGGGGGTGTGTTTGTAATAAATAATTAAAAAAAGGAAATCAATAAAGCATACATTCGAAAAACATTTTGCATTAGAAATATAAGTTTACATGTAATTTTTAAGTTTACATTAGAAAATTGAGTTTAGAGGTAATTTTTGAGGGGTACAAATACGTCACTCTCAAACAAAACCTGATGAACCTTACAAACCTAATATAAAGAAATAAATAAAAATATGATGTTAATTACATTCCCCTACTTTTTTCATTTAATATAAAAAAATAAGGTCACAAACCACAAGACAAGCTCACAAGTTGTAGGATGTAGTAGTGCACGACTAGGAATGCCAATTAGATCAAATAAGGATGAAGCTAGGTTTGCTCGTCCATATTCCTATATTACTTTTTCCATCTTCACCCAAATTCCCATTTATAAAAAAATTGGGTACGAAAAATTTGGGGGTGAATTTTAACATCTCCATCCTTGTTCTTTGTACTTATCATTTTACAACTAATTTCATTTGAAGATTTTATTTCATTCTCCATACTTTATTCTTTAAAAAGAATTTGATGATTAAGATTAGTATTTAGAAGAAAAATTATATCATATTTTAATTAATAATTTGTGGATCTATTTGCAAAATATTTGTTTTTTTAGTAATTTTATTCAAGGATAATATTAGATTTTTCTTTTTTGGTTGCAAAAAAATGTTAGTTTGGGGTGTACGTATAGTTTTTAGGGGTGCAAATATCGCTACCTTATTAGCAATCAAAACAAAAAGGAGGCTTGCTGTAGATAGGCCGAGCCTGACCCAACTCTCTTGCAGGCCCAAATCATCTTATCACCTGACAAAAAGTTTAAATTTTTTTTTAAAAAATATAGCGTTGTTAAAAAAGTATATGTTTGTATAATTAAAACGAGGAAACGAACAAAACGTTCCCTTCACCATTGACAGTTAGGGATGGCATTCCATTACCATTCCATCCCCAGTTCATAAAAATCTCTAAAATTTTTAAAATCTTCCTCCAAACGAGAAATCTGGATACTCAGGGATGTTTTGACATCTTTGGTTACAAAACTTGCAAATTTTAGCTTACAAATCGTGAGTTGTAGATTGTAGGTTGAAGTCACAATTTGAAGATCATAGGTTATTCATTCTTGTTACTCAGTTAAGAAACCATGTGATAACTACAAAAGAAATACTGAAGTAGCATGCATGGTTGAGTGGAAGTTGAGTTCGATGTATAACTCATCCATGACAAAAGAACAAAAAACATAAAGATATTTTGTCTATAACTTGTTACTTACCACAGGGTAAGTGATATTGCAATGATAACGTAAGTAATTCTAAATTTGTTAACCAGTAGGCAGCAAAACGATGACACTTTTTTCTGCAACAAAACTAGTATTATGATTTGAGCATAAAAAATATCAAGTAGACAACACGCATTACAATGATTTGGAGTGAGTAGTTGTAAAAACTCTTTAATTCTTACTCTCATAAAAGAATTAGGTTACAAGTCATTTGACGCGGTAGTTAAATACATCTGCTTTTTTTTACAAAGTAAGGTTGTGGTTCAACAACTAGCAATGTCCACCATGTGCACAATTTCAGTCTGGCCCATATATTGTAAGTAAATTACGCTAAGTTAAGTTAGCAGACAGTTTTCTCACTTCGGTATGAATCTCTCTCTTCTATCCGGTTGGAAGTAGAGTTAAAATAAGGTTGCATTCCAAGTTGTTCCTTAGTGTTTTGATCTTTGAGGTTTCCTGCTTTTGTAATAGGTATTTGTAAAGATAAATAAATAAAGTTGCAAATTTGGATGTAACAAAAGGATCATTTTATGTTAAATGCAAATTTTGATTTTTCTAAATTGCTACAATTTTATTGTAATTTTCAGGGAGACAAAAATACCGTGTTATAATATAGTTTGTTGGTAAGTAACCAACTTGTAAAACACAAACATACCGTATATATTATATGAGTAATGCTAAATTTCTCAAAAAATTTTACTCAAATGATGTGACATGTGAATTATCAAAATTTTATAAATCATTGGATAATGTAATAATTAATAGGATCTTAATAATTCACATGTCATATCATTTAAGTATAATTATGGTAAAATTTTTTAGAATCTAACATTACTCATATTATATATCCAATTTAAAAACTATTATTTACCTTGGAACTAAAGATAACTAAAATAGAAGATAACGAATAAAATGCTTTCGTCTTTAGATATACCGATGTCCTTTTTTTGAAAAAGTTTTTTTGAAATAGGCGTACGAATGTCCTAATACAAATAAATTTTTGAAGGTGTTCACTCACAATGACTTCACTTCATATTGATCTTGCACCCGCCACAAATGTGACCAATTACTTGTAAAATGAAATTAGTGATCCATTTAATCAATGTCTCGATATTATACAAGATCTCTATGTATAATTATTGAGTAGTTATGATCGCTCATATAGTTTGATGGTAACCACAAAGTGGAACTACCGAGTTTATATTCTTTTAGGACAAATTGTACAAATCTATACATATTCTATAGAAAAGACATGTCATTAGTCAACATATGGAATGCTCTTACAATGCAATGACTAGGCGCTTTTATTATCATCTATGGTAGTCTAATGATATCTTTATATTATTGCTCAACTTTATTGAAATATAAGAGTAGTTGATTCAAAGGATCCGGTCCACCACGTCCACATGTTTCCATCTCTAGGACAATTGACTCTCTAAGCGCCTCCCAACCGATGATTTCTTTTTTCTCTATGATTAGACTTTTGCAGAGTCCCTCTTCAGAGGTGTATTTAACCTAGAACTTTTAAAAAAATAAGTGGGGATCACTATTCATGAAAACATAACATTCACTAATATCTTTAGTTACATTAACACAAGTTATCATTAGTCAACATATGGAATGCCCTTGCAAAGCATTGATTAAACGTTTTTATTATCAAACTCACATTTTGACCGCAAATGCCTATACTGAAATGATGTCATCATATTATTACTCAACTCTTTACTGGAAATTACAAGAGCAGATGATTTAAAGGATAGGGTCCACCAAATGTCTCCATATCTAGGACCATTGACTCTCTAAGCCAATCCTACTATCTTTTCCTCAATAATTCGGCTTTTGCAGAATCTCTATGAAGATATGTATTTAATCTAGATTTTTAAAGGATGAATATGGATCGCTTTTCAATTTAATATATTTATTTATAATTATAGATCAATATAGTATATTTCTATTAAAAATTAAAAGATAAATATTTAAAATGTTTGCTACTTAAGAACTATAAAAAGGTACATTCACAAGGTGCTTAAGAAGTTTAGCATGCTTGATGCTAAAGTAGTGTCTACTCCAGTTGCTTCACATTTTGCATTGAGTGCAAAGCAATGCCTTTCTACCAATTTCGAGATAAAACAGATGATAAAAGTGCTATATGCAAATGTAGTTGGTCGTTTGATGTATGTCATGGCAAATCTGGGCAACAAGCATTGGCAGGCCATTAAATGGGTATTGTGGTACTTGAAAGGTATTAAGGAGTTGGGAATCATGTTTGAAGGTCTATAATGGGAAATGTATTTACATGTGCAGATGGACCAATTAGTTGGAGATCTATGCTCCAACCTACTAGTGATTTGTCTACTAACAAAGCGGAATACATGGCAATCATGGAAGCATCAAAGTAAGCAATTTGGTTGAGCGATTTGGTGAATGATATAAGAGTTAAGCAAATTATGGTGTTGCTTAAGTGTGATAGTCAAAGTGTCATTGTTTTAACAAAGAATCAAGTACGCTGACATCTAATTCCATAGAATAAGAGATTGGATTGCCTTAGGGGAAGTCTCCATTGAAAAGGTTCACATGGAAGAGAACGCATCTGATATGCTTACCAAACCGGTTACAAGAGACAAGTTTGAGCATTGCTTAAGCTTGTTAAACATTTGCTCTTGTTGATTTTTTAAGTGGTCACCTCACCACTTGAGGTGTGTTGAGACGAAAGATTTCTTGTCAAGGTGGAGGTGTATTATCTAATAATTTATAACGGTTGAAGTTTCTTTTCGACAAGGTAAAGATTATTTATGTATGTCTCAAAGTAACTTCATGTGTTATAGTATTTGGGGCAATTTTATAATTTCATGTTTGAGTGGATTTTGTTGTGATTTCATAAAATTTCTTAATATATATTATTGTATTATTGAGAGAGTTGAAAAAGTGTGTATAATTTGTGAGAGATGTGTGTTTCTCTACAAATTGGGAGCAACAAAGAAACACTAACATTTGAGAGCTTGTAAGGTTAAAACATTGAGATCTGGTGGGAGAAGATACCTTGTGAGTAGAGTTAATCTCTTGTAACCTTATTATTTTCATACTAGTGAAAATGGTGACTTCCGTGGATAGAGCTATATTGGTAAAGCATATAAAAATTTTTTGTGTTATATTGTGATTTAATTTGGTCTTAGCTTTGTTGTGTTCTTACCATTATATTTATGTTACTTGTTGTATTTGCATGGTCATTCAAACAAAATATTAGGTGTTACTAGTATTGTTATAAGTTGTCCATCTAGTGTTTGATAAAAGTTCTAAGTGAACACTAGTATATTTGATTGTTGGTCGTCGCCTTTCTCCTAAGTGAGCACTAGTGTGTTTCAGTTTTCAAAGATCAAGGTTCCATCTCCATGCTGATCTCCATTCGAAACTTAAATAACCACGAAAGAAAACAGAAAGGAACAAAAGTAAATGATAATCTATTCAAACGGATGGTGGATGGTGCAAAAGACACCCATTTTGTGCAACCTTTTGAAAATTAATAAAGATGATGGGATACCTTAAAGGAAATCGAGTTATAAAGATTAATTATTATTAACTATGTCAAAAGTCTAGACTCCAGATCATCAAGACCATGAACATTAACTTTAGAATTGAGAATTTTAATGACCTACTTCAACTGTCACTGCATCAAAAATTAATAACATTATCCTCTTCAAAAAAATAAATAAATAAATAAATATCACTAACATAATCAGCAGTGCTGCGCTCATCTTTTTGTTGTTTCATTACATCAAAAATTAATAACATTATCCTCTTAAAAATAAATAAATAAATAAACAAAAATCAATAACATTATCAGTAGTGCTGCGCTCATCTTTTTGTCGATTCACTACATCAAAAATTAATAACATTATCCTCTTTAAAAAAAAAATAAATAAATAAATAAAAATCAATAAAATTATCAGCAGTGCTGCGCTCATCCTTTTGTTGTTTCACTACATCAAAAATTAATAACATTATCCTCTTAAAAAAAAAAAAAAAAAACAAATAAATAAAAATTAATAACATTATCAGCAGTGCTGCGCTCATCTTTTTGTTGCTTAACAAGATTAGTTTTTATAGATTCAAACAAGCCAAGTCTTGCTCAGTGCAAGGTAAAATCTTGACCCTTCAAGATTGTGAGGTACACATTATATAGAATGAGGTGTATCCAATTTAATAAGTGTAGCAAATAAGATTTTACCACTTGTCCAAGAAGGGTTACCCTAAACGGAACCTTATTTCATCATGAAGCCATACAATGACAATAAAGTTGGAAGATTCCAGGAATATCACCTTTGTATTTGCAAAATTTTTGTTTGCATTTGAGTCCAATTCCACTTCAAAAAGCTGAAGTTTACAGCACCTGTAAAGGAAAATTTTATGAAGCTAGTAAAAAGGCATAGAAGAAGACAGTGAAGACTTTAGAGTTGGAAAAGCATGGAATTCTCACTTCAAGAAATGATCATAGTCTTCTTTGCATTACTTTTTGCTCTTATGTGTCTTTGTGTGACTATAAACAAGGCCAATGCGACGAAGAGAAAAGGGAGGAGGCAGCAGCCACCAGAGGCAGCAGGAGCATGGCCTATTATTGGTCATCTTCCTCTTCTTGGATCAAACCAACTGTTACATCATACCCTTGGGGCCATGGCTGATAAATATGGAAAGTCCTTCATGATCCGCCTTGGAATTCATCGAGCACTTGTGATCAATAGCCTGGAAGTTGCAAAAGAATGTTGCACAACCAATGATAAGATCTTCGCTACGCGTCCAAAGTCCTTAGCTGCAAAGATCCTGGCCTATGACCATCTTGTGATTGGCTTTACTCCTTATGGACCATATTGGCGTGACGTTAGGAAGCTAGTCACCGTTGAGCTGCTCTCAGACCACCGCCTGGAGTTGTTGAAACATGTTTTCGACACGGAAATCAACTCTTTCATAAAAGAATTGTATGCACCATGTGTCAAAAATGGACGCCTAGTTGTGGAGATGAAGGAAAAGTTTGGTGACTTGACGATGAACATCATAGTGCGAATGCTTGCCGGCAAAAGATATTATGGTAGTGATACAATTGTTGGTGAGGAATCAAGGCGATTCCAAAAAGCCATAAACGATTTATTTCGTGTAATGGGTTTGGTTTTGATCTCAGATACGGTTCCATTTCTTGGTTGGTTAGATATTGTGAAAGGCTATACAAGTAAAATGAAGAAAACGGCTAGGGAGGTGGATGATGTGCTCGAGAACTGGGTGGATGAGCATCGCCGGAGGAGACACAATGGAAACGTTAGTGATGAGGAACAGGATTTCATCCATGTAATGCTGTCAGCCATGGATGGTGGCAAGATTGTTGCTCAAGATGCCCATACTGCCGTAAAGGCCACTTGCTTGGTACATCCCTAGAAACTATAATTTAAGTATGGGAAGAGTTGCGCATCAAATAATAATTGAGAAAGAAAATTTTGTCACACTATTGTTTGATTATAGTATGGAAGATTCTCATACTACAATTAAGCAAGGGTATATACGCAGATCCGTCAAATTAAATAAGACTGACTAATATCCTTAGTTTTATATTTTTTTTAATTTAATTCATGGGCTAAAATTCGTAATTAGGAATAATTCAATTACAACTTGTGTTTATTTATTATTATATTTTTTTTTTCTGAAAATATTCCATTTTAATTTGCTGATTTATTATTTTACATATATATTTGGTGTTGTAGAGTTTTCACTAAATAACAATTTAACTATTGTATTGGTAATTGAATATTTGAAGTCCCTCAGAGGGGGGAAGGTCCCCCACCCCTCAAAAGTTTTGAATTTTTTTTTTATTATATATGAATGTTATTTTATTAAAAAGATTTAATAAGAATTAAAAATCTAAAATACTTTAGAAGAGATAAGTTTGTGGCATTGCCCACACTGGTTCCGCCCTTGACGTTACTGGTTCTATATTATTTTTGTTAATGCACATTTAAAATAATAATTAATAGCATTCCTCAAACGAAGAAACCCTCATTGTTATTTACAATACAAACGCACGCTCACCCAGGCATTTATTAAAAAAAAAAAAAAAACCCACCCAAGCCACTTTCTCCATTTGAAAATTATTACTTTCAAAATTGTTTTATCTTAAACGTCGGGAGCAGTTTGTATAATTAACCCTATTTTATATATATATATATATATATATATATATTTAAACCGACCCTAATCAGATTCTCTCCTCTACCTCACACACACTTCCAGCCTACTCTCACGGTCTCACCTTTCTATCTCACCCTCCTCTCTCATCTCACCTCACGCTGTACCATTCACCGAAACCAAATCATCATCATCACCGTTGCACAAAACCCGATCCTGACATCATCCACCCATGCTACACTGACCCCTCTCTGACTCTCTTCCACCGCTGTCTTCTTTTTTTTTTTTTTTTGTGTATTATGGTGTTTGTTGGATAAAATTCATGATTTTTTTATTGTGTTTGAGGTGATTTTCGGCCAGGTGTGGTGGTTAGGCTCGCCGAATATGGGCCAAATTAGGTTGAGTTGGACCAATAAATCCCTAACTCGGTTGAGTACTCACCTTCGGTGAGCAAGACCCTCAATCTAGGGGTTTTGGATCGATAGGGTATTGATTAGCAATTAATCGATGAAAAATAACTGTTAATCGGTGATTTTTGGAACAATATATTTATGTATTTGAAAGTGTCAACGAAATTTATATTTTTTTATGATAACTTTGTAATAATATAATTATTTTGTTACTTTACTTTTAAGCATGTTTTATAATTTTTATATATTGATAATAATTTACATTAATTAGGTTATATTTAAGAAATTTTTTTTATAGTCGATCAAATTGCATTTAGAATTTAGAAATTAGAATAAATCCTATTGTTCCAAAAAAAAAAGAAAGTCGGATTGCATTCTCTTTAATTCAATTGGACAAGATCGAATACTGATTAGAGTAAAATCAATCCTATTTACTTGTGTTTATTGCAGAGCCTTATTTTGGGTGGTAATGATACCACATTAGGCACACTGACATGGGCACTCTCTCTCCTATTAAACAACCGCCATGCACTTAACAAAGCTCAGGATGAGCTCAACCTTCATGTTGGCAAGCACCGGCAAGTGGAGGAGTCAGACATTAAGAATCTCATTTACTTACAAGCCATTGTCAAGGAAACATTGAGACTATATCCACCTGCACCACTTACAGTACGTGAGGCCATGGAGGACTGCACTGTCTCCGGATTCCACATTCCAGCCGGTACACGTCTTATCCTGAACATGTGGAAGCTGCACCGTGACCCGAGAGTTTGGTCAAGCCCTTTAGAGTTCGTTCCAGAGAGGTTCCTGAATCATGAACATGCTGATTTGGATGTTAGGGGTCTCCATTTCGAGTATCTACCGTTTGGTTCTGGTAGGAGGAAGTGTCCAGGGATCTCATTTGCACTTCAAGTGCTGCACTTGACCCTGGCAAGGCTGCTTCAGGTTTTTGAATTGGGGACTGTTTCGGACACAGTTGTTGACATGAGTGAAGCTCCGGGATTTACTGTACCCAAGGCAACACCATTGGAGGTTGTTCTAACCCCAAGGATATACCTTCCATGCTATTAAATTAGAACATATATATATATGGGACGGGATCGGGAGACATAAGTTTTGACACAAATTTTGACACGATTTGTTGACCATTGGATGAGGAGGATTTTAATGGTTTAGATTTATTCACACCACTACATACAACTTCATTTTACACTCTACATAAATGTTTTCTCTCACATTTCTCTTTATTATTACACTATCTCTCCTCTCTCCCATTAATATTAAAATCCTAATATTTAAATTATTTTTTTCTCACCCAATCCAATTATATTTAAAAACCCATCACGAAAATTAAAAAAAAAAAACTACAATTGTTTTTTTTTTAACTTGATAAATTTATTATTTAAATGATAATTTATTTTTTTAAAATAGTTTAAACCAAACAATCTTTAGTAAGAAAAACTTTTTGGTTAAGTATTTTGTGTTTTTGAAAAATAAAATTTATTTGACTTATTTTGGTTAGAAATTGTTTTTGAAATAAGATATTTTTTTTTAGTGGCAGTAAAAATTTTCTTACTAAAAATTGTTTGGTTTAAACTATTTTAAAAAATAAATCATCATTTAAATAATAAATTTATCAAGTTAAAAAAAAAAACAATTGCTGTTTTTTATTTTATTTTCTTGATGAGTTTTTAAATATAATTGGATTGGGTGAGAAAACAATAATTTAAATATTGAGATTTTAATATTAATGGGAAAGATTAGAGATAGTATAATAATGATGAGAGAGGAGAGAGATGGTGTAATACTTAATCAAAAAGTTTTTCTTACTAAAAATTACTTGGTTTAAACTATTTTAAAAAATAAATCATCATTTAAATAATAAATTTATCAAGTTAAAAAAAAAAAAAAAAAAAAACAATTGCTGTTTTTTTTTTTTAATTTTCTTGATGAGTTTTTAAATATAATTGGATTGGGTGAGAAAACAATAATTTAAATATTGGGATTTTAATATTAATGGGAAAAATTAGAGATAGTATAATAATGATGAGAAATGAGAGAGATGATGTAATAATGAAGAGAGAGGGGAAAACTAATGTAATAATGAAGAGAGAGAGAAGAGCTAATGTAATAATGAAAAGAGAGGAGAGAGAAAATATTTATGTAAAGTGTAAAATGGAGTTCTATATAGTGGTGTGAGTAAATCTAAACCATTAAAATCCTTTTCATCCAATGATCAATAAAATCGTATCAAAATTTGTGTTAAAATTTGTGTCCCCCGATCTTGCCCCTATATATATATATAGAGATATATATAAAGATAGAGTTTCTATTGTCCGTATATCTTAATTTTTAATCTATTAAGACTACCACTCAAATTCATTTATTTCATTTGAATTAAATTAGGGAGAGAAATTATTTTATAAAAAAGAATGCAATTAATAAATTTAATTATTGGTCCTAATAATTTAAAAATTAGGACACATTGACCATATAAGTTCTACATATTAGAGTTTCTATGATCAGTGTGTCCTAACTTCAAAATTGTTAGGATCACCAATCAAATTTATTTATTATATTTGAATTGAATTAGAGAAAAAAATTATTTTAAAAAGAAAATACAATTGATGAATTTGATTAGTAATTCTAACGATTTAAAAATTATGACGTATTGCATTGACTATAGAGTGTGTGTGTGCATATATATATATATATATATATATATATATAATGAATAATTGCCTCTACTAGCCGCAGGAGGCTTGCTTTGCTATAATTTTCTAAGGCAGAACATATATCACATACTACAAAATTGGTTTATGCTTGTATTCTGTAATTTCTTTTTGCAAGATCGTATTTGCGTGGATGTCACAAAAAATGGTAACTTCTTTCTACAACAAATATTTGATTTTCAAAGAAAATACATCATGCAATAGAAGTAGAACTCGCAAGCCATTTATTAGCGTCAGTTTTTATCAATGATTGAATAATCGAGTATGGTCATTTTATGTTCGTGATAATTAAACTGTGATAATAAATTGTATTTATTAAAGTGCATCCATTAAATTTTATCCAATTACATTAGACCAACACTTTCTATAAAATTGTAATTTTTTTAATACATATAAATTTATTTGAACTTTTTAAAAGTCTGAATTGAATAACAAATTTAATTCAAATGTAAATTGAATATATCTTTAATAATTCTAATAAACTCTATATCAAATATGTGGCACGTGCCGCCATAATTTATAATTTAATTAGTAAATGCTACCAAACTGTGTTTTCTACCTAACTTTAATGGATCTAATTTTATTTTTTTTAATGTTTATATTTCAAAAGTGATTAAAAAATAATAATGTGAATTTTTTTTAAAAAAAAATTATGGCTTGTCACTAGCTCCAAAATTTTGAATCATCTAATACATTATCCTCCAAAAAGTTATTCCTTTAGTTTTATTCTAATAATATATCATAAAAACATTTCACACTTAAATAAAATAGTATTTTGACTTACTATTATCGTAATTATTATTTAAAAAATAGTTTATGAAATATCACCAACATATAGATAATTTTGATTTAAAATTATTAAATTATTTGTTTTTTAGCAATTTGGATAAAATCGAATAAAATACCAAAAACTTGATACTTAAAAAGGGTATAAGTAATGAGTTATTATTTTCATATCTTTATCTTTTTAAAGAAAAAATAAAAATAAAACAACTTCATCAGACATCATAATCTTTAAACACAAAGCTTTGGATTGTTAATGTTGAGCTAAAGTTGCATTAGTCTTTGAATTAGTAGAAAATTCAAAGTTAGTTGATCCTGCTGACTCTTTTTTTTGGCAAAGAGAAATGTTTTTAGGACAAAAATTGTGATGGTGGTGGCCATGGTCCATGGGCAGCAATTCATTGTAATTTTAAAGTGTGCATGAACTGATCAACACCCATGTGGACAACAGTTCATCATAATTTTAACGTACCAACGAACTTTAACACCGTCCCCACAAACACAAAACAAGGCAGCTTTGGATGAATTATTGTTTTGCAATTGGCATGGTTTACCAAAAGCCGCTTTTGAACATACTCTGCAAAGTGAAAATAGCTTTCAAATCCCAAGAAAAGTCGGGTCCACCCAGCTTCGCTTCGAAGCGGTTCCCAAAAACGCACGAAGTTGTTTTTGAAGTTAATGAAGTTTTCATATATCCAATTTTACCCTCCTAATAACCAAAACATAAATTTCATTCATATCCTGTCTCCTTTCTTGCTCTTACTCTTTGCAGACTTTTTTAACCTTGCTCTGATGATTTTCTTTTTTCTTTTTTTCTTTTTTTCTTTTTTTTTTTTTTGTTTTTCTCAATTTCTTCTCTGCCACTTTTACATCCATATCTCCGTCAAATTTTTGGACAAATCTCAAACGAAATCCAATCAAATTCAATAGAATACAAAGAAAACAAAATTTAAAAATAAAATGAATAATCCAACCCATGCAAATTAGAAATTGAAAAGGGGAGAGTTTGGAGCTATTGAATTCACAGAAAATGAGAGAGAATTTGGTTTGATTAAGAGGTGGAGATCAAGTATTCACCATAAACTCAGAAGGGAAGAGTTAAAATCTCTCAATACATTGAGACAAATAAAGACCAGAGAGAAGAAAAACAAATTGGCGACGACAAGGTTGTGCTTGCAAGGACGTAGAGTGAATAATTGGATAAGACTTGAAGAGAGAAGAAAAAAAAATGGGAGGCGGCTGAGTTGTGATGGTAGGGACGTTGGGCGAATACTTGGATAAGAACTAAAAATTTTAGGTTTATATATCTTTAATGTTACTAAACTTTAGTACTTTAAAATTTATTTTTTATGTTCTTCAATTTAATTGTCTGTTAAATTATTGAAATAGAAATGAAATTATTACTATATAATTTGTTTTGATTAGAGTATAATGGTTATATTACAATCCAAATAGATTTTGAAATATTCATACTAAATACTCTCAAAAGTTCTTTTAATATAATTTTTTTTTTTTAAAATATAGTATCCAAGCGGTTTTTAAAAGGTTAATTGAACTTTGATTTCTTTTCTTCTATAACTAAAAGTTAAAAGTAAAAATTATGTCAAATGAGTAATATTATGTGAAAATTTCCAAAAATAATATAAGTGAGTTTTTGAACTGCAATAAAAATTAAAATAAATTTTAACATGGTTAGTTTTCATGAACTATAATTTATAAATAAAAGTAATAATTCGACACAATATACACTCGTGATGTTAAAAAAGTTTATTTTACTTTAAATTTAAAATTTAATATATTTTTAGTACTGAAAAATAAAACTTTTTCTTGTATAATACAAATTCTAAAATTAATCACTCTCACTAATTTTTCTTTCTTTTTTTAACATGCCAGTGGTGAAGCTTCCTAGAAGCCTTATAAGGACAAACACTAGTCTTCATTGTACTATAATTTCTAGCCTATAGCTGTGTACGTTTAACAATATGACCATATGTTGTATAGAAAGGAAAGAAAACGTGTTTATAGATAAGGTCACAACTCACACAAGACAAGCGTTTGGGGTGGCAGTGCAGTCGTAGGCCCCCATGGTTGCCCCCCCTTCCCCCCATTAAAAAAAAAAAACTGTTATGTATAATTTCAAACCTAGATCTGTGTACATTTAACAACGTGATTGTATCTTGTATAGAAAAGGAAAGAAAACGTGTTTATAGATGAGGTCATAACTCTCACAAGACATGCGTTTGGGGCAACAGTGCAGTTGTACAGCACCCCCCCTCCTTCTCCCCCCTCGCTGTCTCTAAAATCTATGTACATATCTTGTATAGAAAGGAAAGAAAACGTGTTTATAGATAAGATCACAACTCTCACAAGACAAGCGCTTGGGGTGATAGGAAAGAAAACGTGTTTATAGATAAGGTCACAACTCTCACAAGACAAGTGCTTGGGGTGGCAGTACAGTTGTACACCACCCCACCTCCACCCCTACCCCTCCCTCCCTCCCTCCCTCCCTCGTCGTAGGTCCAAACACAAGTGCACCTCACCTTATTAGTATAAAGTAAAATTTTCTCTCACACATGTGAGTTATCTTCTATTCAAATGTTGATAACTCCTAATAATATGAGAGTTGTATATCTGAACCGTACTATTAGTGTGCTATTAACTTGATCCTGATTATCTTCTGGACCAATAAAAAATAAAAATTAACCTGGCAAGACAAGGCTCTGTTGGAATCGATGATGACGTCCAAGACTAAACAAGGCTAATTTGTTGGTTGCCATTTTTACAGTAATTAATTATTCTGACAAGAGGAACTGAGCTGCTGATATTATATATCTCGCTTGCAATTTGGTGAGATACGCAATATCAAGATACAGGACGATCACGTATAAGGTTATTAGGTGATTTTCATGCCTCTCCTTGCTTCCGCGTCTAACTTGACAAATGACGGTATGTAAGGATACATGCATTTTCTTTTTATGTGGAAATCATGCAATTTAAATGAGGTTCATGAGGCCACCTTCGCTAGGGGTCAGATTACTGGTGCCCATTTAATATTTTACACTCTCTATTTTTCACGTGGTTGCAATTTTCATTTAAATGGGAACGTCTAAATAAAAATTGCAACCACTTGAAAAATTGAGAATATACGATGAATGTGTGAAGTTATGTTCAGAGGGGTCATACGATGCACCTGCAGAAGGTTCTGAACTTGTTTTGTATATCAAATTAATACACTATTTTTAGGGGTTTAATACGCAATACATACGTCAAATTATATTTAAAAGTGTTGTGCGATACCTACAATGTACCTTCGGAAGGTTCCTAACTTGTTATTTACATCTTTAATATATATATATATATTTATTTATTTTGAAACTATATAACTATAGATATTTATCACAGTAAAAGTGGTTCTGTGCTCTGTCTACTTATAGATACTTTTGAATATATATATATATATATATATAGTTAGATAAAATCGGGAATTGGCCTCACTTAATTGCATATTGATTTTCTTTTCTGTCTGATGGTGGAAAACCATGGAATTCTCACTTCAACTGCAAGAAATCATAGTGTTATTTGCATTTGTTTTTGCTATTATCTTTCTTTGTGTGACTATAAACACAACCAGAAGAAACAAGAGAGAAGGTAGGAAACCACCAGAGCCAGCAGGGGCATGGCCTGTTATTGGTCACCTTCCTGTTCTTGGATCAAACCAGCTGCTACATCAAACACTAGGGGAGATGGCAGATAAATATGGAAACGCCTTCATAATCCGCCTTGGAATTCATCGAGCACTTGTGATTAGTAGCTGGGAAGTGACAAAAGAATGCTTCACCACCAATGACAAGGTCTTCCCTACACGTCCCAAGTGTGTGGCTGCAAACATCATGGCCTATGACCATCTCATGCTCGGCTTTGCTTTTTATGGACCATATTGGCGTGCTGTTAGGAAGCTAGCCGACGTTGAGCTTCTCTCGAATCACCGCCTGGAGTTGATGAAACATGTCCGTGACACGGAAATCAACATTTTCATAAAAGAATTGTATGCAAAATGTGTCAAAAATGGAGGCCTTGTTGTTGCAGAAATGAAAGAAAGATTTGGGGACTTGGCAATGAATATTGTAGTGAGAATGATTGCTGGTAAGCGGTACACTGACACAAGTGGTGACGAACAATCAACGCGATGTCAAAAGTCCTTGGGCGATTTCTTTTGTCTAGTGGGTTTATTTTTGGCCTCAGATACCGTTCCATTTCTTGGTTGGTTAGATGTCTTAAAGGGTCATATAAGTAAGATGAAGAAGACGGCTAGGGACTTGGATTATGTGCTTAAAAATTGGGTGGATGAGCATCTCCGGAGGAGACTCAATCAAAACATTAGTGATGAGGGACAGGATTTCATCCATGTAATGCTGTCAGCTATTGATAATGGCAAGATTTCTGCTCATGATGCCAATACTGCTGTTAAGGGCACTTGCTTGGTATGTTCATACAAATTTTTTCCTTTTTTTTTTCTGCTCATGATGCCAATACTGCTGTTAAGGGTACTTGCTTGGTATGTTCATACAAATTTTTTCCTTTAAAATTTTATTAAAAAAAAAAAAAAGCTTAATACAAAAATTTTATTGGTCTATTCACATCATTATCATTTTAATTAGACCTATGATTACATATATAAAATGAACTTTTTTATAGATAATGGTATTTTGTTGTTTATTGTAGAGCCTTATTTTAGGTGGCAGTGATACCACAAAGGTGACATTGACGTGGGCACTCTCTCTGCTATTAAACAACCGCCATGTACTAAAAAAAGCTCAGGATGAGCTAAACCTCCATGTGGGAAAGCACCGCCAAGTGGACGAATCGGACATAAAAAATCTGATCTACTTGCAAGCCATTGTCAAGGAGACAATGAGACTATACCCTGCTGTGCCACTTTCGGCTCCACGTGAGGCCATGGAGGACTGTACTGTGGCTGGATTCAACATCCGAGCTGGCACACGCCTTTTCGTGAACCTGTGGAAGCTGCACCGTGACCCCAGAATTTGGTCTAACCCTGAAGAGTTCATGCCAGAGAGGTTCCTGAATGAGCATGCCAATTTGGATGTTAGGGGTCTGCATTTTGAGTATCTACCGTTTAGTTCTGGTAGAAGGAAGTGTCCAGGCATCTCATTTGCGCTTCAAGTGCTGCACTTGACCCTGGCAAGGCTGCTTCATGCTTTTGAATTGGGGACAATTTCGGACACGTTGGTTGATATGAGTGAAGGTCCAGGATTGACTGTCCCCAAAGCAACACCACTAGAGGTCATCCTTACTCCAAGGCTGCCATCTATGCTATTTGATTTCGAGCAATAATGCCTCTATTGCAAAACTGTATGCTGGTGTTATATTGTTCCGTTTTTAAGTTATGCAGAATATTAATTTGTGAGTTGTCAACGTTTATAGTCTAGTAGAGATCATAATTCCTACCTGTCATATAATTTAGCATTATAATTTCACATAGAACGTTTAAGCTTTATTTAGAATTATAAATAGGAGGATTTGATTTGATCATTCATTAAATGTTGGACATTATTTACAAATCCCTCTAGAGTTTTAAAATATTTTATATTTATAAATGCAATGGTCAAAATATCATCATTTCACTTTCGTTACATTTAAATATTTAAATTATTTTACCTGGATCCCCACTTTTCATATTGACAGTAAAAATCCAAACAATCAAGAAAAAATTAAAAAAAAAAAAAGAATAGAAAATGACCATAATCTCCTTAATGAACTTAATGTTGATGATCAAACCAAACCATATATCTGAATAAAGGAGATCGTTACCAAAAAATATAGATATTGTTTTCATTTGTCAAAAGACAAACTTTTAAAGAATCTTACGCCGTTTACTCTTTATTTAAATTGTCATTTGTCACCAAATCAAACAACACTTCTACTATTGAAGATTTTTCTTCATTGTCGTTATCACAGTCATCCTGCACACTCGCAAAGAATGTGATCATAAGCTACTCGTGAATATAGGGCTAATTTATTTTAACTTATCATACTTGATCGTCAACATTTATAGTCTAGTAACCAATCGATGAATTCAGATCCAAGATAAGACCAGTAAGGTGGTCAAGCAACAGCACGTCTATAAAACAACCACTCCTATCAGTATGTAGCGTGTAATAAGTAAATGAAGGCTGCATAAACAGCTCAGACTTGTCCCATTTTGTGCTACTGTGGACAGTGTGCAAGTGTCGGCAGTTGGCAGATTCTGAAAAGATTATTAACAAGTGGTTCTTTTTTTTTTAAACCTTTTTTGGATATATTTTCAGGACGACTAATTATAACGGGCCCCATCACTCTGCTAAAAATGAATGTGCTAATGCTATAAATCATTTACATATCTGTTTCTGATGATAATGGAAAACCAATGGCATTCTCACTTGAACTGCAAGAAATGGTAGTCTTGTTTGCATTTCTTTATGCGATTATCTTTGTTTGTGTGACTATAAATGCAACCAGAAGAAACAGGAGAGAAGGCAGGAAACCACCAGAGGCAGCAGGGGCATGGCCTATTATTGGTCATCTTCATCTTCTTGGACCAAACCAGCTGTTACATCAAACACTAGGGGAGATGGCAGATAAATATGGAAACGCCTTCATGATCCGCCTTGGAATTCGTCGAGCACTTGTGATTAGTAGTTGTGAAGTGACACAAGAATGTTTCACCACCAATGACAGGGTCCTCTCTACACGTCCAAAGTCGTTAGCTGCAAAGATCCTGGCCTATGACAATCTCATGCTTGGCTTTGCTCCTTATGGACCATATTGGCGTGACGTTAGGAAGCTAGCCGCCGTTGAGCTTCTCTCAAATCATCGCCTTGAGTTGCTCAAGCATGTCCGTGACACCGAAATCAACTTCTTCATAAAAGAACTGTACGCACAATGTGTCAAAAATGGAGGCCACATTGCCATAGAGATGAAGGAAAGATTTGGGGACTTGACAGCCAATATCGTAGTGAGAATGATTGCCGGAAAGCGATATTTTGCCAGTGATGATACATGTTACGATGAAGAATCACGGAGATTTCAAAAGGCCTTCCGCGATTTCTTTTATTTCATGGGGTTGTTTTTAGTCTCAGACACGGTTCCTTTTCTTGGTTGGTTAGACATCCTGAAGGGTTACATAAGTGAAATGAAGAAAACAGCTAGGGAGTTGGATTATGTGCTAGAAAAATGGGTGGAAGAACATCAACAGAGGAGACTCAATCGAAACATTAGTGATGAGGAGCAGGATTTTATCCATGTTATGTTATCAGCCGTTGATGATGACAAAATTTCTACTAAAGATGCAAATTCTGCTGTTAAGTCCACCTGCTTGGTATGTTTATGTCTCTCTAGAAATTCGGTTGCAGTAATTAGTACATACAGAGTTATGCATTTATTTATACAACAAATGACACTTAATACATATTTATTTGTGTTCATTGCAGGGTCTTATTTTAGCTGCCACTGATACCACAATGGTTACACTGACATGGGCACTCTCCCTGCTATTAAACAACCGTCATGTACTAAAAAAAGTGCAAGATGAGCTCAACCACCATGTGGGAAAGCACCGCCAAGTGGACGAATCAGACATTAAGAATCTAATTTACTTACAAGCCGTTGTCAAGGAAACATTAAGACTATACCCTGCTGTACCACTTTCAGCACCACATGAGGCCATGGAGGACTGTACTATTTCTGGATTCAACATTCCAGCCGGTACGCGAGTTGTCGTTAATCTGTGGAAGCTGCACCGTGACCCCAGAATTTGGCTGAACCCTTCAGAGTTCATACCTGAGAGGTTCCTGAATGAGCATGCCAATTTGGATGTTAAGGGTCTTCATTTTGAGTGTCTACCATTTGGTTCTGGAAGAAGGAAGTGTCCAGGGATCTCACTAGCACTTCAAGTGCTGCACTTGACCCTAGCAAGGCTGCTGCACACATTTGACCTGGGGACAGTTCTGGACACAGTGGTTGATATGAGTGAAGGTCCTGGATTAAGTGTCCCTAAGGCAACACCACTGGAAGTTACTCTTACACCAAGACTACCTGTCCTTGTTATTTGATTTTAATAAGCAAGAATAATGATTGTTTATGTTGTCACAGCCTCACAGGCTCATTGGTGATCTCAGATCTCCACTCAAGCGGCATCAGTCTAGCTAGCAGGCTATCTTATTTATAATTTCAAACATGTGAAACTGTATGTTGGTGAAATATTGTTCTCTTAGTTCATGTTTGACAAGATGTACTATGTTGCACTAGATCAGACTATGTAAGATTGTATGTAACTGCATAGAACTAGATTAGATTATGTTTTGTAGGATTCTATGATTGGTGTTGTACAAGCTATTTCCTTTTTGTAAGTGGTCGTATTGTAAATATATTATTATGTTTGATGTAAAATGGTATTGGATGTTTTTATTTGATACTTGTATTGGATTTTGTTTAACTTGAAAATCATATTGAATTTTCCGGTGTTATATTTTTTTATTAAAAATTAGTACAAACATTCTCAAAATATACATATGATATAAAAGTTAGGACGCATTAACTAAAAAAGTTATATATGTATATATATATATAGTAATACTAGGCTTCCCAAACATTTTGTTAAAATTCATAATCAAATGATGTGACATATGAGTTATCAAGATCTTATTAATTATTCTATCATTTCATTATTTACAATATCTTTACAACTCAATGCTACATTATTTGGACATGAATTTAAAAAATATTTTTAGAAAGCCTAACATTACTATATATATATATAGTAATTCTACCATCAGTGCCTCCTAATTTTAAAAAGTTAGAACAAATCAATTAAATTCATTCATTACATTTCAATTTAAAAGAAGAGAAAATTTATTTTAGGAGAGAGAATGCAATGAATGAATTTGATTCGTTCGTCATAACTTTGACACTAACAGGTCGTTTGTTTTTTTATTTGAAGGCTAAACAGTGTTGCTAAAGACTAAAGGCTGAATAATGACTGAAATCTGAAATATGAATAACATGTTTTTTTTTTTTTTTTCCTTATTTCTGAATATATTATAAACTTGTTTGTTTTTTAAAGTTAACATTATCTGAAAACTAGTAATTTGACATTTACACATTTTTAAATATTTGTTGTTAAGTAATTTTAATTAATTTAATACAAACATTTGAAAATAAATAATTTAATAAATTCTAAAGCATTTTTTATGTGCATATTAATAATATTTTATTCATAATTAAAATAAAATTAAAAAATACAGTAGTATTAACCATCCTTATATATTTAAATATATTAATACATTTAAAAAAATACTAGAAAATGAATGTTTAAATTATAAATTAAAATATATTAGTTTAATTCCATGACAATTTAAGACGAGATGTGTTTAGATTTTTTTTAAATATATTTTTTGTAAGTATTAAGCAAAAAAAAAAAAAAGAAAAGAAAATTTAAATTATATAAAATTAGGATAAATTTGAAATTATGTTATTTTGAAAATGATAGATTTGGAATAAAAACTTGTAAATGTCATTAAGTGATTTGCAATTAAGTGAAAAGTTAAAAACTCTAACTTAATTTTTTTTAGTTGTTTTTGGGTAGTTTTAAGTAATTTGACTATTTAAAAAAACAAACGAAAATAACTTAATAGGTACAATTCAGTATTATTACGTCTTAAGTAGAAAAAACAAATGACCCATAATAGTAGCATTATTTTATATATACATATATATATATATATATGAAAAAAGGAAAAGATATAAATAATAAGCATAAAAGATTTTAAACTTTTCAAAATAAAAGTTAAATATTATAACTTATTAAATTAAAATTATGTTTTTTTTATTTTTAATTAAAATTATGTTTTATGATAATCACAAAAACATTCAAAGAAAACATTGTATATGGTAAAATTTAAGGAAATAGCATTAACATGAGCTAGCAGCTTCATGAAGGTGTAAATTGAGAATTGTGACATTACTCATGATGGTCACATGCCGCAGCTACAATTGGTGACTTAGGCTTATATTTTTGGATTAACTAGAGTTACATAGGGGTTGAGATGGGTTAGACATTTGACTACAATTTTTTATGTTTAACTCGAGTTTATTATTTTTTTGAGGTACTAAGATGAGTCTAGAAAACAATCAGGACTAGACTGATATGATTCTAGTAACACAACCAGATAAATGACTTCCATATGATTGGAAGTCACCTATACCTAGATGGGAGATAGCTCGTATATATGGAAGCAAATTCCACCTTTATTACTAAACATAGGGGTGTTGAACCAAGGTCTAAGATAATGGCTAGCCTATGTGCTTTTCCACTACATTACTTGGTCATTAACAACTCAAGTTTAATTTAATAAAAAGAACTTTCCATGTACACTTGTCAAATTTATATCAAATCCAAAGTGAAAGTAGCATTTAATCCCTGCAATGGTTATGGGCCTTATGGCTAAGCAATGAATGTTAATTAAGAGGAACATATTTGGTACTTACTAAAAGTTAAATCAAAATTGCTCATGCACTTATAACTGAGATGATTATGAATTGGGAAAATTACACTAAAATACCTTGACCTATCGCATTATTACAATAATGATGCGAGTTTAAGTTAAATAACACATTAATACCCTTGACCCAGTTTGACTAACATTAATGTAACAGAAAGTTAAACTCTGAAGGGTAAATAAGTCTTTTTAAATATTAAATAAAATAAAAAATAGTTATATCCTACTTTAAAACTACCGAATCACACTAAATTTAAAAATAATTTAATTAATTAATTATTATTATTATTATTTTAAAAAAAAATTAAAAAATTAAAAGAAACAATTTCAACATATCATCAGCGTCAACTTTTTAAGCCCAAAACTCACCACCAACATTAACCTAACTCTTCAATAACCTAGATCCTTCATCTTTGTACATTCTTTTAAAAAAATTTGTTCATCTTTATTTCAATTCCATAGATCACCATTATCAACTTCAACTAAAACCCAAAAGAAAAAAAAAAATCATCATACCCAGTATCAGTGAATCATCGTTAACCCAGTTCCTCATCTTTATTCACAGATGAACATCAATTCAAAACCCAAAAAAAAATTCGTCATCTGAAAACCCACTGTAAATTCACCATCAAACATGCCTCTCCTCTCTCTTAACCACGTCGAACACAACTCTCCTCTCTCTCAATCACGCCGAACCAACTCTTCCAACCAACTAGCTCTTTCAAAAAATTCATCATCGATGTCAATCCAGAAACAAAAAAAAAAAAAAAAATCATCATCAACAACAAACTCCATCCAAATGAGCAAGATCTGGCATGGAGAGCTCCGAACAGACGCGTCACAGATCTGGCGTGGAGAGCTCTGAACAGACGCGTCACAGACAGAGGATGAATGGGAGCCAGATGGTTGATCGGACGATGGAGAATATGTATTCGGCATGGTTAAAGAGATTGGTGTAGCAGGGAGCAAGATCTGGCATGGAGAGCTCCGAACAGACGCGTCACAGATCTGGCTTGGAGAGCTTCGAACAGACGCGTCACAGACAGATGATGAATGGGAGCTAGATGGTTGATCGGACGATGGAGAATATGTATTCGGCATCGTTGAAGAGATTGGTGTAGCAAGAGAGGACCTCAGAGTGGACTGGTTCTTGGGGAGGCGGGGCAGACGGCATGGTGGAGGTGGGGGAAAAGGTTGCACTGTTGGGAAATCTGGGGTTTTGGTTTTGAAACCCCTTTTTTTATTTTTTAATTTTAGTATTTTTTTTTTAATAATATCCCAAATATTAATTATTTAAGCTATTATAATTTTATGTGAAATGTGGCAATTTTTGATTGGGCAAGGAATGTTTGACATATAAGAAGACCAATTTGCCCTTGAGATGTTAATATTATTACTAATTGACTGTTAGTCAAACCAAGTCAAAGGTAGTTATGTGTAATTTAGATAAAACTCGCATCATGACTGTAATAATTCGATAGGTCCGGGTACTTTAGTGTAATTTGCCCTTATGAATTATATTATCCACATTAATAGTAAGGTTCAAGTTCCACCATACTCAATTTTCAAGTATGTGAAGCAAGATTTTTCCGTTTAATGAGAATATGTCTCCTAATTATGAGAGTTGATATTTGGATTGCGTAAGTAGTAATTGTCAAGAGCATCTATTAGAAGTTTTCTCTTTTTTGTAGAAATATAAATAGATATGTTTTGGTTATGAGAGTAGACGTTTAAGCCAAATAAGTAGCGATTAATTCTAATAGGTCACAAAGGAACTCTGACCTATTCAATCTTAGTTTTTAAAAGAAAATATTTAATCAAACTCGAAAATTCATAAAATACGAAAATTAAGCTAAAATAGAGAGATTTATCAGATAATAACAATAATTATAGACAGTAATTGGGTTGCTAAGACACTCAACATTGAATTATGTGATCAAGTGCTTTCGCAGACAAAATCTTCCTCCCTTTAGCTTAAAGTTTCTTGCACTTTGCATCAGAGAAACACTTTATTAAAGTTAATTTCAAGGGTGTGCGTTTAAAAATATAGTATGCAAGATAAGCAGACAAGCTAGTTTGTCAATGTTAATCGGATAAATTCATTGAGAACAAAACCTATTGAAAAAACAAATAAGAAAAGAATTGGGATCCTATCCCCGTCTTATTTTTTGCCTTAATTTTTATAAAATGAATTTCAATTTGAGCGATGTATACGAAAAAAAAAAAAAAACTAATAATTTTAACTATATATTATTTTGTTTAGTTGATTTGTTATAAAAAAGTCTAGAAAAAAAAAACAAGAAGTTAGAAGAAGATTGTTACTCATAAAGAAAACATTAAACAGCAATATTCATGCAAAAACAAATGTAGATAGACTTCTCCCTTATTGTATGAATAACTATCTCAATTGCGTATACTTAAAGTGCTTGAGGGTTATGCTACTCTACAGGATCAGTAATAATACAAAAATCGTTCATCTCCATTAGATTTCAATCTAACAATTCATTTATTGATAAGGAGTTTAAGAAATAATAATCAAGAAAAAAAAAATTGAATAGCGTTTGTCTTATATCTATCTGTATTATTATTGAAATCGTATAGTGATCAAATCCAAATGTTTGACATGGACATATAGAACAAGTAATAACTTCCTTTTCTTCCCAGGAAAATTAAAATGAAAAAGATGAATGCAATTATGAATATATCCTTGTCCATGTAGAAAAATCCAAGCACGGAAAGCAAGACTTTATAATTTCTTTTGTAACACGCAACAGAGGAGTGCATTTATCGCACACATCTATTATTGGTTGTAGAATTGATCCTGACACTGGCTCTTCTAGAAGATGTTTTTCCTCGGTAGTGAGTGGATTCAATAATTCAGCTCATTTAATTTAACTTATTTTGCATGAATGGAGCATGATCATTTTCAAGGTCCTACACAAGATCAATGAGGCCGTCAAGCAACAGCACATTCTGAACTACTAACACTCCTGTAGTCCTGTCACTGCCACTAGCATGTAATGTCCAAGTGCAATCAAGATAAACCTCCCAGAACATTGTTCTGTTTTGTGCAGTGTGGAGAGTGTTTGAAGTACCTTGTAGATTTGGTTGTGAGATTGATTTTACTGCCTATGAAGGCTAATACCATCATAAACGTTCAGGTTAAATACTCTAATTAGCAGATTTTGACAAGATGTGGTCTAGTGGTGTTACTAAGTTACTTTCATCTTTGGACTAACTCATATCCCTCTTTTTCTTATTTGTGGCCATATTTTTTTAGCCTAATCACAATACATGCTATGAATTCTGCACATTGATCTATTTTTTGCGGATCTTCACTGTGGAATTCTTACTTCAACTGCAAAAAATCATAGTCTTTTTTGCATTTGTTTTTGCTATTATCTTGCTTTGTGTGACTATAAACACAAGGAGAAGAAACAAGAGAACAGGCAGGAAACCACCAGAGCCAGCAGGGGCATGGCCAATTATTGGTCATCTTCATCTTTTTGGATCAAACCAGCTGTTGCATCAAACACTTGGGGCAATGGCTGATGATTATGGAAACGCCTTCATGATCCGCCTTGGAATTCATCAAGCACTTGTGATTAGTAGCTGGGAAGTGACAAAACAATGTTTCACAACCAATGACAAAGTCTTCTCTACGCGTCCAAAGTCCTTAGCCGTGAAGCTCATGGGTTATGACCATCTCATGTTTGGCTTTGCCTCTTATGGACCATATTGGCGTGATGTTAGGAAGCTAGCCACCGTTGAGCTTCTCTCAGCTGGCCGCCTTGAGTTGCTCAAGCATGTCCGCGACACGGAAATCAACTCTTTCATAAGAGAATTATATGAACAATGCGTCAAAAATGGAGGCCATGTTGCTGTAGAGATGAAGGAAAGATTTGGGGACTTAGGCATGAATATTATTGTGAGAATGATTGCTGGAAAGCGATATTTTGGCACTGGTACAAATTCTGATGAAGAATCAAGGCGATGCCAAAAGGCCTTGGCGGACTTTTTTTATCTAGTAGGGTTATTTGTGGTCTCAGATACAGTTCCATTTCTCGGTTGGTTAGATGTTGTGAATGGTTATACAAGTAAAATGAAGAAGACAGCTAGGGAGTTGGATTATGTGTTCGGGAATTGGGTGGATGAGCATCAAACGAGAAGGCTGGGTCAGACCATCAGTGAGGAGGAGCAAGATTTCATCCATGTAATGCTGTCAGCCATCAACGATGGCAAGATTTCTGCTCAAGATGCCAATACTGTTGTTAAGGCCACTTGCTTGGTATGCCCCCTGCAATTCAGTGACAATAATTAGTACAGGCTGAGTTATGCATCCAGTCAAAACACAAATGAAGATAAGATTTTATCGTTTTGCATTCACATCATCATCATTTTTAATCAGTCTCTAAGGACTTTTCATACTGCAAATTAAGCATCTCGAGCTATCTTTACATACGTAAAATGAACTTGCATAGGTAATAGTGTTATAAATTATGTCTAATGAATTAAACTATGTCCAAGGAAAACTATATCTAATGAATTAAACCATGGTAAAGAAAAATCAAAGAATATATAAGTTATAAATTGTCTGAATCTTCTGTATGTGGTATAAAAATAGAGAATATAGTGGTTGAGCAAATCTGACATATTTACTTGTGTTTATTGCAGAGCCTTATTTTAGGTGGCAATGATACCACAGTGGTCACACTGACATGGGCACTCTCTCTGCTGTTAAACAACCGTCGTGTGCTGAAGAAAGCACAGGATGAGCTTAACCTTCATGTTGGAATGCACCGCCAAGTGGACGAGTCAGACATTAAGAATCTGATTTACTTGCAAGCCATTGTTAAGGAAACATTGAGACTATATCCTGCTGTACCACTTTCAGCACCACGCGAGGCCATGGAGGACTGTACCATTTCCGGATATCAGATCCCAGCTGGCACACGCCTTTTTGTTAATCTGTGGAAGATGCACCGTGACCCTAGCATTTGGCTGAACCCTTCAGAGTTCAGACCAGAGAGGTTTCTCAATGACCATGTCGATTTGGATGTAAAAGGTCTGGATTTTGAATATCTACCATTTGGTTCTGGTAGAAGGAAGTGTCCAGGGATCTCACTCGCGCTTCAAGTGCTGCACTTGACCCTGGCAAGGCTGCTTCACACATTTGAAATGGGAACAGTTTTGGACACAGCAGTTGACATGAGTGAAGGTCCTGGATTGACAATTCCCAAGGCAACACCACTGGAGGTTATCCTTACCCCAAGGCTACCTTCCATGCTATTTGAATTTTAACAAGAAAAATAAGTGCCTCTATTGTCACAGGCTCCTTGGTGATCATCATTCATCACTCAACTGACATCATTCTGGCTAGGCTTTCTCCACCTGGGAAAAGGCCTTTTTATATAAAATTTTCAACATGTAAAACAGAATATTCATTGCTATATTGTAGCATACAACATATGTAGAATATCAAGTGTAGCAAATATATCACATTATGTAATGCTACAGAAGTGTTGGAATCCAGATTGAAAAAACAAGATTTCTATTAATGTTTAACTGAATAGAAACCAACACATGGCATTAACTTGGTAGTTTGAGCATGGCCGCCGGTAATGTAAACTTTGGTTAAAAGAAATCAGATACTAAGCCAAGAGAATTGGAAAAGGTTATAATTGATATAGAATTTACAAGAAGAGCATTTAATCTAAAAGTAATACTGAGCTAGTGCTGCAGCTATTGTAGTAATAAAAACTATTTTATTGATGGCAGCTTTTAAGCGCTCCAACAGCCTTCACTAGACATGAAAACGTCTAGTTTGCATGACATAGTACATCATTTCAAGGATGAGATTGCTGTAAGCCATATATGTCCAGAGAGACATCGCTGACTTTACTGTGAAGTCGCTCGTACTCGGTTGACTGGCTCCTAGGGGCATATTTTCTTGCTGATACCAGGAAAACAAATCCTGTAAATATCCATATTACAGAGAGTATCCAACTAAATTGCAAGTTAGCTAGTGCCCTTGCTCTGAAATCTGCCTCAGGGGAGCCACAAGTAACTGCACCATGCATGTTGCTACTGATGGCCTCTGCCAACTGCTTAGTGCATCCCTGTGGAACAAACAGAGGATCCCAGAGCACAAACCCCATGTTCACAAACCAGCACCCTTGGAACAAAACAGAAATTGAAAGAATAAGAGCTGCAGGAAAATTGGTTGGGAAACAAGCTGCTGATAAAGCTGCCACAAGGGAGATGAACACTATGAGCTGCAAGAGCCAATGGTAATGGCCTTCAAGACCAACATGATCAACTGAGTGAAAATGGATCAGGAAAAGCTCTTGCCCAAAAACAGAAGCTGCAAGGATTCCAGGAAGCACAGATAGGATATTGAACGAATGAGTTAAATCAGCACAAAGGGTGAAACATGCAAATATGGCAAGATGAAGAAACATGGTAGCATGCTCAGAGCTGTCAAGACTCAGAGTGAGCCGAACATAAGGGAAGTCTAAAGGGAAATCTAAAACTTGCATGAGAATAGCAAATACGGAGAAAGATAAAATGGACAAGAGTTCTAAGTGTTTAAGCTTTGAAAGGGGGCCATAGAATGGGAACCAAAACCTTACTTTATAGTTAGTAGAGCCTTTGAGGCAGTAGTCTCTTATAGTGTTGATGGTGTGCCATAGACCAAGGAGAGCGAGAGCCAAACCCGGAACTAGGTGCCCTAAAAATGTACCCATGGAAGTTTCAGTTTCCAAAGATCAAGGTTTCGTCCCCATGCTGATCCCCATTCGAAACTTAAATAACCACTAAAGAAAACAGAAAGGAACAAAAGTAAATGGTAATCTATTCAAACGTATGGTGCATGGTGCATGTGTTTCCACAATCAAAAATGCAAAGAAAAGACACCCATTTTGTGCAACATTTTGAAAAGTAATAAAGATGATGGGATATCTTAAAGGAAATTGAGTTATAAAGATTAACTATTATTAACCATGTCAAAAGTCTAGACTCCAGATCATCAAGACCATGAACATTAACTTTAGAATTGAGAATTTTAATGACCTACTTCAACTTTCACTACATCAAAAATCAATAACGTTATCCCCTTCCAAAAAAATAATAATAAAAATAATAAAAATCAATAACACTATCAGCAGTGCTGCAGAAGCTCATCTTTTTGTTGTTTAACAAGATTGGTTTTTATAGATACAAACAAGCCAAGTCTTGCTCAGTGCAAGGTAAATTTGACCCTTCAAGATTGTGAGGGACACATGATATATCCCATCAGCATGTACTGGAGAATGAGGTGTATCCAATTTAATAAGTGTAGCAAATAAGATGTTACCACTTGTTCAAGAGGTGTTATCCTATATGGAACCTTATTTCATCATGAAGTCATACAATGACAGTAAAGTTGTAAGATTCCAGGAATATCACCTTTGTATTAAAGGTAGTCTTTGCAAAATTTTTGTTTGCATTTGAGTCCAACTCCACTTTAAAAAGTTGAAGTTTACAGCACCTGCAAAAGAAAATTTTATGAAGCTAGTAAAAAAGCATAGAAGAAGACATGGAAGACATTAGAGTTGGAACCTGCTAGGCTTGGTACATATAAAATATAATGAACCAAGCCTATGATTATTATAAGAAATAAATTACAATTATACCATACAATTTCAATTATAGTAAGAGATCTCACCAAGTTAGCCCCGTCTGGCCTATGATTGAAACTTTTTACTGATTTCTAATAAAAGCTTGATCACTTTCAGGTGTTCGCAATTCTATTAACCCACCCCATCTCCATCAATTTACTTTTCTGAAGATGTTTAAAATCTCAGAGATGCTGATTAGCTCCACAAAATCCGAACAAAATAGGATGGAAGTAAGGTAGCTTCCAATAGAATTTACTGGATTATAAATCTTTATTCCACATTAACATAGCTTTCTATTGTGCTTCCTAGTTTAATCAGGTGCTATATGAGAACAATCAGAGAATTTCTTTTATCAAGAGACCTACAGAAAGATTGAAGCGATTTGTGTGCTAAATATATGTCTGCCTTTGAGAGTATTTATTCAGGCCGAGGGGATTGGGTTCAGAACAAAGCTGCCCACCACCCACCTGTGGATAAAATCTTCGTAAGTGATGGGAGATTAGCACCATCACACATTGTGAAAACTCAAAAACCTATTCACAACCTAGACCTTCATAATCCAAAGGCACCAAACTGGCTAAAGGGTCTGGTTTCCAGTGTAAATGAATCTATTAAAAAGCCCAATTGAGTACAGGGATAGAAGCAGAGGTACTGTTTCTATTATCTTCAGAACTAAGTCGTAGAGAACCAGAAATCAGAAAGAAATGCAATAAACTCATAAAGTTGATAAGCTGAGAATTCAATTATTGGCCTCAGCATGAGAAACACTTTGCACCGGATGACCAGATGGAAGATGTACTTTTGCCAATGGTATTACCGTGTTAAAATACTAGAATTTTTAAGATGAAATACTAGGCAAATAACTTGCATAACAGAAGTTGCATTTAGGAACATCACTCATCAAAAGCATGCACAATACACCAATTACATTTCCAATAACTTAAAAGTACAAAGTGCATACAGCAGCATAGCTTGGTACTGGGTTACCAAAAAGTAACAGAAACAAAAATCAACTATAATCTAACAAATTACAAAATCAGCCCAACCCCCAAAACCGATATACATAATATCTTATTAACCACATTCAAATTTGTTCAGTCTCCTGTCAGAAACTTATTCTATAACATGCAGGTTTCTCAGCTAAATCAATGTGCACCTGACCTACTGAAAATCTCAGAGACAGTATCTTCTCTTTTGGTGAACAAACCAGAATGCCCCTCCTGAAACGCTCAATCATCTGTTAGTAGTTAAGATGTTGCATGCTAACAAACAATCATGAATCACAGCTTTCCGAGGCCTTATCAACATTTCCTATTCCCTCGATCAAAGAGAAGTATATGCTGTCATCAGGAGTGATTCCTTTACTAACCATTTCTTTAAGGAGTTCTTCAGCAAGATCCCCTTGCTGGTTTTTGCATAAACCTTGTATAAGGGCATTGTAAGTGAGAAGGGTGGGATTGAAACCAATACTCAACATCTCATCCCGAACTCTAAAAGCATCCTTCAAGTCACCTCTCTTACTGTATCCACTAATAAGTGTGTTGTAACTAACATGATCAGGTTTAATCCCTCTTCTCTTCATCTGATCAAGAAGCTCACGAGCTTCTTCTACTTTTCCCTCTCTACAATACCCTTGCATTAGGGTATTGTAGGTCACTTCATCAGGAATAATTTTCATCTCATCCATCTTCTTCAGTAGCAAGAAAGCACTGTCAATGTTACCATTAACACAGTGACCGTCAATCAAAGCATTGTACATAACAAGATCAGGTGATATGCCTTTCGCCATTATCTTTTCAAACAATTGATCTGCTTCCTTCATTCTGTTCTGCTTACTCAAAACATAAATAAGTGACGTATACGTCACCCTCGTTGGCTGAATCCCTCTACTGACCATTTCATCATGGAGGCTAAAGGCTTTCTTTGCATTCCCACATTTGCAATACCCATTGATCAAGATATTATACGTTATGGAATCAGGACGAATACCCTTTTCTCCCATTTCTTCTATCATATCCTCAGCTTCACCCATTTTACCCTCCATAAACAAAGAATGAATCAACAAATTATAAGTTGAAGTAGTTGGGACTATACCCCGCTTCACCATCTCATCCCTATAAATAAACGCCATCCCCAAATCTCCTTTATTGCAATACGCATCAATCAAGATGTTATACGTCACAGCAGTTGGAACCAACCCATTCTCTCTCATCTTCCCAAACACCTCAGTCGCCTCCTCAAGCCTTCCTTCCTTACACATCCCACTAATAAACGAACCATACGTATAAGAATCCGGCTCAACACCTCTACTCTCCATCACATTCAAAACCATCCGAGCCCCCTCAATCCTCCCTCTCAAACAATACCCATGAATGATCGTATTATACGTGACAACATTAGGTTTGACCCCTAAACTCTCCATAAATCCTACAAACTCTTTCGCTTTCTTCAACTTCCCTTCCTTGCACAACAAGTTAATCATTATATTAAACGTATACACAGTGGACTTGATCCTCATCTTAAACATCTCAGCATACAAAACCCAAGCATTCTCTATTCTATTCAACTTCAAACATAAACTCAACATAGCATTACAAGTCTCAACCTTTGGCACAAAACCCTTCTCTTTCATTGCATAAAAACACTCAAATGCATCATCACCTCTCTTCATGTCACAACAAGCCCTGATCAAAAAATCAAACACTACACTACTTTTAGTTCCTAACTCATCGCGGGCAAGCTCCAGCTCATCGAAAACCCCTCTAATGGCAACAGTGCCACCACTCAAGGTCTCTTTCAAGAGCTGCAAAGTTGGTTTGGGTGATGGTAACCGCGAGATCACCGCTATAGCAAGGCAACGCGTTTTGATATCATAAACGTGACTGAAACCAATGTGGGATATGAATTTGAGAGCCAGTTCAGGGGTTTTGTGAAGACTCGAAAGGGTTGGTTTGATAACTGACGGAATGAGTTTTGGCGCCAGGTGTTTGATGAAATGCCACTGAGAAGACTGGACATAACCATGCAGCAACTCGTGTGTTATTTGAGGTGGGGTTTTTGTGGGGGCTTTGGGAGAGGGAGGTTGAGTTTGTTGGGTGGTGTTTGAATGTGGGGATGAAGAGATATATATACACAACAAGTGAGATTGGTTGAAGGGAGTTGTAGTTTTCCAGTGTTTGTGGTTGAGAAGTCGGGAGAGACTCTGAGAATTCATGTTGGGAAGATAGAAATTGCTCTTTTAATTTGTTGCGAGACGGAAAGAGAGATAATCAGACAAAGGCTTTTGTATAATTGTGTTAAGTAGTGACTCCGGTTGCGTAGTTTCAGTTTGTCTAATTGCACAAGAGCTGTGTATAAATATATATATTTTTTTTAATATATAAATCAGGTTTAAGGAATTAAGCGGTTATTTAACGGCCTTAGTTTATCCCTCGATGAAGGTTATGCCCAGTTGTCTCACTGACTGGTTTCAATCAAATCCTCCATATTTCACTTGGATTTAGTAGATAGTATAATATAATAATAATTATTGTACTTTTTTAAATATCACATACATGAGAAAGATTCGAAGAATTCCCTACTTTTAAACCACAATAGATGGAACTACTAAGAATGAGCACAAAACCCGAACCTGAGTAAACCAAACCGACTCCATTTTGGGCTATTCGATTGGGGTTGTCCTTTCTTTCTCTTTCCATTCAAAGTAGATCCTCTCTCTTCCTCTTCCTCTCATTTCCTTTCTTCCTCTTTCCATTTTGCATTTTATTCTTCTTCTTCTTCTTCTCTTTTCCATTTGATATGTTTGTCATTCATCACCAAAGGGAATGGATCTAGTCAAATCCGTCTGATGTGTTCGCCATTTATCATGGGAAGGAGTGGATCTAGCCAAATCCATCTTATTTGTTCATTGTTCGTCACTAGAGAGAGTGAAGTCGTCCTTGGGAAGAGCAATGGAAAGAAGAGGCGAGTTGTTGTTGCTGTTGCTGATGGTTGGATGTTGTTGTTGTGGTTGGTGGTTGGGTTGACGCATATGATGTGTTACTGTTGCATCATTATATGGTATATATAATTTGTATCATGCGAGATTTATACTATTGCATGAGGCAGGGGCTCTAACTTCTCTTCTACGTTGAGTTTGAGTTTCTTCTTCTTCTTTTGATATTGGCATTGCCATGATATAGTAGGACCAAACCAGCCATGTTTGGTTCAAGTTGGTTTCAGTCCTCAACTTTTCCATGTTTGAGAACCGAAAATATATATATATATATATATATATATCGGTTCAGTTCCAATAGGAACTAAACTGAACATGGAGTTACCCACCCCCAAGAACCACATTAGAGATCATATTTACTGTCTGTAGCAATAAGTTTACTGAATTAGTAGAGGTTGCAGGAAGAACCATCTTTTTCATTCGAAATTTGATTAATATAGGATCAATGTTCTCACTGTCTCTCTGTTTATCATTTTTACCTGCAGCTTCAAGTTTTCATTCACAAATGAGTATGCCATTAGCACGCTCAATTGTTACGATTCACTAAATACGTTGGATTAATTCAAAGTTCTAAACAACTTCCATCGTTCAAACTGAAGGAGAAGCATATACAATTAATGCATATGAATCATAATCATATTTGACTAGTTAAGAAATCATATCAGAATTTGTACAAAAATAGAAAGCCAGCCCAAACCGATTACCAAATTAAACATTTGGTTAAAGAAACGTGTCTCATCACCTTATTACGAGCTATATTCTTCCAACTAAAATCAAATCTAGGCTGGCTGGAATTTCAACTCAGATTGCATGGAAACGACAGACCATGATCAGCCATGCTAAATTGCCAATAGAAGATCATAATTCATTTGAACAATGATCTAATTTGAACGCATATCATTATCTTGCCAACTTGTCGTTCAACGACTGATAGTTACAAATCCAAAAGACAATAAAAAAGAGCACACAAATCACCAAAGACAGGAGCTTCGCAAAGTGCAGAACCCTTTCTCCCGAAGAAAACAAGCATTTATGCAAAAATATGTTGCTCAAGAAATAAATTATGCCATTGTTCTTCCTTTCTCTAACACAATTAGCCGTAAACCTTTAAGAATTAAGATACATTCGGTTAAACTACAAAAATAACAATCAGCAAATCGTATCTAAAATTTGAATACGGCAATGATATATAGTAACAACTTTGTAACTATCACCCTCACCAAATACAAAAAATTGCTAAATAATTCGATCAAAACTTCATTCTGTAATGTCATCTATGCCATTTTCCTTCCACACATCTGCAACTAGCAAAAAGCTTTTTAAGTGATGTGGTTGATAAACAAAAAGCGAAACCAAACAAGTACATATAAACGATGACGCATCAACAACAAACGTGTTTTTTTTTTTTCTCTTCTGAAGCTGCAGCGCAAAATCTTTTCTTTCAACAAAAAGATTAGATTTTTATTAATACCAATGGTAATACCTGATTCATCAATCTAATTGTTTAAAGATTTCGCTAATATATGAATAAAAGAAAAATTATGATGACCTGGAAGCAATTAAGCTACGGCGACAGGCTGTTGCTTTGATTTTTGGAGGTTGTCGTTGGATTTCTTGTCGAGGAAGTCTTCGAGGTTGTAGATGACGGTTATGTAGAGGGAGCAGCTAGGGCAGCGGGCGATTTCCTCGCCCAGTCGGAGCTCTTCTTTCGTGATCTGGAAGAGGTCGCCGCACGGGCACGGGTACGTGTACGCCAGCAGCTCCTCTTTCCACTCCATGTCTTCGATCTCCACGTCGTCGTACGACATCGTTTCGCTTCTTGAGGATTTCTTCAAGTTTGGCTTTGAACGAAGATGTCGGTTTTTGAGTTGGGTTAGGGTTAGGGTTTTGCTGTTGCAGAAAAGACGGAGATGATATAAAGAAGATGGTAGCGTACTAGCTTTTTTATTATTGTTTCCAGGAATTTTCAATTTGCTTATTTATAGTTTCCTAATCGTTAAAACTACTTTGACATTTATTTTGATATCTAGCCAAGTTATTTCTTAAAACAATAAACCAATTTTATTTATTTTTATTTTAATGTGTTCGGTGCACCTCCACTCATATTATACCATATAAGAATATATATATATAATTAGTTACTCATATCATATAACGTCATGATAATATATCACATATTACATATTAAATATTGATCATTTTTCTTAGATGTCGCAACTTTTTCTTTGTTCAAAAAGAAGAAACAAAAACATTTTTCTTTGTTTCTTGTGATTATACATACAAAATTATAGAAAATGAAATATGTGGTTGTTATTTACTACTACTAACTATGCCGATACATTTAAAAAAAAAAAAAACCCTCCACTACATTAATCTATTTGATTAGAATTGATATCAACAAAAAAAAGGCAGTATGATTACATATACTTAGGTGTTGCGTTTCCAAGTTAGAGAGGTCAAAAGCCTCTTGGCCTTTGTAGAGATTACAAAGAAAATGACAATGATGAACTACCCATTGCTTTTCCAAAACATGAAACCTTTGATGTGAACTACGAAGGAGTTGATTCCTTAATGCCTGGTCAAATTATATTAGAAGCTAAGAAATGCTATATATTGCAGATACCAGCAGGGTCTGCATTCTTGACTATCCAAGGATGCTCCAAGATCTTCTGAAGCGAAAGCCTTTTCGAGGAGTCCCTGACCAGAAGCTGCAAAAGATTTTACTTTGAATATTTACGAAGGCGATTTAATCTTTTACTAGCAAAATTTGCATTTCAGCTCAATTCAATATGCACACATAGTAGAGGGAAAAACTTACATGGACAATGAGATCTTTGGCTTCTGCCGATACAGATGGAGCGGAAGGAAAGCTCAGGTCAACCCTCATAATCCTACAAAATAAAGCAAGCATAATAGTTCATTAATGGAATATATTAAACCACCCTAAATCAAGCATTCCAGTAACCTCCCACTTACCTTTTAAATGTGTCACTTTGACTTTCAGCCTCAAATGGAGGGGCACCATACAAGAACTCATAGCAAAGGATGCCCAAAGTCCAGTTATCAACTGCATAGTCATGAGCTTTGTTTTCCACCATTTCCGGGGCTAAATAATCCAACGTTCCACACATGGTGTGTCTTTTGCTTCTTGACTGTACTGACCAACCAAAATCAGCAATTTTCAGTCGTCCCTACACACACGTATAACAATATTCAAACACAAATCTCAAATGAGATGTGGCTGCATTTGAACACATTAACTAATCATTAAGAAGCAGCAATCAATTATCAACCATTGTGCATGTATCTATGAATCTACTGATTTTCTGCTTTTAAAGTATCAGAAACAATATCATAGAAAAGGAAGCGACGAAGGTTATGCAGAGAAACAAAAGCTATATCCGAAGCATTCCTAAACCATGTAATTATGGAGACAAACCAACTGAACATTAAGCAAAAACAGGGCTAATCATAATACACGTCCTTAAAAAATATTGTAAATTTGTAAACTAAGATCTGTCCAAATTCTTGTTTTCCAGGGTTCCAGCATCCAAACACAATATTTTGCTTGAAATCACAATAAGCTTCCTTCTTAAGTATGCAACTCAGAAATCAAAAGCAGCAACATCCAACAAAACAGAACTTCAGATTGATTGCTTCCAACCAATTTGACCAAAATCATATTAAGTTACACTAACTAATAAGTTCTTCTGCAAAATTCACCAATCAAAAGAATCTCATGTAGAATTTATCATCACCCAGAACATGAAATGTATAAATGTTTTCTAATATTTCATTATTATAACATAAACTTAACACAATTTTTTTCATAAAAATCAGTGCAAAACTACTCCTTGAGTATGCAACTAAGAGAAACTAGAACCAGCAATACCCTACAAACAAGACTTTAAATCGACCACTTTGAAGACCAAAAAACATATCAAATCACACTAATTAATATCAAAAGTTCTTCCATGAACCCAGAACATGAAATTTGTCAAATTTACCTAAACTACGATAACACGATAGTACGATTGGGACAATCTGCTTCTCAAATTTGTCATTCAAAACTAACAATAAAAATTCAATTTTTAGTACATTATTATATACCTCATGGTCGAGCAACAAATTCTCAGGCTTAATATCTCTATGAATCACATGCTTCTCATGACAATACGCCAGTGCGTTAGTGAGACTCGCAATGTACTGAAATACCACAAACCAATCCACATAAAAAAACCTTGAAAAGAAAAACAAAATCTTTAAAATGAAAACTAAACGGAAATGGCAGTAACAATCAATCACCGTGGCGGCTTGCTTTTCGGAGAGATAGCCGTTTTTTCTCAGGACTCGATAGAGCTCACCACAGTGAGCGTACTCGAGAATCAAGAAGATGCGTTCGTCGTCGTGGAACCAGCCGTAGAGGCGGAGGATGTTGGGGTGACGGAGACTCGTCTGGATCTCCATTTCTCGTCGCAACTGGTGGTGAATCCGGTACTTGTCGATCTGCTCCTTGAATATCACCTTCAGTGCCACTATGTACTTGCTCTGGAGTTCTCGGGCGACGTAGACCCTGCCGAATTTGCCCTTGCCGAGGGGTTTGCCGATCTCGAAGTCCTTTAAGGACCATTGTTTGTTGGGAGTTGGTTGTTGTTGTTGTTGGGAGTCGGAGTTCAATTGGGATTTTCTTGTGAGAACCATTGATGGGTTTGTTGATCGATCGATCTCGCTCAGTCGCTGGCTCCTCCTCCAATCTGGTTGAGAGAGGGAAGTTGTTCGAATTTTAAAATGTTTCGAATTACTTCCAAACGGTTTGAATCACGCTTTAGCATATTAAACGCACCGTTTTAGCTGTTTCATTTTTCCGTTTTTCTTTTCTATGTTCATTATTAAAAGGATTAGGCTAATCGGATAAAGTTTACTCATCATATATTATTCGATAATCACCATTATAATTAATTCAAGGGTTGTTATCGATAAGTAATCTTTCATAACTGAAACCAAATAATATGAGGTGGGTTGTCCTCATCGAGATCAATGCTTGTGCAACTTGAATATAATTAAGCTTGTAAGATAGGTTTAATGAGATTTAAACTCTTATTATTAAAAAAAATAAGAAAGTGTAGAACCACTTGTGTTAAGATGTAATGAGTTTTTATATATTTTTGACTTAGATATTGATGTTGTAAAAACTTATTTATATATAACAAGGTGAGATTAGTCTAATAATAAACCCTCTTGCACTGATATTTTAAAAGTCGTAAGTTCGAATTATTTCTCCTTCCAAAACTCGATTTAATTGTAATATTTTTTAATTTTTGTTAGTTGAAATTAAATTGTTAACCTAGGAATTACTTGCATATCTTTTCATCATTATCCAACCACTTTTAACTTTCAATACAACATTATTCTTCTCACTAATGACATCTATGGAATGAGTATATTAATGAGATTATTATATTCATTATGAGAATGATGAAATTATTCTAATTTTATTGAATTATTTTGAGAACGATGAAATGTAGTTATATCATTACAATGACTATATATATATATGTATATATTATTTTAAGATTGAACGATGTCAAATAAAAATGGTCAATTGAAGAAAAACTGGGGAAATAGAGGAAAAAAGCTAGGGGTACTTAGCCCGAATCCTTTACCTTCATTTTCACCAAACGAGGATGAGGGAGAATGTTGGGGAAATGATAAAGAAATGGAAATAAGAAAATCTACCCCATCCTCATTTGATTCATTAACATGTTTAACTCCCACACAATAACATACATGATAACATCAAGGAAGAATATATTCACATATACTAGTAATGCAACAAACACTACATGCAAGGTTAGAAAATCCACTCCTATAACAGGAGAAATTTAGATGCATATTCATAAATATGCAACCAAGAATTGAATACTAATGGATGACACTAGAGGAATAATTTCACTATGTATGTTTATCATCACGTGCAAGTAAATCTTACCATACTGGCACTCTTATAAAATAGATTTTTATATTTTATAAGGGTAAATATCTGAAGTTAAATACATGCATGTAATACTCAATCTCTTACAAGTACAAGCATATCTTTGATTTGATTGAAGTTAACTCTTAGGAAAAACATTTAATCGAAATATAATAAAGATTAAATATTCACGTAGATATATTCTAATTTATTTTTCACTTTCTTTTAAAAAGAGCATTATCTATTTTGTTACAACTAAAGTAACTATTTTATTTTAATTTTGTTATATTTTAATAAGTTTATTATTTATGTCCTACGGTTTTTTTTTTTTTTTTTTTTTTTTTATAAAAATCACCCTTAAAAGAAAAAAACTTATTTCATCTTCTCTAATCTCTCCCATTGTCGAAATCCCTCTCTTCTCAATCTAAAATCTTACTTGATGAATCTTTTTTTTTTTTTTTTTTTTTGTTTCATTCAATATGTCTCATCTATCTCTTCTTCTTTTTTCTTCTCTAGCAAGAAGCGATTTGCTTCTCGTTGAAATTGCAAAAGTGCATATGCAAATTTGTAAGTTTTTAACAAGGAGTATCCTCATTGGAGATGGAAAAAGAAGATAAAATAAAAAATAAAAAACCTTTCAAGTCGTCATACCTTTCGAGTCGTTATAGGGTTCTTCGATAAAGTCCAAAGAAATCTAGTAAAAAATCTTACAAGAAAAGAGAGAGAATAAAAAGAGTAAAAATGTCACTAGATTGTATAAATGGAAAATGAGTTAATATTTTTGTCATTTCTCAATATTTTAACAACGGAGTCCCCTAGAGGTAATTTTTTGGACAAAAGTATCCCTTTAAAGAAAAATTAACTTTTCATTCTCTTCACCCTTCAGTCATCTTCTTCTATCACTCCCTATGTTGGAATCTCACTATTGGAATACCTTTCTTTTCCGTCCCTTGTCGTTTATCTCTTCTTCTTTCTCTTTTTCTTTTTCCTCTTCCTAATTCTTCCCTTTATTCTTCTTCTTTAAAAACATGCAAAATAGATGTCGAATGACAAATGAAGAAAATTGATCTAAAAGTAGTCAAGAAAATGCTAGAGAGCGATTCCGATGGTGAAAAAAATTGAAAAAGATAAAACTAGTTTCTATCTTAAAAAGATATTTTTGTTTAAGAATAGTGGTAGACTAAGATATCTAATACTTATGTCGAATTTTTTCATTAAGTTTTATATGACAGTTGATATATTATTAAATATTTAAATTTAAGATTGATAAGACAATTAACATACTGATGTTGTGCCGGTGGCTGCCTAAAGTTAGACGAAAAAGGTTGGTTCCACTGCCACATAAGTGTGGGAAAAAAAGGCCAAAAATCAACACAAATGGCGGAAGTCACAAAACCATATGTTTCTTCAAGTATACTCTTCCAGTAATTTTATAAATAAACGCAGAGCAAAATTACGTGAGTCGTGAGACCCGAACAAGAAGAAGAAAAAGAAACTCAGACTAACAACTAGAGTATATATGTCACAGCAATCACAAACCAACTAAAAAAATCACCGCGCACGGCAAGAGATGCAACACCATCCAAACAACGATGCAAGGACTCCACCACCAGCAACAGCAGCTCGCCGCTCTCCTCTCCGTCGCTCTTCCCAAGGAAGACTCCACTCCCTCCGCCACTCCGCTGCCGCCGCCGCCGCCTCCAACCACCACCTCCGCCGCCATCTCAGCATCAGCAACAACATCCACAGCAGCAGAAGGCGATGACTCGTCTCGCCTCGGCGCCATCACCTCTCTCCACCGCGCCATTCTCTATCCTCCGAACTCCGTCCTCATCGCTCACTCCGCTTCCTTCCTCGCTCCAGGCCTCTCTCAGCTTCTAACGGACAAGTACTCACTCTCCATCACAATCCTTTTTTTTTTTTTTAATAGTTATATGTGTAATTGTGGACTGGAACCATTGAAGATTGATTTGTTGTTTGATTTCAGTCTCATTTCGCTCGAAAACAATTGAGTGACATAGGAATTGAATTTCAATTTGGCTGTTTGAATTCAATAGGCTAGTATTGTGATTCTGTTCCACTGTTTGGTTTTTGTTTTTAATGCAAATAAGTGTATTTGTTGAAGAGAGTATTGTGTTTTTAGGAAATGAATGATAATTTAAGTAGAAGAGGAAATTTAAAATTCTTTATAGCATCGTTGTGGAAAGTATTCCTATTGTTCTGATCGTGCCACCTGTAATGGCTCAGTGTAAGAATCATATGTTCTGTAAATGCGATGGTGGGAATACAGAAAATCTTGGTACAGTGGGTGTATTAAAGTTTATATTTTTGCAGTCGAGGATTGGTAGTGGAAAAAAAGATCTTGTTTTCACTTGTTTATGCTAAGGATTAAGTGTAGCTTTTTGTGATTTAGTATGAATTGTGGCACAGGTCATATTCTGTAAGGCAGTCTGCTGCGGTTGCATATGGGGCACTTTGTGCGGTGGTGTGCTCTATACCTATAGGATCAAATGGTAGGCAGAACCATGGTATGATTGGTGGCATGGTGGACCGCTTTATTGGTTGGGCTCTGCCATTGCTAACTAATGTTAGTGCTGGAGATGGGACCACGGAACTGGCATTGGAAGGCTTACGTGAATTTCTTAGTATTGGGGATGCTGGGATTGAAAGATATGCTTTACCAATACTTAAAGCATGCCAAGAACTTCTTGAGGATGAAAGAACCTCCTTGAGTTTATTACATCGTGTTCTGGGTGTTTTAACTTTGATTTCATTGAAGTTTTCAAGATTCTTCCAACCTCATTTTCTAGATATTGTAGATCTGCTTCTTGGGTGGGCATTGGTACCAGACCTTGCTGAATCAGATAGACATGTTATCATGGATAGTTTTTTGCAATTTCAGAAACACTGGGTGGGTAGTTTGCAGTTCTCTTTGGGACTACTTTCTAAGTTCTTGGATGACATGGATGTGTTGCTTCGGGATGGGAGTCACGGAACCCCACAACAATTTCGAAGTTTGCTTGCATTACTTTCTTGCTTTTCGACAGTTTTGCAGTCCACTGCTTCTGGGTTGCTTGAAATGAATCTGCTCGAACAAATTACAGAACCAATTAGTAAAATGCTTCCCCGATTGTTAGGGTGTTTGTCTATGGTTGGACGGAAGTTTGGGTGGTCAAACTGGATCGGGGATTCATGGAAGTGCTTGACCCTGTTGGCAGAAATACTATGTGAACGGTTTTCTACTTTTTATCCACTTGCAGTTGATATATTATTTGAAAGCTTAGAAATGAATAGTAACTATCAAACTCTTGGACCTGGGAAGATTACGTCCTTTCAAGTTCATGGAGTTATAAAAACTAATCTTCAGTTACTGTCTCTTCAAAAGCTTGGTCTTCATTCGTCATCTGTGCAAAAAGTACTTCAATTTGATGCACCTATATCTCAGTTGCGTTTGCATCCAAATCACTTAGTGACAGGGAGTTCTGCTGCTACGTATATTTTCTTGCTCCAACATGGTAATAATGAAGTTGTTCAGCAGGCTGTGTCCTCATTGATTGAAGAGCTGGAGTTGTTGAAGGGTCTGCTTGGAAGAATTTTGGGTTGTAAAAATGAGGTTGATAAAGTCACTGATGTTAAACTCTATTCGAAACTTGAATTGTTTGCATTTATTAAATTTGATTTGAAAGTTTTGTTAACTTGTGTTTCTTTGGCTGGGGGTAGCAATTTGATTGGTCAACCAGACATTGCCAGCTTATATCTCAAGAGGTCAGAAAAATTGATCTCTTTTATTATGGAGAAGCTAGATCCTTTTGAATCACCCATTCAGGACTTCGTGGAGTTGCAAGTGAATGTTGTCAAGACATTGGAAAGACTAACTGCTGTTGAATTGTTAAGCAAGATTACCCTGTCTAATCGTAATACTAAGAAAGGTTCAGTGGAAGTTGCTTCTGAGCAAGTCGTTACTGATGGCAGTTTCAGGGATGAACCTTCAACTGTGATTTCTGAACATATGAAGAAGCACAGTGAGCTCCTTGTCAAAGCTCTCCATTTTTCTTCTCCTCTTGCAGTTAAAGTAGCAGCCCTTGAATGGGTTAAAACTTTCTGTGAGAATCTTATTTCTACTTATGAGAATTCAAACCTGAATGGTTATTCCTGTGAAGCATTTGGACATGTTGGTATTACTGGGAATATGATTGTCTCAGTTTTGGAGGCCGCATCCGACAGGGAACCAAAAGTGAGGTTACATGTTGCATTAGTCTTGGAGCTGTTCTTGCAAGCAAGACTAATACATCCCATGTACTTTAGTTCCATAGCTGAAGTGATCCTGGAAAGACTTGGTGATCCGGATATTGACATAAGGAATGTGTTTGTTAGGCTGCTTTCTCATGTCCTGCCTACCATGTTGTATGCATGTGGTCAAAATGACTACGGAATGTATGTCATATTTAGACCTGGAATTGTTGTATTAAGCAATGGGTCCAACTTGCACTGGAAGCAAGTGTTTGCCTTGAAGCAGCTACGTTGGCAGCTTCACTCACAGCAACTTGTTACCATTCTGAGTTACATTTCACAAAGATGGAAGGTGCCTCTTTCTTCTTGGATTCAGCGGTTAATTTATAGTTGTAAGAGTTCAAAAGACCATGTTGCGGGTCAACTCGAGGAAACTGCAAGCATTGGAGTTAATGAACTGAGGTTAGATATACAAGTGAATGAGGATATTCTAGAAATGATTTTCTCGGTTAATAATCTAGCGGGAGCTTGGTGGGCTGTACAGGAAGCAGCAAGATTTTGTATTACTACGCGCCTCCGAACTAATCTTGGTGGGCCCACCCAAACTTTTGCAGCATTGGAGCGAATGCTTTTGGACATTTCCCATGTGCTACAGCTTGATAGTGAGCAAATTGAAGGGAACCTAAGCATAATCGGTTCATCTGGTACTCACTTGTTACCAATGAGGTTACTATTAGATTTTGTGGAGGCTCTGAAGAAAAATGTATATAATGCCTACGAGGGGTCTGCTGTTTTACCACCTGCTACCCGCCAGAGTTCACTGTTCTTTCGGGCAAACAAAAAAGTCTGCGAGGAGTGGTTTTCCCGCATATGTGAACCGATGATGAATGCTGGATTGGCGCTACAATGTCATGATGCTACTATTCAGTATTGTACTTTGCGTTTGCAGGAACTCAGAAATCTTGTGGCTTCAGCTTTGAAGGACAAGTCAAGGACACAGGCAGCTGAGAACCTCCATAATCTCAGGGGTAGATATTCTGGAGACATCTTGCGGGTTTTACAGCACATGGCATTGGCTCTATGTAAGTGTCATGAATCAGAGGCTTTGATTGGTTTACAAAAATGGGTTTCAATGACATTCTTTTCCTTGCTTGTGGATGAAAACCAGTCTCTTGATCACAGTGGGATACTGGGACCTTTTTCATGGATGACTGGGCTTGTATATCAGGCAGAAGGCCAGTATGAAAAAGCTGCTGCTCACTTTGCTCACTTGTTACAGAATGAGGAGTCACTCAGTTCTTTGGGGTCTCAGGGTGTTCAGTTTGCTATTGCACGTATCATTGAGAGTTACACTGCTGTATCTGATTGGAAATCTCTAGAATTCTGGCTTTCAGAGTTACAAACACTCCGTGCCAAGCATGCGGGGAAGAGTTATTCTGGGGCTTTAACAATGGCTGGCAATGAAATAAATGCAATTCATGCCTTGGCACGTTTTGATGAGGGTGATTTTCAGGCAGCTTGGGCATGCCTGGATCTGACACCAAAAAGCAGCAGTGAACTCGCTCTTGATCCCAAACTGGCTGTGCAGAGGAGTGATCAAATGATTTTACAGGCATTGCTTTATCAAGTCCAGGGGAAGGTGGACAAAGTACCACATGAATTACAGAAGGCGAAGGCAATGCTGGATGAAATATTGTCTGCTCTGCCACTTGATGGGTTATCAGAAGCAGCAGTGCATGCCACCCAGTTGCACTGTATCTTTGCTTTTGAAGAAGGCCAGAGGCTTAAAGGAAATCAATCCAAATCCAAACAGCATCTTTCGATTTTAAGTTCATATGTTCAGTCGATGCAGACTGTAATGAATAGTGTTCATCAAGATTGTAACCCATGGTTAAAGGTTCTCCGTGTTTATCAAACTATTTTTCCCACTTCTCTGGTTACTTTGAAGCTCTGTATGAATTTGTCAAGTTTGGCCCGTAAACAAAAGAATGTAATGTTGGCGAATCGTCTAAACCTTTATCATAGAGATCATATATCGAGTTGTGATGAGAGATACCACGATTTCCTGATTTCAAGTGTGCAGTTTGAGGAAATCTTGCTAATGTATGCTCAAAACAAGCATGAAGATGCTTTTGCAAATCTGTGGTCGTTTGTGCGCCCTTTGATGCTTTCTTCAGCTCCGGTACTATCTGAATCTAATGAGAATTTTTTGAAGGCCAAGGCATGCTTGAAACTCTCAAATTGGCTAAGAAGGGACTATCCTAACTTGAGCTTGGAAAATATTGTTATTAATATGCATGCAGATTTTGATAGGGCTAACATCTCTTCAGTTGCCAGAGGCGGATCCTCCAATGAGGAGAAGTTAAGGTCTAACCCGAGTGTAGGGCCTATTGTTGAGGAAATAGTGGGTACAGCTACCAAATTGTCTACTCATCTTTGCTCCACAATGGGCAAGTCATGGATTTCTTATGCCTCTTGGTGTTTCGGTCAGGCCAGAAACTCTCTTTTTACCCCACACGAAACTGCCCTCCAGTCATGCTCATTTTCTTCTCTACTTCTTCCAGAAATTCAACCAGAAAGATTCAAGTTGACTGAAGCTGAGATTGTAAGAGTAGAATCTCTGATTTATCAGCTTTTTCAGAACAAAACTGATGAAAAGGGCATGAAGGATGACGAGAACGGGTGGAACATTGGGCTTGATTCTGTAGAGTATTTGAAAACTGACAACCTTGTCAAGGTTTTGAGGCAGCAAGTAGTTGATATAATTGAAACTGCAGCAGGGGTGCCCAGCGCAGAAAATTTTAGTGGTGAATGCCTTTCCTCTTCTGTAGCTTCTCAGTTGCAGCTTTGCTTTCTACGTGCAGATGTTGGTCTAGAAGAAACTGACATATTATCCCTAGTTGATAACTTAGTTGATATTTGGAGGTCTTTGAGGAGGAGAAGAGTATCTCTTTTTGGGCATGCAGCTCATGGTTTTATAAAATACTTATCATATTCTTCCACAAAGCTTTGCAAGGATCAGTTGTCTGGTGCTGATTTTGATTCGTTGAAACAAAAAACTGGCAGTCACAAATTGAGGGCCACATTGTATATACTACACATTCTTCTCAATTATGGAGTGGAGTTAAAAGATACGCTTGAACCTGCTCTTTCTTTGGTTCCATTGTTGCCATGGCAGGTGGAGTAGCTTTTTATTGGAATTACCTTCACCCAAAAATATGAAAATGAGGTTCTGATCACATTCTTTTTGTAGGAAGTAACACCCCAATTGTTTGCTCGTTTGAGTTCTCATCCTGAGCTTCTGGTCCGCAAGCAATTGGAAGGCTTATTGATTTTGTTGGCCAAGCTTTCTCCTTGGTCGATTGTGTACCCAACTCTAGTTGATTTAAATACCTATGAGGAGAAGCCATCAGAGGAGCTTGAGCATGTATTTGGTTGTTTGGTAATGAAAATTTCTTTTATTTATTTTGCTTTAGTCTGTCATATATATATATATATATGTATGTATATATAATACTTAGTGACAGTTCTGATGTAAACTACTTTTGACCCGTTAGTTGGCTTATTGAGCATTAATATGTTTTAGGATGGTGGCATGATCTCCACAGGTTCTTTCCATGCCTCTTTGTTCATGTAGTTGACATTTATACAGTGTCTGATTCATTATGTTTTCAAAGGTGTGTGGAGAAACAAGGAGGGGATTTTTCACTAAAAGAGGAAGTTATTGTAAATTAAAATTCTGACTTGGAGACTTCTACTGGTCTATTAGTTTTCACAGCATTCTGCTTATGAAAAGTCATCTGCGAGAACACATGGTGATGAGATGTTGCTTGGCATAGTACGATATCACAATATATCTTTTGAAGGGATTGTAAACATATATATGAGATTAGCTTTTGAAAATGTTCTTAGATATTTATTATTCGTGATTGAAAATGTGGGTGAGATATCCAACCTGCTTTGAGAATAGGCTGACATTGCTAAGCATCTATAATGCAAATATCTGTTTTTTGATTTCTTTGTTGTTTTAGTTTTCATACTAAGTTTAAACAGTGAAGGTGCCTTATTATTTTTCTTTTAGTTGGTTGAATTATAAGTTGCTATTTCTAAGTAGACTGTTAGACAATTAAAACATCATTATGTTACGTGCAGAAAGAGCTTTACCCAAGATTAATTCAGGATGTTCAACTCATGATAAATGAGCTTGGAAATGTAACTGTTCTTTGGGAGGAGCTATGGCTAAGCACACTCCAAGATCTTCATGCAGGTAACCCATGCTCACAAGAAAAGGCCTCTGCTTTTCATAGTGCCATTTTATTTGTATATGCAATTTATTAGGTTAAATGTTATAAAAAAAATATATATTTTAGTTGTACTTCTGATGACTTTGAAATGATTTTCAATTTCATTGTCTTAAAATGCAGACCTCAATCTAAAATGAAAACTGTTCCATTCCCAATGGACCTTGAAGGCATGTGTAATGGATATGTTTATTGGTGTATCATTACATGGCATATTCTTAACATTGAAGTTTGAAATTTGTTAAGGTGCTTATATGTGGTCTCTTTCCTAAAACTTGGCTTGTATTAAGCCTAGTTTTACTAAATGTGCCTACATTCCCTGTGTGATTATTTTCGAATTTGTTATCATTTATTTGAATTTGTTATGTGTTGGTGTTTAGGCTTGAGCCATGTGACAAACACGTTGGTCTGATACATTAGGGCTTGTGTTAGAGTACTTAAATACTATTGTTCGGACCCTTTCATAATAGTTTAGCTTTTGGGCTTAGCAGTTACTAATAAAATTATTACTAAATTGATGATTTTGTCTAATTCTTTAACTGTGAGCAGCTTATAGGAATTTGGATTCATGCTTTCTAGCCATTCTACTCTGAACGCACTGCTCATAGGGTTGTGGTGCTTACATTGTAATATTTCTTTCAGATGTGATGAGGCGTATTAATGTGCTGAAAGAGGAAGTGGCACGAATTGCGGACAATGCGACTCTTAGTCAGAGTGAGAAGAAGAAGATAAATGCTGCTAAATACTCAGCCATGATGGCTCCAATTGTTGTGGCATTGGAACGTCGTTTGGCATCAACTTCTCGGAAACTTGAAACACCTCATGAATTATGGTTTCACAAGCAGTATACAGAACAAATTAAATCAGCCCTCTTAAGTTTTAAGACTCCCCCTGCATCTGCTGCTGCTCTTGGAGACGTGTGGCGACCATTTGGTAATATTGCTGCATCCTTGGCTTCTCATCAGAGGAAGTCGTCAGTTTCTCTAAGTGATGTTGCACCACAACTGGCTCTGTTATCATCTTCTGATGTTCCAATGCCTGGTCTTGAGAAACAAGTCACAGCATCTGAATCTGACAGAGGTCTCTTTACAACTCTTAAGGGAATTGTCACTATCGCCTCTTTTTGTGAAGAAGTGACTATCTTATCAACCAAAACAAAACCGAAGAAACTTGTTATACTGGGATCGGATGGTAAGAAGTATACTTATCTATTGAAAGGGCGAGAAGATCTCCGTCTGGATGCCAGAATCATGCAATTTCTTCAAGCCGTTAGTAGTTGTCTGCTTTCTTCTTCTGCAACTCGTCGTCATTCACTTGGCATTCGCTATTATTCTGTAACTCCAATCAGTGGTCGGGCTGGTCTTATTCAGTGGGTGGACAATGTAATAAGTATATATAGTGTCTTTAAATCATGGCAAAACCGTGTTCAGCTTGCAGAATTTTCTGCAATGGGTGCTAGCAACACAAAAAATTCGGTTCCCCCACCTGTTCCCCGACCAAGTGATATGTTCTATGGCAAGATCATACCAGCCCTTAAAGAGAAAGGCATTAGGAGAGTAATTTCACGAAGGGACTGGCCTCATGAAGTAAAGCGTAAAGTTCTTCTTGATCTAATGAAGGAAGTTCCCAGACAGCTTCTTCATCAAGAACTTTGGTGTGCTAGTGATGGATTCAAATCGTTCAGCTCAAAATTGAAGAGGTGCTGTTTTAGGGAACCAGAAAAAGTTTTTCAGTTTTTCCTCTTATTAAATTTCAATGTGTTATCTTTTATGTTAGTATGTTACATCTATTATGATAATGATAATCTTATTTTATCCAATGGCTTGGTGTTCAGCTAACAGCTTTGAGTAAGAAATCTTTTTCTTTCTACCTTGTAGGTATTCTGGAAGTGTTGCAGCCATGAGCATGGTGGGCCACATTCTTGGTCTGGGTGATAGACACTTGGATAACATTCTTGTAGATTTCTCAAGTGGGGAAATAGTGCATATTGATTACAATGTTTGCTTTGATAAGGGCCAAAGACTGAAAGTTCCAGAAATTGTTCCCTTCCGTCTTACCCAGACAATTGAAGCCGCTTTAGGCCTGACTGGCATTGAGGGTAGTTTCAGAGAAAATTGTGAAGCTGTAGTTGGTGTACTGAGGAAGAACAAGGATATACTCTTGATGTTACTTGAGGTGTTTGTCTGGGATCCACTTATAGAATGGACACGGGGAGATTTTCATGATGATGCAGCAATTGGTGGTGAAGAAAGAAAGGGCATGGAGTTGGCAGTGAGCCTGAGTTTATTTGCCTCTAGAGTGCAAGAAATTCGTGTTCCCTTGCAGGTATACAATCATCGCAGAAAATTGCTTGTGTATGGCATTTTATATTAAGATGAGAATGTGTGGTCTTAATTAGGGTATAGACTTTAAACCACCTGTATCATCTGAATTCATTACCTGGTTGGTCAATAGCCATGGGGTCTGTAAACTAGTATAATGCCATTGTGATGGATTGGTACAACCTTATTTGTGTTTAATGCATTGTCTAGAAGGTGATTCCTTCCATAACTTGGCATTGACCAATGTTAACTTCGCACACAATGAGTATGTTAGATTTTTCTTTCAATCATAATTTTATCTAGAGATCATGTTGAGATATAGAAATTGCTTAATATCTTCTAAATTTGTAATTTTGATCAGGAACATCACGATCTTTTATTGGCTACCTTACCTGCTGTGGAATCTGCTCTGGAGGTATTACAACTTTTCAATTATATGCAAGTTTTGAGTTTGTTATAGACTTGAAGATTTTTTTACACAATTTTTTTCCAGAGGTTTGCTGATGTTCTAAATCAATATGAGCTTGTCTCTGCTCTGTTTTATCGAGCTGATCAAGAGCGATCTAATCTGATTCTGCATGAGACATCTGCGAAATCAATTGTTGCTGAAGCAACTTGTAACTCAGAGAAAACTCGGGCATCATTTGAAGTTCAGGCTCGGGAATTTGCACAAGCAAAGGCTATGGTAACTGAGAAAGCTCAAGAAGCAACAACTTGGATGGAGCAACGTGGGAGGATACTTGATGCTTTACGAGGCAACTTAATCCCAGAAATAAATGCCTGCATAAAGCTAAGTGGTATGTTAGATGCTTTGTCTCTTACATCTGCTGTTCTGGCAGCTGGGGTTCCATTTACTATAGTTCCTGAGCCCACACAAGTACAATGCCATGATATAGATAAAGAAGTCACTCGGCTCATAGCTGAGTTGGATCTTGGATTCTCATCAGCCCTCATTGCTCTCCAAGCATATTCTTTGGCATTGCAAAGAATCCTACCTCTGAATTACCTTACAACAAGTGCAGTGCATGACTGGGCACAGGTTCTGCAACTATCTGCAAATGCTCTTTCTGCTGATATCCTCTCTCTTGCCAGAAGACAGGCTGCTGAACTGATCATGAAAGCTCGCGGGAATAATCTTGATTCTGTCAAACACAATCATGATGATCTTTGCCTTAAAGTGGAGAAGTATGGGGTAGAGATAGAAAACGTTGAAAAAGAGTGTCTTGAGTTAGTAAACTCTATCGGCTCAGAGACTGAATCAAATGCTAAGGATCGTTTTCTGTCCACTTTTGTGAAATATATGAAGTCTGCTGGCTTAATAAGGAAAGAAGCTGCTAATTCTTGTTTTGGACAATTGAAATATGATGGGACAAAAGATGCCAGGATGAGAGAGGAGCGGGACGAAAACAGGGAAAAGGTGTTATCTCTTCTTAATATAGCTGTAAACTCCATATATGATGAGGTTAAGCATAGGGTATTGGACATATTTAGTGACTCTACTGGAGGAATGAAAGGAAACAGTAGGCTGCAATCTGATTTTGGAAGTATTTTTTGTGAGTTTGAAGAGCAAGTAGAGAAATGCATACTTGTAGCAGGGTTTGTTAATGAATTATGGCAATTTATTGGCAGGGATGTATCTGATGATGATACTGATGTGGACTACCTTAAAAATAATGAAAGAAATTGGGCTTCTATCTTCAAAACCGGTTTACTTTCCTGTAAGAGCTTGGTTGGGCAAATGACTGAAGTTGTTCTGCCAGATGTTTTGAGATCTTTTATTTCATTCAATTCAGAAGTTATGGATGCATTCGGATTAACCTCACAGATTCGGGGTTCCATTGATACTGCACTAGAGCAGCTCGTGGAAGTTGAAGTGGAGAGGGCATCCGTGGTTGAACTGGAACAGAACTACTTTGTTAGGGTTGGCCTCATCACTGAGCAGCAGTTGGCTCTTGAAGAAGCTGCTGTGAAGGGTAGGGATCATCTATCTTGGGAAGAGGCAGAGGAGCTTGCTTCACAAGAAGAAGCTTGTAGGGCAGAACTGAACCAACTCCATCAAAGTTGGAACCAGAAAGACATGCGAAGTTCCTCTCTCATGAAGCAAGAAGCTGATATTAAAAGTACCTTACTTTCTTCAGAACGCCATTTTCAGTCTGCAATTAGTACTGAAGAGTTCAGGGAACCACATGTTTTGAGAAGCCAAGCGCTCTTGGCCATACTAGTTAAGCCCTTCTCTGAGTTGGAATCATTTGATAAAAAATTAGCTTCATCTAGAGGCTCTGTTACTTCTGACACAGATGGGCTTCCTAAATTAGCAGAGTTGATGAGTTCTGGGCGCTCAGTATCTGAATGTATCTGGAGTTTTGACAAGTTAAACATCCATTCCTTCTTTATTTGGAAAATTGGTGTGGTGGACTCTTTTCTTGATTTATGCATACATGATGTAGCTTCATCTGTGGATCAAAATTTAGGATTTGACCAGCTCATGAATGTTGTGAAGAAGAAGCTTGAAGTCCAACTTCAAGAACATGTCAGTCAGTACCTGAAAGAACGAGTTGCTCCTAATTTGTTGGCTTTGTTAGACAAAGAAATTGAACATTTGAGGAAATTGACAGAATCATCAAAGGAACTTATTGGCGAAGAAATAAAAAAGGATACTGGGCTTGTCAGAAGAGTCCAACTTATGCTTGAGGAATACTGCAATGCACATGAAACAGCTAGAGCAGCAAGGTCTGCAGCTTCTCTGATGAAAAGGCAGGTGAATGAGCTCAGGGAGGCTCTTCACAAAACTAGCCTAGAGATTGTCCAAATGGAATGGATGCATGATGTTACCTTGACTCCATCATATAATAGCAGGATCACATTTCAGAAATTTTTTTCTAGTGATGATAACTTATATCCGGTTATTCTAAATCTTAGCAGACCTAAATTGCTGGAAACTATACAGTCTGCTGTGTCAAAAATTGCTAGGTCAATTGAGGGCCTCCAAGCTTGTGAACGAAATTCTCTTACAGCAGAAGAGCAGCTTGAGAGAGCAATGAGATGGGCTTGTGGTGGGCCAAATTCCAATGCAGCTGGAAATTCTTCAACCAAGATTTCAGGAATTCCTCCAGAGTTTCATGATCATTTGGTGAGGCGTCAGCAACTGCTATGGGAAACTAGAGAAAAGGCATCAGATATTGTTAAAATATGCATGTCAATATTGGAGTTTGAAGCATCGAGAGATGGTATTTTTCAGATTCCAGGGGAGGTTCCCTTGGTAGCTAGTGGTGATGGCAGGCCATGGCAGCAGGCTTACTTGAATGCACTAACAAAATTGGAGGTTGCTTATCATTCATTCACACGTAAGTTTGTGATATTTCTTAATATCTGAATTATTTTGAATGTAATTACTTTCATATAGCCTTGCTGTTACTGTTTTGGTATAGGTGCTGAACAAGAGTGGAAGCTTGCACAAAGCAGCATGGAAGCTGCTTCTAATGGCCTATATTCTGCTACTAATGAACTTTGTGCTGCCTCTCTTAAAGCAAAGTCAGCTTCAGGTGGCGTGTGCATTTTTTATCAACTTACGCGTTGCTGAACATATTTGAATATGATTATATCCTTGTCAAACATGAGCATAGACATCTCGTATAGATATTATACTAATAAATGTTCATTTATACATTACACTCAACTTCTGCAGGAGATCTACAAAGCACTGTTCTAGCAATGAAGGATTGTGCCTATGAAGCCAGCATTGCCCTATCTGCTTTTAGTCGTGTATCTAGGGGCCATACTGCTTTGACTACCGAATCTGGTTCAATGCTTGAAGAAGTATGCTTTATCCTCTATTTGATATTAGTTAACATTTTTCCTTCTAAGAATGTTGCTTAAGCTGGCATTAATTGTAGTTGCATGACATCAGTTCCAGAATTCAAAAACTACGTAAACACTGACTCATCAATTAAAATACCAATTATTTTTATTTTGTGCGTACTTGTAGGTGCTAATTGTAGTTTCTATTTGACATATCCTTGATAATTGAATAAATATAGACAAAGCATTCATTTTGCCTTCTCCACAATGTCTACTCAAGTGGCAGTTTTGCACTATTATCACAGTGTTTTTCATTGTACTCTGGTTTTCAGTTTGGAGCTGAATTTATTATTGTTGTTTCCTGTAAAGTTTGGGTTTGGGAGATTCTCATTGCCTCTGATGAATTGAAAATTAACTAATATCTGATACTTTCTATCTGGTAGCCTTATGTAGCTTATACTGTTCTTTTTCTTTAGGTCCTGGCAATAACTGAAGATCTGCATGATGTTCACAACTTAGGAAAGGAGGCTGCTTCCGTACACCATTCTCTTATGGAAGACCTTTCTAAGGTTTTCCTGGCTTCTCGACTCAAATATTGTTTGATGTGTGCTTTCTTGTGTTTATCATTTATGTGTGCTCCGAATACTCACTTTCCAACCTTCACTAAGGGAACCCTATATAAGTTTGCTCTACACTCAATCATATATGCTGATTATGGTAATCTCTGGCAGGCAAATACGATCCTTCTTCCATTTGAATCTGTTTTGTCCAAAGATGTGGCTGCTATGGCTGACGCTATGACAAGTGAGAGAGAGACCAAGATGGAAGTATCTCCAATCCATGGACAGGCCATATACCAGTCTTATTGTTTAAGAGTTAGAGAGGCATGTCAGATCATTAAGCCCTTGCTACCATCGCTTACATTTTCTGTTAAGGAATTGTATTCTATGTTGACGAGGCTTGCTCGAACTGCAAGTCTCCATGCTGGAAATCTTCATAAAGTAAGTTTTCATCTTTGAGATTAATCGTGTTATTATATATAGGCAGTGGCAAAACAGAAAAACTGATCGAAATTTTCTCTTCAGGCGCTTGAAGGACTAGGAGAGAGCCAAGAAGTCAAATCACAAGGTGTTAATCTGTCAAGGCCAGATCTTGATGCAACTGACACTACTCAATTTAATGATGAAGGAAGAGAGGACCTCCTCAGATCTGATAGTGGGAGCATGAAGGATGACTTCCTTGGCATTACTCATCTCTCTTTGCAAGATAAAGACTGGATATCTCCTCCAGATAGCGTATATACTAGCAGCTCAGAATCTGGTGTTACCTCATGTGAAGCAAGTCTTCCTGATAGCTTCAACAATTTAGCAGAAGGGGTGGAACAGAATTTACATGGATTGGATCTGAGGAAGGACAATGAGCTTCCAAATTCTGTTCCAACTTCTCAAACTGATTTCCAAGAAATTTCGGAGTCTGGGTCATCTGTGTTGAATCAGATGGAGGTGAACAACGGTGATACTACTTCAGTCAAGTCAATTATTGATGAATCAGATGACTTTCTGCAAGCTGAGGGATCACCAAGCAATGAAGCAGCAACTGTTCCTGTTGGTAGCTCACAGCCTATACATAAAGAATCGGAGGTGAAGTTTGCAGTGAAAGCTGAAGTATCCTCTTTAAGCAAAGTTAAGAATGAAGAGGGAAACAATGAAGACCCTATTCCTAATGCAACTTCTGTGAACCGGGCAGCCAGGGGTGAGTACAAAATCCACTTTATTTGAATCACATATTAGTGTTTCTATCTTTCTTTCTTTCTTTCTTTTTTTCTGGACCTTTTTATTTCAATTAAGATGAGAAGAAGTCTTTTCTGGAAGAAGTTTTACATGGTATGGAAATCTTTAGGATTTGATGTTTGAACTTTCAATTGACTGAAAAAAAAAAGAGTCTCTGAATGGTTTTACAATTTTTACTGTCTGTTCATGGTTGAGTTTACCTACTGTGATTGCTTTTATACTTTTCAAAACAGTTTCTTTTGTTGACTTTAGAATATATGAATGATTTTCACCATCTTTGTAATTATTGATCGTTTTTAGGTAAAAATGCTTATGCAATGTCAGTCCTAAAGCGTGTCGAGATGAAACTTGATGGCCGAGATATTGCTGAGAACAGGTATCTGCTTTTGTTAGGAAGTTTCAGTAGGTTTGGGTGAAATATGTATGGATGGTAAACAACTTCTCATTTTTTACAGAGACATTAGCATTGCGGAGCAAGTGGATTATCTACTAAAGCAAGCCACAAGCTTGGATAGTCTTTGCAACATGTATGAAGGTTGGACACCATGGATTTGAACTGGTGAAGCCTGTGCTGAGAGTCAATCGATGGTCTCAAGTTATCGTGTTCAAGAGACAAAGTGGAGCATGTCTGAGGCATTTTAATTACTAGTCTCACTTACTGACTAGACCTCTGGATCCAGTCTCTTAAAGGAAGGAAGCCATTGGACTTTTCAAATTGCCTTATTTTTCGGCTTCTGGATTCCTGGTATGGCTATTTTTAGTGAAGATGTTGAACAAGTCATTACAAGCTGCTGTGCTACCTTATCCTGCACCTATTGGCCCTTCTGTATCCTTCAAGGGATCAGCAGCTTTTGAGATATAAGGTGTTTGTTCCAATCCTGTTCATGATCTCTCTTTCTAGCAGGGTCTGCCTTCGAGGTTCAGACGGACAATCAACTCAGCCCTCAAGCCCCTACACTAGTCTCTACACAATTATAGGGCTCTTCTTGCCTTTGTTGCAGCGCCAGACCCTATGAAGACATGACAAGTATGCATACGTGCTGCTTGGATGGGAAAAACTTATCGAAAGGTTTTAACCTTGCCAGCACATATCCCATTCTTTTCTAGAAATTGAAGCTATGTCTTGTGCGTCAAGCAGAATCTTGGCTTACATAATAGATTTCATAACACGGTGAATTGCAATCAGAAACCTTGGTAGTCAAATTGAATCATCATTAAAGGCGGTCTGTTCGCAAATGAAGTTAACGCATCACTCTAATGGGGATTCACCACGTGATGTGAGTATGCTATTATTCTTGCAGTAATATTCAGTTCCTATTACCAGAAGTATATATTTTGATTCGAAAGACTGCTCTTATAAATTCAATCAGTCAAGTAGTAAATTGTCCAATAAGAAATGAAAAGATTAACCATACAATGATTTGACCTAATAATTCGTTTGTTCAAAAAGTTATGAGTTGAATCTGATTGTTCCTACCAGCAATGTGCCAATGTTACACTTCCTGAAATCGATTTTTTTCTGTGTCAAATAATGTGGTAGTTGATCTCTAACGATCATTCATCACACCATTCATTATCTACATGTTAATTACTAATCAAGTTCCATGTCTTATAGTGTGTAAAATTTGTGGTGTATATATATTTGCACTTTTGTAATTGGGGATTATGTAATTTACAACATTATTGATCGAGTAGAAGAAATAAAGAAAAAGAAAACAAGTAGATATCTAATGTTATGCTTTCTTTGGATTTTTTTTTTTAATTTAAAATAAATAGAGTTAGAATATTTTAACTTAAAATTGTGATTTAAATTTTTTGACTTCAACATCTAATCATTCGCATGACTTTATTTGATAGAGCTTTTCTTAGTATATCTTTTAGATATATCTTTAGATATATATATATATATATATATTGTAACATCGGTACGTGTATATATAATCTTGGAACATGTTCAAGAAATGTAAATCTGTGAACGGTCTAAACTAAACTAGTAGAACACAGAAATATTAAGATAAGGCATGAGTCATTTATGGATAATCATTAGAACGGATGGATAATCATAGTACTTCACATTCCGCTTTTGAAGCTGGTCAAACCAATATCCTGCTGCAGTTTTGAGAGAAACAGGTAGACAAAACAACAGAAGAAGAGAGGTGATACAATCACACAACATTGAAATAACACTTTATCATATTTTAATGTAAAAGCACATAATGGTGTCGGAAATCTATCTACGGAAGACACATGGAAATGAAAACAACCAACATAACACAAGGTGTGCGCCGTGGATTAAACATTACTTTATTAATCGCTGAGTCCATGCAAAGCCCACAAACATCTCAAAAACATCTTCCTTTCATCCAACAAAACACTTCCAAAATCTCTCCTGGTGATTTAAAGAGATGTCTGGGCTTGTAGACATATGGACCAGTGAGCAAGCCAAGCTTCGGGAAAAGGGTCAAACCACTTTGTCTAATGGCTCCAGCCCTGCTGTTAAGGGTGAATCAAGCTCAAGCCAGGTTGGTCAAGCTAAAGAAGGCAATTTCCTAGCTGGGAAGTTGTCTTCATTTGTCCAACAAATGCGAGTCAATGCACTAGTGTTGCCTTGCTCTGAAGCTTCGGTTTCCATGCTTGTTGAGTGCTTTAGTCCTTGAAGAAAACATTATAATTTGTTTGTTTTTTTGGTGTTTTTGTTTCATGTTTCTGGAAACAAACAATCTATAATGTAAATATTGCCTTGTAAGAAATGCATGATATCACAGTTTCTTTTGTGTTCTATGTTTATATAACATAACTCTTATGTTAACTTAAACATTAGACCAAACATAAAAATAAAAATCATTGTTCACAAATCAAGTAAGAACACTGAAGGACATTGAGCGGATGAAATCACTGATGCTGCTTATGTAGTTCAAGAACAAAAAAGGCAACCGAAAAAAAAAAAATGAAAGCTTTAATGGGATTTCTTCATTAGGAGAAAAACAAAATCTTTACGATTTATATGACAGCTTAATTAACTGATTCGAAGCTCATATATCAGGTTTGTTGATAATTCACTCTCTAATTGATACTATTTGGAGTTGAATTGAATTGGATTAATTGATATTTTAAGTCTAAGATATTTGAGTTATAAATATTAGTGTCACATATATGACACATCCTTGATGTTGATACTCCCTTATAATTAGATACAGATTGATTGATATTTTAGGTCACTTATGCGTTTGTTCAATATGATTATAACCACCCAAGACTTAAAAATATCTCAAAAGCACTTCTAAGATATTTTGCTTTTCTTTCTCATACTTTTCTGCCTTCTGTTAGTGGTAATTGTCAAAGTATAGAAATCTTTCTCATCTGATAGATTTTTATAAAATTTTAATTTGTATTTTAGCAAGTTTAGACTTGAGATATTTTCTATCCTAACTTTTTTAGCAAGTTACGTTTTCTAATCAATTATTGAGATTTTGATTTAGTAAAGATGAGAGGTATGATTATCAAGTAAATTATTACAATCAAAATTTGAATCTACCCTAACTACTAATTAAGATGTTGGGGTTTAATTCCTGTCAATTTCACTTTTAAATTTGCATAGATAGAGTTTTTTCTTTCGTTATAAAAGTAGTTATTTCTTATTTATAAAAGTAATCTATTTATCATATACATTTATTAATGTATGTAAAGAATTTTTTTTTTATTATAAAAAAGAAGAGAGAGACTTATCTTGTACAGTAACAAAATTTAAGAGTATAAATTGGATTTTACTGATTTGCTCGTTGAGTAAATAATTTATTAATAGTAACTCTTTAATTTCGAAGATTATTATTGATGCTAAGTTAGATAAATCCAAATAATTTGTTGAATAATTTTTTTATTATTTAATTTGTAATCGTACCAGGTCAAAATTAAATTAAATGGTCCCGGGTGCATATTATATATGGAAATGAAGGGACTTTGGCGAGTTGCGAGTGAGAGGCCACGTGTAAGTGATAGTGAACGTTATAGTGAAAACGTGTGGCGGCCTTTTAGCACACAACAATCAGCACACCATAAATTCAGAAAGACTCTCCTGTCTACTCGCTCATACCCTATTACTCTCCTTTTAGTTCATCTCAACGCGCCATACTAAGATTTTGTCACTCTTTGCGAGATTGATGATATCAATTAAATTATATAAATGCAGATAGCTAGTGGTCCCATTGGCACAGCTAACCCATGAAGATTTTGGCCCATGTGAGTCAAGATGTCCATAGTTCGTTTGGCATCTGAAACTCTTACGTTGAAGGACAATTTTTTCACGCAATGTGGGTCTTCTCTTCTGTTTCTTAAAGTTTCAATTTCATATCACACCTCAAAGATCCTGATCAAGAGTATCCGACAATACTATATGATATATAATATACTCGTAATATATATAATAAGTCAAAAAAATAAATTATGTAAATAAATAATTACATCAAATTAAACATCCCAATTTATATATTTTTATTTCTGCTTTCATTTTGTAACTAGCATTTAGAGGTTTGTAAGAAATGGTACTTGCTTAATTAAATCTCGAATATGAGATTATTTGATTAACATCCCATATCAAATTTTAATTGTTAAACAATAAATAATTTATTATAATATTAAATAAATTTTAATAATTATAAAATTATTTAATAGTTTTATGAAGTTTATATATTTAGCATTTATTAAAAAATAATTTCTTATTTTTTGTTATTTAACTTTTAATTTTTTTATTTATGTTAAATATATTAAAAGATTAATTTATTATATTTTTATTTAAAATTTAATTTACATAAATATTAAACTAATTTAGACAAATGCAATCTAATCCAATCCCAACTACATCAACTATGGAATAGTATTAATTTAATCTCATCTCATGCTATCTTATCCAATCCAGCGTATCAAATGGGGTCTTACAGTATCTTGGCTATGACTGTGTGAGTAGCCACACCTTAATATTCCCACTTGTAAGATATTTTTGGGTACTTGGATTGGAATATCCAAAAGAACCAATAGTTGAACAGAAATTTAACCAGATCTGGGGGCGCCCACAAATTGTCATTTGTAAGTTAGTTAAAACCAAGTTCTCAGAACCTACAGGCACTGCACTTTGTCTTTTCTCGTGCAGCATGAACCACTCTTTCTATATAAGCCACCCCACCTCAGCTTTTCTTCTCTCATTCTCATTCTCATTCAACACAAAGGGTAAAAGCAATAGAGATATCAAGTGGGGTTGTGAAGAATGTCTGCATTAGTGGAGATATGGATAGGTGAGTTGGCAAAACTGAGAGAGAAGGTCACAGCCAAGAAGAAGCCATTTTTGTCATCTTCAAGAGCAGCGAACGAACAAGTTGAAGAAGAGAAGAAAGCTAAGAAGGAAACTAGAGAAAAAATCCAGGAAGAAACTACAATGTCAGAGACCACTGTCTTTTTGCTCATGGATCGGTTTGTGCCTTGGTAATCATCAAAAGGGTGCAAAATCTGATACTTTTTTTGTTTATTCATTTTATCAACTTCTGTGGAGTCAAAAGTTTCGTCATGTAATATGTTTGTGTTGTAGATATTATTGTGTAACGTAATCCAACTAGTTTTCACATTCTTAAAAACTGTTTGTGTATATACTTCTTATAGCTCTCCAGTCGACACTGTTTGTGTATATGCTTCTTATAGCTCTCCAGGTGTGGACCGTAAATCTCCCTTTAATAGGAATTATCATCTCTCCGATTGTGAGAATAATAATATAAATCATGCCATTAATGATCTATTCCCGATAAATTCTGATAATCATATAATCTCTTAAAAAAAGGAGGAAAAAAATTAAACAAAAAAATTCTCTAAAGAATTATGTGCTTGCATACATCAAAGTGAAAATACAAATTCAGAACAAACTCAATCGTATGAAGTTCTCACTAGGCTAAAAGGTTTAAGTTTATACATAAGCGATCAACCAATAAATAATATTAATCTCTGATATATGAACAAAAAGTACGAAAGTAAAAATCTCTTTTCTTTGGCAAATTTTGAAATGGCAGACAGCCTTTTTTTCAAGCCCTACAAAAAGAATATAGTTTCTCTATATGTTAGATATGCCTATAGAAGTCAATCAAACCTCTGTATTACACATCTGTATCCAAGTTTTTCTGGTTTGTAAATGTATAGAATCAGCCAATCAGGCCTCTACGTCTTTCCTCTTCCTGTTTTATTTTCTAATCTTTCTGGTGTTTCACAAAGTCAAGCAACAATTTCACACTAAAAGATCAGGATGATGAGGTTTGTTCCATGTCGGTACATGATGATCCCTCAGGGTGAGTGTAGTTGGGCTCCTCGTCCTCCCACTTGAGGATTTCCTTTGCATAGCTGAGGGCTTCTTTGACAGAATCAGGCTCCAAGGCGGTAACCTGTGAAACAAACAACTTATTACGAGCAGAAAGGGAACGGAACAATCTCTTGAACTTTGCTCCAATGTAGTGGAAAGCATATTGAGCTAGAGAAGTCTTGTTGTTTCTTCTGCTGTTGTAGTGGTGATTGTGGCTGATCACCGGATTGAAGTCGTGAAACCATTCGCATTTAGAGAGAGGAGCTTGTTCGATCTTTTCCTCGAGCAGATCATACTTGTTGAGTAATAGAAGGAAATCCTTGTCATTGAACCTTGGATGAGTTACAATGCTTTGAAAGAGCTGCTTGCTCATCAACATCTTGTTAATAAGATTTCCATTAATATCTTCAACAAACTCATCGTATTCAATCAATGAACAACAAAATAAAACAACATCAACGTCTTCAAACATCTCCAGCCATTTGCAGTTCTCCCCGAGACTCTTTGGATGCACTCTGATAAGTTGATACCTACATGTTTAGAGCAAGAAGTGGTGGCTTAGATGAAATAATTTATGATCATAGTCCTGCTAATGCGTAGAGCCATTTTCATCATTGATAGGAGGAAACATATTTGTAAAACTGCACGTGTATAACAACATTTGTTGCCCATAAAAAATATGCTTGAAAGCACTGAAACTAACCTGAACAAGGAATCATTTTGATCGGAAGAGTCAACAATGCTATCCTGAGTTGCCTTTGGAAATGAAAATTCCATGCAAGAAAGCCCATTGGATGAGGTAATTCCTTCAGCATAAAGGATATCAATATCCGAGGGCTCGTAGCCTGGTCTAGAAATCTCAACAGCCTGAAACAGAAGATAACTTCAATATTAGAAAAACATAGCATGAAACATGTTACATCTCATACCAATCATCTTTCCTTATTCAAACTCAAAAGGTTTATGTTTCGGATAGCCTTCTACTTTAGCTTCATCAAACTATTAGCATGTGTTCCATAGGAAATAAAATATAATTCTAAAGATCATATAAATCAGAAACACATACTAGTATATTTTTTGGTATAGCAGCAGAGCTTAAATTATATAATTGACCATACAAGCATTAACATCTATAATATCAAGGATGAGACTGAACATCAATGAGCAAAAATCTAAACAATACAGACCTTACTGATAAAATGTAGTGAACAGAAATGAAACCACTACCTATCAAACATATTATATTGAAAGAATTAGCGAACAAGGACAATAAGATTACGATCTTACCCGTTCTAGGAAATAAGTTGCAATCCTAGGTAGCATTTCTAATTCATTCCTTCGCTCATATGCGGCTTGGAAGGCCGCATCTTTCCACAACTCCTCAACAAAAGGAGCATATTCACGAGTAGCTGCTGGAAATATGGCTTCCAAGTTGCCAGACACCATGACCTTTAGAAGCCAATCTGAGAATGCTTTTAGTCTTTGGCCAATGGAATACAATGTCTTTTGATCACTCGGGCCTGCATCATCCATTGCAACTGAATAAATTCATACTCAATCCATCATTAAAGATATTACTGAATTTAAATTCATTCATGCTAACACAGGTTTTTAGAGTTTGTTAAACAGTAATTTGAAACTCGTAATGCATTAAGAATCCATAAAGAAAAAGACACATTGATTAATTTGCTCAATGGAATCAAAAGATAAGTGACACCCTAAGAATCTTCAAATTCATGAGTAACATGATGCTATTTCATTATCACTGCAGCTTTTCTTAAGCTTTTAAACAGCTAACCTTGTTGATGTAACATATCACTACTAATGGCCAGGTTACAGACACCAGAAAAGCATTATTCACAGTAGGCTATGTCTACAATGTCATTTTTTTAGCATTTAATGAACTCCAAACCACAAGCCAGAATACATCTCCACATCTAATCCATATCTCCTGGAATGGGCTGGAGTCTTATCTTCCCTTCAATAACTAACTAGAGGGCAGGCAGACATAATGCTGAGACTAAATTATTCCACTCCCCTTGAAGCTTAGACTATATAGTGTTCCTGAGTTTTTTACTACTACCCTGCACAGATGGCATCCAGATCAGTACAATACAAAGAATTTCAACAATTGTCGATCATGAATTACTCATTAATCTATCCTTCGTAGTTGGCATCTGTATATGCACTTTCCCAACATCACAAAGCTGGGAATTCAAGTGTTCACCAAACTAGAGTGATATCTAAACATAATCTATTACAGATGGTAAGAACTCTCCCCCAATCGTTTAGCATCGCAGAACATAAATTCTTATTAGAACCTTGAAAAATCCAAACTCAAATAGCTAGTTTAAAAACCTATGAGGCAGAACTCATCTGTGAACTGAAAGGAAACACACATCTGAAGTTTTGTTGGAAAATGGCATGTAAATTTGCTTAGCCAATGAAAGACGGCATGAAGGAGACTAAAGTCATGAAGAATAGGGAACAGACAGGAAATTGTTGGAATAATTATGGTCTTTTAGGTAACTAGTTCAGCTCATAAGGTCTCATATAGTCATGCATGGGTCTTAGAATCTATTTCCACTCACATCAGAATTTGGGGGCACAGGGGGTTTGGTTTAAATTTAATTATCGTGATAATTTCTTAAAAAACATAATTAGGCAATAAAGATTAGTCTCATTGTTCAAAAGTTCCTTATATGCAAACCGCAAACTTGTTGTATGAGTTTTACATATAGTAACCCATGAACTTGAAAATGGAGGCAGATAGAAAAGTATCTCATACCCCAAAACTTTTAGGTAAGTGCCAACCATGCAGTAGATCATAAGGGATCTTTGTTTCCCAGTAGAGATTTCACATATACGCAACATTTCCTAGAGAGGGAATCTATATTTTAAAACTGCAAATAACAAGGAAAATAATTCTATGCATCATCTAAATACTCTAAACAAGATATCTTGAAATGATCACTGAAAAATCATTGCACATAAGTTTAACGGGGAAAACAAAAAAAAAAAAAAGTACTAAAATAACTCTATATTACCAGGAAAACAAGATACCTTGAAATAATTTTAAAAAAATGATAGCACATGAGCTTAATGGAAAAGAGAAGTAAAGAAGATAAATCTATAATACCTGAAGAACCTGATGGATCAACAACTCGTTTCCACTTTTCAGCCAAACTTTCTTCTTCAAACCGTTCTCTACCCTCAAGCAATACCGCAATGTAACGGTACAAATTGCTTTGGATTATTAACTTAATATTTTGACGTTCATCTTCAGAGAAAGGAACATTGAACAGAAGCTTGGCCTGAAATTAACATTCATATCATCATATATCCTTTCTTTTAATATATAACTAAAAACTATATATGTGTATGTGGATGCTGCATGCGTGCGCTCATGTATGCATGTGTGTATATATAGTGAAAGAAGAGGATAATTGAGCCCACTAGAAACTCATTATTGAGTTCACACAGAATGCAGTACACCATTTAGCCATAAAAGGGCAAATATATGTGGTTGTTCAATGCTATATTCTAACACTTAAAATGCATGGATAAGATAAATGCAGGATCAGCATGCACTCATTTTCTTAAGCACCAAAAATTTATACGGATGTGATAAATGTTGTTTACTTACGTGCCCATCTAATAGCCAATTCAAAGAGATAAACATGCACACAATCACCTGTACACAACTATAAAATACCTTATACACAGTAATGCAACCAAATTGTCAAATTTTTACTTACAGTGAACATTCTTTAGTCACACATAATGAAAAACAAAAATTATAATGAAATAGTAGAGAATGTCATTTTTGCACACAAGTGCACAAATGTATGTTTTTGGCATGTTGTGGACATTATACAGGCACACGTATTGTTCATTTGGTGAACTTTAGTTGTCAGATTTTACAGTTTTTTATCATAACCTGACATTTCATAAATTGGTTGTAAGACCATAAAGTCCTGCAAATGGTAAGGCATAAACCAAAACATCAATAGAATTCTAATGGAATATTATACATAGATATGAAATACGCCATTACACATTCACCATAGTCAGATTAACATGACAAAAATAATACATGACAAAAATAATGGCAGAAGACAGTTAATTCTTTAGAAATTCCAGTCTTACCTGTTTATAAATGGTAGTTGTCCCAGATTTTTTATCACCAACTAGAAGAAGTTTATGCAGAATTTTCAGCTCAGGGTAATTTAAGCCAGTTGCATTTACGTCATCACCACTAGGTTTTCCAGAATCAGGCGTTGGCAAAGACAAGAGAGCACAGACTAACTTTACTCTTTTCTGTACAGCACATCCGCATTTATCAATACTAGGATAAATAAGAAGGAATATGTAAATTACAGACGCCATTGCATGTACACAAGCAAAGGTACCTTGTCCCATATATGCCCCTTTATATGATTCTGTCCCTCTTCCTGATACGAACCATCAGCAGTCAGCCAAAAATGAGGATTTCCTTCACATTGCTCTCCTGCTGCCTGCAAAAATTCAACAGAATGTTATGAATCTTACACACTAGAAAAGTTGAACTTTTTAGAGAACTTGATTTTGTCCTGTACAACAACCTTAAGCATCTTGAGTTCGCTTTTAGTAATTTCTCGATTATTTATATAGACATTGGTATTCCCTTTGCTAGCATTTGCCATAAGCAGACCCCCTACTTCCAGTTGGGCACTGATAATCTGACAAGGCTTATGTCCTTCCTATTCAATTAAGCAAGGAAATTCATTCAATTTTAGTGCAATACAATAAAGCGCTAATTATTAGTAAAAAAAGAATACTAAGAGATACAAGTTGTATGCAATGTTCACCTTTCCCCATAAACCAGATACTTTATCATACCAATAGCTTCCTGGAGTTAGTTTTTTTGGCGGGTTTGGGCAGCCTTGCAATATAACCAGCTGTTTTTGAGAAAGAGGCTCACCATTTACATGAACACGCTGTGGTGGCAACTGATTCACCACGCATGATATCTCCGATTTCATTATTTCTTTAATTTCCATATCAGTCAGCAGCCGCTTAAGCATCCGAGAACATTTCCCCAAGTTTCCTCTCTTAGCCTCATTTATCCTGAAGCCAATGCATGTAACACATTTTCTTCCCTCAGGCATTGACCCCATTGCTCTCAGCACACAACTGCAACAATACTTTGCACCACAAACAATGCAAGCCTCCTTTTCAGTAAATCGATTTCCTTTCGAGCAACGGTAGCATGAACCTTTCTTCCCAATCCTTTCAGTCTTTGGTCTCACATCATTGCTTTCAGCCTCAGAACAAACAGATTCTTCATGAACCGTATCACTTGTATCCGGTTCAAGAAAAGTAACAGATGGCCTTTTAACATGGCGATGAGTTTGTTCATTGTTACAATCCTCCTCCTTGCCGGAAAAGACCTCAGAAGAAAGACTCCGTGAACTTAAACCTGATTGTGTTGATTCCGAATTGGCAGGATTCATATAATCATGAAACCCTGCATCCGCTCCTTCCTGGCTATCATTAGGTAATTCTATATTGTCATGAGAATTATCACAACAATGAGAACCCTCCGATTTACTAGAACCCCCTATTAAGTCAGATACCATGGACATAAAGTCATCATGAGCTGTACAATCGAAACTTTCAGACGAATTATCTAGATCATCAAGGCATTCCAATTTACTAGAACTCTCTATTCCATCACACGCCTTGAGCTTACAGTCAGCACCAATTACACATTCTACAGCATCAGAGCTATCTACAATAGTTGATGATTCACCAGACACACGAGCACCATTTGAGTACTTAGAGCTTAATTTGGGCTCCTTCAGTCGTTTTTTATCTATTGAAGTACGTTTTACAATCGGCTGGACTACTGTCAACGAACTGTCACTCAACAAAGAGGAAGAAACAACCGGGGCAGCGATAGGGATTTGATCAACAACTACTGGCAGTACCCGCGGAATATTATCACCGACTGGACCAGAATACTCAATCGCAAAAGAGTACTCAACGTTATGAACATCATTCTCATCGTCATCACCATGTTTAGGACTACTACTAGGCGGCACAACAGTCATAATTTTCCTCAAAATCCCAGCCATCTTGTTACTCCAACAAAATCAAATTCAACACAAAACTACTAAAGCAACCCTATCAATCACATCTAACAACCCATCAAGAAAAAAGCTCCAATCTCAAAGAAATCACAAATCATAACCAATTATGCCAACAACCCATCAATCACAACCCTTAAAACCACAACCCCACTTACCTAATCATCCAAGAACCACAACCAATCAAAACCTGCTTCAAACCCTCTTCTCCTTGTTTCCTGCAGAGCACATAAAACCAAACAAACCCACCAACCAAAAAAGTTAGAACAACCAAAAAACCAAGTCAAAATCCAAATTTCTGGGCGTTTTTACAAAGTGAAAAAAGGAAGTCAAAGAAACAACACAGAGTGTTTAAACAAACAACAAAAAGAAATACAAATGTAAATGGTAGCCAGTAGTTGTTGTTATAGTATAGTCCCACCAGTAAACACCAGAGACTGCAGAGAAGACTTGTTCTTTCTCCTCTTCCACGTCAACGCGTGGTGGGAGGAGCACGAAACTGCCAGGCAACTTTGATTTTACTGTACCGGTCAAAACGCCAAGCTTCGCTGCTGTTGCTTGTACATAACTGACTTTTGGCGCTTTTTTCCAGGCGGCGGGGGTATTTTTGTCTTTAGTGTACAACTGTTTAAGCTGTAGGAATCTTCCGGGAATGAATAAAATTAATATTAATTGGCGAAACTAGGTTGCGAAGTCAATTTATATGTATTTAATTATACTTTTATTATTATTTCTTTGAAATGTAATTATACTTTATTGTTTGATTATTGTGTTTTGTATAACATTCAATTGTAATTAGGGTACATTACAAAAATACCCTCGAGCTTGGGCTTAATTGCGTGTGCATTTCTTTTTTTTGACATAGTGTACATATATATATATATTTTTTTTTTGAAAATAGTATAAAGACTTCGGTTTAGGTTGACTGTCGATCAAATTTTTAAAATGAAATCTCTAAATGCCACTAGTAATATATTTTACTCATTATATCTCGAGTTATTTTAGGCTTTTTATTTTATTTTTATCCATTTGTATTTTTAGCTCTTAACTTCTAAATTAGTTCTAATAACTCACAACTAATGATAAAGAAGGTTTGTAAAATTATCAAAGTAGATTTCATAAGCCAACAATTAGGCCTAATTTGGAGACATGCAATTTGGTCTTAGAGCCTTTTTTTTACTTATAATATTAAAATTAGCATGAATATTGAAAATTTAAATTAATATTAAACTTTCAAAATGAGCTTTATTAGATCCATTGGTTTTCACGAATAAATATAATAGTTCATAAACAAAGGATCATGGTTTGTATTTTTGTTTTGGTTTTTTGTTTTTTTTTTTTCACTAGTTCTACTAGCGATTAAAACACTCATTTTGAAAGTTTGATTTTTGTTCCAAAACTCACAGTAATTTCAAATTTATTTTCTAAAATTTTCACTTGTTTATTGTTCATGTGATTGATTTTTATAGATTTAGATTTTAATTAAGAAGTATCATAAATAACTATTTTTAAAATCAAAATCAAAATTTTTCCATTAAAAAATATCAAGTAAATTTTTTTGAAGGATTGCAACAAAAACCTCTCTTCACAACCACTTTTCATCTATATAAATTTTTTAAACCATTCATAGATAAAATTACATAAAAGAAAAGGATCATCAAATTAAAAAAATCAACCCGTATGACCTACACAAATTCAATTAAACCAAATTGTTCATAATTATAATTTAGACAATTTTAGAAAAATAAAAATGAAATAATAGTTTAAACCGACACAACCAAACCCAAATCCCTAAAGTTTTAGCTTTTATCATACTAATACTATGGTACTTAAATAACAAATGGGTGTGGAAACAACTTTTGCCGCCCTTTCTTAGAACAGCAAAAGTAGCACCACTTTGAAGACTAAAGTCTAAATAAAAAAATTAAAATCGCTTGAAATGTGATGTTGCACATAGTAACAAAATGATCTGCTTTGATTTCCATGTCAAACCGAAGTTAAAAATAAAGGGTACCCTTTGTTTAAATTTGATTACTACCCAATTCATAAATATAGTATGGTTACGAGGGTTGCAACTCTTATATACATAACAATAATAATATCTAAAAGAATGCAAGTTTACAATATCAATATTGTCAGCAATTAAAGCACATACCAGTACCAGTCAATATCGGTCTGTGGCAACAGATATGGCCAATAAAATTTGACCACTTGGGTTCCAGTTCTATGAACCCATCTGGACCGTTGAAACAAATCACTTGCCAAGTGTGTTTATTTCTCAACTTACGATTAACTCTTGGTGCAATTAATATATTATTCATTTTTTATGGAAGGTCCATTCTAAGATAGTGATGCAAATTTGAGAGATTCTGAGACATCTAGCCTATTACAAGGAAATTGGAAGAAGATTATTCCAGTGGATCATTGATTACTGGGACAAAAAATTGAAAGAACGTAAGAGATATTTATATGATTCAGTAATTGGAAAGTCTATAAGCTGCATGTCCTGCAAAGGAACTGCTTTGATAGAACATTTTAACAATTCACAAACATACTACATGCCTATATGGCTATATACTAAAAATGACAACATTAGATTTCAGCTTTCTTGTTGAGTGCCCTTTGCTTTCACCAAGCTCCTTGAACCGGTGTTGCGAACGATGTGCACTTTTATGACATCTTTATTTTGATTATTACCTTGCAGGAATTCACAAATGCAATAGTCATCAGGACTCACACAGTTCGCCATGCAGAAATCATGCCACCCACCAATCCAGAATCGACCATCCAGCCAGCTGATAACATTTCCAGGGCATTGCCACCCACTGTTATTTTCAAACCACATCAGATTTGGCAATTTAAGCTTCCAAATTTTCAAGACTTTTGCTGGTACAGGCTGGAATAATGAAAATAATTCCAACATTAGCAACTACATACTGGACCATTGATGGTGCGATCCCAATAAAATTCAGATCAAATGTATGCAAAACGTACAGCCACAACTTGTGACAATATCTAGCAGAGACTCAATGTTTTTGTTTCGTCATTAAACAGAGCAGTCACCGCCAGTAATGACAAATGCTAATTATTATTGCACTTAGGCAATATCAAGTTTTTGAGTACTATATATCAAGCTTTCTTAGTCTTGATATGCAATTATGACATGACATGTAGAATCACAAAAATTATAACAGGAGCACCATAGCAGCAGTTTATAGAAGAGATAAGATCATTACCAATAGGTTCTTCTTGGGGCCTGCTCTCATTTTAGCAATAACATATGGATTTCGAGGTTGTACGTATTTTGAGATGTCGACTCCTTCCGACCTGACATTACTAGTTCTTTTAGAGCCTCTACCAGTCTTACCACATGGCATTTCTTTAGAAACTTCTGGATCCAAAACAACAAACAAGTTAAATTATCTTAAACAAACTCAAGCACACATTTACTTGGTGTTCGGTTTACCATTGTTTTCACGTCTGTTTTTCCTGCAGTCTCTACCACCTTTGACGATCACTTCTTCTTCTTCTTCAACCCTCCCAACAGCCTTTCTTTTAGATCCTCCTGAATCAAATTAATTCAGTAGGTTAAGATTATCTCATAAAATTCAAACATACGTCTGCATGGCATTCACACATGTACATAGATTGGAACAATAGTCAAATTAAAGGAGATAAGAATTACAATGTTTTACCATGGTTTTTGCAACTCTGTTTCCGGACGCTGCTCTTTTTAATGGTTGATTCTTCTTCTTCTTTTTGAGTGTTGATAACATTATTTCGTTTAGAGCCTCCTCCAACCTTAACAGCAATCCTTTCCTTAGATCCTCCTGAATAAAATTGAACCAATAGATTAAAAGTATCTCATACAAATCCAAGCTCGCATGCACATGGTATTTTAGTTAATTCCTTTAGAGCCTCTTTTAATCTTGACAGCAGCCCTTGTTTTAGAACCTTCTGAATCAATTAATTAAGTCGAATTTATAACATACAAATCTAAGCTCTCATCAGCTTGGTGTACACACAAATACTTAAAGTAAAGAAGACAAGAATTAGAATGTTTACCAACGTTTCCATCACTCTGCTTCCGTACTTTCCTCTTTTTGATAGCTTCTTCTTCTTCTGTTGAATCCTCCTCCTCCTCCTCATCTTCTTCTTCTTCTTCTTCTTCTTCTTCTTCTGTTGAATCCTCCTCCTCCTCATCTTCTTCTTCTCCTTCTTCTTCTGTTGAATCCTCCTCCTCATCGTAATTGTCCTCATGATCTTCTTCGTCTTTGTCATTTTCTTTTGTTACTTCTTCCTTCTCTTTTACCTCCTCATCTTCTTCCAACTTCTCCTTATCCATGCATGATGTTCTATGAGCACCACTTTCTCTCCTTTCACATGCAGAATTTCCAAATATTTTGACACTGAATCCGCTTTTACCATCATATCTAAAGATCAAAAAATCTCCGCACTTGATGGAATTATCTCTGACAAACTCTTGCCAACCATGCAGAAAAAACACCCCTCTGTCAGTAAAATCCACTTTCACAGGCCACAAACTTCCCATATGATTACTGAGGACAGCATTCTTTGGCAATGATCCATTACAAAATGTTACAAAAGCATTTGGGATGAGCTACAAAAGACATTAGTTGCGTGTCAGTCATACGATGTCAATCATAATATCCGAAAGCCATTTAAATATCATTAGACATGTGATTCTTTCTATCATTAAACTTTTTCACGTCATCTTTTATGAGTTCCAAGATACAAAATGTTTTAAATGTATATTTTAAAATGAATTTATGCATCATGATATTATTTTTGCTAAAATGACACCTATAGGTACTACTGACAATCAGATTACGTCTAGAATAATAATTTTGAGTATTCAACAACCTTACATATTTCTAGACAAGTCTAATTCATAGTTAACATATAAAGTTGATACCCATTAAAAGGATGTACTTAAGCTAGGCTCTAACAAATCTGAACCTGAAGCCTTACCCTTAATCATGTATATAATAAACTTTACACAGAAGTTTACATGCAACTCTACCAATAACCCAATCTAATCAATTACTTGGCAAATTTACATCCATTTACATTTTCAAAAACAAAGAGAACCCAGATTAAGAAAAGAGAAGGAAAGAGAGTGAAATACCAGTCTCTGAGAGCTTATTTGCGGCAGATACACTTTGAAGAAGTCAGGGATCCTCCTGCTGTTGGACATCTCTTCTCTCTGTAACTCAGTTTTCAGATATCAAATGAGTTTTGTCTTGTAAGACTTACTGGCTTTTAGTTTTCAGATACCAATTGATCTGGTTTCAGAAGGCCACAGTTGACCGAGTTATTCTAATATATGCCAAACTAATGAACATCACTATTTCATCAAGAGATTAATTCCTTAAAGATAAAGTAAAACAGAAGCCGATGAAACCAAACAGAGGCCATGAACACAAGTACTATTTAAATAACGTAAATTCAAGTGTGGGGTGTACCTGCAGTTTCTTGTCTTCAAGGGTAGAAGCAAGAATGACCTTGAAAAAATCTCCACAGGCCTTTTTCTACAAGATGTTGTGATGTGAAGAGCACACAAATGAAGCCCTCCTTGTTGAAGATTTTGTGATGTGAAGAGCGCACAAATGAAGCTCTCTTTGTTGACGTTAAATGGCTTACCATTTCGGGCAGGTCTGGCTTTTTTCTCCGTCGAAGCTAGTATAACCATTTTTGCTCCCTTTGTGGTCCCTAATGCACATGCATTAATCTGTTACACGGTAAAATAATCACACTAGTTAGTGCTTCTGTTTGTTTTTCTTTTCAAGCATTTTCGTGTACAATGATAAATGGGTTACAGGCTGCATTTAAAGTGGATCCATAGCTTTAGAGGAAAACTAGAACGTCATTAGAATTGATAATTACATTAAATATATATATATATATATATATAGAATTGATAATTGGGGTATTGGAGAAAAATAATTGAAACGAAATTAAGAGAAAGTCATTAATTTGAAACTCTCAAAACTAGAGAAACTGATAGGCAAGAGTAAGAGAATAGAAAGAAAATAGAGAGTTATTAATAATGGATAATTGATAATGATGGTGTTAACGAGTCAAACTTAGATGGGATATCTCGATGTACCTATTAATTCTTGTCACCTGTAATTTTATAAAAACTAATAATAATAATAATAAGATAGTCATCACTAAACTCAAAAGCTTAAATTGATAGAAAATAATCAAACTATAGTATTTAAGACTTAAGGTTATGATACGTTAACAACAAGAATTTGAAATTTATTATTATTACAAGGCTTTTTACTTACTTTTCTTAATTTAATCTTACAAAATGTTTAATTAGTGATTATGTAGTTGCTAATTTGTTATTATATTTTTTATAGAATATTTACTATTTTAAAGCTGGCATTAGGCATATTTTTATTAATCATTTTAATATTTTTTTTACAAAAAATAATATATTCAATTCATTTATATTTACATACGTTAGAACAATTTCATTTTGTCTCATAATATTAAAAATTAAAACATACACAATTATATTTTAGATTAAATAAAATCAATAGATACAAATTGGACATATTATTTAATGCCATGTGGTATGGCACACTGTTTCAAAAAGGCCGTTTTGAATTTTCTTAGATCTACTCTTGGTTTCGTGTACTGATCTTACATGCATCGAATTTTAGTGCATAATTGACTTCCACTTTCCTATATAAGGCTAAAATACTGGTTTAAGTTGACAGTAGGTGAGGAATAGTATTAGCATTTCTGAAAAAGTAAATCATCGTGTAATTTGTTTGAATCACAAGTGTCTACATTAATTCAACACATGCCAAATATAATTTCAGTCATAAAATATTTAATATGAAAATATCCTCTAGAATTTTATATGCATTTATAAATCAAAATTAAGTAATTAAAGTAAATTTTGAATGTTAACACATGTCAAAAGGTAATTTTAACCACCACCAAAGGGAACTAATTTCTAGCCCATTAGGTGTATTTGTATTATCCTTATAATATATGTTGCAAAACTATATGATCAACACATAACTCAAAAGTCAAAAATAACTTTAGGATATAGAAAATGATCAATATCAATATCGTTTCTATTTGAAGCTTGGTCTGCTGTCAAATTATCGTCACTACAACCTGAAATAATTTTGATTTCAAAGTCCTCAATTACTGACAAAAATCGTCAAGATAGCAACCAAACAATTCGTTTGAAAGAAGAGATTACCATGCAAAGGTTATTAGTACTGAAAATCAGTATTTTTCACCATTGAATGGTCCATTTGAAGGACAAGAAATTGATAGTTGATATTCATTTGCAATTTTCAGATAAAAATTCTTTAAACACACAACATTCTATAAAGATTATTAGTTAATGAACATCAAATATATCACATTTCAAATATAATTCCAGTCATTCAAAATACATTAACGTTAAGTGCCCTCAAAAGGTTCATATGAATTTATAAATCAAGATTAATTATAGTCGAGCAATCTCAATTTTGAATATCGTACGATGATTTTATATGAAAATTTACTCCAATCACCACTAATTAAATAGAACTAATTTCAAATCCATTCGAGGTTTTTTAATATCCTCAATACATATCTTGCAAAACTCTAAAACTTACTTTAAGACGAACACAAGAACTTTAGGACATAGAGTTTAGTAGTTTTTTTTTTTTCTTTTTAGGAAGAATATAGTTTAATAGTTAATATAATACCTATCATTTGTCATTGGAAGCCTGGTTTTCTATCACGTTATCCTGACTATAATTTAGTATATTTTTCTTTCAAAGCATTTATTGCTTACAAAATCATTAAATTAGCAACCAAACAATTATTCAAAGAAGAAATGACCATGCAAAGATTGCTGTTGATAAGCAATTAACATCTGTCAGCATTGATATTTACTATAAAAACAACATGCTAATCACTTAGATTTGCCGTTTAGGAGCATCAAATATTGAGAATTGCATAGGTTCTTTATTTTGAATAACTCAAAGACACCTATATATCTTTAGCCAGCCTTCAAAATCAAGTCTTCTAAAATTTAGTCCATTCCCTTCGTGTATAAACCCAACCACCGTTTTTACTGATATGAACAGATCACTTTCTACCATCCGAATATGTAAATATTTACCAGAGTATTCTAAAGGTGTATACTCCAGAAGAGCAATTAGAACAGTAGGAACTAAGACATTTTTTTTATATGATACTAACTAAAGTAGTAAGAAGTTTGAAAAATATCACTGATCTGAACTATCAAAATGAATTTTAATGGAATTAAAATAATGTTCAACTTTTTTATAAAACTCATATGTTCATACGACCGTTTATACGGATTATTGAGCAAACGTTAGTGAGAGTAATAAAGGGTAATTTGATAATTCACACTATCACATGCTAATAAAATTCATTTTAATATTTTATAATATTTTGCTTATTTTAAAGAAGTTTACTGGTGGTTGCATTTAAAAATTGATTATATGAGTAATTTACACTTATGTAATATCCATAATACCCCCACTTATTTGAAATAATAAAAAGATGCTAATACCTCATGTTTGGTAGTCATTTTTAAAAAAATTGAAAGTCTGAATTTTTTGAAAGTCTTAATTTACTAAAAGTAAAAGTACAATAATTTTTTAATTAATATATTCTTATATATAATAAAAATATATATTTTAGCAGAATATCAATGTTTAAAATTTTGTAAGTTTTAAACACTTAGAAATATATACTTTTTCTATTTCATGTCATATAAAAATTAAAAATTCCATCAATATTAAATCCAGCTTTTCTGTAAAGTATAATTAGTTTTTATGGAAAGCTAGAAGTGATTAACTTAGACAGCAACTGTTTCAGGGTACCTCAGTTTACTGTAGTATCATCCTTCTGTGTAAATAAATTCCTGCAATGTTGCTTTCGAATGTGTAACTAAATATAAATAATGAAGGGCACAATTGTTGGTTTAAAAAGCATGTTGCTTATATTATACAACCTACTCATGATACATGTATCACACAAATTTTATCTCGTTTTTCAACTAAACAGATCATATAATTTCTCACTTTTTTCTATCTACCACTTGTTGAGAGAGAGAGATATATATATATAATATTAAATGTTAGTATTTTTCATGAGTGATGTTACAAAGGAGTGTATTATTGTCAGGATTTTTGAAAAAATGTAAAATACAATAGAAAATGTTTTTGAGACTATTTTAGAATCTGTGTCGGTTTGCGGAATCTGTGTTATGGATGGTGGATGAAGTTTTAGGATGTATTTTAGTCAATTAAGATGGTGGAAGAAACTGAATCTAATTTATCCAATAAAATCATATATCAAGTAATGTTTATCATTCATCTGAATTTTTAGTGGATTTATGTTTTAATTAACTACGTGAAGAAAAGGGGAAACGAGAGCTCGTGGTTGTTGAAAGAAAAGACATTAATACTTCATCGTAGTTTGTCTTAAGGACGTTGAATTTCAATCTGTGCAACTCTTTTAACACTTTGTTCATCAGCATCAGCTTCAATTAGTTACAATTTTAATCCGTATCGAAAAAAGAAAAAAAAACTACAAATTTAATCTGGGACAGTTCTTTTAATTTTACACTTTATTCCCAAGACCTCAAAATTAATTTAGATAAATATAATATAATTACAAATATATAGCTTGAAATTAATTTATGTAAATTTGAAAGAAATACAAATATGTTCTATACATCAATATGCGGGTGTTGCATTTCATAAAATGCTTTTTATTCAATTTATTAACACATAATTGAAACTTAAAAATAAAAAGTTTTCTATAAATACCCAATAAATACAAAAAATAACCCTATTTAAAATTTATTAATCTGTGCAAACTCTATCCCTAGGCTATCTGTCCTCTTCTACTTCAGACATGGTGGATTAGGTAAAGAAGATCTTATTATCAATTTTCTAATCAGCAGCAACCCATGAAGATATAAATTCTATAGAACCATCAATATTTAAGGACTAGTCCTCAATCCACAATTAAGAAACGAAAGATTCTAGGGAACCGTTATTGCTTAAGGACTAGTCCTAAAATTATTTTAGGACTCTTCGTTCTCAACATATCCTGCCACTCATTGTAGTAATAGTTAAAAGTGAGGGGTGAAGTTAGCAGCAGTTGAGATAGAGAGATGAAACTCGTGTGGTTCCAAAAAAAAAAAAAAAAATCAAGACCTTTATAACTACAGAATTATTATTATAATAATGTTGGTATTAGAGAATGACCCTCCAATGCCATATTTTTAAAATTTAAAGAGCATGACCTTCTTATGCTCTATTTTTGTAATGGTAAATGATATTAAGACTTTATATTCTGAAGTAGGTATTATTGGATATCAAGCCGTCCCAAATGAAAGAACTGTTTGGCACATAATCTGACTTCTCGAATCTTGTCCTCAACCATCGGTGGCATAATGTCACACAGAATTGTATTTTTTCCGGTGATTAATCAGTAAAATTGAGAAATAAATAAATATATATATATATATATATTGTTTACTTTTGGCGCTTTAATAAAGCATCAGGGCCAGCTTAGTCCTTACGGGCGTCCTACTAGGAACAGTGGGCCCCAGTTGACTAGCTCTTCAGCCTCTTCATGATGCTAAGATTGATCACTTGTGGTTCTCTTCTAGCTTTTTAAATCAATTTTTATTTAATTACTTATATACCACTACGTTCCCATAATAAAAATAAGATTTTTTCTTCATAATAAATATATTATCAGTTACTAAATACAATTCATCTAAAAAGAACATTACCAAACTCAATGGCATATTCATATTAAACTTGTTCAATTTGTAATTATTTTGTAATGTTTTTTTTTTTTCCTGCAATTACTTTAGAAAGTTGATCATGAGTTGTAATCCCTATAAATATGTAATCTTTATCAATAGAACAAGACAAGCAATTAGACCAATTATCATACACCATATTGTCAGATTAATAGGACAAAAATAATAGTACAAGACGCTAATACTTTTGAAATTCCAATAATGTCTTGCCTGTCCTTGTATGGTAAATGGTCCCAGATTTTAATGACCTTAAGGAGTCACAGAATTAGGAGGAGTTAGGCAAAGACAGAGAGCACATACAAGCTTCACTCTTTTCTGCAAAGCACATCCACATACAGTCATCAATAGTTGGATAATTGAAAAGAAATATATAGATATGTCAATTACAAATGCCACTGCCAATGGTACCTTGTCCCATATATGCCCCTTTATATGCAAGTTCTGTCCTCTCTTCTGATAGGAACCATCTGCAGCCAGCCAAAACTTTGGATTACCTATACATTGCTCTCCTGCTGCTTGCAACATTCATCATAATATTATGAATCTTGCGCGTTAGAAAAGTTGAATTTTTTAGACAACTTGATTTTATCCTGTACAACAACCTTAAGCATCCAGAGCTCGCTGTTAGTAATCTGTCGATTATTTATAAAGACATTTGTATTCCCACTGCTAGCATTTGGCATGAGCAGACCCCCTACTTCCAGTTGGGCACTGATAATCTGACAAGGCTTATGTCCTTCCTATTCAATTAAGCAAGGAAATTCATTCAATTGTGGTGCAACAAATAAAATAAACGGCTAATTATTTTTTATAAGAAAAAATATTAAGAGATACAAGTTGTAACGTTCACCTTTCCCCAGAAACCAGATATTTTATCATACCAATATTGTCCTGGAGCTAGCTTTTTTGGTGGGTTTGGGCAGCCCTGCAATATATCAAGCTGCTTTTGAGAAAGAGGTTCACCATTCACAAACACAAGCTCTGGTGGTAACTGATTAACTCTGCATGACATCTCTGATCTCATTATCTGTTTGATTTCCATCTCAGTCAGCAGCCCCTTAAGCATGTTAGAACATTTCCGCAAGTTTTCTCTGTTGGCCTCCTCAATCCTGAAGCCAGTGCATGCAACACATTTTCTTCCTTCAGGCATTGACCCCATTGTTCTTACCACACAATTACTACAATACCTTGCACCACAAACAATGCAAGTCTCCTTTTGTGTGAATCGATTTCCTTTCATGCAACGGTAGCATGAACCTTTCTTCCCATTCCTTTCAGCCTTGGGCCTCACATTGTTGATTTCAGGACTTGATGGCACAACAACCATGTTGTTATGTTATTTACTCTTACAAAAAAAATTTCAACACAAAAAAATCAACCCCATGTACCTAAACTAATTATATCGACAACCACCAAGCAAAACAAATCAAAATGCCAAAAGCAACTAAAAATAAACAGAGAGACAATGAAATAACCAAGTCAAATTCCCACTTTTGACTTTTTTTTTTTGTTTCCTTAACAAGGTGGATAAGAAGAAGGAAATGCAGACTCTTAACCAGTAGATTTATGGACTGAGACTCGAGTGAAAAGACTTTGTTGATGATTCTCCCATGTCAACGCGTGGAGGGAGGAGCAGGAAACTGCCAGGAAATTTGATTGGACCGCTATAAACGCTGGCATTTCTGTCCCGTGGCTGCTCTTGCTTGTACATGTATAGTTGACTTTTGGAGTTTGACAAAAATTAAGGATTCAGGGGCAGTTTTGTAATTGACACATTAAATTAAATTATATAAGAGAGAAACTAAAGGGGGGAATCTCATTTTAATCTCTATCTTTAATATTTGGGTAAATTGGACAAGCATCTCTAAAATCTGTGTTATCATTACATTACTTTTAAAGAACCATCTATTGATAAATATTAAAAAGTCATTATACGGTAATGAATTACAATGTATATAATCTATTAGAGTGGTAATCCTGACATCATTAAAAATGTTTTATCGCTTACATTTTAAATATTCCACAAAATTGAACAAAAATACATTTTAGAATTTGATAACCCTTATAATGAGAGTAATTAGATCCAATCTCAATCGGGTACCAAACTTTTGGTAATTAGTTTGTTCTCAATCTACCATACCAAAACAATAAAACATTCCAACACAAAATCATAGCAATTAAAAGCACACCACCAATCATGTGATGATATTTCTTCATTTACTCTTGAAAATGATCCTTGTTTAGCACAGATAAATTTGTACACTTCTCAAGATATTGATACAACTCCCCCACAAACAATATGTACACATTACATCATTTCACAACCTCGAATCAACAGTCAATCCCACTCTTTACAAATGCATCATTTGTACACTTTTTTTTCTATGATACTAAATAAAGTATTAAGAAGTTTAAAAAATATCACTAAACTGAACTACCAAAATGAGTTTTAATGGAATTAAAATAATGTTCAACTTTTTAAAAGATAAATGATATGTTCATATAACCGTTTATGCAAATTGTCGAGTGAGCTTCAGTAAAAGTAATGAACGGTAGTTTGATAATTCATAATATCACATGGTATTAAAACTTATTTTAATAGTTTAATACCATTTTAAATTCAACAATGAGAGAATCAATATGTATGCATTTCTTAAATAAAATATAATGAATTTAGGACGTAGAATTTCAGCCATATTCATGTTCCTCCAAATTTAGTATTCATAAATATTTTGTCTAATTGAGATTAGATCAATTACAGGACAATGACATAAATGAGATAGATATTTCAATACAGACACAACACACAGCTCAATAAACATATATCGTAAAAAAAAAATTAATTATATATAATATTTATAACACATAGTTGTAATTTAATTTCATAAATTAAGAACATACATATAAGTATTTTTTTTCATTTAAATCACGACCTTATAAGTTGGATGGACGCCGTGGACTTGGGCAGCCATGAGGAAATTAACTAATGTCGGACAATATGAACCACCCTCGGACCTACTATAGATTATAGTATGGCAACTAAATGCACAACGACATTGGTTTCACATAATTATTTTTTTACATATTGTCTAAACTTGTTCACGTGAGTCTCTTCTCTGCATCACATTTGAGTTTGTTGTCTCTGCTTCTTTCCTATACATCAAACATGAATTGAGTAATTAATATATATATATATATATTTTTTTTTTAATTATCAATGTTCCAATCTACAATAATGAAAAGGTAGGTTCCATAGAACTACCCTATATGCACAGTGAAAAAAAAAAAAGGATAATTAAATTTTTAAAATGCATGGATTAGATATATAAATGTAGGATCATGCGCTTATTTTTTGAAGCACCAGACGTTTATATATATATACATGATTCATGATATTTCACAACTATGTATGTATCCATCTAACATGTAATTAAAAAACATCAACATGCAAACAATGGCCTGCACATATATATATATATATATATACACATACATATATATATAACTGTAAATTACCTTTATACAACACAAGAAGTCAAGAATGCAACCGAGTCTACTTTTGACTTGAAAATTAAATGAAAATTCGCCATAGTCAGATTAATAGGACAAAAATAACAGCACAAGATGTTAATACGTTTGAAATTCCAATAATGTCTTACCTGTTCTTGTATGGTAAATGGTCCCAGATTTTAATGACCATAAGGAGTCACAGAATTAGGAGGAGTTGGCAAAGACAAGAGAGCACATACTAGCTTCACTCTTTTCTGCAAAGCACATCCACATACAGTCATCAATAGTTGGATAATTGAAAAGAAATATATATATATATATGTCGATTACAAATGCCACTGCCACTGGTATATACCTTGTCCCATATACGCTCCTTGATATGAATCTGTCCCTCTTGCTGATAGGAACCATCAGCAGTCATCCAAAAATGAGAATTTCCTTCACATTGCTCTCCTGCCACCTGCAAACATTCAACGGAATATTATGAATCTTACACAGTAGAAAAGTTGAACATTTTAGAGAACTTGATTTTGTCCTGTACAACAACCTTAAGCATCATGAGCTCGCTTTTAGTAATCTGTCGATTATTTATAAAGACATTGGCATTCCCATTGCTAGCATTTGGCAAGAGCAGACCGCCTACTTCCAGTTGGGAGCTGATAATCTGACAAGGCTTATGTCCTTCCTATTCAATTAAGCAAGGAAATTCTTTCAATTGTGGTGCAACAAATAAAATAAAGGGCTAATTATTTTTATAAGAAAGAATATTAAGAGATACAAGTTGTAATGTTCACCTTTCCCCAAAGACCTGAAACTCTATCATACCAATAACTTCCTGAAGTTAGTTTTTTTGGTGGGTGTGGGCAGCCCTGCAATATATCTAGCTGTTTATGAGACAGAGGATCAGCATTTACAAACACAAGCTCTGGTGGTAACTGATTAACTCTGCATGACATCTCTGATCTCATTATCTGTTTGATTTCGATCTCAGTCAGCATCCTCTTAAGCATCTTCGAACATTTCCCCAAGTTTTCTCTCTTGGCCTCATCAATCCTGAAGCCAGTGCATGCAACACATTTTCTTCCTTCAGGCATTGACCCCATTGCTGTCAGCACACAATTGCAACAATACTTTGCGCTACAAACAATGCAACTCTCTTTTTGTGTGAATCGATTTCCTTTCATGCAACGGTAGCATGAACCTTTCTTCCCATTCTTTGCAGCTTTTGGCCTCATCTTGTTGCTTTCACGACTTGGTGGCGCAACTGCAGGCATGTTGTTAGTAGTTCTCCTACAGAAATTCAACATAAAACTAGTGATCTCGGTTGTCAACCTATGAAGCACAAACAATCATCCAACAACCGACCCATGAAGTAATTAAACACCATTATTTTCACATAATGATAAGGCAAACAAACAAAATATTTCAATAACCCATCAGCAAATAAACATGAATCTTATATATTTATCATTAAATATGCCAACAAACTCCTTGAAGCAGAAACACCAAAATAATTCACAAACCTACGTACCTTAGACAATTATTTCAATGAAAAACCAAATCGAACTACTAGTTTCCTGCTAACCCACAAAATGAACTCAAAATATATAAAGAGAGAAACAATGAAAACCAAGTCAAAATTCAAACTTTAGACGTTTGTTTTACGAAGTGAAGGACACAAGAAGGAAATGCAAATTCTCCTTCGTGTTGTACACTCCTAGTTAAGGATTGAGACTGGAGCAAAGACTTGTTCATGTTTCTTCCACGTCAACCCTTGGAGTCAAACAACTGCCAAGAAATTTGATTATACCGCTCTAAATGCCAAGCATTTTTTCTTCTGTTTTTCAAAGTTGACACTAAACCAAAACGAGTCAAAAGTGTTGGACAGCTATCAACACAAAGGTAGTTCAAACGACAAATGGTATATATCACGATATCTGATAATAAGTTCTTATCTCTTTCTAAATGGTGATTTTACGCTTTATTAATCAATTAATCAGTTTTTAGAGAAAACATACGTTATTAAAGTAATCATAAATACTGATTTAAATTTCAAAAGGTGTTTCCAAAGATAATTTCTAAGTGATCTTAATGAATGTTTTAATTTATTTTGTAAGTGGAGTTGCAACAACGGTCCCATCAAAAGAAAAGGATCGTTCAGAGGTATTGAGAATCTTCATACGACAATTTGGACTGTAACATTTAAAATCTATCAAAATCAAACATTATATGTGCAGTCTATCCTAAATTTTATTTTTTTGGTGGGCTTAAATATATATTTGGTTTCTTAAGTTTTCATTCAATTTGGATATTGGTCTATTGGACTGATATCAAAATTTTGTTATTGAATTATAATTATTATCTTTTTACAAAAATTGAAACTAGATACACCGAAATTGAACCTTCACCTTAATGAATAAGCACTGAAGCAGTGCCTATTCGCCAATGGTAAGAAATGATGTGCTAGGCGCCAAGCATTCCTAGCCTGTACATAATTGGCTGTTCGAATGTTTATAAAGAATCAGGGCCAAGTTTGTCCTTAATGTACAACTGCTTTAGTTGGAAGAGAAAAAATTAGGGCAAATTTCATTCATTTCTACATTTTTTCTGATTTACTATGGTTTTACTCGCAAGTTTGCCTTTAAAACTCATAATCCGATCCCTAACATCCTATAAATTCATTAATTTAGGTAAGTCAAACATTAGTCAAATTTAATAGTTTCAATAATAATTTTGTCCTTAGATATGAATACACTATGTTTCAACGTACAAGTATAACCAGAAAAAGAGGAAAAAAAATTGATATTATCTCCGTCATGGAGATAAGAAATTAAATATACATACTTATGAGTGAAAATGAATTTTGTTACTTATTTAATCAAATGGTGTGCAACTAATGTCCATGGCTGTGTATGGGTGGATTGAAAACAAGCCAAGAAACTATTGAAATTTCATTTGAGGTTAAATTCAAACACTTTTTTATTTTGAGTTAAAAACAAATTATTCTTTATTGACAGAATATTGTGTTACAAATTATGTCAAATGCTTATTCTACCATCATTACACAATATTCTTCTTCTTCAATCCATTCCAAAAACAAAAAACACAAATCAATAAAAGCAAATCTTAAAAAAAACGCGCGCACACACACACGTACAATGAAGAAAACAAGGGTGAATTGAGCAGACATGATTTGTCAAAATTTGTCGTGATTAAAAACCTACATCTGCAGTCCAGAATTTCTAATCTCATGACAACCGGAGATATCAACTCCTTGAACAATGAGTAGACATGATTCATTTGCAAAAAAATTAACGATTGAGCATTAGGAGGAACTAAGAGGGCCTTTACCCTCTCCATTTAGATTGTCAAAATGGCCATGAACAAGTAATGGAGGCGCTGTTTACAATGCGGCCTGATGCAACTGAATTGGCTTGTAATAAAGGCCGGAGCTTCCTGCTTGTAGCAGCCAAGAGCAGAAAAGATAATGTGGTGAGATACATCATATGTTTGATCATATTAATGAGATTCGAAACTTCACATGCCAAGTTGAATGATATTGTGAATAGATCTTACATTTTTTGTAAGAAAATTCTAACACTTATCAATTGTGATGGTATGCGAAGTATTATTATTGTAATATGACACAATCATCTTAAAAATGATAAGCAAAATGATCACTTCTAAGTTGATTTCCAAGAGAATTCAAACCAACTTTATTCAAATGTAGTTCATAAAGCAAAAGATCTTTTTAATTGAGCAATTCATGTGCGTAAATTAATCATAATCACCTCACTTTTCTATCAAATCACAACTTTCAACTTGATTTTCTCTTAATTTTTCACTCGTTTCGTACACATCTAATTAAATGCACCATTTCTTTTCAGCTCTTTCTTAAACTAATTGTTTATGATGATTTTCACAAACGTTTGAAGGTATCCTCTCCTTATTTGGTAGGTCCACACTTCTATAAAAGGTAGCCCTAATCATAATGAGTGCTCAACCTTAAAATCTATACAAGCCAGAACAACATGAACATGAACCATGCATCATTCCTATGTACTCTTCTCATGGAAATCAACCAGGCCAACCACTGGCTTTGGAATAGAAATTGAATATAAACAACAAATGGTGCAGCCCTTGGTTTACATAGCGAAAGAAAGAGCACACGACGAACCTACCAGAATATTATCATTGAATTTGCTAGCATTCTTAAAATTCTGGTGGAGACTTATGGTCTTTGACTTACTACAACTGAAAAATCCCAAAACTGGAAGTTCTCAGAACATAGTACACCATTTAACCATGAAGGGGCAAGGTTTTCTAATGCTGGATTTTATAATTCACAATGCAAAAATTAGGTAAATGTAGGATCAGCACGAACTCATATACTCACAGCACCGGACATTTGCATATACATTATGTATGATATATATGTTGTCACAACCAGGCATGTTGTTTATGTATATGTCTACCAACTTATAATTTTTTTCAAATATCATCCACAGTATAACAACTCAAACTTGTAATATTGTCAAATTGAATTAGCACTTTCTACCACTAAGCCACCTGTATACAACAACAAATTACCTTACAACACAAGAAAGCAACCAAATTGTTAATTTTGTACTTAAATGAACATTCAATACTTATACAATGATAACCAAAGTTGTACTGGAATAGCAGAGAATGTCATACTTGTATACATAAGTACACTAGTGAATGTGTTTTTTGCACGTTCTGAACATTATACAGGCACAAGTTTTTACCATCGGTGAACTTCAACTGTCAGCTTTTGTCACGATAGTCTGACATTCCATTAGAAATTTATTGTGATTTGTAAGACCATAAAGTCCAAATGGTAAAGCAGAAACCAAAATATCAACAGAATTCTAATACAGAGTACTGTTATAAATAGATATGAAATAGGCAATTATAGACATTCACCAATCACCATATAGTCAGATTAATAAGAAAATTTAAAATAATAGCAATAATGCCTTACCTGTTTAGATATGAGACATGGTCCCATATTTCTCATCACCACAAGGAATACTTTGAGAGAATTAGTAGGAGTTTGCAAGGACAACAGAGCACAGACTAGCTTCATTCTTTTCTGTAAAGCACAACAATAGTTGGATAAGTAAGATTTGGAATATATACCTAAATATTTACAGATGCCATGCCACTGCAAAGCATACCTTGTCCCACATATGATACTTTATATGATGCTGTGCCTCTGCCTGATAGGAACCATCTGGATTCAGCAAAATGTGAGTATCTCTTTCATGTGGTACTCCTGCTACCTGCAAACATTTAACAGATTAGCATGAATTGTCTTACATATTAAAAACATTAATAAATTTCTAAGCAACTTGAATTTTTCCTGTACAGCAACCTGAAGCATCCAGAGCTCCTTCTTAGTAATCTGTCGACTATTTATAAACACGTGTGTTTCCATTGCTAGCCTTTTGAGCGAGGCGCCCCCCTACTTGGAGTTCAGGGGTGATCATCTGGCAAGGCTTATGTCCTACCTATTCAATCAAGCCAGGAAGTTTATTCAATTATGGTCCAATGAAACAAATTAGATGCGAAAATCTTTTATGGGACTATCTCACAGCTAATGTATTGAGATGGATTAATAAAATAATAATATTTTTGTTTCTCTTATCTTTCTCATTGGCCTTTTCTTTTTCTCTTATCCCACAGGAGATTTTTTTTTTAATTACATGTTGAAAAACTAAAATTACAAGTTTCAAAATGGTATGCAATGTTCACCTTTCCCCAGAAACCAGATGTTTTATCTTACCAATATTGTCCTGGAGCTAGCTTTTTTGGTGGGTTTGGGGAGCCCTGCAATATATCAAGCTGCTCTGAAGAAAGAGGTTCACCATTCACAAAAACAAGCTCTGGTAATAACTGATTAACTCTGCATGACATCTCTGATCTCATTATCTGTTCGATTTCCATCTCAGTCAGCAGCCCCCTAAGCATCTTAGAACATTTCGCCAAGTTTCCTCTCTTGGCCTCATCAATCCTGAAGCCAATGAATGCAACACATTTTCTTCCTTCAGGCATTGACCCCATTGCTCTCACCACACAATTACTACAATACCTTGCACCACAAACAACGCAAGTCTGCTTTTGCGTGAATCGATTTCCTTTCATGCAACGGTAGCATGAACCTTTCTTCCTATTCCTTTCAGCCTGTGGCCTCACATTGTTGCTTTCAGGACTTGGTGGCACAACAAGCATGTTGTTATGCTAATTACTCCTACAAAAATATTCAACGCAAGAAAATCATTTCCACGTACCTTAACTAATTATGTCAACAACCCACCAAGCAAAACAAATCAAAATGCCAAAAGCAACTAAAAATAAAGAGAGCGACAACAAAATAACCAAGTCAAATCGAAACTCTTGACTCTTTTTTTAACAAAGTGGATAACAAGAAGAAGGAAATGCAGACTCTTACCGGTAGATTTATGGACTGAGACTCGAGTAAAAAGACTTCGTTGATGATTCTCCCATAGTCCCATGTCAACGCGTAGAGGGAGGAGCAGGAAACTGCCAGGAAATTTGATTGGACCGCTACAAACGCCGGCATTTCTGTCCGGTGGCTGCTCTTGCTTGTACCGATATAGTTGACTTTTGGAGCTTTGACAAAAATTCAGGATTCGGGGGCACATTAAATTAAATTATATAAGAGAAAAACTAAAGGGGGGAATCTCATTTTAATCTCTATCTTTAATGTCTGGGTAAATTAGACAAGCATCTCTAAATCTGGGTATAATTGTACTTAGATGGAAGCTTTTATTTATAAAAGATTGCACAAACATCATTTAATTAACATCTTCAAATGGCAACGATGTTCTGTGCACAGTCCTGTAAAGTTAGTTACTTTGTATACTTGTAATTAAAGTTAAAATGGTTAAGCTATAGCTAGTTTGGTACTATTATAATTTTTAAATAATCAATATTAATTATGTTAGATGATATAATAGGTTCCAAAGTCAATCGGATTAGCGTTGGTTAATTATACTATTAAAATGGATATCAGATGGTGAAAGAAACTGAATATATATCATTTATCTAATAAAATTATATCAAAATTAATGTTAATTAATTATTTGAATATTTATAGGGTTTACGTTATGTTGAGCTACTTGAACATTAGGGGTATAGAATTGTAATAGATTGTTAAAAGAAGGGATTTTCTTATGATAATTATAGTTTGTATGCATTGATCTCCAGTTTTTCTATAATTTTTCTTAAATTATGACACTTATTAGTTAAAACACTCTATCAAAATTTAATTGTGAACCTCTGCCTATTTTTCTTAATTTAGGGCGCTTTCTGGTGAAAGCAATCTATCAAAACTAATTGGAAAACAGCACAAAATGTACACTGCTACATTCCATTCAACCTGGTCATCCATTGTATCTCCTTACAGATCATTCTTGATAATTTTAAATGGCTTGCCCATGTGAAAGACAATGGGCCAATAGTGAGTACATTATCTCCTGGACTTTGATGTAAGCCGGCCCGTTTCAATTTGTATAAAATTGATTCTATTGCAAGTACGCCTCTTAATTTTCTCAACAAAAAAAAAGTACCTCTCTTAATTGCCTGTTGTAAGCCCACTTCTACCCTTAATTATTATGTTTCTAATTATTATTGAATTCACCCACATATGATTTATTAACTATTTTGATTAATTATATGATAAAATGCAGCACATTTAATTTGAATCCATAATTTAATTGTAAAAGATGTGAATTTAAGGTGAGTCATGAACTTAAGTATTTGATATTCCATATTTCATAATGATGAGAACCTTCGTCGTTCTACCAAGAAGAGGAGAAGAAGTGTATGGTTAGCAATGTGCAAAGCAACAAAACCGATCGCGAGGGAGAATGGCGAGCCGCATTTCGCGAGTGAAGGTAGGATGTGTCAGAGTGAAGCGGGGGCCGAGAACGCGGGACTCAAGTCACAACTACACATCGCAATGTGCAACAGAAGTGTGGAACAACAACGGTTGTGAAGAAGTTCTAGAAGCTAGACTAGATTTTTTTTTTTTCTTATTTATTTTATGAGATAACTATTTTATTTATTTATGAGATAAATATTTTATTTATTTTATAGGATAAAATAGAAATTAGATTAGCTTTATCTTAGGATAATATTATATTTGTCAATTAGATAATTATTAGAAAATTAGGAAATTATGACTATAAATAGTCAAATGATTTTCATAATTCATCATCATTTGTAGTTGAGAATTATTAATAAAAGCTTTCAAGTTGTAGGGCAAATTGATTGTATATATTTTCAGCTATTCTAGGCAGGCAAACTTGGGGTCACTTGGGCTGGGTTAGAACTCAAATTAGTTCAGTGGTTTGATTCTAAAGAGTTAGTTTGCCCAATTCAATGAGATAATTTACTCATTCAAATTCTTTGTTGTTGGATTTAGATTTAGGTCCTCAACACATTCCCCTAAAACACTTGCATTTAAAGTAACTTAGTGATTAAAATTTACTCAATTAATAATATTATAGGTTCTAGTTATTGACGCAGATTGTTTTAAACAAACACATAAATTAGCTTTTGCTGTTTGATTTGTATATTTTACCTAATCTGGAATTCCTGCTTTTTAATGGAGACTATGAAAGCAGCCCTTTTGCCTACCTTGAGTAATTTCGAAGGAACGAATCGATTGTTGAATATTATATCCATTGAAGCGAAAGGCAGTGGTTTCATTTCCACGTGCATCTCCTATTACTTTATCTTACCGAGTAATAAATGGTAAGACTTTTGGGACATTCTCACCATAAATTCCCACCAATTCCGACCGTTAGTTCAACTAGAAATTGCGTGCCCATTTAACATATAAAAATGATTTCTTGATTCAAGTTCCTTTATGCTACCCTATTACCAGATTTAGTGACTTTTTTTATTGTCATTTTCTCAACAAACTTTCCCATTTTAAATCACTCAATTTTATGCCAATATACACATTCACTTTTTTTATAGCATATAAATTGTTAGGAGAGGTTTTGCTGTGCAACCTGTGTTATCACTACATTACTTTTAAATAATCATCTACAAAGTCAGTATACCGTAATGAATTACAATGTATGTGATCTGTTAGGGTGGTTACTTTTTTGATTGCTAATCTGTATATTTTTTTTTTGAGTAGAGCAAGAAAACATAAGTCCAATAATGGTTCCAATCTCATTTAGCCAGATTTAAGACCTTCTCTTATACTGATTTTTTATTGTGAATTCTAATTTGGTTAGGTGGCACTAAGTTCAATCCCCCCCTTTTTTTAAGCATAAGTTCAACCCCGCTTACCTTAGATGTAAAACATATGGTAGAATTACAGAGCCCAAAGCAAGCAATGTTTATAAAAATTAGATCTAATAGCGTTAATAAAATTTTACTCGATAATTCTGATATCATTAAAAAGGCCCCATCGTTTACATCTTAAATATCCAACGAAAATGAACAAAAATACATTTTAGAATTTGATAACCCTTATAACGAAAGTAAGATCCAATCTCAATCGGATACCAAACTTTTGGTAATTAGTTTCTTCTCTATCTACCATACTAAAACAATAAAACATTGCAACACAAAATTATAGCAATTAAAAGCACACCACTAATCATGGGATGATATTTCTTCATTTACTCTTGAAAAGATCCTTGTTTGGCACAGACAAATTTGTACACTTCTCAAGATATAGATACAACTCTCCCACAAACAATATGTACACATTACATTATTTTACAACCTCGAACCAACAGTCAATCCCACTCTTTACAAATGCATATATGCATGTAAACGCAAATAAGTCTAAAAGGGTGGTAGCTTCAAATTTTTTTCACTGCCCACGGGAAAACCCATACAACAATTGTCAACATTCTCAGCTCGATATCAAATATTGTAAACCCCTTCAAATTTTTTTGACCTTTTTTAAATCCCAAAGGGGGGCAAAATTTGTGCATTCAATGGAAAACCCAGTATCAATCAATTTGCCACACCAAGGAAGTAAAAAAAAAAAGAAAAATAAAATAAAATAAAATAAAGTGACGTTAATTAGACATACTTTTTGCATGGTGGACGATGTGGCAAGCTTCTATTCGCTTTCATATTCTATAATCAGCACCGTCCATAGGACTACGAAAGCACAATGCCTTCAAGCGCAAGATTCAACCAGATCCTCTACGGACCACTAACTTGAACTGTGCCCCTCTTCCGAAGCTATGGCGACTCTATGACTCCGCGTGCTCTACACGTCCCAATCAACTCGCGTGACCACTCATTTCCTTCCCTATCTTTTAACTTTTAACTTTGAATGCTCCTCCCGCTCTGTGCCGGAGACTTAAAGCACCGCATGTCAGGAGCGTGGTCCGACAGGCGCCAAACTTTAACAGACTTATCCAAGCTCCCACTGTACACTATGCACCGTTGATCAGATTTCTGATCATGATCGTTATCATCATGATCTTGAGAAACAGCCAGGCATTTAACTGGCCCAGTGTGGCCCGTCAAGACAGCCAAGCAACAATGAACGCCATTCGCTTCCCTTCTCCACACGCAGATATTCTTATCCGCAGACCCACTGAAAACCATGTTCCCGGCCGCAGCCAAGCAGAGCACCGCCATCTTGTGGCCACGCAAAACCCCACCATGAGACAAGTGTTTTTCACGTTCCCAGAAGTTCACCAACCCATCCGAGGACCCACAGTACAGCACCGCCGCTTCCCGGTTCACCGCCAGCGCCGTCACGGCATTCTCTTGCTTCAACAGCACCTGCACCAAGAAATGCTTCGTCACCTTCCCTTCCAACTCCCGTCTCCACACCTTCACCGTCCCGTCCGCCGACCCCGTGAACACCACACTATCAAACCCTGAAACGACCGCGTTTATAGCATCGTCGTGCGCTTTGATGGATTCTAAACATTTCAAGTCGGAAATCCTCCACACTTTGAGGGTTTTGTCCCATGAACCTGAATACAACACCCCTTGTTCTTCGTCCAAGCTTAGACATGACACCGTGTCGAAGTGTTTTATCCTCAGAACATTCTTGTTTCTTCGAACTTCGACATAGTTTTTAGGGTTTACAGAGCTGCGGAGAAAGTCTTTCCAAGTTGGTAAACTACCAACCCTTTTGTGTAAACTAGGGTTTTTTCTCGAAACCTTCCAGACCCGGATTTTACCATCTTGGTGACCTGTGAAGATCCTGTTTTTTGATATAACAATGGCCTTGACTAAACCGCTGTTGGATTTGAAACCTGAGAACTCCTTCATGTTTTTCCATACCCGGATGTTTTTACTATCCGAACCTGTGTATAATAACTCCCCGGAGGCTGCTAATGAGTATATGTGTCCCTCTTCACGGACTAGCGAGCCGATGAGACCGTTGGAAGCCAGATTGTCGTTGACGGGATAGGGCGCTATCCAAGGAGATTTTGTGTAGGGAGACATAGGATAAGGAGACGCCTCGCCGCTGCTGGGTGTGCTATAGCCAGTAGTAGTGGTGGTGGTGGTGTAATTGCTTCCAGGGCTATTCGCGGTGGAGAAGCTGCTTCTAGTATTGGGGGTTGTTGGAACAACGGCGTCGTCGTCGTCTAGGAATACTTTTTGGAGAATGGGAGGTACGACGTCGGAGTTGTTGTTCAAGAAGGAAGCGAACTTGGGTCTATGGAGACTGTTTTTGTTGCTTTTCTTGTTCTTCTTGTTGTTGCTGCTGTTGTTGTTACGATGATGATGATGCTCCACAACCACACCACCACCAACGCCACCTCTTTCGTTTGTCATGATTTATTGTAACAGATAGCGAGGGAGAAAAAAACTACTTTGGAGAAAATGAAGAGGAAGGAAAACAAGAGAAAATTTTGAGGGGTTGAGAAGAGTAGATTTTCACGGAAAATGGATGGAGAAGAGAAAATCTTGTTCGGTCGTTTTTTTAAGATTTTTTTTTTTTTTTTCCCTGACAGAAGAATTTCGAAAGATTTTAGAAGGGTGCTGGAGTATTTATATGTATAAATAGATAGGATTCAAACAGTGGTTGACTGGTCGGACAAGTTATGAGGAGGCGATGAAGGGTTTGTGACACCTGGTGCCATGATACGTCATCATCAGAAACTGGGAAACCGGCTGTGCCGGTAACAAGGAAAATGAAAATCAGATAGAGGGTTTTTTTTTTTTTTTTTGGCTTTTGAACTTCACATATGTTTTCTTTTTTTTTTTTCAAATAAATAAATAAATATATATATATTGTATAAGGTGGAAATTCGTTTTTAGTAAAACTGATCATTTTTAACTCTAAAAAAAATTCAGTCAATATTTCGTCCACTTACGTGAAATGTTTAATTATTTGAAAATTTTTGGAGCTGAAAATATGATAAAGTTTTGTTTAAGATTATAAATAATAATTTTTTATTTTCAAAAAAAAAATATTTTTTTACTTGGGCTAAAAAATTCATTTATTTTTTTAATTAAAAAACATTAACACCAACAATTAAAAATTTACGAAAACTTTATGAAATTAAATATTATAATATATTATTCCAAAATTTATTCCTATAACTTCAGTAGATTTTTACCTTTATAATTTAAAGAGAAACTTTTCTCTCATATAATGAGAAATATGTATAGAAATAATGTTATAGTATTAAAAAAAAAATTACTCAAATTCATCATCATCTTATTTGGGTAAATAAGTTTGGATAAATATTTTGACAATATAGAATATAAGATGCGTTGCAACTCAAACTCTTCACGTACGCATAAGTGAAAGTATAGTGTCACGCCTTAAAAAAAATTTTCTAGAATGGTTGCAAGTTGCATGTGAAAGTAATGGTAGCTCCAGATGTTTGACTGCGTGTTTGTATTGATAGTTAAGAAACTGACCTTTGACTTTTTCTAACGCTTCTATCTTTCTTTCCATTTTTGAACATATGCCGTGTTCGAAGAGAGTTTAACTGTAGTTAAATTAATTTTGAGAAATTAATTTGCATCAGTTAATTAAACTGATTGACTGTTTTTGTTTTGTAAGCGAGCTGGTAGATCGATCCAATCATTTGAACTTTTTGATTAACGAAGTAATCATCGGTCATCATTGCAATCACGACATCAGTAACAGAATTTATGGGTTTAAATCTGTCGATTATCTCGAAAAAAACAAATTCTAAATTTAATTTGTACCATATAAATATGTTTTATGCGAATAATTTCATGTTAAAACTGTAGAAACCAACTTAAACAACTAGATTAGTTAAACTATCTGTCTCACTATCTGTTAATTGTATCAATTAGAATTAATTTTCTGATAGATCAACTAAATGACAGCCACTTATGATCTAGAATAGAAAGTTCCAATCGAATTAAAACTACATAGTACATGTCATTCATATATGCATAAATTTAAATTCAAGTGTTAATTATCTCTTTTGCCTTTGCTTATATATCGTAAAGGCATACCGATTACACGTCTTATTCAAACTGTCTTGTGACTTGGAATCTAGATAACTTTATATTTTTCGTGATTATGTGAGATTTAAATCCAAACATTTACCACAATTTATTGATACCCAATCTAAATGACCACCTGTCCCAATCTTGAGTCTCCAAAAGGTTATTTTCACTATTATTAACAGGCTGACCGAACCCATTTAAAGCAATAAACTAATTCATATTTATTCTCTTTACAATAATAGTGGCATACAAGAAAGAAAAGAAGTGAAAACAACACCTAAAAGTTTTCTTGGGCCATTACCAAATCTGGTATCTTCGAGCAATTCCGTTTAAAGTAAATTATAGTATTGTTAACTAATAACACGTAATATTTTCATAAAGATAATGTTAGGATTCTCAAAATTTTTCTTAAATTCTTACTCAAATTATATAACATGTAAATTATCAATATTATATTAATTATCATATCATCTCATAATTTATAAAATATTAACAACTCACATGTTACATCATTTGAATATGAATTTTGATAAAAAAAAAATTGGGACGCTTAGCATTACTCTTTCATGAATTAAGAAATTTTTAAATCTTATTTTTTTTTCTATATGTATAGTACCTAACGATGTTTGAATGGTAAAACTTTTATTTTACCGACAGTAAAAACATCGTATGATGATTCATAAAATAAGTTCACATGATAGGTGTTTATTTAAGAAAAATTCAAGTCTTTCTTTAATTGTCCTTATGTTTATCTGCTTATATTGTTTGTAAATAGATGACAACTTCAACTGTTTGAAAACACTTTTTAAATAATGTCAAAAGTACCTTTGACACCAAATTGCTCTACAAACGGTCAAAATTGAATAATATTATACGAAAATCAATAACCGGCCATTTTCTTAATCAATCCGCCAAACCATCATTTATATTGGCATCCTTTAGATGTAATATTATTTTCCTTCCTAACAAAATTTTATGAAATTTAAGACGTTTGACAATTCATATTGTGATCATATTAATATAAAACATAAAAAGCTCAAGCTTAATTAATCATCACTGTTACATATAAAAACATTCCAGATGCTAAAACAATAATTGAGTCAACTCTTAACTTCCTTAATTATATATCTGACAAACTCAAACACACATGTGATGATTAAGAACATTTGAGGTATAAATCAGCTAAAGAAACGTAATTAGTTTATTTTGTCATCACAAAAGTGTACACAAAGTCACAAAGTTGGTAAACCATACGCTATCCTTCTTATTTCGCAAGAGAAGTCTTCATTTTACGTGGCCACTTCGAACCGTTGCTATTTTATTGTTTTCACACTAATTCTTTTGAGAGTTTTGACGCGCCAAAATTTGTCAACCATTCTCCAATGGCTGCCACCTACACCTTTTATGAACTAGATTGGGTTCAGACAACGACGCACGCGCACGCGCGGCCTAATTAACTGACACGACACAGATTATCCCTCCTGTTTTGCAACCAAGCGGAAACTTCTTTTGTCGTTTCGGCCACGTATTCACTTGTTAGATAGATTCATGCATGTGAAATTCGTCTTGACTGAAAATTATTAAATAGGTGAGCTATATGATGATCAACAATTTGATGACCAGATATCTACGTCAAAAAATTTATATTGATTAGATACCTACATCAAAAATTTTATATTGATGTAATTTGAAGTTAATATAATTTTTGTTACAAGCTTAGAGAGGAATCTATAACAGTTATTTCGAAAGTTTTTTTTTTTTTGTGGCATTAATCGCATGGTTTAATTTGGTGAAACTATTTTAAAACCTCTATCGATCATGCAATACATATTTTCATTGATTTTAACCTGAAGTGAGAGTGAGAGAAGGCTTCTGTTAATGATTAAAAAAGTACAAATTTTTATATGTGTCAGCATTATGACATATATGCGAGCTAAAACATTGCAAATTCAAAGTATCGACACTTCATATTTCAAAACAAAAGGTTTTGACACTTCATACCCTAGGATCTTGCCACACAAGTACCTAATTTTATGGAGAATACGGATCCACCAATCAATATATTCTTTTATTTTATGGTATATTAGAGTAGAGCTTTTAATGAAGGTATAATTTCACATATATAATTCTTTAATTTTTTCTTAAGTGAACCCATCCACTATCTAAATTAGTGGATGGGTTCAATAGATTGAGCGCTAACAACTCTTAAGTGAAGAACATTAAGAATCCTTACATAGAATCCGTAGACCCTCTAGCCTAATTCTAATACAATATTTTAACGAAATAATCATTTATTTGATGTTTCATATTATTATCTCAATAATTGGGTATTAATAACTTGTATGCTTTCAACAATTGTAATAATAAGTGGTTATATATATATATATATATATAAAATTAGAAGTTGGTTTATTTGTTTTGGATACCCTTACAATTCAAAAGATTGGATTTTATTTTCAATGTTTATAAATAATTCTCTTTAACCTTCATCATTCCAATGTGTGATTTAGTCACACCTTCTCTGACTCACATTCAATTTCTCTCCCAAAAAGATTCTCGAAAGGTGAACTATAACCTTAAAGACCCTTTACTGAGTTGTGTACGATTTTGTGTTCCTGATGTAATTGGTTAATATCTCGTGGAGCCAACCAACTCACATGGCACATTTGCATTTTTGTCCTCTCCCATAATAACAAAAGCATCATATCAATCGATTTGATTATGAAGTTATGGAGTAAAGCGTGAGGGGTTACATTGGTTACCTAAAAAGAAGGCAAGAAGAAAATTGCAATAATATTTCTTCGTAAACTATATACAATTTCTTATTAGTTTATGTTATCTTGAAAAATGTACTCTATTATTAATTAGTTAAATCAGCACCCGAATGAGCTGATATAAGCAAAACATACTCAAGTCGTCACAAAAGTTTTAGATTAATATTGAATAAATCATAAAAGCCAGTTTTCATTTTTCTCTATTGTGGGAACACAACATATGTAGAAGATCTACATTACATGTATTGTATTCAATATATCATTTATATCATTGTCAGTAGGTAAGGAAAAAATGCAACATGTATTTATTTAAATTTCTTTGTACAGCAGCTTTCCTCTGTATTTCTACATATAAATACATTTTCTAATAATAATAACAATAATTTAATATTTGCCTAAAACTTCAATATTGACCCAGCAGATTGCATTTGATATGTGTATACAGACATTTAATGGTTGGACGGTTGATGCTTGATAGGGATTTAACGAGGGAATACATGCACGCACATGCATAGTTAACCTTAATTTCCAATTGTCAACATCTAAGAAACTTTGGCAAATTAGGTTTTTCATTTTCGATTTATATTGAAGATTGCATTTCAGACAATTATTGAGGCGATGCAACCAAGGTGTTTAATGCATCATACACCAAATTAAATTAGGTTGGATGACGATGAGAATATATGTGATTAACAATTTTGTTTACATGGTAATATTTAAATAACAAGATGTACGATACATTTAAATCAACCAAGTAGACTTTCTTTTCCAAGAAACAATTCAGTTCAAACTTTAGATGGTTAGCATGTAATATATTTTTCATAATTATTTTATCATTAAAAGAGAGAGAGAGAGAGAGAGAGAGAGAACAAAGGTGAAGATAGGGTTGAAATCCTCTTACATCTTAATATATTATTTTTATAGCAAATCGATTTAATCAAGTTTGTTTGAAGAGTACAACAAATATATTCACTCACTTTCATCGTCATATTATGTATTTGCATAATATTTTTCTCAAAGATTTTTTGAAACCTTTTATTACTAAAATAGTTTATTGTTTTTTTTCCTTCTTCATGTTGGAACTGAGAACCTAGAAAAGGTAGATCATGGGCGTGGCAACAGAGAATGGCTCACTTCATCAAAAATCATACGCCTAACGTGGGACTTCCAAAGGTCGAATCATCATCAACCCGAAGCTATAATCAGATAAAGGTGACACATGGCGCCATTTCTAATACGTTTGTGCACGTGTAACCATAGAGTTGCCAATACCCTACCAAACTATCTCACCTTTAGCTCTTGATCAACTATAAAGGCCAAACTCTTCTTCCTTAATATAATTTTATTGTAATCTTTTATCATTTAAAATAGTGTTTTTGTAAACAGCATTGAAGTCAAATACTTGTTAAATTCTCGATTGAAACTTGTAAGTTTGCTTCTGGCTTTGTCTCCTAATCACCAAACTAAACCACAAGAACTGAAAACCACCCAATTCTTTTAATAATTATATCTTTTTTTATGTAATCACATGCATATCTATTATAAGATTTTGCTAATATCAGTGTATAATCAGACTATCTGATTATGTAATATTACTTTTTAAATTAATTAATAGATTTGAAGGAGTCAATAATATTATTGATATCTATAGTAACCTGATTAAGAAATGTATAATCTTTGTGAATCGAAAGATGACCTAAAGAATAAAAAATAAAAATTAGTCAATTAAATTGCTGAGAGAATGATTTGGGCAGGTGTTGATGAAGGTGTAAGTGTGACATCGGCTACCCTCTCTCTAAATTAATCTTGTCGGCTAATCATCAAACAAGTTATGTTAATACTACTTTACAAGCATTCAATTCTATAAACATGGCAACTGGAAAATTACATAAGCAAACAAGAATTGGAAGATTAGTTTAAGCGAAAGCTTCAGGGCAGGTGTCTGGTTATGAAAAAAATGTTGAATTATGGTATTTTTTTTATTGAAACTTTAGATTTCTTTTGGACTTGTCTGATTTTAGCTTAACAATAGGTTCATGACCTGTTGAACAAGATTAAAGGGCATGCTCCATAAGATTTTTTGTTCGTACTTATCTTATTATTAATATTATTTAAATTTTCATGATAACATATGCAATATAAGAATTGGTCTTGGGGAGGAGCTTTTTTAATGATTAATTACAAGATAATGTAAATAATATAAATGTGTCAGTGTAATTGGTTTATTAGTACCCATCAGAGATTTGATTTTGTATGTACATATAAACGTGGCATACATTTTGGTGGAATAATACAGTGCATTTCGAATTACTTTTTATTTTGTCTAGTCATCATCAAACACATCTCCCATTTCGCCCATCACTGAATATAATTCATGCCATTCATGAGTAGAATTTGCCATTCCATTGATTAAAAATTTTTTTGATCTTGAAGATATATAACAGAAAGTAGAAGGTTTGGTATCAGGCTATCAGCTATCAATTGCTGGTGGAGTTCTTATCAAATGGGGTTTTTATGTGGCGATAGGGTTTTGAGCCACAACTCAATATTTCTGCTCAAATCAAACATGAATTATTGTATAGACTTTGCTTCGATATGCTATGGACTTGCATACACATATGCCTAATAATTAAATAAAAAAATTTCAATATATAGTATTAAAATTAAAATTAATTATAAATTTAATATTATATTATTAAAATGAATGTTTTTAATACCATTAATATTCACTAATCATAGTTCCTGAATAAACAATGTAAATTATGATTTTTTGTAATAATTTATTCACAAACTAGATCTCTATTAATTTATAAACACTAATAATGTTAATTAAGAAAAGTAGTTGAAATAATTTGGTGGTAATTACAAGACTCATTCTATTTTAAGTTGATGCAATATTCCATCCCTTGCATCTAATCGAAAAATCGGAGGAATTAAATGATTTTGAAATTTGTTACATCTTAAGAAATTCCTTAATCCTAATAATTTCTCCTCTGCTGATATCTATCTAATAACTCATATTTTTCTTTATTTAGTTATCAATCTTAATTAATTAAGTAGTTGTTATATATATATATATATATATATATATTGTTTTTATGAAAAAAGATTGGAAGTTTCTATAGAGTTCTAGAAATCTACGAACACCGTACTAAAAGTAGAAACGAATCGTAGTTCATCGGATGGATCCAATTTCTAAAGAATTGAAGGCCACTAATCTGAGTATTTATTGTGGCACACAACATGTATGACAGTGTGAGACAGTGACATGAAAAATAGCTAGAATGTGAGTTAAGCCTCAAAACTTGGAATTCATTGATAGTCACAGAAATTAAAAATCATGATTAGTGGAGACAACATGTACTACAAGACAGTGATACATATATATATATATATATATGTATGTATGTATATATGAAAAATACCTATAGTGTGAGTTGAGCCTCAAAACTTGGAACTCATTAATCTCAGGCACAGAAATTAAAAATCATTCAAAAAAATAATTAGTCTCTTTCTCTTCAAATTTGTTTAGTTGTTTTCAGACACAGCCAAAAAGTTGGGACCCCTGAAACAGTTCCAAACATATACAATTAGCAAGAGGAAAAGAAAATGGCAATATGTCTTATTGGCATGCAATAATAAATCAGTTTCATCCTCCTAGCTTTCTGCATAAGGGAAAGCAAGCAGATTTTGTTTGAATTGGCATGAAGCTTCAAAGAACCATAACGGGTGAAGCAGGTCGAATTCTTCCACTGATGTTGTTTTAGAAACCGATGACCACAAATTAAGAGCAAAGCATCATTTTCATGATTAATTGTAAAATTTTATGTTATTGCATGATATTGATCATGATTCATGTGAAATTGGCCTCCTATTTTTGGAAGAACATTTTTTTTTTTCAAGCGTAGCAAACATCTTGAAAGAGTACAAAAAAGGACATTCTGCCCATCAAAACTACTTTTTGTTGAAATTAGACACTTCTTTTGTCTATATCCGTCATCTCTCTCCCTCTTTCTTTTTGAAAATTTGTTTCAAATTTTAAAATATAATATTATATTTTATTGATTCCGGAAGTTACAATTGTCATCACTAAATGATCATAGTATAATTTTATGTGAATATATTTCAAAAAAAAAAAGAAATTATGTGAATAATTATGTGATCATATTTTATAATATAAATAGTGGATTGAAAATCATTGGGTACCAACTGATTTATCCCTCAAAGCCTACCGAGAGAAATGTAATTTTTATTCTAGTTGTTTGAGGATGTTGGATTGGAGTGCACCCCTAAATTGATTTTTACAACATCCATTTTTACTCAAATTTTTTCAAAATTTTTCCACCTCCAACACCATATTGTTAAAATTATTATTGTTTCTTTATTTACATCTTGGTATGAGTGGGATTCGATCCTAAGTTCTCCCAGCTAGTAAGTGATCTGACAAATGAAGTTAGTGGTGTCATCTTCTTCTTACTTATGCTACTACAAAATAACGTCAATCGAATTTCAACGTGTACAGACGTTTTTAATGAATATAAGAAATTGAAGATTCAAATCCATGATCTTAGATTCTTAATCTAGTAATTTATCTCAGCTTCAAGACTATATGATCCATGAAATAAATACAGTTTTAGTGAAAGAATTATAATTTGTTGACATCCCTATTTCTTCTCTTTTCCTAATGATATTTTTCTAGCACTCTTGTCCCAATGATATTGGTCATATGGAATAGACAATTAGCTTTATATACCATCAATTTTTCTACTCAATGAAGTGACTTAGTCCCATCCCTAATCACGCACATACATGTCAACATTACAAGAACACTTCATTGATTAAGCACTTTCTTTTCTACCCATTTTTGAACTCTCTTTCTCTCTCTCTCACTGATATTTTCATGCAAAAAGCTGTCTGGGACCTGGTAGAATTCTTCCATTATTGACCAAAAAAGGAACCGAAAACCATCATCAGAGAGATACAAAGGATCAGCTGCAAACTCTAGAACTTGTAAATGCCTTTGATATATCTTGTAACTCGTAAGTGGTGGACACAAGGCACAAATGGGTCGACCAGAGTCATGAATAACGGATATATAATAGCTCAACCAATGAACATGGGTGCAGACATAATAAGTGGTACTAGCCAGCAAAAATGTAAGCCACTGTTAGTGCTGGACACTTGGCTTTTTCATGAAGCACTTCTGATACATATTCCGAAACCTACACCAACAAACAGGTGCCAGCATACAAGCTGTTTCCTAGCTAACACTATCAAGACGGCTCTCTATATTCCCTCAATGACACAATGATGAAAACAAATATCTGTTCCAACAATTTTGAGGATATGAATTAGAGGCTTCTGATTTGTGAAATAAAAAATAAAAATTGTTGTTAAAAACGTTTGTGTGTGTGTGTGTTTTTTTTTTTCCACATAACATTCAAATTATACAGCTTTAAAAAAAAGGTAAATTGCACAAATCTCCCGTACCATCAATCAATCATTAGTCACCTATAGTTAAATCAAAATTATGAAAGATAAAATAGTTATTTTACAACTAATAAATATTTTATTTTAAAAATAATATTTTTAATTACTAAATAATATATTATTATTTCTTTTGTTTTTAAAAAATCACCATCATCTTCCACCTCCATCATCATCACCTTCCTTATTTCCATTTTCATCTTCTACATTTATTAAAATCATCAAATCATTCATCATCATCAAACCAACCAAATCAATCATCATCATCAAACCAAACATCACCCAAATTAAACAAAAAAATAATAATAATCAAAGTCATGAAAAATTAAAAAAATAAAAATTTAAAAAAAAATGAAAAAAATAACTGTGGTCTCTATGCGGTCCATCACTAGAGACGACCGTCTCCATTGCTAAAGATGGCGTTGTCTCTAGCAATGAAGTGCCTTCTCCAGCAATAGGGACGAAACCTCTATCATTGGAGATTCCTCCAGTGATGGAGACAATCTCTATCGCTGAAGGAGAGATGGAGACCGTCTCCATCATTGGAGACGGCACTGAAGATAGGGCTATCTCCAACGCTGGAGACAACAATGGAGATTGTCTCCATCGTTGGAGACGGTTTGCTTTTGGTCTCCCATGGAGACCAAGATTTTTTATTTTTTATTTTTTATTTTTTTATGTTTTATTTTTTAATTAAATTAAAAATATATATTATATTAATTTTAAATTTATTGAAAATGTATTTTAGTCTTTTTGTACCTTTGAGAATTGACTGTGAGGATTTAATAGTTGTTGATTGATGGTAGGGGAGGTTTGTGTTCAGTTTTTAAAATCTCAGATAGTGTGAGTATGAGTTACTTAGATATCATCATTTTTATGCAATTTCACCAAACCTTAGGGGGGTTTGTGCAATTTGCCGAAAAAAATAAAATCATATACAATTTGAAAAACAAGTGACGGTATTGATAAATCGTATAATCTATTCACATGTTATAATTTAATATTTTTGCCAATTATAAGTTGTCATAAAAATTAAGTTTCATAAAAAAATTTATAAATTTAAATTTTGGCAGTAAAACATGTGTAATGCTAAAAGGAAATGCTGATTTGCAATAAAAAAGATCTTTTATTAAAAATAGTATATATTCAAATTATAAGGAAGGATCCTCAAATTAATTCAGCGTTATCTATCCAGCAGCTCTGGATAAAATCTGATAATCATCAATCATCAACAGCAACAGTTTTCTAAGGGTTTGTTGGGTGATTTGACTTATATATTAATTCCAGGCTTTTTGCATTCTATCCATGGGAGTGTCAACTTTTTATGTACATAATCCATTGGCTAGCTACAAATTACAAGTTGTAATGTGGACATATATATTGCCCAATAATATGAATCAATGATGGGTTGATAACTTGATTACCAGAGCCCTTACAGCTAGCAAGTTCTTATTTCACTAATTTCATTTTTGGTTTTATCTTGAATTTCTGGATTTGACCTGATATTTAAGAGTTTTGGGACACTCGTGCATTTGGTACCATTATTCGGTGATGAAAAAAATGTCCTTGACAAATAGTTTGGTTTGTAATTATATTGGGTTTGAAAAAATACTATTTTTTAAGATAAAAAATACAATTTTTATGTTTACTCAAACTGTTGAATTATTCGAGTTTAAAAAAAAAAAAAAAAAAACCACTGTTGAATTATTCTTATTAAAACCTACCAACATTAAAGTCTAAAAAACCTACCACCATTAAAGTCTGAAAAACCTACCAATACACCATATATGACTCAATCTTATATCATCTCCTCACTTTTTGTACTGCCAATATTTCAACCTAAACTTGTTTTGGCAACTCAACTTTTTGCTTATCTTGATTTCTTGAAATATTGTTGAAAGTCAAACTATTATATATTATACATGTCACTTCCTTGAAACATTGTTAGAAGTCAAATTATACATTATAGATGTCAACGTAAAAATAAATGTTCAAACTAGAATAATAACTAAAATTGTTAAAGGTCGCCAATCTGAAAACAAGAAAAATCATCATAATCAACTGACAAACATTAATTAGGATAAGTATGAAGACAAATTCAATAATTTAATTTTGATTGGATTTGAATTACCTAAGCAGAAGTAAAGTTGAGCTTTATAAGGTAACACAGTTCTCTTTATACACCTATATACAAAATTTTTCATAAGAATGCCGATTGAATTAGGACCATTGGATTGGCACATAGAGACACTAGTCACTACTAGACCTAAACCATTTGAAGTGCATCAATCCAATTGCCTAAAACATATAAATCCATTAGAACCAACCAAAAAAATTAGGAATTCTATCCTACCTATTTGAATTACATTAATCAAAATTTCAACTAATTCTCTTATAAAATTGTCAATCAAATTAACACAATTGAATTATCGGACAAAGATATAATATTTCTTTTTTTCTTTTTATATATAAATTGCGGATGCAATAATAAACCTAAATTGTTCAAAGTGCAATCGATTACAGCATGTATCAATTACAACTCCCATAAAAAAATAAGGGAGTGCGAATCCTTCTTATTCGCATTTCATCAATCAAAATTCTAATTTACCTATATAATTTAATAAAAATATTCAATATCATAAATTAATCTAATACTAATTAATGTATTTTTCTACTTTCTAGCTTCTTTTGGGTTGTCAAATAGCCCAACCTTGTTAAAAAAAGAAGCCCAACCCAACCAAATCCTGTATCTGATCTATGACTATTGGGCCCAAGATGGCCCATTTTCAATAAAAGCCCATAAACTCTGTCTTGTTCTTCAAGCCTCGTTTACAGTTTCAGTGACTTGAAGCTACTGAGAAGCTGAATTCTCACAAATTTCAACAAAAATGGAATTCGTTCTTGAAGAAGACAAGCACCTCAACAAAGACTCCCAAAGCCTGGTTCTGGTTCGTGTATATCTCTTCAATTCCTCTTCATTTACATTTTTTAATTTTTTTTAATTAATTTTTCGACGAATTCGAATCGTAGCCGGCGTTGTCGATCGGAAATGTCGGCCAGCTGGCGGTGGACCTATTGGTGTCATCGACAACCGCCGAATCAGTCGGATTCTTCGACAGTCCCTTCGTGCTCCCCTGCGTCGGCAACGACGCCTACCGGCCGCATCCTCGTGGCCACCTCGCTCTTCCTCTTCAAGGTTCGCTTCCTTTCCTTTACACGAAATCTACAAATTAAACGAGTCTCTGATGTTTTTGCTTGTGTTTCGCAGCTTACGAGTCGTCTTCTAGTTCAATCACTCTTGTCCAGCAAAGATCTCCGGTTGTCAAGGTAACACGAGGATTCTGTAAATGTTAGGGTTTTGGTTTATGTATTTTGATTCCGAGAGGTTTGTTTATGTTTGCAACTGATTCTTTGATGACATGACTGGCTTTAGTGTATGTAATGATTAGCAATGTTGTTGCTCTATGTGGAGATTGTGTAAGGATTCTGTGTATGTTCGGTGATTTAGTTTACGTGTTCCATTGAGTGTCGAAGTTATGATTTTTGAAATGTGTGTGGTCGCAAGTTGTATTTTGGTGAAACAATTGTAATGTGATTTAATGTAGTGTGCAATTTAAATGTTTAAGGGGAGAATTGATGTTTTTACTGATTGGTTTATTTGTATGTGTTGTTTTATTTATCTGTTTGTTTTGTATCAGCAATAGTGAATTGAGTCTTTGCTTGCATTTGTTTGAATGTTTGAATGGTGGTTAAACAGGGAATGATGATTGAATATGCCAAGAACTTGGCGGAATTTGCTGCTGCTAATGGAAAGAACCATGTTGTTGTGCTTTCTAGCTTAGACTTTGGGAGGTGGCAAAAAATTGATATGTCAAGGTATACAGATTTTGTGAAATAATTTTTTCTTTCTTGTTTAGTTAGTAAGCCTTAAATTGCTAGGTAGAAACATTCTGAGAGGTCTAGTAAGCATTACTAGGAATAGTTTTTGGGACTGCTGACAATGTTTTAAAAAGGTGAAAAGTGAGGTGAGGCAGTCGCCTTGAGGCGATTGAGGCAACCGCCTCGACTCCAAATAAAAAAAAAAATAAAAAAAAATAAAAAAAAAAACCCCTAACATACAAAATCATCCATAACATTTTAAAAAATAATAAAAACTAATGTTAAACACATAAATATCAAACAAAATAGCAACAACACAACCAAAATGTGGATCATCCATATCATCCTAACACACAAAATCATCCATATAAATCCTAACATACAAAATATCAAATAATCCATATCATCCTAACGACCACTAGTATCAAATAAAGAATCATTTGAATCTAGTGGCCTAAAATTTGGATCAAAACATAAAGTTGAATCTAGAGGTAAGGTTGTATCTTCATCTAGTGTGTCATCCTCCAAAGAATCATCTTCATCACTAGTCTCATCCTCCTCCCACTTGGATTCTTCAGCCTCTAATTGTATATTCTTCCTTTTGTCTAACAAATAATATATATAAAAATTTAGTGACTCTCATATCATTAAATCTAAATTGAACTTACTATGTTTAGTTAGAGAATAACTTACTTGTACTTCATTTTCTCTTTCTCCTTAATTGCCTACTGCTACTCGGTTGACTAATGTCAACTCTTAAAGATTTATCATTCACCCATTCATCATCAGAAGGCACCTCATCACTAACAACCAAGGGATCCTCATCAGTTTTTAGTGTTTGTTTCTTTAAGTACCTATGTTGTAATCTTCTATTGTACATGACAAACACCAAATCATTCAATTTCTTAACGTGCAATCGATTTCTCTTCTTTGTATGAATCTACACAAATGTTAAGCATTAAGGAAAAATTAATTTAGTATATATTAAATTAGTGTATATGTATATATATATATATATATTAATCTAGAAAGCTATATCATATTAAATGCACTCAAATTCCTTTAACAAGCGGAGGACGAGCAAATGAGACTCAAAATTTTCACAGCAAAAGATGTAAGTTCAGGGGTCTCAGCTCCAAATGCACGCCACTATTCAACTGCAAATAATCATTTAGGAATTAGGAGAATACTACAAATTTCATAAAGAAATTAGGAATTAAGAGAACTTGACATACCAAGGCTACGTTTGTACACAGTACTCTTCACCAATGAATATCCAAACATCCCATGTTTTTTATCATACGCAGTCATTTGAACATGAGCCTTAATTTTATACTCCTCATTGGCAATAAGTTTCTCAACACATATAACAAACCCCCTCTTAATCTCTGGATGTTCGGAATAATTATCACTATAATGGATTCAAAAAGTAGGCTAGCTACATGCAAATGGCGGTGCAACCGAAACTCCCATTTCTCATCAATAATGTCTTATATCTCCTTGTAAGCCCCTAAATCACTTTCAAAGTTTCTGGCTATTTCCTCCTTGGCTTTATCAATAGCATCATAAATAAATCCCATTGCAGGCATTTTTTCAGAATCCACCATTCTCAGCACATCCCAATGGGCTTAGTTGTCTTCAGTGCATAAGCAATATTACCCCAAAAGCTCCTATCCTTGAATATGATGTCTCTTATTGTTTTTCCCTCTGATTTGTTACTCCAAGTACTCTCCTGCCACTTTTTTGAATTGAATATTGTCTCCAATGGCTTCCTTAGATTGTACATACTTTGTAAAGTCAAGTATGTAGTCGCAAATCTTGTAGAAGCAGGACGAACTAACTCTTTATTCGTATGGCTCCTCATCAAGGCCAATACCCACCCATGATTATAGATGAAATTACTAACTTTCTTTGCTTTTAACAAGACTCGTTTGTGTTGAGGAAGTTATCCAATTTTCTCAAGTATTAAGTCAATGCAATGAGCGGCACAGGGCGTCCACCATAGGCGTTTTCTTTTTGCCATCAACATGTCACCTGTTTTTTAATAGTTGGATGCATTATCCGTCACTACTTGAACAACAAGATCTTCACCAACTTCTTCAACTACATCATCTAGTAGGTTAAACATCAAATTTGCATCTTTCACCACATCACTTACATCAACTGATTTTAAAAAAAACCGAACCATATGGATTGTTCACAAGGAAGTTCACCAATTGCCTTCTTCTCATATCTTTCCAACCATCCGACAATATTGACACCATTGTCTATGGCCATGTCTTCTTTATGTCATCAACAATAGCCATTGTGTTCCCTACTTCGTCGTTCAAAAACTTAGTGCGCATCTCATGTAGTGTAGGGGGTTTTAAACCACGTCCATAATTGCCAATTGATCGGCACATATTAATGAACGAATGACTCTGCACAACATTAAATGCAATTCCGTTCTCAAAGAAGAACCTACTAATGTCCATACATGTTCCATAACGTGCCTCTCTTTCACCTCCTGTAGATGGTCTCTGTCCTTCCAACTGCACATCATCCTCTCCCCCCTCACTCAAAAACCTATCCATTGGCCTTCTGATTCCTCTTTGGGTCATAGAACCAGTATTTGAACCTCCTATAGATGAATGAGGAGCGCTGAAGTTAATAGAGCTATCAAATCTTTCTTCCCGTTCCAATTGAGACTTCTTTTTGGCATATTTAGTTTTGGCCATGTACTTTTTAATTTCATCTTGAGCTTTTGAGGTAACCCTTTCACATGGGGCAGCATTCCCATGAGTATCCGCAAGGTGCTATTTCAACCTAAACACTCCCCTTGTGATTATTTTTTAACAAAAAATGCAGCGGACATACTTGTATTGCTTCCGTGCATCCAATTGAACCTCAATCCCATACTTCCAAGCCGGATCTTTCTGGTTCGACATTTCACACAAAATCTACAACAAATCGTGTGCAAAAACAACTTATAAGTTATAAGTAAACAACAAACAACAATATACAAAACTGTCAAAACAATAAACAACCTATGAAATGCATGGCCTAAAATGATTAAATCAGTCTAAAAACAAGCTCTACATGAAAATATTATTCTATGTTTATCAACAAAACAAATTCCCTATATGTTGGAATGCCCAAAACAGAAAATGGAGACTGACCTTGACATCACTCAGTTGTGTGTAGAATGTAGATAAAGTGATAAACAGATAGTAACCAATCAAAAGTCCAAGAAAAGTTCCAAATCCAAAACCGAAAAACCCAATACATGTTCGACTATACCCATCTTAGCTCACACAAGATTCAACAAAAAGAAAAATGCATGCACGAACAGAATGGTAAGTAAACATGCAAAAATATATAGTATACAAGCTGAAATTCAGCATTTTAACCAAGACCCATTGTACAAACCCATTGTATAACAACTTTAAGGTCAAAAGAAGTTGAAAGAAACTTACTTGAGACTGGAGAGAGCTGGCTGTCGGTGTCAGATCTTGAGAGAACCAGAGTTGAGAGGCTTTGAGTGACTTAAGAGGAGGATTTTAGTGATGGATGGAGAGAATTTGAAGAGAAATCACACCAAAATGACAGAAAAGCATGAAAACGGCACAAAGACAGGTGAAACAAGTTGTATGCACGATTCTGAAGTGAGTGAGTGTTTTAAAGGGGGAAAAAAATGTTGAAATGACCTTTTTGCCCTCAGACCGCCTCAGACTGCCTCATACCGCCTCAGCCTCGCCTCAGACCGAGGCGAGGCTGAGGCGGTCGCCTCAAGGCGTCCAAGGCGGGTCTAATCACCATTTTCGCCTAAACTGGACGCCTTGAGGCGCCGAAGCCACCAAGGCGGTGAGGCGGTGCCTCAAGCCTCGCCTTTCAAAACATTGACTGCTGAATGGGACCTTGGATGGCAAATAGAATCATTTTTATTTACTTGAGAAATATCTTCCGCTGACTGGGCATCATATGTAATCCATGTGCTCATCCAATCAAAATCTATCTCCTATAAATTTGTTTTCAAAATCTTTCCCCTTAAATCATTCCGATCACCACGATGATTGGTTTTTCCTTTTTTCCATTTTCTGAAATATCTATAAGTGGCAGACTTCCATTGGTTGGGTGTACCCCCTCAGCATGATGAAGAGGTATTTCCTTCACAGTGAAGATTTTCTCACTCAATTAAAGGTTCTTTGACACTATTTTGAATGGATTTTCCAATGTTATCTACACTTCCGAAAATGTATGAAGAAGCATGAGATTTATGATGATTCAAACTTGGTCGAAAGCAAAACTTCTTAAGTTTTTTCAAATTATATTTCAGGTCTCCTAAGCTGATTAAGTTATTTTAATATAAATCATTTTGTATAGGAGCTCCTCAATTAATCGGATGGAAACACTGTCTTTAATGATATTGATCGATCATTTTGTGGTTATTTCAGTGGTTTACAGATATATTACCTATCTAGCACCAATTCTGATGGGACAGATGATTACTGTGAACAACTTGGATGGAAAAGACTGCAAGAATACAACCCAGAGCAAAGAGGTTGGAAATATCTTACCACTTTAGCTGAAGGAAATGCTGTGCAGGACAGCAACTCGCTTTTTGAAGATGAACTGGAAGAAGAAGATTATTACCCTAGTTTGCCATTTGCTGCACTATTTTCTTGTTTCAAGGTAAAGATTTTGAATCCTCAGAAGCATATTATACATTTTATTCATTACTTTCAATCTTCCTATGGATTAATTTCTTGCATTTTTGGCTTGGTAACCTTGGTTTTATATGTTTTTGTCTCTTCTTTTCACGTCTCTATTTTTTAAAAAAAAAATTTTTTGCTTGTTTCTTTTAACCATCATGTGGATCTAGGATGTGTAAAAATTTTAAGGAGATTTCTATTGCATCAAATTAATAGGAGTTACCTATGTATATAGTACACTATTTTAATACATATGACATATCTTGATTAGTGAATAATGCATTGGACATTTGTTGCCATATCACATATGTCCCATGCCGTTTCTTTCTTGCCTTGGATCCGTAAGAAGTGAAAAAAAAAAATTACAAAGGAGCACCACCAGTATGCTAAGGGATTGTACCAGATCAGCCACATGAAATAACAATAAAGTGAAAATTAACTGAAATGAAGATGAAGAATGTAAAGAAATCGAATATCAATTAAGCACTAAGGATTCCCACTCGTACACGGTGCAAAAGTGCAAAATGGGATTACAGAAAGTTATTTTAATTTGAGAGATTATAGTTAGTTTTATGTACTTTGGAATAGGTGTGACTTAACAAGAGATTCTTGGTACATTGAATCAGGCAAGAGGTTTGAAGGTTACATGCTTATTATGCTACTGCTCAGAAGGGGATAATATAGCTGATGCTTTCCAATTAGCTGAGGCTGCATGCAAAATTTTGAAGCTGAATCCTGATAATTTTCAAGGTGATTTTTCTTCATTAAGTCTGATGTGCACCTATATACACTATTTATTCATATGTACTCCACATTGCTTGCCACTCTCTTCCATACCAGAGATGATGTAAAACTTAGAGTAGGTGAAATGAAATCAGTATCCTACCATGGTTGCATACGTATTTAGGATTTTGAAACTTCCACAATTTGTTTTGTTGTCAATATTATCATTATGATATTAATACTAGCTTAATTTAGAAATGTTGAATATATGATTATATATTAAAAATTGCATTTGCAATTGATTTGAAGTGAATCATCTATAAGATATTCTTCACACACGTTCTTTTCGTTATGTAAATGTTTGAGATATCTCAGTCAAGTGAAATCTAAATTCTGATTAATGGGATAGAAATTGGCTAGGTTGAAACTCAAATTATCATGTATTTCCTGTATGTACCTTGAAATCAATTAACCTAACCTTCATTGATTATTGAGTAGTGTTTTCCAATTTTTAATCATGCTTCGCTAGAAAGCTGATGAACTTTGTCGAATACAGCTTATGAGGTAAAACGATCATGCATATACTTACATGTACCTGTAATTACCTTTCAGGTTCCGAAGGTGAGAAATGGACCATCCCATTTTCATGGAGGACCGTGTATGGACCTCCTCCAGATATGTCTATCTTTTAGGATCTGCTCACATCAACAACTGAGTGACTTGTGAAGAATGACATCAATGCTCGGATTTTCATTGTTGACCTGGTTTGAGTTCCGAACTTTAGCTGAAAAGTAAGCGCATGATTATCAGATGAACTAAGAGTGTACAAGGAACTGTTAATTAGTTTTCATTGTACATCATCTCATGCAAGCTAAACATCTACTTTGTTTAGAAATGGGTTGAAATAGATGAAAAAGTTTTGATTATAGTGCTTGTTCTTCAATATTTTTCATAAATTTTTAAATTGCTTAATGAAAAAACGAAATAAATGTCGTGGGTGATTAAATTAGCCATCCGGGAAGGCAACTGGATTCTGAGATGCGGTCCACTGTTGTGACCAAGCTCATCCATCGTTTTAATCCAAATTGCTTCATTGCCAGCTTTTATACAAACATCAAACCTCAAATTTAACTACACTAAATTTATCAAGTTGCATGCTAAATCTATGAAATCAAATACTAATCCTATTATCTGATATAAACTTTAAAAAATTTTTGCATTTTAAAATCGTTAAGTGTAAGTCTTAACAACTCATATTACATCTAGAGCTCATAAATTTACTCATGTAACATCGAGGAAAATTTATTTTCACTATATATGAAGAAAACACCCACCGTATGTTAAATATATATGATAAGGCTTCTAATTTTTATCACCAACAAATACACTTACCACTTGATTAATGAATGAACATATATTTTAAATCCATCTTAATCTATACTAGTCCTGAAGCTAATAGTCACTGATTTCGATGTGATGTAAACATATTCCAATCCTACTCATAATCACATTTTCTTGTCCACCTCTAACATATACAACTCATTTTCTCCTATTCTACAGCAACTTGTGCGTACAAAATTGTTTTAAGGTTACAAAGTTTCTTTGAATCTTCAATTTTTAGTTTATAGTCACGGTGGCTGCTTTTGATCAATTCTTCACGTTTGAATAATTAATTACAGGAAGAAATTAGCTTCAAACTTGTCATTTTCACAAACAGTTTCCACAATGTACTACGTTTTTGTTTTTGCTTTAATTCGGTCTGACAACACGTGATAATTAATTGATGTGTTTAATATACCAAACAACATTAATAGTTCATTTATTTCGTGGGATTTTGCACGTTTGGATTATCCGTGATTCAACTTTGACCAATAAAAATCATTAATTTCAATTTAGCCATTTATAAAAGTTAAAACAATATCATATTGTTTAAGGTTTATTAAGCATTCCCTTGGACAAACATCAACTACACTAAATTGATCAAGTTGCATGCTAAACCTATGAAATCAAACACTAATCCTATTATCCGATATAAACTCTAAATGTAGGCGTTGTCCTGCTCAGCAGTAGGTGTAGGTTTTATCAGTTTACGGAAGTCAGTTGTCACATCACATGTAGTATGACTGTATAAGATGCAATGGATGACTTTACAGTTTTTACTTTTTATCAATTTACGGAAGTCAGTTGTCACGCGTAGTGTGCGACTATACAAGATGCAAAGGATGACTTTACTTGTGGAAAAAGAAATAGAAAATAGTTGAATGAACTTTCTCTAAAATGTAGCTCCGCTGCCTTTTCCAAAGAGAGGAATGTATCGCTGCCATTTGATTCTAACCTAAAGCGATTTAAGGTTATTATTCTGTGTTTTGAATACAAATGACTATCGGAACTTGTCTATATCGATATCTAATAATACAATTTAAATAACTATTTTCACGATCAAGAGATGACTATTTTCATAAGAGGAGACTTACATCCAACCTTGATCTTTTAGGGTTAAGAGAGGTACTCAATCACTCCTACTAAGGGATGATGGATTGATTTAAGGTTATATATAGTACTTTTATAATTAGAACGTCTTAATTTTAAAAAGTTACGATGAACCAATCAAATTTATCCATTACATTATCTCTTTTAAAACAAGTTTTTTCTTCTATTTAATTCAAATAAAATGAATGAATTTAATTAGTTCATCTTAACTTTAAAAAGTTAGAACATTTGATTATAAAACTACTTTATATATAAAGTGTTTTTATAATTAGAACGTCATAACTTTAAAAAATTAAGACAAATCAAATAAATTCATCCATTTCATTTGAATCAAATAGGAGAGAAATTTTGTTTTAAAAGAGATAATGTAATGAATAAATTTGATTTATTCATCGTAATTTTTTAAAATTAAGACTTCCTAATTATAAAAGTATTATATATATATATTCATATTAAGTATTATATATATAAACATTATATATAAATATATATATTTATATTTAATAATTATTTCTTGAGATGGCTATAAGCCTATAACCCGTGAACTCCGTACATTTTCACTTTTTGTTGGTGGTTGTTGATTTGAGTCATCATCTTTTTTTTTTTTTTTGACCAAAGTCATCATCTATTTCATATTTATAAAGTAAGTTTAAGTTTCATGCATATTCGCTCATAAAAGACATCGAATACGAGAAAATCCAATTTTTATATCTAAAAATTATTATCTAAATCATATTTATAGTATTTAATCGGTTAGATTTGGACAAACCCTCAACTTCTTCACTGTCAAATTAAAAGAAAAAAACATGCACTACATATGTTGGTGCATGAAAGTAGTACTTTCCCTTTTCGTTCGTGACTTAATCATAGCGTTTCAATATAAATTAACCTTAGATTTATCAATTGATTAATTTATAGTAGTTAATTAACATCTATTATCCTGATATCAATAGCGTAGCCCTACAATTAACTATAGAGTTACTTTCCAATAAAATTTAGATATCATTCAACTTACGGTTGCTAAATTTACTATTCTTACTCAATGAAACGTCGTTTTGTCGAAAGTGACCTGCAGCTATCATGCATATTATTTAAAGGTTTGGATCAATTCAAAGCATCCTTTTAGCCATTAAATTGAGACCGTAGTTTTTTCTTTTTTCTTTTTTTTTTTTCTCTCTAAAAAAAATAAGAAAGAAAGAAAAACTCGAAAAGAATTGATTACATAATTATCGAAACCTACTCTTATATTGATGGAAATTTAACCCTTTACATATTATCAAAATTTACTTTGTATTTAATAAAAATTGAATTTTTATCATCTTAACGAATGAAAAAGTATCCAACCATGTGGATCTTTTTTTATATATATCAAGCTGGTGGATGACATCCAGATTTGTTCCGCGTTCATGTAGTAAAACGATGAAAACGAAAATCATTTTATTTGAAAAAGAGATTAAACATGTTTTATTTGAAAAAGAGATTAAACATGTTAACAGTTTTGTACGAAACTATATTATTAACTTGACCACTAAAATAATTTTAAAATTTTGAAAAATAGAAAATGCAGACCCATTGCCCATATTATAATATAACAAAACGTTCCTTTCACTTTTCACACGACAAGTTTGATAGTGTAATTTACAAAGAAATTGTTGTTCTTGAATCTTTTTCATATAAGTTACGTGGTTTGTCAATAATACTAAATTGTATTTCAAAAAAAGATAAATTAAAAAATTTAAATTAATAATCATATTTTAACACCTCTCTTAAGTGTAACATGAATGATAGTTGATGATTATTGGACATAAATTAAAAGTAGGAATGGTAATAGGTCAGATCAAAATTAGATTGGCCCCCCTAAAAATTGACCTAACTTTTGGTGGGGATATTCCAAACCCAACCCGTGCCTCCCAAATAGATGGTTATTTTTCGCCTTAAACTTGAACTAGACCCCAATTTAATTTTTAACAAATCATATAATTAATATTACAAAAACAAATATAAATAAAAACTAATAATTTAGACATATAATAGTTCAATCTTAACTCTAATATATCATCACATCTAAATAATTTTTAATATAAAATTCATAGACAACATAAATTAATTCTTTAAATACAAATACTAAAACAATTAGTACATTAAAAAGTTTCATTACAAATATCAAAATACTTACTACATATATGATAGAGTATCATTACATACACCAAAATATTACTAACATATAGTAAAATTCTCTCACAATCAAATACCAAAATAATAATTATAACATAACAATGTAGACATCTATATGGTAACGGTCAGATCAGGGTTGAATCGGCCCATCCCAAACTCAACTTGTGTCTCAAATGAATCACTACTTTTCGTCTCAAATGAGTCTCAAACAGATCGGTGCCTCACCAATTTGTATCGAATAGAGTATTTTTGTCATCCCTAATTAGAAGCCTCGTTATTATGTAAAGTGTGTCATGAATTAACAATCAAGTTAAAATTTGATACTCTCTATTTGACCAAAAAATTTATCTAATAGATAAAGTGAATATAATATAATATATATATATAAGGCTCACAACCTCGAGATAAAAATCCTATCAAGAGGAAAACACACCCCACACACGTCTACCCAGAGGAAAGCACCCTCCCTTCCTTATGTCTTAATAAAATGATATTTACATCATTAACCTTTTGGAGTGGAAGATAATACTTAACCACTTCTACTTAGAGATAACGTATTAATTATATTATTTAAAACATAAGGAAATAAAATTTATAATATATTAACATGTCGTTGTACCTGCGACCAAACAATTTTTAAGTTTTGATAAATTTTATATGCGTCAAATCTTGACCTAACTATATAAACAGCAAAAAGGAAGAAACAAAAAAAACACAAGAACAAATTTAATGAAATTTAGAGAAGTCTTCAATTGAATAGGCAGGCTTATTATAACTGTCGAAACCTCATAGGAGGAATTTAGCAGATTTCAAAACCAAAGTACATTTCTTTTGCTACCATATCTTGGAGACACGTCAATGAAATTTTGAAGATTTACAAAAATGGCCAAAACAAAATAGCTCTTTTCAGAAATGGGATCAAGATTTCGAGTTCTGTTATTTTATCCATTATCCATGCCGTGAATAGTGCATGTGCCTAAATAATTAGTCCTCCGCCTCCTAAGTAGTGCGAATTTTGACCTGAACATTCCAAATCACCAAAGGATTCTATGCGAGAACTTTCTGCTTTCAATCGAGACTTTTCTAATTTGATTCTTTTAAGAGCAAATTGCAAACCAATTTGATTTCTAGTAAGTAATGTGAATTTTGAACTGAATATTCCAAATCACAAGGTTTCTATGTGAGAATGAACTTTCCGCTTTTAATCGACACTTTCCTATTTTGATTTTTTTAAGAACTAATTGCAAACCAAATTATACATACCATAGATGTATTTTTGTCACACGAGCATGTTCTCTGAAATAAAAGAATTTTCAATCTTAGACATTTTTTAGAAAACAAACGTTAGATTATAGATTTGTAGAATGATATAGCTGCATTTAATATATATACACTTTAATTTTTTTCAGTGGCCAATAATTGTGCACCTTATATTTAAGAATTTGGATCTCTCTTCACATAATTATTGATTAATTTATCTTTTAATTAACTATGCAACTCACTAACATCATTACGAATAAATTTACCGAAAATTACCATTTATGTTCTTTATTGATTAATAAGTAATTATATATGCACCATCTTAAGCACAAAAGTAATATTATAAAATCAACTCAAAATTTATCAGCATCCCATATAACTTTCCAATAGAGAGCGCTCATTTGATGTGATAATATCTTATATTCAATTGCAACAACATAGAATTATCTGCAACTTAATGAGTCGAACATGAAATAGTGGACGAACATTATCTCCCACCAAGTCACAAGAATATTAGAAAATTATAGATCAATAACTTAGTCTTAATATATGATAAGACAGTGTCTACTTACAAACAAATTGACACACCATAACTTTTCTTCAAAATTCTTGTGTTGAAAGTCAAATTATCTTATACGGCACCACAAAAACATGCATAAAATTACATTTTAGTTGATTGTAGCTCCTTTGCTCCTGTTCCTGCGCTCCTGCTTATATATATCTATATGTCAATGCAGCTTTCTACACCATACAAGCAACAACAGACTGATCAACTAAAATATCCACAAAAATGTCTTCTCCTTTTTCCTCTCCACCATCCTCACAACTTCCGGTGAAGCCAATCCCTGGCGATTATGGCCTGCCCTTCTTCGGTGCCATTAAAGACCGTCTAGACTACTTCTACAACCAAGGTCAGGACCAGTTCTTCCTCGACCGAATCACCAAACACAACTCCACAGTCTTCAGAACCAACATGCCACCTGGCCCTTTCATGGCTCCCAACCCTAGAGTCATCGCTCTTCTCGACGCCGTCTCCTTCCCTACCCTCTTCGACACCTCCAAGGTCGAAAAACGCAACGTCCTTGACGGCACCTTCTTCCCCTCCGTCAACTTCACCGGCGGCCGCCGTGTCTGCGCCTATCTCGACCCTTCTGAGCCCAACCACACCTCTCTCAAGTCACTCTTCCTATCCACCATCGCCAAAAAACACCACCACTTTATACCTCTCTTTAGAGCTTGTCTGTCAGAGCTCTTCTGCAGCTTAGAAGACGAAATTGCCACTAAAAACGAAGCATATTTCAACCCCATCAGCGACGAAAAGTCTTTCAACTTCTTCTTTCGCTTGTTTTGTGACAAAAACCCGGTTGACACCAACATTGGATCAAACGGACCTAAAATGCTAGACAAATGGCTGTTTTGTCAGCTTGCACCATTGATAACCCTAGGGTTACCAAAGTTTTTAAACCTTGTTGAAGACTTTCTACTGCATACATTTCCAATACCATCTTTTCTCGTGAAAAACGATTATAACAAGATCTATAAAGCGTTTTACAGCCTTTCAGGTTCGGTTTTGGACGAAGCAGAGAAGTTTGGGATCAGCAAAGAAGAAGCTTGCCACAACTTGGTTTTTCTAGTTGGTTTCAACGCGTATGGTGGTGCAAAGGCTTTGTTCCCAGCTTTGATCAAGTGGGTTGGACTAGCAGGCGAGAAGCTACACCGCAACCTAGCAGATGAGATCAGGACCGTCGTTAAAGCTGAAGGTGGGGTCACATTTTCAGCACTGGATCGAATGGTGCTGACCAAATCAGTGGTGTATGAGGCTTTGAGGATGGAACCACCAGTCCCCTTCCAGTACGGTAAGGCCAAGGAGGATATGGTGGTCCAAAGCCATGATGCAGCTTTTGAGATCAAGAAAGGTGAGATGATGTTTGGATATCAACCGTTGGCTACAAAGGATCCGAGGGTGTTTGATAACCCGGAGGATTTTGTGGGGGATAGGTTTATTGGGGAGCAGGGAGACAAGTTGCTGAAGTATGTTTATTGGTCAAATGGGAGGGAGACGGATGATCCAACAGCGGAGAACAAGCAGTGCCCTGGAAAGCATCTGGTGGTGTTGTTGTGTAGGGTTATGTTGGTGGAGCTCTTTCTACGCTACGACACGTTCACGGTTGAGGCCACAAAGGTGTTGTTGGGATCGTCTGTGACGTTCAAGTCTCTCATCAAGGCTACAGGCTCTTGATCGTGTACTATGATGATCGTCATAGTTAGTACGTCAGCCTGTCAGTTACGTAGCTGGTAGAATATGTTGTTTTTGACTTAGATGGATTGCTTGATTAATTTTATTTACACTTGAACTATTATATCAATTTGGGATATTGAAAAAAGGGAAGAAGACTCAAATTTAATATAATATTAATATAGATGTGATATCTTATTACAAGATAATCTCAACTTTTGTCTTTAGTGTTTGTGTTTGGTTTACAATAGTTCGTTTATGTTCTGAATAAATTAATAAAACTCTAATTCCCTATTCTTTGTATCAATTTTCATATTTTGATAAATTAAGGCATGTAAGATGAGATAAAATGTGAAAATAAGATTAGAAAGAATTAAAATTTGATGAGATTTGGTTGGATTAAAATATTACTTTACATTGTTTGATATAACTTAAGAATGGGTTAAAATTGTACTATTGTATGAGTATAAATTGAGATTGGACCTAATTAAAATTAAATTTATGACATACACATACAAAACTAAGCATGCCAATTTAGGCAATCAAGCAAAGAATTCATCCAAGAGAGAGAAACACACAAAAAATAAAAATAAATAAAATACTTCAATGCAATAGATATTTAGTTTGGGACTTCAATCAACAAACCTGTATTTTGATTTGTTGAAGATGATTGTAGATTTGTTAAGAAACCAAAGAGATGACTTGTCAAAAAAATGAAACCAAAGAGAAGAGAGGGAATTCTTTTAGCTAAGTTTAGAGATAGGAACCAAAAAGAATGAAAAAATAAATAAATAAATAATAAAGTTAAAATATTTGGAAACTCGGTAATTTGATAAAGTGGAACAGATAGACTTGTGTTTCTCATTCAACTTGTGTTTCTCGTTCGCTTTAAATAGAGCACGTTACAAGTGTCAGATAATGGATAATAAGACAAAATAAATAAAGTCCAAACTGTTTAGACTACTCTGTCAACATTCGTATCATGCCCCATCAAACGGAGGGGTGACGCAAGCACACCAAGTTTGGATTTTAAATAAGCAAAAGTGACGATGTGATAATGGCTTGGTTAAACAGTCTGCAATTTGATCACGCGAAAGCCCACGACAAACATCCAAATCTCTATTAAGAACCATAATCCGAACAAAATAATCCACCTCAATATGTTTAGTGCGTGCATGAAAAGCAGGATTAGCAGCCGTAGCACCAACACTCATGTTATCATACCAAACACCAAGACAACGAGGTAACTTAATTCTTAATGCGGTTAACAAAGATGTGAACTAGGCAATTTTAGCAACCAAATTAGAAAGAGAGGGATAGTTTGATTCAGTACTAGATCGAGCCATAGCATGTTATTTCTTGGAAGACCAAGAAACAGTATTATCTCCAATAGCAACACATATACCCTGCTACAAAATCCTCGATCAATAAAATCACATGCCCAATCTGCATCACAAAAAACCAACTACATCCAATCTAACACTTGGCTTAAAATGTAAACCTGAACCAATTGACTCTTTCAAATAACATAGGACCCTTTTTACAGTTTGTCAGTGCAAAACCGTAGGATTTTGAAGAGATTAACTAAGTATATTAACAATAATGTCAATGTCTGGTCATGTAAAAGTGAGATATAATAAAGCATCAATAGTATTTCTAAACAAGGTGGGATTCTCCATAATTTCATCTATAGAAGTTGAGTGACAAACAGGAGTGGTACAAGGTTTAACATGATCAAGACCAAAATGAGGTAATAATTAAAGAATATACATGGACTGTGTTAAGTACATACCAGAATCATTACAAGTTTACATCAATTGAGGTCTAAACTTAGTTAATATTATTATCATTATTGACAATGAACCTTCACTAATTGAAAAAAAATTAAAAAAAAAATAATAATTGAACTTTCTTATTTGAATTATGATGAGAAAATTATTAACCCAGTACAAAACTAGGCTCAATGATAGCCGTAATCAACCATCATAATTCAAATCAGTGGGATTCTGGATATTTATATTAATATTAAATTATATTTCAGATAAATATGAAATAATGAATCGCAAAATAGACATAGAAATAGTGAATCGCAAAATAGACATATTCTCATACGTCAGTTTATTTTTTGAGATTTTCTCATCAACATATCAAAGCCAATACATTTAATGTTAGTCAAAGTAGGTCAATCTTGATTCAATGAATAGACATTAATTTCTCTATTTTTTTTTTTTTACTTCATGTTAAAAGAAAATATAGACTTGTTATTCAAATGGTTTGATTTTAGGATTATTTGATGAAAAAATTATTCACGATGGTGAGAAGAAGATGAGTGTATAGTGATACTTTATGTATTTATTTTTGAAATATTACATCCAGTTGGAACATTGATGGATTGAATTAGCGTTATTTGTCATCAAGTCACAATGGGGTGATCTTTGTTTAATATTTTTATAATTAGGAATTCTAAGTGAGTTAATGTCCTGTTTGTGGACTAATTAAACTAGTTTATTTATACTTACAAACATTATTGAGACCGTCTAATATGACTTAGTAGTAGAAGCATCAACTTAACACTGTTTGGGTGCGAGTCACTAATACAGATGGTATCTAAAATTAAAAAACATTATTGTGGACATAAGTTGATACGAAACAAATACTATCATATGAGTACCAACTGATTCAAAATTTAAATAAATTCCAACCCGATGAATTCGATAAAACCAATCTATTTCTATCAAATTTGACAGAATTATAGGCAAAATGATGGAATCTAGATAACATTTTAAAAAACTACGCTTCAATTTACTTGGATTCAATGAGATTAGATTTCAGTCCGTTGAAATTAAACCAGATTGCATCCGCTTCAATTACCATTTATTAAAAAATATGTAAAAGGAGATAGCATGATTGAATTAAAATGTGGGATCACAAATTGTAAAGGCCAATGCAAGGTAAAATGATTGATCAAACAGATTGTGATCCATAAATACTATATCGGCTTACTTGGATTTTTAACGGGCCTGAGCAGCCTTTCCTCGACTGGACTTGGCTAGATAGTGTCAATCAAATGTGACTGCGTTGCAACCCAAAACAAATACACCCATTTAGGCCTACTTTTATATACTCCCACATATTTTCGGTTAACCCGAGTGAGTCACCTGAAAAATATATGGGATACATTTAGTATATACTTCCTCTATCCTCGTTCTCTTGTGCCTCTCTCATTAGTCCATACTCCATGTATGCATGTATTATTATATTTATGATTTGTCATAGGAAAAGTAAAAATAATCTTAGTTTTTTCTCAGAAAAATAATAATAATAATAATAATCTTAGTTTAAACTAATGATTATATACTCTAGTATCAATTTTCTCTCATGGGTTTTAGAAGAAAAGTTTCCATACCTGTGTATTCCCCCATATCAAGTAAAATCATATCACATACCATGGATAATCAATTACATGAGGAACATATGCCAAATAACTCAATATAAATTTGGGTATATATATAAGCACACTAGAGTTTTTCAGATGACGTTATCAGTGATTTATTTCGACAAATCTTAACAGTCCATATAAATATTATTTGATTTCAACATATTCTAACAAGAGTTTGACCAAATTGTTATCAAATTTCAATATATATATATATATATATATATATCCTTCTATCTAATGCTATTATTAAAAATAAAATAAAATAAAAATTCAACCTAACTTTTAGTACTCCAACGATGTAACAAACTTACTTATAACTTTATCCCATTGTAACATTATTGTATCAATATAAACCTTCAACAACTCCATCTTCCAAGATCCCAAATTAAATAATACATTCACAAAATATCATAGGCTCATATCTACTTCCCGTATCTTGACGGCAACAACCTTCATGTCCCTGTCCACACTCCACACATAAATAATCAAATTATAATACAAATAAACAATCAATCTTAGATAAAACTGAGGCAAAGAAATAATTATTAATTCCATTAGAAAACTCAGTAAAACGTGTGAAACTGACCATGACAAAGGAGGCAAAATGTGTACATGTGTTGCAAGAAACAGCAAGAACATTGATAGGACCCCATATATAGTTATTTTGACAAACAAAACAAGGCGTGGCTCAATAATCATAATAGATTCATTTTCAAGTTTTCCTAACAAATCCTAACTTAAAAAAGATAATATTATCAATCCATTTGATCAATTTATAAATACGGTTGACCAGTTTATCAATGACAACTGTCCGCAATCATGAGTTCAGCTGATTTCCACCACGTGTCATCTGCATGTTCATAGAATCTGCCAATTATTAGATCGCCAGTTGGATATACCGACAGGTCCAAGGTTTTGTCTGCTTCTTTGCTGATCTCACTTTCTATAAAGTAAACTTTGCTGCCTTGCCTGCAATTTCTGGATCAATATTGTGAATTTGGTTGAACAAGTTTTTGTAAAAGTGTTTTTGGGTGGTGGGGTTGGATAAAAAAAAGTGGTAGTGGTGGTAGTGATGGGGAAGAACGGTGCATGGGAAAGGAGGAGTTACCATGAACATAGTGCTTTGATCAACTCAGACATGCAAGAGCTTGTTTTGGCTGCTAGAAAGCTGGCCAATCATGTTATCATGCTTGGCGGTTTTGCAACCTCTCTTCTTGAATGGATTGCTTCTTTTGCAGCAATGTATTCCTCACTGTCTCCCTCTTTATATATATAGTTTCTATAGTAATTACGTTCTAATTTTTAAATTATTATAAACATTGGAATTATACATAATTTTTATGATCCATGTATCCTAATTTTTAAATTATTAGGACTATTAATCTTAGTCATTAACCATATATACATATGTTATTAGATATGTAATAGCAGTTGGAAGGATATGTTTTCAGATGTGATTAGTTGGACGTTGATTTTGTAAAATTTTGTTTGAATATAATTGCTTAGAAGTACTGTCAACTGTGTTTGTGTCAGTTGAAAGTGTTTTTATGTTCTTGATTATATTAAGGCTTTTGTATACATGAGAACTACTTAAGGAATCTGATCTCCTTTGGAATCTTTGCAAAATTTGTTTGTATTCGGTTAAATAAATAGTTTGCTCTTAATACTAAAGATAATTCTTAATTATATACTAGAAACTGTAGACCAAGTAATTAGATTTTTTTTTCATCTGATAATGGGATGATTGTTCTCTTTCTTCTTTGTTTCTTGATAGTGTCGTTCGAACATTAGGTTTTTGTATATTTTTTCCCACATATCAGCAAAGAGGGCTAGGATATATTGGATTGTTTTCCTGCTTAAAATGTATATGCATATGTATATATTTAATCTCTGATGCTAAAAGCTATACGAATAGATTCGAATTCATCACTAAATACTTCTGCACAATTACAAAACACATTTGTTCTTAAAAATTTGTCTACTCTTGTAAGAAAGTGTTGTTTACGTTATGAAATGTACATAGCTGCACACATATATGCTTTGTCTTTCGTTTTCTAAGCTTATTTGCTAAGAAAAATTTAGGAATATTTTTATTATTCATAGTTAGAAACTATGGTATCGATTCACTAGACCAAAACTACACATATAGATTAATAAGGCTGTGCTCTGAGAACACCTTAATGTGACAATGACATTAAGCTGCTTATAGTCTGAAATACAAGTTGTGATTAACGGTTATGGTTTTGTTGTCAGCTGATTTTGTCTTCTAGTCCGTCTGATTTAGTAGTTATAATGTCAGATTCTGTGTTAAATTACTTTCTTTTCTTATAATGTTGTCACCATTACTTGTGCTTGCTTGATTTCGGTCATGTAAACCATTGCTGATTTACACTTGCTGCAGCTATTTGTTGATCTTGGACAGAACAAACTGGAAAACCAACATTCTTACAGCATTATTGATCCCCTACATTTTCTTTAGTCTTCCTTCAGTAATTTTCAGCTTATTCAGGTGACATATAGAGTATCTTCGATTCTATAGATAGCAACTAGTACATATTATAGTGTATGTATTTATCTTTCATGCTAATAACTTGTTTTGTTATGCAGGGGACAATTCGGAAGATGGATTGCTATCATTGCTGTTGTCTTGCGCCTTTTCTTCCCTAGACGTTTCCCAGGTAAAGTATTGATTCTAGTCATTGTTTTACGCGATTGTGCTTGAACATATGTTGTGTTAATGTATTGCATTCATTTTCAACCTTTGTCTATAACCGCATATGTTTCCATCTATACAACTGTATAATGAGATCATTTTTTCGTGTCTGTAATTGCAGAGTGGCTGGAAATGCCAGCTGCTTTGATTCTTTTGATAGTGGTGGCTCCTAGTTTATTTTCAAGCACTCTAAGAAGCAGCTGGATTGGTGTGGCAATATGTCTTGCCATTGCTTGTTATTTGCTGCAAGAACATATCCGGGCATCCGGGGGGTTTAGAAACTCCTTCACAAGAGCTAATGGCTTATCAAACACAATTGGCATAATCATTCTGTTTGTCTATCCTGCCTGGACACTGGTGACTGACTTCATATAAGCACTTTTTCTGTGGCTTCCGGCTTGTTTGATGTTTGAAATTTTTTTCAGGAATTGTCTTGTTTGTATCATTGTTTTGTCATGACCTTCAAATTCATTGCCATTGTTGTGTTTTTCTGTTAAGAAATGTGGAAGCAAACCTTGTTTTGAGGACGGAGACTTGAGGCTTCATTCAGTTGTGTATTATCAGTTCTATAGACAAATTTGTTTGTTGAAGGAACATTCACAAGAACTATTCGATTGATTTTGTGGTACGAAGAAGAATTTGTATTTGTAATTGTCAGGTAATTGCTAAGTCTAAAAGTTCAAGTTAATAGGTAAATGCACCAAATTCAATAGATAGAGATTTATACATTGAATACAGACTAATAATATAAACAGATGCATATGGGGTACTCTAACCCATGGACTTTTGGACAACACTAGCTCTGATATTGTATAAAGAAATTATTAGATCTAAAAGCTTGGACCGTGGGTAAGGGTCATAACAATAAGGGCAAATTGTACAAACCCCCCTGAGGTTTGACGAAATTGTACAAAAATAATGATGTTTAAGTAACCCACGCTGATCTCTCCTGAGATTCTAAAAACTCAGCACAAACCTCCTCTACTGTTAATCAACCATTAATCAATCTCGGTCAAGTCAAAATTGTCAAGGGTAAAATGGTCAATACACACCTTATAAATATATTTTAAATTAATATATATTAATTTAATTAATAAATAAACAAAAAAATTAAAAAAATATATTTTTAATTAATAAAATATTAATATAATATTTATACCCTATAAAAAAAAAAAATTAAAAAAATCTTCATCTTCTACCTCTCAATCATTGTCTTCCTCTTCTCCATTTCATTATTTTTATCATCCATCTCTTATTTTCATCAAAATCATCATCTCTATCATTTTCATCAAACTAACATCACCAAAATCATCTGTCATCATCAAACCAAATATCACTCAAATAAAAAAATTTAAAGTTCACGAAATTTATAAAAAATAAAATAAAAATCACCCATTAGAGACCAGATCTAGTATCCATCACTAGGGACCAAATCTGGTCTCTGATGAGGGAGACTTGGAGACCAGTTGCTGGAGACCATTGGTCTCCATGCACATCTTAAACGATGGAGACGGTCTCCATCGTTAGAGAGACCTTTTGGTCTCCTATGGAGACTAGGCTTTTTTTAAAATTTTTTTTAATTATTTAATTAAATTTAAAAAATATATAATAGTAATTTTAAATTTAAAAAAAATTAAAAAAAAAAGTTTGACTTTAAATTTGACTTGAGGGGTGTTTTAGTTTTTATATATATATTGATTGTTGACAGTGTGAATTTAACCGTGGTTGACTAACGGTAAGGGAGGTTTGTACTGAATTTTTTGAATCTCGGGGAAGGTTAGTGTGGGTTACCCAAATATTGTCATTTTTGTGCAATTTCGTCAAACCTTAGGGGCGTGTGTGAAATTTGCCCTAATAATAATAATTGTTGACATCGGATTTTCACCTGATGTCAATTGGAAATAGAGCAAGGGCAACTCTCTTATGTAAGGATGTATGGAAAGGGTGTGTAAGTGGTAAGTGTGTGTTTAGGGTTGTTTTTAAGGTGATCAAGTGGTTTTCCACTTTGAAATCCTCCTTCCAAACCAACTGGTGTCCTCGATGTGAGATGCCTATAAAAAAGCAACTAGTTAGGGTGACGTCGGTGAAATGCTGGCAACTACACTTCGACGATCAAATCAAATGATGATCAAGAGAGGCACCTCTAGGGTTAAGCTAGCTCAATAAAAATAAGAAAAAATTATGTGAAAAGAGAGAAAATATGCAAAGGAAAGAAGAAATGTAAAAGATGAAAATCATCAAAAAGATAAAAGTGTTAGAAGAAGATGAGAATGCATCATGGTTGATGTAGACAAACCCGGTTGCCCACTTGGGACAGGTGTCACCTTCCGATTGGGCATTCATTTTCTTTCCTCTTTACCAAGTTATACTTGGATTGGCCTTAGACACACTCATTAGGCCCTTTATTAAGCTAGGTGGCCTTATCTCACATTTTTTGTCTCCTTGCAAGCTGATGTGTCTTTCCCAGATTGGTTCACCAAAGAGTTGTCAACATCATTGTCAGCAGAGCAACTTCTTGTCTAATGAGAGTCCCTGTAGGCCTGTTGGTTGGTAGGTGTCTCCTCCTTCTGTGATATCATACATATGTGCTCTCAAAATGGTCCTCCCATTTGATAATGACCTCACTCTTTTGCATTTACCTTTTTCTTCTTTTCTTCATCTCTCTTTCTTGTCCTCCAAGTCTCTTCCTATGAGGGGTAATTTCGAGAAATGACCTTTTCTTCCATTCTTTTCCTCACAGACTCTATTCCCTGCTCAATCTCCTTGGTGCCGAGGTGGTCAGGGAGCACTCTGTTCGGCCTCCTTGGTGTTGAGGTGGCCTACAGCACCCTGTTCGATCTCCTTAGTGTCGAGGTGGCCTGGGGCCACCCTGGATTTCCAAATTCGTAAAGTCATTCTAGGCAATCGGCTGTTTGGCACCTTGGTCCTCAGGTAACCCTTCACTTAGGCATCTCTGGCTCCTTGGATGCCTAGTTTCTTGACGTCCTGAAGTTGTCTCCTAGATGCTGTCAAGGTTTGTTTTCTAGGCATCTTGGACATTTAGCTCCTGAGCATTCTGGACGCTTGGTTTGCAAGGATATTCGTGACCCTCGATTGCCTAATATTTCTTTTTATCGAATTTTTTTTCTTTCCCTCTATAGTTACCCTTTGTTTTTAGCTGACGTTCATTGTTAACAATAATAATATAAAGCTCTAATATTGACAGTTCAAACTATCAAGAGTTAGACAAGCATTTGTTTTGATATTGTGTCAACTAACTACTGGATCCAAAAGCTTCAACCGGCAAGTAAGGATCATAATAAAGCACTTTAACAATAATCTTAGAAGCAGAAAATAAGGTTTCTGAAATAAAGTTTCAACACATATGATGAAAAGGACTTTCGAATAATGTGGTATGGGAAACTTTGACAAGCCACAACCTTGTTAAACTGCAATGGAACGATTCAAATCCTGATGTATCCTTATAGGCCATAGCAAGCATGCTGTTGGAAAGTGTCTTGTATTTTGAAAGAGTTCCTGAAAGGTATTTAGACCTCTCCATTTAAAGACATTTAGACGATCATTTCATTGATTAATCTACTACCAATATGATCTTCAGATGAAAGAAAATGAGCAGCACAGCATTATGAAAAAACCACTATATAATTGAAAGTTCAAACAATGATCTTATTTATGCACTAACAGTAACAAGAATCATCATCCAAGTCATTTCAGGTATTGTAGTTTCTTTTTCTCTGAGGTACTCAAACAAGATTGAACAGAAACCATAAGGAAATTCAACTGATATATGTATCTAAATATCTGGTTGTCCAGCTTCCGTAACCTCTCATGCCTTTGCTCCTTTTGCTTCACTGTACAATTGATCAACCTGGACCTGCAACGTGACATTTGTGTTATTGTTTTTCTACATATAAAAGCTTGTGTTCAAATCTAATATGACTTAAAATACATGCAATTATGCCACTTAATACCGAAGTACTTATATATGACAGAGAGAAAATATACATATATATATATACACCTTGTAGTATTTGAGCAACTGTGGCCTCTTCAACTTGAATGTTGGAGTAATCAGATCCCTCTCCACGTCAAACGGGGTTGGTTCGATATGAACTGCTTTTAACATCTCGAATCCTTTAAGCTGTTGAAGTAACATTCAAGTCAGACAAGGGGATATGAAAAACAAACAACTACAAAGAGGAAACTTAAAAGTATATAGACCGCCTACTTGATTTATCCGACCAGTGCTATTGAGCTCATCTAAAATGTATTTCCTTGCTTTTGGATGTCTGCACAATGATTTAAAATCCACAGCCTCGTGAAGGTTGTTTACTGCCCAGTCCTCAAGCGCCTTTTTGTCAGGGACAATGATAGCTACAAGAAAGGATTCGAAACTGTTCCCATAGACCCATATCTGTTCATCATTTCAGGACTTTTGGATTAAAGAATGTGAAACTTGCATGAATTAAATGATATATACAACTCAAGGCCATATTTATAAAAAATATTCTAATCTGTGTTTCTTTGTGGACCAAATTTGTTGCAAAATACATACCGATGTTATGAGAGAGCATCGCAAGTATTTGTTTTCAATGCTCTCCACAGCAACATATTCACCTTGAGAAAGCTTGAATATGTTCTTTTTTCTGTCAATTATTTTCATTACTCCATCTTGTTGCCATTCTCCGATATCACCTGCAACACTCATATATTATATATCCAGATGAACATAAAGATTCAGATACAAGAATTGGAGAAGCAGGAACAGAAATTCAGAATTTTGTGCATATAATAAAAATTTTTCAGAGGGCCACTGTGACGTTGCCTGAATTTTAGATCAACATAGCTACATCTGGCACTTCTAACAAGTTTAAACAAGTATTTTTTGCTATATAATGCTGAAAATGAAGAACGATACTGTCAAAATGATTTATGAAACTTAGTAACTTACTGGTCATTTAACATTATGGATCAGAAAACATGGTTTTAAAGCCTATAAAGTGGTTTTAACTATTGTGGAGTGCTAATGTTGCCAAACATTAATCAAATTCTTTGAGTTCTTGCATGACATCTAATGTCCATAGAGTATTTAACATAAAGTTTCATTTAGATGGTCCAAAAACTAACATATGACGTATAACCAAACTAAAGCACATAAAGCTCATATTATGTCAGGAATATAGTATTTTTCCAATTATACTAGCGGCTAAACCAGTATGTTACCTGTATGGAACCAACCATCAACTACAACTTCTTCAGTCAGATCTTTCCGCTTGTAGTAACCTGAGAACAAGGTGATTCCCCTCAAGCAAATCTCTCCACGTGGTGTGGTAGAAAGTGCATCATATCCCATCTCTGGTACTGACTCAAGCCTTGCTTCAATGGTTGGGACAGGAACCCCAACGGTTCCAATCATGGGATATATATTGGCTAAGGATGTAAAGCACCCAGCACAACTTTCGGTTAGACCTATCAAGCCCAAAAATATGAGGTAAGAATAAAAGTCCACAGAAAAAGTGGTGACTAAAAAGACGGTAAAAGTACTGAACATAAGCATTCAATATTAAACATATTCTTTTTGAATGTCCTCATGGTAAGCGGTTCTGCTTCTGAGGATTTACTAAATGATGATGTTGCTTGAAAATATAGAATTTGTTTTATAAAACTACACAAAGCTTTGTGTAGAAAAGATATATGTATTGAGAAGAACAACAGTTATGTCGTACCATATCCTTGTGTTAAAGGAGCACCACTAGTGACCCTCAAGAACTCCTCCACATGCCTTGGCAAAGGTGCTGCACCAGATAACAAGCCTCGTATACGTCCCCCAAATGTTTGTTTTATCTAGTAAAGTTAAGTTCATTTAGAATCTAAATCAACATGTTCAAATCAAGCTGAGGACGGGTAAGGTCGGGAAGGGTAAGTGACTGACCTTACTAAAGACAAAACTGTCCAATAGAGGTGCTGCTTTTTCTTGCGGCAGGCCATTCTCCATATTTTTCAACTTGCTGGTAGTAGTTTATCATCAGTTGTGGTGTTATAAAAAACAACATAAAATAACAAATAGATTTGTGGACAACGTACTAGTTATATGCGTAGTCAAACAATTTCTTCGACAATGCACTTCCAGATTGTATCTTATTGGATATACCTTCAAGCACAATAACATACAGAAGTCCATGAGGTATCAATAGAAAATTTATGTACATAAGTAGTTACAATCTTATTTTTGATGTATGCATCATACCAGTATAGATGCGGTCATACACTCTTGGTACCCCAGAAAACATAGTTGGTTTCAATTCTTGAATGTCCTCCATCAAGTATCGGACATCCTGCAAGCGAAAATGCAATAGAAAAACATATTAGACAGAGTGCCAAACTAGAAACTACTGAGAAACATAAAAAAGACTGAAGATATAATCTTACGCCTCGCCAAAATCCTATTGAGGAACCTTTGTAGATGAAATAAGTCTCCATTACTTGATCATATATATGAGCCAAAGGAAGGAACGAAAAGTACGTATCTTCTTCTGAACACTGTAATAGAGAACATAAATCAACATTTTGGCATTACTTCCATTGCTCCACATGATTAAGAACGGATTTTTTCTTTTTTTTGACTTCAATGAAAATAGAAGAGAAATAATAAATTAGATGTCAATTCCCAACAGTCTAAACTATTCTTGGCACAACACTCTAAACAACAATTTGATGGTATGGAATCTGTTGATTGTAACTATAACAAAGCAACTAACCTGTTTAGTACAATCCAAACATTTAATTGTTAAGTAGAGGCTTTTATGTTATCGTCAACTTCTTATAGGATCTAAATAGTGGAACTTGAAAAACTTAGACCATGCATTCTCCTATAACCCCTCATTTCTACTTGACTTGCATATAAGAATTAATTCTATACACGATTTCTATGAGTATTGAGATAGCAGAAAAATGTGAAGGTGTCCTAAATGAGTATATAATACCATTAGTGTCAAGATGAGTGCAAATTAGTTCGAATTTTTTAAATTAGTAGATTAACATGTATAATCAGGAGAAGAATCTTGCGAAGAATATAACTTCTAAGCACATTCACGAAACTATGCGTAATTAAAAAAATAACAATCTCTACAAACAGCATTCCATTGATGGCAACAATGAAAAAGCAAAATTGTTAAACTTTAGCAACATAATCCGTGCTTGGTTCCTCACCACTTTATCTGTAACGAAAAGTAATCGATCTATACACAATACTTCTGCCATCATTGCCTCATTTGTGAGAATGACACCTTTTGGCTCCCCTGTTGTTCCACTTGTATACATTATTGTGCAGATGTCAGTCTTCCGTTTTGGAGGAAGTTCACAATTCAAACTTCCCTAAGAAAGGTAAAAACCGAATGACTAATTAAGCACCACTTTATAAATTATGAAAAAATAATTTTTTGCATGAAAAAATACAATGTGAATGACATACCAACTCTAGAAATTCTTCCCAAGAAAAGCAAGATACTCCTAGTTCTTCAGCTTCCTTCTTTTGTGTGCTTGAAACATTTGTGAAGCTGACAATAGCTGAATGAGAAGCACCAATAGTTCAGTAACTACTCTAAGCAATGGTACCTTAAGTTTCAAGTTCATCGAACAGTTAGAACATCTAAACGTACTTTTTAAATACGAAGAACACCTTGGGAGGCAAGATAGAATCTACACAAATAGTTACAAATCATGTTAAACAAAGAGAGAATTAGAGACAACTAACACCTTATTTAGGCTGTGTACCACCTTATTGCACTTCAAAAGCAAATCATCAAGATCTTATTGTTAAGTTTCATTATATCAAGAGTTGGTATACACTGTCTGCATTGTTGGTTAAATCATCTGAGAAAAAGCAATAATGAAATAGTTCTTACAGCAGGAATTTTGCTCTCTTGAACAAAAGCTATTGAAATTTCAGCATGGTTGATAATGAACTCCACTGCATTAGCACCTGAGATTGGAAAAAACCTTGTTCAGTTACTAAATGAAAGTTCACTTATTAAGTATTCTGTTTTACTAGTTTGCTGGAGGTGGAAAATCCGAAAATGGTGAGCTCTACTAAGAACACTAAGCTAATAATGAGTTACAAGAGAAACATACCAAGGGTGTCGTATAGCGGTACATATGTTATAGATTGGCTATTACAAGCCTGCAAAAGAAAAAACACATATGAATGAATACAAAGTTGCATCTAGCCTTGAACAAAGGACAAAGTAACACAACTTATAGAGATCATGTTGCAATCAGCCATTGATTTCGTATTTTAAAACTTTCACTAGCACATATTGCCTTTACAAATTCTGTTTATCATTAATACAAAAGCAATTCCTGAATTAGTCAACAATTTTCTAATACAGAAATCACAAACACCACCGAATTTGATGGTTCTCTAGCAATGACATATACTACAATACAAGATAATAACTTTGGTTGACACCATAACATGAGTGACGTCTTGACTGAACAAAGGCTTCTATATAAAACTAAGTATACATTACCTCCATAGCTAAAACCCATTCAGGGCAATTTAACCCGTATATGCCACAATGTCCTCCCTGAAAACAGAACATTCGAATATATATCAAGCATGCTCTTTCCTTTTAGTACTAAATTCAAAAAGATAAAAGAAGAAAACTACAATTTGTCCATGATTAAAAAAAAGTTGGCAAGCACTTACAGGATTCACACCACAACTTCTAATGGCAGCACCAAGCCGAATGGCAGCATCATAAGCCTCTTGATATGTTATCCATATATAAGAACCTACCTGAAAAAATCATGAGTTTAGCAGTTAGTAACCGCTAGACTTGAGGTTGATGCAATTATGATAAGTTAACACATGTTAGACTTCCCTACTGTGTAACATGTGTAATAAATACAAATCTCACGTACAGGGGAGACAGTGATTTGAACTCAATACCTCCAGGCTGTAATACTAATATTTAAGACTAAGGTTGATGAGATTTATAATATGTTAACGTTAACATTCTAAGTTTCTTCTCCGGACAATATGCATATTAATGACCTCTAATGGGTTCACGCAACTTTTCACAATTACACTCCCTATATGTATGTATACACACATACATATATACAAAAGGTACATGCAAAGCAAACTTAGAACATGAAAAGAGAATAACAGAGTAGTACCTTTCCATCAGAGACTTTGCGACGACCGAGAACTGGCTTTTTTGAAATCCTGCTTGCAGAATCACTGCAACCAAAGGTAGAGCAGAGCTATCAACTCTCACATAGAAGAGCTAGTTAAATTTCGACAATTTGTTAAATATTATTGTCAAGTGCGATTTGAAGAGGCGGCCTATAAGCTCAGTGGGTTAGAGCGTCTTGCTAATAACGCGAAGGTCGCAGGGCCGAGACCCGCATGGGCCATTGGAGTTTTTCATTTTTCATATTTTTTGGAAAGAAGAGTTCATCATTTTTCACTTTGGGGTTTTAGCGAAAAAAGCCCTCTAGAATACAGAAAATTGAATAAGTATCCCTGATTCGAGGTAAGTTCCAAAATTACCCTAATACTTTAAAATGGCCGTAAGCATGTTGTAGTCCAATTCAGCCGTTACCCTTTCACACTGAAAAGCATAAGCATGCTTAACCATCCCAATCCAAAGTAAGCTATGACACTATTATTTTAAAATGGCCTTAAATATGTTTTGATCTGATTCGACTATCACCTTTTCACAATTAAAAACACACTTAACTATCCCAACTCGAAACAAACTATGATCCAAATTTACTGCTGAACAGCGAAATCTGTTTTATACTAGAAGAGGATGTGTTTTGAATGGAAAATACCATTGACGTAGTCGGTAATGATTGATGAATGTACAAGGGTAATTTAGATATTTTGAGATAATTTTACAATAGGGTCACACGGCCATTATTGGACTTAAGGATTTTGTTAGAAGGAAAATTAATTATTGGATTTACATCCAAGGGTCTACAAAAATCAAACATTTAAAAAAGTATAAAAAAGTTAAAAATATAACTCAACTTACTCGCAATATTACTCTTCCCTGTAATGTAGCTATAACCTATTAGAATCCTTTTTCAATAAGAGAAATTATGTAAATAATAAGGTAGTCCAACTCTTTTACTAAAATTCAAATCTTTTTTTTCCAATAATACAAGGCCATCGTTTTTCCTAGTTCCCATTAAACTTTTTTTTTTTTTTTTTAGATTGAAAAATAAAATAGCATTAAATCTATCTGCAACCTTTAAATTAAAAAAAAAAAAAAAAAAAGTTTTAAGAGGCAAGGTTTTTTTAATTAACTGACTTCTAAACATTATGCATACTGTCCAACTAATGCTGTGAATTAGGTAAAGTTATGCAAATGTAAAAAGGGATATTCATTATTCTTGTATAAATTAACGAATTAAATATTATCAAATATTGTCAAAATATCATGAAAATTGTCAATATTTTTTTTTATATTTTCTTCAATAACTTCATAAAATTCCAACATATTCACTAAAATTGATATTAATTATACTTATATTATACTTCTCGTTGAAGAATCAAGCCCATAACGAAAGGGTAATAAAACACATCTCAGACACAAAGCAAAATGTGCCAGCACAAATTTAACCAATAGGTATGTATATATGGTAACGTCCATTCAAACAACATGAAAATACACATGAAAGAAAATGATGATCTCATGAATCAATTAACGTGTACCTGAAGAACTGCCATGGAGACTCCAGGCCGGCAGGCAACTCCAACAGACCATCTTTGGCATGAATCCACCGGTAAACAGGGCCAGCCGATGGCCTGTTGTCTGTCGCCGGCCTTCCTTCTTCAACCTTCACAGTGTATGTCATGGTTGACATTATTGCTGCCTAAACGCAGGAAACTTGTGAAAGAATCGTAAAGTAAGCTTTCTAGATGTGAAGTTTATGAGGAATTGAATCTTGTAACATGTGATAAGATTTTTTTCAATCTTGCTGAATTTAAGCGAAGTGTGTGTGTGTCTCTGAGAGAGACAGAGTGGGGTGGGAAGTTGAGTTGGTTGAGCTAAGCAATAAATTCATAAATTCACACACACACACGTGTGTATACATATATGGAGTACATTTTTCACACGAAACCTTGATTGTAAAGTTAAATATTGATTTTAATTAATTTTATAGCATTACTTAGTTTTGTAAGTTTTAAATTTGATTTTTATATAAAATATTGTATCTTTGTACCATCAATCTTTGTAAGTAAAAATGTGTGAAATGTATATAAATATATACATATGTGTATTTATTAAAATTAATAATTAAAACCTGCCCCTATTATTAATGTTGGCAGATGCAGTTTGGTTGAATGTCAACTGGTGACATTCAAGTTATCTTTTATGTCTGTTTTTTAAGAATTCCTCTTTCGTTTTCTTGTTTATATTCTCAAAATTAAATCAACCAACAAAGACTTTTGGTCCCTGGTTGTTTACACCAGAATCCTTCTCATATTTTCTTGTGTCGATATCATAATTAACTAGCATATAAATTCTATATCAGGTAATTATCGATCCGCCGCACAATTTGTGTTGTATAAATTGACTATTAAATAGAGCAATTCCAAATTTCAATTTTCCTCTCTCTCTCTCTCTTTTTTTTCTTACATATTTCTAATAGAGGTTTTCCATAAATTTTAGAAAATAATATATGTGACAAAACGAAAATTCATAGAAGAATATTCATGAAAATTTGAAAAGACCAGATTTACTACATTTTCAACTAAAGTCTAAGATACAGATAAAGTAATTGGTAAAAGCTAAGTTATTTTTCTTTGTTCTTTTTCACTTTATATAATTATAAGAGATTTTATCAATTACATGCCATTTATGTGACATTAGTATTGAATGGTAAATTATTGTACTTAAATTAAAGAGGGCGTCAGTAACCTTAATTAAGATTGGCCCACTTGACTCACCGGTCGCCCACCATCTAATCTAAACAATCCTAGAGCAATCACGGCAGGAGGTCCCCTGTGTCAAATTAGAATTAGAATACCTAAAAATAAATTGTAATTAAATTGAGCCTTAAAAAATTGTTATTATTAAACAAACAAATGAACTTCTTGATCCATGAACTTAGCAGACAATCAGTTTACAACTACAAAAACTGTACAATCAAAAAGGAAAAGGGAAAAAATCTTCGGGTTAAGAAAATTGATAATTGATCAAATCAATTAATAATAATAATAACAATTAGTGTAGATTCACTGTTATTCTTTGTGTGATCAATGTTATGATAATAAATTGATTATGGTATTACTCTAAAAAATCTGAAAAAAGCACTTGTCGTACTTCCTCAACGAGGATAGAACTACCTTTACTTTTTAATAAAGGATTGAGTGCACGATTCGAATTTTTATACCATCAAGTGTGGCAGTTTTTCCCCTTCTTGCAGGGGTTTCTCCTCCTTCCTTTGGGAGCTTTCCTCCTACTATCCGAACTTTTATTTCGTATTACGTTTCAATAGATTTTATTTAAAGAGTCCAATAATATTACATATAAAATATATCTTAAAATAAATAAAGATGCCTTAAAAAAACCCTTGTATTTGCAAACACCGCTACCAAGGATTAGCATCGACATACATCAACATCTATAAATCTAAATCTAATTAATGAGCCTGAAAAGGCTGCTACATTTTATCATTAAAAAAAAAAGAGAACCGGCTATAAATAATTTTAATTGCATGCCAATGTAGGAGGGGCGCATTTAATGGATATCTTTACTTCTACCAAACAGACCTGCCACCACTAATCCATCTTTCACCTCACATGGATTGTTTCAAAAATATAATCCAATTATGGAAATCTTTTTTTCAAGTTGGATACATGTAGACTTATGCATTACTATTACGTCAATGTCAAATCTTAATTGCTCACGTTAACTATTAAATGTTGAATAGAAGATTATATCTACTCTTTCAAAATCGGGAATAGAAAATTTTGTTTGGGGAGCAATATGCTAAAATACAATACTTAGAGAAGCAAACTAAACGGTTAACAAGAATGTATTATTTTGAAAAATACTTGCTTCTTTTTTTTTTTCTTTTTTTTTTTTAAGAAAAGGGTATGTTTATTATATATATTACCCGGTCAATTTTAAATACTATATATAAGGTTCAAATATGACCATGAGATAATTTTACTTCTATAAAACTAGGTGAAAACTATGCACATGCTTATGAATGTGTATAATGGAATTTAAACCCTTATTATGAATATAAATATATATATACATTAATACATACACACATATATATATTAACCACTTGATCTATAAGTGGATATACTATCTTTATTGGTGTTCAAAACATAGAAAAGTATCTATGGATACATTAAATGAATAAAAATGAGTTTTCCTGTTATCAAGTCTTTTTTTTGAATCTTCTAAGTAAGTCATAAGCTATGAAAAAAAAAATCGTTAAGATTTTTCATATAATATACATTCGTACTATGGGCTTTCTCAATCTAAGTACATGTGATCGATTGAGATCCAAAAATGTTGCAAAAATTGAAATTATTATATGTTTTTCCAACCATTATATTTTGAATCTCATCAAACCATATGTGCACTCGGTTGTTTGTGGACTGGGTGGCTTATTAAAGTCATGACAATTTTTTTTTTTTCGTTTACAACAATTCTTGACGTCAAGTTATATGACTGCTATCAGAATTTACAGATATTTCGATTGAATATTCAGTCCGAAGCCTTATTCTCAAAATAGGACAGGACAACCCACGGTGTAGTAAAAAAATTACCACTATATTAAATGACAACCCACGATGCGGTGAGAAAATTGCCACCATATTAGGTGGCTGATGAGGATTGAAGGTTGGGTTGCCTCACTGGAGTTGGGTGTGACAAATGTTAACCAAAATTTTAATGCATTTATTGGCCCCTAGAGATTCACAGTAGTCCACTTGGTTGTTGGGCTGCTCCCGATGACCTATAACGTGACAGCTCTATTAAATTTTGTTTTGTTTCGTTTATTTTTTTATTTTTTCACTTTTACAAAGTTTGACAATTGCCATTGGGACATCAGAATTCGATATACATCCCGTTGTTACAACCTTTATATTTTTATTTGTCGCCTCTGATGGCCCTGCTCCTGATGCAGCAGATCTTATTGCTGTTGACATTAAATCTTGAGGTAGGGAGGCTGGAGTTAGGAGCTGTAAGGCTATTTCCAGGACTGGAAATATCCTAGCTCATAAGTTGGTTTCTCTGGCTTTCTCTTCCGTGGAAGATTTGATGTGGCAGTTTGTAGATGTAAAACATATATTCCCTAACTTTTCTTGTTACTCACAAGGGTTCTGGCGATCCACCTTTCTCATAGAGTGGAACGCAAGTTAATAATTTGCATCATATCCTCCTATAAGGAGTCTAATTATGTATTGATCTCTCCAATTGAATGGCCTAATTTGTCTCTGTGTGGGGTCTCTTTCACCCTACTCATAAAAAGAGTAGAGTCTAGTAAACATTGTGGTTCGAACTATTTCTTAGAGTCAATATCTAGAGAGTTCAGTAAGTATAACTGTATTTATGACATCAAAAAAATATATGAAGTCTTGTTAGAGGACTCACATACAAGACAAACAAATGAAATGAATTCCATACTAGTTTATTTAAAATTATGTTCAAATTCACACTCAAATTATATAATATATAAATTATTAACATTAAATTAATTATTATAATTTTGACAATTTACATGTCATATCATTTTAGTACAAATTTAAATAAAATTTTTGAACAATCTATATTATTTTAGTACGAAGTTTTGGGTAAAAATTATGGGCAACCTACATTTACTCATATTAATAAATATCACAACTTAATAGACTAATGATTTTCATTGTAAAACTATCCACCAGCATATATAACATTTGAAAAAAAAAAAAAAGAACACATAAAAAGAGGTAAATGCATTTTATATCCCACTTATATCACCATTACTGATGTGACAATTGATATTTCTGTCATTTGATGCATGCATCTATTTACTAATTATTACCTTATTGATTAATATGTAATCAAGTACACGATGTGATAAATGAATATATATTAGTGATAATTTCTATCACTTGTCACAAACATTCACTTATTGATTATTTTATTATTAATATTTGATGAATGGTAAATGAACCCATATTAATGATAATTTCTATCATTTGTCACATATTTTCGTTAATCAATTATCATTTTATTGATTGTGACCTAATTAAAGGGTTTTGCTAACTTGCTAGTTTGGAGTTTGGGTAAAGTCATCCAAACTAGTTTCTTCAACAACAACCCTTTAATTGATTGTAAATGTGATTATTAAAAATTTATGTTGGATAATATTATCTAAATTAATAAAGTAGTTAAACCTGTAATTAAAATGAAAAAGTAAAATTTCTAATGTTACTGTATGAAAAATTAATCGTTGATGCACTCACTGATCCTAACCACGAGTTTACAACTTCTCCTAATTGGACAAAGGTAAGTAGTTTCATAGCTCATCCAAAGTTGAGAGGAGATATATATATATATATATATATATATTGAATACTAGTACTTGTCGAGGGATTGATCGGGACCAACAGAGGTATGATTTCAGAGTGCAGTCCGGGGATTAGCTTTCAAAAAAGGGGAGGGCGACCCACAATGGGTGAGAAAAATGTACACAATCTGTAAGACTTGATGAGTTCGAACTCACGACCTCTCTAAGGCCAAATGTGTGGGTGGCTTATGCCTACCACCAAGTCACGAGCACTTTCTCAAAGTTGAGGGGGTTTTTAATAATGCATTTTTGTAATAAATTAAAAATAAAAGGATATGTCTCATGCATAGCGTGTTGAGTGTAACATTCGCGAGCAATCCTAACAGTTTGTTTGTGGAATTAGTTATTTAAATCACATAAGCAGTTCTTTTAAGTTGCAAAAACAGTTATACATATTTCATCATTAGTTTTTTTGAAACATAAAATTTATTATTTTTATGTTATGATTACATAAAATCCTGCGGAACACTCATGCGTGAAAATCTTTATAGATTTCACATCTTGGTATATGTAATATTTATGATTACGATAAAGTAAAATTGGTTCAATTGTATAACTCTTACATCTACATCAATGAAATAGTGGGTCCAAACTATAATTTCAATCTCTCAAATTCCAAATTATTTATTATAGTTGGAAAAAAAAATCAATAACAGAAAATTTTAATGTAGTAATTCCAAGTAAATGTTAATGCAATTGGGCTGTCACAAACCCATATTGGGCCCATTAGGCTTTGGCCTGTATGATCAAGGTCTACTCTCTACATGCCTAATAATTTTATTTAAACAAAGACTTTTAGGTGGACAAATTTTAGACTTTTCTTCTTCAAAGCAAATGGTATTTTTCTATGAAAATGAATTTTTTTTCTAAATTATTAAATTCACATGTAAAAGCAATTAAGTTATTTTAAGGGTTCCGGGGAAGTTCAGTTCAAATTTCATCTGATATACAAGCCTGGGTAGAATTGGATGCAAAATATTCATAATAATTGCAAATTGCAAATACATTGTTTTGCGGGGTTTCAATAGAGAGCTCCAATGATAAGATGGGGTTACGCCCTTACACTTATAATTTTGATAGTTCATGAATTCAAGTCATATCCTCTTTCTTATGCCCCAAATCAATATAATGGTTTAAAAAAAAAATTGAGAGCCATTATCAAGTGAAAAAAATATATATATATATATAGAGGAATGTAATAAATGTTTATAATGGTTGGTTCTAACGATTTAATAGTTAAGACAAATTGACCGTAGAAACTCTATATATATATAAAATCACAAAATAATATGGGATAATTGTATATAATTCAATCATTGTGAATTCAATTTTATATAGCCACTTAATGAAATTCAATGGTTACCAAGAAGAAAACTTATATATATACACACCTATATAAAGTTGGAAACATATATCTAAAATGTTATCAAAATTTAAAATCATAACAATCATTTATTTATATCACTATCACACTTTCATTAATTGTTTTAACAATTATAAGAAATAATTCACGTGTTTTGCATGATCATAACACATTTTATCAACTAGCTAGCTATACACATTTTTTACCGCTGATCTCAACATCCAAACAAAATATATATATATATATATATATAAACGGTCAAAATAATAAGCTTCACTATAATAACCATGGTATGCTCCAGCTCCACCCGTTTTGGTATCTCATAAACTATCACTACATTATTTTCTTTGGGTCAACAAAACAAGAAGACAAACAGAAGTGTCTACCCATATAAAGAAGTCTCAAATTTCAGCTCAATCAAACCCAAAATTGTCTACCCAAATCAAGCTCACCCCTTGTAGACATAATTTAGTCTATTACCAATTTGAACACAATATTACCCTACTAGGACCAGAAAAATTCACACCCCCTAACCATCGAGTGATCATTCATTGATTCATTCACAAAGTAAAAAACAATGGTGTGCCTATCCATGCATGCATGCCCACAAAACACATTTACCACTTCAACTTTGTCGGTGGGGAGCTTTAAATTCAGAGAAAGTGACCACATGTGACCATTAAATCTCCCCAATCTCCGAAATCCTTCACCAAACCCACCTGCAAACAAACCACAAGATTTTCAGTTAACACTCACTTTGTACAATAAAATACCATGCAAAACTTTCATACAACCCTCCTCCTCTTTCACCTTCGCGATAAGAGATAGGATTTCGGACCATATTCCTCAAGTCTCGATAAACGCTAACCGATGGAAATAAATACGAGAAAACGGGCTTCGGATCATATTCATTACTTCTTGATAAACCTCAATAAACTTTCATGGATTTTTTTATATTACATATTTTAGAGAGAGAAATTGTGCAAAATAATAAATAAATAAATAAAAACTCACTCTCTCTCGTCAATTCGAATCAATAAATGCGTTTCCCCACCAAAACTACCCACAATTAATGAAATGGCAGACCTTCTCATTAAGTGCTCCTCTCCTCCCTACGCTCTCTTCCTCCTCCCATTAATTATCCTTTCGACCCCATCTCCGATGCCATCTCCCGCCGTCCGTTTCCACCTCATCTCTCCATCTCCGCCCTCCACGTGTCGCTCTCATTTTCAAACCAATTTTCTTCTCTTCTTCTTTTTGTTGTATTGTTACCTCCGGTTGAACCTCTCCGGCGATAACAGCGCCTCTGGATCGCCACACCTCAGCCGGCTCGACGAGAAGGCCGCCGCAGCCAACGAGCGCGGAAACATCGGGCTCGTCATCGACTTGCTCCGCCGCGACGAGCCGCCGTACCTGACGCTAGACTCCGACAGCGGGAAGAACCCTCGTCGCCGGAAAAACGGCGACTTCGTGCCTCTGTAGTAGCGGAAAGAGAAGACTCTAGACTTCGTCAACGTTCCAAACGGCGACGGCCGTTTGCTCCAGAAGCTACTCCTCCGATATCTCCATGGCGACGCCGTCACCGCCTCCGTCACCATCCTCTCCGACGCCAGACTCCGCTCGAATCCGAACGAGTACGACCGCTTCAACAGCAAGTCCCGGCCTGTTGAACCTCTCCTCCGAATTACAATTCTCAACTCCATTCGCCGCCGCAGGCTCCTCCACGCAGGGCGTGATTTCATTGCTCGTCGCGGCGGGAATCTCGATCTCCGGCAAGGACTCGAGAGAAATACTATTGTGGAAGAACATGTTGTCGTCGAGACTCGGCCGGATCCTGGCCGCCATTATCGGGACGAAAGGCGACTCGGTCGGGAAAATGCCGGCTCGACAGAGCGGACAGTTGGCGTGCGACCGCAACCAGATGTCGATGCAGTCGACGTGAAACGAATGCGAACAGCCTGGCAGTGTACGGACGTAGTCGTTCTCTTCGAACTCCAACAAACAAACCGCGCAGTCTCTCGCTTCTTGCAACGGTTTCACGGCGGTCGTTTTGTTTTTGGTGGTGAAAATGGAGAGAGGGATGGTTTTGATAACCGACTCGTCCAGACCGTACGGGGAGTACACGTGGAACGAGTCGATTGGGTGGTTGAAAGGGGAGGGATAGAAAGGAGGCGAATAATCAAGAGGGTCGCCATTAGAGGAAGGTAAATTGAAGCGACGCCGTCGGCGGCGCCGGCGCCACCTCTTCCAGCGGCGGAAGAGGCGGAGGAGAGGTGGGAGTAAGTGGCGGGAGATGAGGCGGGAGTAGGTTACAACCAAGAAAGCGGTGGCGACAATCACCACCATGGCGATCAACGGTGGGCTGAAGTCGATTGTATTGGACGGTGGAGACTGGGTGCCGTAAGTGGCTGCTCCTCTGATCATCGGAGGATAGGCAGGAGGCACGCTGATCGTCATGAACGGACGGTGCTGATGGAGTTGATGATGTTGTGGTGGTGGGAGAGATACGAGTGTCTGAGAGAGAGGGGGAGAGGGTTGTTTTGTTTGGGGGGTTTAATGTTAGGGGTTGACTGATTGTCTCTACCCATTTGTCGACGGGGTTTCGGGTGCATGACACGTCAACATTACTGAATTTAAGGCGCCTGGATTTAAATTACAGTATGCCACGTCATAATTGTTTGGGATCAATTATTGACGTGGCTTGTTTTGATTGGGATCTTGACTAACAAATATTGTTTTTTTTTTAAATAAGTGGGTTTGGATGTGGTGGCCCACAGTCGCATTGAATGACATGCGTAGACTGACTTTGTTGACTTTGCTTGCAGTGTATATTCTCATGTGCCCACTAAATTCCAAGGTTATGATAATCGTTAAAGAAGAATTTGTATTAGCAAAAAAGAATTTGTATTAGCCACAATCTTCCGTGTGCGGACGATATAGTCGTAACCCAGTCCCAGTTATTATTGTAGCTTTTGAAATAATGGTTAGTTATATTGATAAAATAATTTTATCATAATGATCAAACTACTGTTTAAATACTTCTATTGTTGAAATTATTATAAATGTTGGTATCTAAAATAAATATAAAATAATTTTTTTATTTTTTATTTTTTATAATATATAAAAAATTAATAATGATTATTAGGTTATTTAAAATAGTTATTAAATATCATAACAAATTATTATATAATTAATTTTTAAAGGAAAATCATCATTTATATTTTAAATTATTGTAAGACTTACAAAGATGATTAGATATTACTTTTAAAAATTTTATTAAATATATTTTTTATATCAAAATTATTAAATTATTAAATATTATTTTCTTAAAAGTAATTTCAAATGAGGTTTAAGTCAATTTTATGTATTTAAATTTTTTATATAATTGATTATATAAATTACATGACGTGATCTAAATGTATTTAACATATATGTACACTGGGGAGTAATTTTTGCAAGAGTAGCGAAGTATTTGTCTCGACAAAAAACAATATGAGAAGGATTAGAGAATTAATGATAATAAATGCGGTAATTAAGAGAAATGCACGAGTCAGAAACCTGTCGTAATGAGGTAGGCCGAGAGGGAGCAATAACGATAATAAAGGCATGGCCGAACGTAAAATTGAAAGAGAATCTTAATAAGATTTTGGGTTTGCAAATTGTAATGGCTTGAGAGTGACTGCATTCTCGTGACATTTGCACCTACGGAATCTTTTTTTTTTTTGAAACATGCACCTACGTAATCTTATATTATCTCTGTGATTTACTTTTTCTATTTCTATTTTTCTCATGAGTCAACAATATTTAAAGAATCAAGTCAAAACAAAAAAATTCAAATAAGATAACATCGATCTAATAATAAATTTCTCATATTTATATCATGAAAAATTATGTGTTTGAGTTATAATTCCCTTTGGTTATACTCCAATTTAATTGTAATATTTAAAAACACAATACTTAAATAGTAATAAAAAATATATTAAAATTAAAAAAAAAATGGTAGCAAAATCTGCATTCTATTTTTCTTTTTGAAAAAAATAAAAAAGGAAAAGACATATCTAATCTTCATAAAGTAGTTGAGAGCTTGAGCACTTCTTTCATTATTTTCGTGATCAAAGTTTAAGTCTCACAACATACGGGTCATTAAGAGATTCCTGTTCTTAAGTAAGGGTTGTTTTTAGACCTTATTTGTAGTGATTGATTGTGTTATAACCTGATAAATTCTTGACTTGACTAGTATCAAATTTATATATATTAAAAAAAAAATCTTAAATCTTTAATATGATAAACAATGGAATCGAGACAAAATACAATATATGCAACAACTTGCAATCTACACATGTTCAATCATTTAAGTTTAGATCCATTGACCGTTAATGGATCAAGTGGCTCCTCAATTAAAGCTAGAGGCTGCCCTTTATAGCCCTAGATCCATTGACAGTTAGTGGTTCAAGTGGTTCCTCATATATTTCAGTTTTATTAATTGAATAAGTGTGCATTTGACATAATTTATCTACCGGTTAAAAGTACTTTTTAATCTTAAAAGCTCTTTTTGATTTTTTTTTTTTTTTCGGTCGTTTGATTGTTATCCAAGTTGAGCTTTTGAGTAATTAAAAAAAGTTAAAATATATCTATTTGGAGGAGCTCAAATTTTGAGCTTTTCCAAGTATATATTTTTGAGCTTTTTTAAAAAGATTGAAATATCTAATATAGACATATTATATTTTGTTAATATTATTGCGCCTTTAAAACTATTTAATCATTTTTTATAAATTTATAATAGAAAAGAGTTTTCAAAAGTAATATAATCAAATAATCTACCATTAAAAAAAAAAAAATTTAATTGACAATCAAACAACTAATAACTTCATTTTAAAAGCTTTATTTGTAAAAGATCAACAAGATTTACTTGAAGAAACCATATCAAATGAAGAAGTAAAGTTGCTTTGAAATCAAGGGCTTGACCCAGCATTGGAACACTTAATAATTGGGCCCCTATATTCAATCTTGGGCCTCCATCTTTTTCCAAAGTCCAAACCATATATATTTAAATTCAATTAAGCATCAACTAAAACAAATGAATCTTAAATTTAAAGATGAATTATGAAATGCTAAAATAACTTAAACATCATAAAGTTGATTAAGCTTTATATAACACTGTAAAAAATATCATCTAAAATTATATTCAAACTTCAAAATCATCTACAAGTATTGTGTTTGTTTCAAACATATATAAGAACAAAATTAAATGAACAGAACAGTGATGCACAATATTTACAAATGAAAATATGATAATAGTGCTAGTAAAAATAAGATTTTTTTTTTTTTTAAAGTGCTAGTAAAAATAATATTAATATTTTATAAAAATAAATAAATAAAGCGAATAAGTATATTGGAATGGATCAAAAGCGTTTCACACAATCACCCCAAGGTTGGGCACACACGTGTGTAGTCAACTCATTCACACGTGCCAGAAGTATTTGTATGCCATAGGCGCCCTAAAACCCCAAATCAACACCACAGCTAGGGTTTTAGCTTTCGAAAATTTCGAATTTTCTCGCAATTCAAACAAGAAAAAGGATGTTTCCTGGAATGTTCATGAGGAAGCCAGACAAGGCGGCGGCCTTGAAGCAGCTACGAACTCACGTCGCCATGTTCGGTGCTTGGGTCGCCGTGATTCGCGTCACTCCCTACATACTCCACTATCTCTCCGCCGAAAAAGAAGAGCTCAAGCTCGAATTCTAGATCTCTCTTTTGGTAATTCTTTTGCTTCAGTTCAATCAATGCTCTTTATTACTTAAAGTTTGGTTTTGGATTTCCTGCTGTGGTTGACATTAGGGTTTTGATTGAAAAACAAGAGAAACTGTGAAAAGTTCGTGTTTTTAATGGTCGCAGTTGTTGCAATGTCATTTAATATGCTAGATAAGTGTTTAATGTTTGTTGTATTGCTGGTATCTGTCTTGTTTGGCTTCTGGTAATGTGTTGCAGTATTAGTCAAATTGTTCAAGCTATAATTTAACATGGCCTGATACTCTGGTCTGATCTTTGCTTATATAATGATAATCAATGTCTTGATGCATTGTGATTTCTTGACTTGTGCCTTCTTTGCACATTGATTGTTCATGATTCCAATTTAACTAGTTAGTGTTAGTGAACTTCCTGAAATAGAGTCGCACTGCGTCTGTCTTTTTTTTTTTTTTTTTTAAATAACACTGCATCTGTCTTTTATTCATTCTTGTTTGTTCTGTAGTCTATATGGTGTTTGAGTTGTTAATGTACTGGAAAATCTTTCTTATTCAATCTTATGCTTGAAAATCATGGTTTCAGTGGACTTGACATGGTTTCTATTAGTCATGGTAATTTAAGTTTTCAAAGTTTGTATTAGCCGCTGATCACTTACTCTCTTGCTCTCTATTTGGCAGTGCTCTTGATGTAAGAGGAGACAGGAATCACATTCGGGGGAGAAGTCTATTTTTCTTTTCAGCTTGGGTTAAATGAGGCGACCATGTCCTGGCATTAGGTTAAATATGGGTAACACCCCTATAGTCTTTTTTCTCCTATCAAAAAAAACATCCTTTCAGTCTTTTTTCTTTCTTTAATTCATTTGGAGGCTTGTTAAAAGTAACTTCCATACCATGTAATGACTGGCCCAGGATTATATCTTATCGAATATACTTTCAATTTCTTGGTAGTGGTATTAACGAATTTCTCTCCACATGGATTATGTGTCATTGTTTTGTTCTATGATGTTCTCTCGCACACTGGAAGCCTATTCGATTGATTCTTATTTTACTTGTTTGTTACATCTCTGAATCCTTTTATAATTTAGAAGAGATCTGAATAAATATACAAAGAGAAAAACCTGAATAAATATACACACAGAAAAACTGATAATGAACTAGAGAAAAGGAGAGAGATTATTTATCCATCTCTCCATTCTATTTTTATTTTTCTCTATGTATATTCAGATCTTGTTTAGACTACAACAAATCCTAAATTTTATGAGCGGAGAATTTGGTGATTTGGCCTGAAGTTCGCCAATGAAATTCAGGTCTCCATCCTGTTCTCGACGAAGCATGTGTAATGTAACATTTAGTTCATAAGTTTTCTAGTTTCTGAGTTTGTTTTGTGAAGTCAAAGAAACTGGTTTCCAAATTGTTCCTATCCATAGTCATTTAAAGAAAGTTCCTGTAATTAGGGTACAAAATGCATGATTGGTCCATAGCTGTGAGGGAAAAGTTGCGAACAATTTGATGAACATTGAATATTTTATATATATATATATATGATAAAGAGATTCAGTCTTTTTTTTTTGACATCATAAAGAGTTTCAGTCGTGTGGTTGTAAAACATGTCACCTGCAGTTGATTAGGATTAAGGAACCTTCTTCTCAGTCTTAATGTCTATGGTCTCAGTTTCTTCTTTGGTCTTTACTTATGATTTGAGTTGTGATAGTGATAGCTAATAGCTACTTTGGGACCAGTGACAAGAAGTTTTTAAGACGAGAGAGTGAGTGGACAACATCCCCTTGTAAGTTCCCCCTTGAGCGAATACAACCAAATTCTCTAGTGGACAAATTGAAAAAAACAACAATGAGCCGTGTATTAATGGTAACATAAGTTAATAATTCAATTTGATGATCATTTAGCGTTGTATTAATTGTTTATCTTCCATTGTTGACTTCATCATTTACGTCAGACTTTGATTAAAGTGAAATCTTATATGCATATATGTAAACAGTTATCAAGCTTAATGTAATGCGATGGTTAAAATTGTCTGCTAAGATGGCATCATCATCTTAGTTTCTCTTGAACAGATTTGAGTTCAGCTTTTTATTTCTAAATCAGAGACTTGATGTAAAAGATTAAACCAAATCGATTTATGGAATATTGTGATGATATATAACTGCAGATAATGAATTAGGTTAGAGTCACTGAAGCTATATTTAACATTAACAATCGTAATTGACAGAAGTTTGGTTGGCACCCTAGCCCCTTGTAGGCTACATTAAGAAGATTGTTGATTTGAGTTAAATATCGAAAATGATAAGCATATTGTTATTGTCAACCAAGAGAAGATGATAAGAGAGCCTGCGAGATAAAACCACTGACTAGCTCCATTTAGGGGTCTTTGAATTAAATATCTCGACGTAAAACTATATCATCTATGAGTTCACATAATCAGGAATTACTATAAGCTTCTTGGTGGCAATGCTAGTTTTGCTAGTACCACTTTTAGTCTTTTACAGTGTGCATAGGCACCTAATTTTAACTTAGTAATAAGGACGATACTTCCTATTCTTATACTTATGGTAGCGGAAGTACATAATTGGATGAGTATTGGTTAATAAACGTAGCATTTTTTTGGGAAGCTATGAATGTGGTTTTTCTTGTAAAGTCATAATAGTGTACCAAGTTGGACATCCAGCAGGACTTTCCACCAGCTATTTTCAGCAATGAATTGTCAGCACTATTTTGTTTTATACAAACTCTTACTCTCTATTATTATCTTTAATCTAGTGTACTTACAGCAATTTTGGGCTTCATTTGGAGAAAAAAGACAGTTGTTTAATCCTTCTATAGCAGTGCAACTTTACTTGACGTTACAAATTATGTACTTGATAGTGATTGGTAATTGTTCCTATTCCATATTCGTTAAGAAGGCAGTTCCAGGGTTAGGGCGCATGATGCATAACTGGTCCATAGCTGTGAGGAAAATTGATTAATAGACATTGATTGTGATAAAGAGTCTAAAGTATTTGCTCATAATACATATCTGCTTCTTCTTTACTCTAGTGTCCGTAGTACATGTCTGCTTCTTCTTTACTCTAGTGTCCATAGGACTTATGAATTGTGACAGTGATCACAATCAATCAATTAATATATAGGATAGGGACCAGAGTACCAAAGAAGCTACAAAAATGGTTGAAATTTCAATTTGCAATATACTGCTGATTAAGAAAACACATTCTTGGTTGGTGCGTTATCTCTTTCCATTATCTACTTGTACTGTAACCCTACAGTCAAAATTCGATGGACTTTTTCCATCTGAAGTCTTGCAAAGACAAAGGCCTCAGAGGCCAGCTTGTGCCACAAAACATTGATTGTAGATAAACAGCGATGGAAGAAATTAATACTAATTTTTTAGGATTGCTGATTGTTGGCTTTATGTGCTTTGCATGTCAATTTCAAGTCATGTTGAGGTTGTCCCCCCAGCTTGAGCTTAATGCGTTTTCATTTGCAAGTGATACAATGCTATTGCAGCCTTCTTATTTATGAAAAACTAATCATTGTAACGACAAAAATTTAATATAATTTGTGTCAATTTTCAAGTTTGATTGATTAAGTTGAAGAATGCAATTAGAATATAAGAGAAATCTAATCCAAACACTGTTAGTAATCAATAACTCAACAATAGTATTTAAATGCGCAAGACCAACATGCTTGTCATATGATTTCAATTATAATCATATGGGGAAATTCAACCTTATAAGTTCTAAGACAAACCGTTCTCTAACATTATATTAGTAATTAATAGAAATTAACCTGAAAAAAGAAATAGTCTAATTCAATAATATATAGATCCTTAAACAATAGAACTAAATTAAATTCGAGAAAGTGGTTTCGATGTAGTGTCAAAACCAAAAACCCATCTACTTACCTAACAATTCAAAATTATATCGTAGTTGATTCCGACAGCTTCTTGAGCTGATTTCAATAATAAAAAAGAGAAAAAAAAAACACTAAATTCAAATCAATTTTCATTACTTTGAAGCCATCTTGAAGATGAGATCATAGCGAATATTGCTTTTCCAGTAGTTATATTAGAGAAAAGAAATAGTCACAAACTCACAAGACAAGGGTGGGTGGCTGCCAATGAGTTACTGCCGACACATCACAAAAGCCCCCAAAATATGTGAATTCATCACCATCAAAACAACCGACACCAACACAAAGTGTGTTACATTTCCTTGTACAGTGACAAGATTCACCACTTATAAAAATTTGTACCTCCACTTTCCCACTAACAAGGGACTCTATCAGTCCATTCCACATGGTACCACTACAACCCTCCTTTTAAGACAAAAGCATCCGGCTCATCTTCATTTTTTTTTTCTTCAATTATTTTTTGACTAAGTTTTTCGTTTAATACTTGTTTATTATGTCAAAATGTGCTTGGCATTGTTGAAAGGCAAAATCACTTTAGACCCCACTTCATGATGCCCCCATTTTCATTTCTTGCCTAACCATAACAAAAGGAATATTTAAAGAGGTGATGAGGTAAGATGGGTTGTTACTATTTTATTATCCTAGTTTAATTTCCAGTGACATTGGCTTTTCAATTAGGTGCTTGCCTAATCCAACTTTTTTTAGACATTTTTATTTTTTTTGTGTTGCAAGATATTACTAAGAGGGCAATTTTGTTACTAGATTGGACAATTTCTTTTGCTTTCAGAAGACGAAATCGGTCCACTTGTAGAACAATAAATGAGTTTTTCTAATTTAATAATAATAATAATAATAATAAAATGAATATAGACTTATCTTTTATAATTTGACTCAAATAAGATGTCAAAGCATATGAATTTAACTAATAGATGTAGTTTTTGGATAACTGAATAAATTAAAATATATCTCGCCATTTAGTCAAATGGAACTATTGAATTTTCATTAGGCAAATGAATTGAAAATGTCATTACAATTGTGTGACCAAATAATAGACTTAAAAGTTATCTATATTGGTTTTAAGTATTTTATTGATAATTTTTTCATATAAGTATTATAAAAAAACTTTAAAACATATTATCAATATTTACTTTCACTGTGAAGGTAAAGATAATTCAGAATCAACATTGAAAATCAAACATCAAATCTCTCCCTAAATCTCTTCCCAACCACAACAATCATAGGCAAAGAGACCCTTCAACCTAAAAGAACAAGAAATTAAAGTGTCAAATCCAGCATAATCAAAGCAACTAAAACCTTTGATTATTATAATTAATCAGTCATTAATATTAAAACCATCATTATTCAATAAACTAGGATTTTGGTTGCAGTGGTTTTATTAGTCCGAAACTATCACCAAGTCACCTGAAGACTAGCCAGGTTCCATCACACACCAACTTTCTCTTTCTCTCAAATTTCCTCCTATGCAAAATTTCTAGTTGCATTTTCCCAGAAAGTGAAACGAACAGGTCCAACAAGGAAGGATGTTTTGCAAGCAAAGAGCTTGGATGATGTTGTGCATGTGATTGTGTATAAGAAGTTGTGGGGTTGGTCCAGATGACAGGTTTTGTGAGGCTAAGAGATGAGCTTTAACAGGAAGTCAAAGAAGAAAAAAGAAGAAGAGTTAAAAGAGAGAAGATGGCCATGAACGATGTGCCTGGCTCTGTTGGAACAAGTGCAGGTCTCTCTTTGAGATTGGGACAGACCATTTTCTCTTCTGCTTCTCTTCTCTTCATGTCTCTAGGTGTTGAGTTTTATAGCTACACTGCTTTCTGGTAACCATCTTCTGCTTCTTGTCTCTCTTTGTGTTGTTTTGTTTTGATAAATCTTCATTAGACACAGCTTTTGTTGAAATGAAATCTGATTCATTTGTTGTATGGGTTCAGACTATGTAGGATATTGTGCATGACTTCTTAATTTTGGTTTGTTTGCTCACTTTTTTTGATGAAGAATCTGTCAAATTAGTAATATCAAGTTGCATAAATTTTGATTTGGAACTGCTTGATTTTAGAGCTGCAGTTGGATTCTTGTATCATTAGGTGAATTTTGTGAAATTTGAGGGGTTTTTCCATTAGAATTGACTTGCTCATCAGAACCAAACCAACCACCAAGATTCTGCTTTGATCAAGCCAAACTTCCTGTAGCAATTCTTTATGCATACACAGATGAGAACCTTGATGAGCTCAGCAATCAGATTGGTCAAATGTTCAATACAACTTCAAAATATTTGCTTGGTGTTCAACAATTTGTTGGCAAGTTTAACAAATCCTATTTAGAACAAGTGTGCACATCTTCTTTTTGGCTTAAAATAAAGTTGCCAGCTCTAAAGTCCTTCAAGTTTGGTGCTGGCTTGGCTGGCATGTAGTGACATTAGAATATCAGAATTCGGTGATTCAGATAAGCCCTAGTTGATTATGTACCTTTCTTCTCATTGATACCCTCACCTTGACTGTCTTGGCGGATTCACAAATATGAGTTGGCATGGTGTCTTTTTTTTATTTTTTATTTTTTTTTATTTTTTATTTTTTAAGTTGACATCAAATAGGTCAGAGTTTACCGAGATTAATAATTACTATGTTTTCCAACTATCTATTCCTATAATTAAGAGATAATAACTCCCACAATAAACAGAGAAACTATCCAAACAAACTTGTAAATATGTTTAATGGGAATTAAACCCTCATCACCTTAGTAAATGTGAATGTGCACAACGTCACAACCGTCTTGTGTTAAGAGGGTAATGTGCAATAGGAATTGGCATTGACACTTGCTTCCCCTAGATTTGGTTCTCCCTATATGACTTGGTTCTCTTCATTCATGTTTTTCATGGTATATTGTAAACTTCGGTGTTATCATTCACCATTTTTCAAATCATTGAAGCAGTAATCTACCACTATGTTAAATTCACTGGTTTCATTTTATCTGTTACATAATGCTGAGTCTAGTGTCAAGTCATCTACGCTCATGGTGTATATAGCTCCTATACTGGCTCCTTCTGTTGTAAACCTATGCAGTGTTCTTATTATTGTTGAACTTGTTTACATTTCAGCTACTTGGTAACCATAATGGGTTTGGTGATTCCATGGAGTTTCACTTTGGCAATTGTAGATGTATACTCAGTGCTGGTCAAATGCCCCATTCGCCAACCCGGAATTCTATTCATAATTGTTGTAGGAGACTGGGTATGCACACCAATCTCTATACACATATATATTATTCAAAAAGTGTATACATATGCTAAAGGCAGCCAAAAGTCTAATAAATTCATAACCTTTTATGACAGGTTTTATCAATACTTACACTAGCCGCAGCCTGCTCAACGGCTAGTGTTGTCGATCTCCTGCTCCACACAGATGGATCTTATTGCCCTCAAAAGTTGTGCAGTAGATATCAAATATCAGCTGCCATGGCTTTCTTGACTTGGTTTCTGTCTTCAGCTTCGTCTCTTTTCAATCTTTGGTTACTCCCAAACTTGTGACTTTCATTTTGTCTGTCAAAAATCTGCAGAATTTTGTGGTTAGTGAATTTTTTTTTTCTAAATATGAATTTTGTATATTAGCAGTTGTCCAAGTTGTTGACAAAAGACAGACAAAATGTAAATGTTTCTGGCAATTGTAAAGAAACAGTACTTTTCTGTCTATACCCAAAAGCACTTCAGTTGTTCTTTGCTTGTAAGTTCTAAAGTAGAGACTACTAACAGATAGCAAGCTTGGTTGACCTTGACAGCTAAGGAACTGTGTAGTACCCCAGGTAGATAGCCCTGGGGAGACTTAAAACGCCCCATTCTCAATGGTTTGAACAAATGCAGTACTGATTTAATCAAAGTAAATAAGCTGACACAACTCGCAATTGTTTGACATGACTCTATGTTATCGCCTTACAAATTACATACGGGCAAATCGGTCTTTGACTAAACTTGGTAGCATCCGCATTGGGACTCACTAAATAAAGTAGGAAACCAGTTTCCAATTTAGTACATTGGTAACCATGGCATATTTGTAAAATGGGAAACATGTTCATCAAGGACAATTAACTGAATGGCATGTTTTCGCAATCAAGCACACCAGAAGACAGCCATTTTATGAATAGACATAAACTTGAACAGTTAATTCAGTAGACTTCATTGAATTTGATTTTAATCACAAATTGGAGACTTGTTTACTTCCCAAGGTTTGTTTTTACCATACAGAAGTACAATAGCGGGAAATGGAATGTTACAGCTGCAAAAATGGTCAAGATCTGGTAAATGAGGGCAGGAAAAGATTCACCTTCTGCTTCATCATAGCTCCCCTTTTCTTCAGTTCCTTTTTCCAATAGTCATTGCCTTAGGAGCAGAAGTATTTGAATTTCTTCCTTGCAATGCCTGAAATACCACTCACACAGATGGCGGCCATTATACAGGAGCTAGCAGAGCTGTCCATCAGCAAAACATAATACCTGTAAACAGAATATAAAATGGACCATTTTATGCCCTGTATTTTTTTCAATCATATATCCTTGTAAAATTAAGACAATATCCTTAGAATCTCCAATCTCAAACTAAGACTGCAGAACAGTAGTCAAACATCCCAAAAAGTTCAAAAGAGTAAACAACTTGAGTGGTAAAATCATCCTGCAGAGATCCAGGTGATTAAAGGCCGCAGAGAAATACAAATGCGAGTCTCACTGATATTTATAATTTAAGTGAAAGAAGCAATGATGTATTTATAACACCATGGATGCATAACAAATGCCCGTTAACTAGATTGAAGAGGACTTTTTACTTTTCATTTCCCATGAAAAGGTCATCTGTCAATTTTGATCTTCCAAGAAATAGATTAGGAAATTGAAAACTTATCCTTGTGCAGATTAATAAGTAGTTCGAATGATACAAGCTATAAATTAATAAGTAGTTCGAATGATACAAGCTATAAATGTCTAAGATTTCATACTCTTGACCAAATTAATATAGATATTTTACTAGTCAAGTCTACCTTCACAACACTTGTATTACCACGATCACAATCAGCATTTCAGAAGTAAACACAACGGTCAAAATCATTATGGAGCGCAGTACATTACCTATATTACAATTCACTGGGCCTTGATTAAGGAGGCTGCATCACTAAATAAGAAGTCCCTATCTAAGCAAGCACAAACAGCATTCAAGAATCATTAGACATTTATTTACATCAAATGCACAAGATAAAGTACCCTAAGATCAAGAAAAACGCACCGTACACTTCATCCTTAAATGCCAGACATAGTGGTGGTGAGTGGTGACCGACTGCTTTTCTAACTGAATGGGTTTGCTCATTCTCAACCAATGACTAAAATTTAACCCTCTTCCTTCCTCCATTGACTTTCTAACATCTCCTTCTTCAGCATTTTTGCAATTTCTACATTTCCTTGTTCCATATACCCATCAATGAAGGCATCATAAACCTCCGAACTAGGCCCAAACCCTTTCCCCACCATTTCTGCCTGAGCCCTCAATGCTTCTTCCATTTTCCCATCCTCACAAAACCCCTTTATCAATAACATATAGCTATTCCTCGTCGGAGACAAATCAAACTTTCCAACTCCAACCCTCATTATCTCCATCGCTTCAGAAACTCTTCTCTTCTCACAAAGCCCTCCAATCAAAACCTCAATCGTACAACTCTCCGGTCTAAACTTTTTCCTTATCATATCCTTATAAACTAACATCGCCGAATCAACATCCCCAACTCTACAATATCCATTAACAAGATGCTCAAAAGTACAACAACTACTTTCAACCCCATTCAACCCCATCTCCCTAAAAAACTCCTCAGCCTTCCCAATCTCTCCAATCTTGCAGAAACCACCTATTATAGTATTATAAGCCACCACATCATACTCTACATTCCTCTCTCTCATTTCTTCCCATAACTTCTCTGCTTCCCTCATCTTCCCTTCCTCACACAACACGGCCATCAAAACGCCATAACTCGAACAGTTAGGCTCACACCCCAAACCCTCCATTTCAATCCATGTATCCTCCACTCTGTCAAACAACCCTTCCCTATAAAAACAAGACATCAAAGCATTGAATGTATGCACATTAGGCCTAACTCTAACAACCCTTTTTGCCTCCTTAACACTCACTTCAATCTTCTCACTATCCAACCGAAAAACCTCCCTATAAACCTCATACCCTGAAACCACTCCCTTACACCTCGAAACTCCCCATATCAGAGCATTAAAGGTACTAACTTTAAGACCAACACCACGGGACATCAACTTCCTCACAATATCAAGAGCCCCATCAATCTTTTTCAGTTCCAAACAACAAGTTATCAACAAATCAAACACGAAAGGAGCAGAACCACATTCTCTGTACCTTTTAACCAGAACGCGAAAGAGTTCCAACTCTTGCTTCGTTTCAAGACCATGTTGAGGCAATCTGATGGCGACCCGGATGATCTCCTGAGCCTGGGAGGTGAGGCGGCCGCGGGAGAGGAGGTGGATGAGGGTGGAATAGGAGGAGAGGTCGTGTTTGCAGAGAGACTTGCGTTGTGTGAAGAAGAAGAAGCGGAGGAGCAGGTGGGGGTTGTTTTTGAGAGAGAGGGCGATGTGGGAAAACTGGGATGGGGTGAAACCGGAGGGGCAGAGAGAGAGGAGGTGGCTCCACCGTGATTTGGAGCGGTGTTGGGTGAGGACTGAAACGACGGTGGAGATTGGAGGACTGGGTTGATCGGACGGAGGAGATGAGGTGGAGAAGTAGTAGGAGGACAACAAGTGGAGGTTTTGTCTGGATTTTGAGGATGAGAAGATGATTTGTTTAAGAATTTGAACTGCCATTGCAAAAACATCGATTTTCTGCGACTGAAGGCTCAAGCAGAACTAGTTCACTTGAATCTCATCTCATGTTCCAGTTTCAATAATAACGTTATTTTTTTATTTTTTTAAATACTAGTACTAACTCAGGAGACCATCGAAAACAGCTGGGATATAACTGTACTGACACGACCAATGAGATAGCTTCTAAAAAGCATAAATGAGTAACTGGGCAACCCATCTGGGAAACAGCTCACAAATTTGTGAGGATGGATGTGGAATTGGCTACTTCATGATCGCAGAGGGCGGCAGTGGTTTTCGACATGATTATTTATTTTTATTTATTTATTTGTTAATGTAGGCACTACAACTTAGCAAGCACCGCCAAGTTATACCAGACTATTTTACTACTTACCGGTACCTTTTTTATTAATTGACTTTTGTTATCATCACTAATATTCTGAGTTCTTATATCGCCTATTTCAGATTTGAGATAAATTACCTCTATTACATAGAGTGAAGCAAAACTTTGTCAAAAAAAAAAAAAAAAAGAAAAAGTAAAAACAAGAGGAAGAAGGAGAACGAAAATTAGACGGTTCAACACTCAAACCGACGATGATTTTAACTAGAGAAAAGGGGACACTGACGATGAGTTCCACGACAAGTTGGACGATGAGTTTGACAATATTGATTAATTACATTTGAGTTTGTTCAAATTGGAGGATTAGTATTCTAGGAATTTTGAGATGAAAAATTAGATAAATTTGTGTGAGATAAGTGTAGTGACAAAACTGAATGTAAAAATTGTTTGAGCAAGATATGGATGAGAAGTTACAATTGGCTTTCATGTTTGACAAAGATGAAGTTTGTTTTTGTTTGAATTGGGGATATGTGTTTAGGATATATGATCTTTGAAGGAGACATGTGGTATAATATATTTAGGATATATGATTTTTATTTTGAAAAAAAAATGATTTTTGTTGGGCTGTAATAGCTCCTGTGATCAAGGGATCAGATCTCTTAATCTTAATCCTCATATTAAATTGGTCAGATTTGACTGAGCGCTATACTTGGACAAATGGGTTCTAAGCTCCAATTAAATTGGATTTGATGTTAACCACAAAGTTGAACAACTATTTTGGACTCTATCTCCAACCCAACTATTAAGCCTGTATTTTCATGATTTTAACTATTTCAGAATGAAATTCGTGTTACAAATATAAAAAAGGAGGTGTACAAATACTGATCTCTTAATTATTGTTTAATATGAGAGTCAAAGTTTATACCCTAAGATTTAGATTAATTATAAATCGATATAAATGTTGATCATATTTGACGAATATAACCTTATTGTTGACATGTTTAAACCCCCTTTAGTCAATAAAGTCTTTTTATTTTATTTAACTATTGTTTTTCGCTTCATAATTTGAATCCCCCAAAGCACTTGAACTCCGAAGCATGAGGTTATTAAAGAAACAAAAACAAAACAAACAAACAAGATTTGCAACATTATCATTCCAGGAAAAATTACATCTATGACAAAAAAATTTTAGACACCTTCGATTCGAGGTTTTTTATTAATTATTGTATATCAGTTTTCTATTTTGAAGTTTCTAAAATTATTTTTTTTCATAAATAGTTTCTGATATAGGGATATGATTATCTTTCATTGCTCAATAACATTTGATGACATGACGGCAGCCAACAAAGAAAGATAATCAAATTGATGTTTTCCTAATATCATAATAGTCTCAAAATGGGCAGAGCTTGACTATCGGTCCCCGCCTTACTCGTAGGCCCAAACTTGTGAGCAACGCCCAGATGAAAAATGCTGTAATTTTAACAAAATTTTATACGAACAAGTTAAAGCCTTAACACTTTGATTAAAAAAAAAAAGAAGTTAAAACCCAAACAGCAATTGTAGTGCGGTGCAGTGGCACCCAAACCTTTGGTGTTGCTCCGCTTGAGCAACTAGGTCACGGTGCGAACTACAGTTTGTTCATTTGATTTGTTAGCAATTTTTCCACTTCGTATATGTTGTTCCTCTCGTTTTTGGGAGTTTTTCTTCTGTTGTTGAAAACTTAGTTCTGGATTGTATCTTAGTGTCCTAATCAAAAGAGCCCAACAACGATAAATATACTAGTAATAAGTACTTGTAATTGTAATATGTCAAAAGAAAAAAAAAGTTGAAGCCCTAACAAACTGCCCAAATTTGCTAGGGATAAGACCTAACTTGCCTTATTGTAAAGTTTCATTACGTCTAAAATTTATGATTATTTTATTTTTTTAATATAATTAGTAGGTAATCCAACATCAATGTATACTATAAGTGAAAATTAAACATTATATGATAATAACTATATATGGTGAGATTTGAATCTCTATCATATATATGAATGAGAAGTGAACTAACCACTTGAGTTATAAATTAACGTGCAGTTTGACATTTTTATTGATGACTCAAGTAATATTTTATATTCATTTTTTTTCTCTTAATCAAATTCCAATCAAACTTAAGTTACAAGCTCCGGGCTAGAATTCTTTCGGAAGTTTCTCAAAAAGACAAAAATTCAAATAGATGTAAGATGTCCATATTCTTGGAGAAGTAAGAAGAACCACAAAAGAGACAGAGATAGTGAAATAGATGATGAGTGCTAGATATTAAGGAGAGAAAAGAATATATATAAGATTTATCATGTCCAATAAGTACTTTTGTTCTTGCAAGTACAAACGCTTCAAAGTATCCAATGGATGTGGGCAATTACCACAGAAGTCAGTTGCAGTTAAATGGAATATTCCAGATGTTTCTTTATAATTATAGACCAATAAAAAGAAGACGATATCACACTTGCGTTATTGCTTACAAGAATTATTTATATTCTTGTCGTGTTGTCTCTCATATTCTTGATAAAACTATTGACCAAGCGCATATATTCTTTCTCACATTTCTCAGCAGTTTTTCAACAACTATCAGTCATAAAATAAAAAAAGAACTTTAGAAAAAAAAAAAAAACAATTGGAATAGGTAATTTTATAATTCTAATTAAGGTTACATTAAAATAACTTAAAATCTTGACTTAAAAAAGTAAGTTTAACATCTATCCATTGATTTTTATTCAATCTAAGAGTTGTTTATCAATGTTGAATTCATTTATATTTTTTATTCTTAAATTGAGTGAAAATGAATGGATGAATGTTGAAGTCACTTTTTTAAGTCAAGATTTTAAATTATTTTAGCGTAACCCTTTTAATTAGTTAAGCACTCATGAGGACATGTTTATTATAGTGTTATTTTATTTTTCTTTTTGAACTATTACAATAAATTTGAAAGCCAAAAGAGATTATTTGAACTCACGATCTTTAAAATATAAGTTTGAAGAGTATAAATACATTAACTTTTTGTAAAATAGTTGAATATTACATTTTCACCTTTATGACAAGGATTTGAATCTTACCTTTGCTAGTAAAATGCCAAAGTGTGGAAAGACCTCTCCTCATAGACATAGTGGAAGTTGTATTTCAAATCGTGTTTGTAGTGTTCTATATCATTAGGTCCTGACAAACCTCTAATTCAATTAATATCAAATTAAAAAAATTAAAAAAAAAAAGGTATGATAGGCTTATCACAAGGACAACCTCATGTTCTTTGGACAATTGTTGCTGTTTTAAAGAACTTAAAACCATGTTTGATATGTTATGTAATTTAATAAATTATATATCACATAAATGTTTTTTTTTTTGAAACTATATATCACATATATGTTAAAATCTTTTACTGGTATCTACAAATGACATAAAAACAAGATTTTACAATTTGTATAAGGTTGGGGAGTATGTACAACCTTATCTTTTATCATAATTATAAGTACGAAGAATTGATTTTAACCTATATCTAAATTATGTGATACACAAATTAATGCTACTTTGGAAAACTAGTTTGAGATAATCTCTTATGCCTATTCTTTTTACTGGCATAAAATACTTAATGATAATGCAATGAATGTAAAAAGAATAATGTTATGCTCTTTCAAAATTTATCCAAAGTTTTTGTTTAAATAATGTGTTAAGTTGATTTGTAACAATCATTTTGATTATAGGATAATGTATTGATGATATGATAATGATAAATCCAACTTACTACATCATGTAATAATAAATTTTGATAGGTGTAACAGGTATTTATATAGAAAAGAAAAAAAGAAATTTCAATAATTGATTACAAATATCACTAGATCTATACAAGTCAAGAAAAAGATCAACATAAAATAGGATCCTAATTTTTGAAATCGATGACGGGAAAATATAAGATTTGTTTTCGAGAAGTCAACAATTAAATGCAAAGTGCTTCTACCTTCACATAAATTAGGCTTTGAACTTTTTCCTAATATTTAAAAAAGTATGAATTCTGAAACTAATATGAGAATTATAAATTAAGTTGTTTAACACTACTTGTTAATGTGCGAAACTATTTTCTTCCCGGTGAACTAATTTTAATTTGCATACGAACTGTTTATTAGTTTGCTAGGAATTGATTGCTAGATCGCATTTCGCAAGGATGGACATAGTTCGGGCGCGAACCAATTATACTAAAAAAAGCTCAGTTTATAATTTTGGTACTACTTTCAAAGCGTAGAAATTTTTTATGCTATCTACTGGGATTTTCACTTTGAAATATATATATATATATATATATACACACATTGATATTTTTAATTTCCCCTTTTTCCCACTCTTTTAGGGAAAAACTTATATCTGATGTGCTTTACTAAACTTAAAGACATTATCAAACCAATATAGACTATCAAACCAAATTGGATTGTGGTACCCACCCTCACATTTTGAAAATGCAGACATAAATTGTTATCTTCATTTTACAAAACGAAAACTAAGAAATTATTGTAAACCATCAAGAGGGCCCTAAGCAACCAATCTATAGTCTATTTCTTAGAGCATTATTTGTTTCAGTTAAAGCAGAATCAATTCTTCTTGATATAATCTCACTTGGGATTCGAATGAATAGATGCCAAAAATCGAAGTAGGCGTTCAAGTTGAAGATATATATTATAATACAAAATCATACAAGTGGATTGTATTACTATTTTTTTTCTTTTTAAATTTGTATGGACTAGGGGTTTGCCGAGATCTGTAAATAAAAAATTATGCATGCAGTTTAGATTTCTATTCCAATAATTGAGATGATCTACTTCTATAATATCGAAAATTAGAAAAAATTATACATAAAATATGTATGATGGGACTCAACCCCAAACCACAAATACGGATGGAGAGATGAATACTATTGAGTTAAAAATGGATGCAGACAGTATGACTAATTTATACAGCAATGACTAATGAGTGCATATACTTAAAAAGGTCATAAAATTTTGAATCCAATGACCGTATTTGTTCTTTTCTTTGTCAAGAAAGTGATATGCATGGAAAGACTAACTGGTTATTCTCTATCCTATTCCAAGGGATATGGATGTCAACAAACCTTTATTTTATTGTTGATGTTGCGAATTTGATGATCATATCTTGTATCAAGCAAAAGTCATCTAATAAGATGCTTTACTATTGTGATAAATATAATCGAAAATTTGATATCTCAGCATATTAGCTTAGCTTAATTGCGTTATAATTTTGGTGACACTTTTCGGATGCTAAATTCTTATTCGCTCAGAAAGCCATATAGATTTGTAGTAAGTGCAAACTCTATCTAGATAAATACAAACTAAATTCTTGATCATTATTCAAAGTTTGAAGCTTTTTAACATTCCTAGGTATAGAACATTTCTCATTGAGAACATCCGATTTTTATATGATTCTATTGTAAAAAATGAAAAAAAAAAATTCAGAAAATATTTTTGCTAATATTCGTTCAATTCATCAAGTAATTAATAAACAATTACAGGTACGAATAGATTAGTTTAATCAGTGAGAGGTTTTGAGATTGAATTTCAATATACAGACACAAGATTCTACTCACAAGGATAATTACACCATAATTTTGATGGAGCCTTGATCTATGTTGGAGTCATGTAGATAAAGAAAATTCATATATAAGTGAATCCGGATGAAGAACGAAATACTTGTATAATAATAATCCTAAAAAAACTATATATTCTAATGGTAAAAAAAACGTATAAGATTATGATCTTTAGCAACATTATGATTTGCATTAATAACAATTTGACATTAATTATAGGGATAATATATATATATATATATCATATTTTTCCCTTATAATTTTATATAATGCCAAAATCCCCTAATATTTTTGAAAATTGCTAAAATTCCCTTTGTCGGTTTCTGAATTAAATAGATCAAATATCTCCTATAGTTTATGAAAATATCTAAAAAACCTCTTACCGTCAAAATTGACTTTGAAAATCAAAGTTTGATCATTAATGTGGAAAGACAAAACTATAGGAACATTTTAATCATCTTGGTCATTTTAATAACGATAGTAACAGAAGATAAAATGAGATTCTCCGAAATTATGTGGGATAATTAACGATTATATCAAACCATAAGGATGAAAGTGGGATTATCCCTTAATTATAATATGTAGATTTAGAGGATCATCTAAAGTGAAACTTAGTATATATTCTTACATGGGACGTGACCCAAAATGCCAAGTGTCTCCCCTTTCTACTCATCTTGACGTATAATTGGTTTCCTTCAATTTTACACTCCCTCACCACCGTTTCCTAAGCATAATTCCTTACTTAGCTTCATCTTCAAGCTAATCCTTAAATTAAGAACCCTACCCCTCATTCAAAGAATATTACCTAACCATACTTTCTATCCTATTAACCAGAAAAACCAAATAACCCCCTTATAGTTCCATATATATATATATGCTCATTTGCGGTCCATTTTTGAAGCCCAACAAACATTAAAAAGGCGTCATGAAATACAGTGAAATTTCCCATTTTAGCCACCCTCAACACCAGCTAAAATTTGAGTATAGTGAAGTTCCATTCATGTGTGATGGCTGCAAGGAAGTTGGGATAGGGTCTAGGTACAAGTGTTTGATATGCGATTTCGATCTTCACATGCACTGTGCTCTCCCTTCTCCTTCAATCTCCCATCCTTTCTACACCAAATGCTCCTTCCAGTTCCTCTCCAGACCTCCAGGTGACAAGCCGCGGTATTGCAACGCTTGTGAGAAGGACATTACTGGCTTTGTTTACCATTGCAACTCATGTGGGTTTGATCTCCACCCTTGTTGCGCAAAGCTTCCAATGGTGCTTGATGACGGCGAAGTGAAGCTGTATTTGTATAGGAAAGTGAGCTCATCGTGTCACAAGTGTGGACGTAAAGGGAGGAGTTGGAGTTATAGGTCTTCATGCAAGAAGTATAATCTTCACGTGGCTTGTGTTAAGGAGATGTTGGTGGAGAATTGGTATGAATTGTATTTTGGACGAGGGAAGAGTAGGAAGTTGGAGACTAGAATTCCTAGTTTGAAGAATACTCTACAAACCCATCACAAAAAAAGCAAGGGGAAGGTGATGAAATGTTGTGAGATGGCTGGTTTGGCCGGTGCAATTTGTTATTTCAGCTGTGCTAGGAGATCCAACCGCCCTTATAGCTGGTGTTATTGGGTCGTTGATGTCTAGAGGTTGATTTGATCTCAACTTTTATTTAACCATATATTAAATAAGTATAACTATCTTACTGATTGAGTAACTTTACTCATTAATAACAACCTTTAAATATTCTATGCAAAGGTTATTATTGATAGATAAGATTATCTGATCAGTAAATAGTCAAACCTATATAAAATTAGGGCACTGTTAATAAAAAAAATAAAACCCGAAATAGGTCTTCTAAACATGTTGGGTACTGGTTATGTCACCTTCAATCCATGTTCGGATAAAAAATTCAGATCAGGATAGAATTCTGATCTAGGTCCCATGTAGTTAAGGTTAATCGATGTTGAAATTGTTGGATTGATGTTGTTTAACTGTTGTTTTGGCAGAAGGAGTATGTAGAACCTTTGGATAGCGGATAAAGGTTCATATGCCTCTCCTGTATGTGAATAAATTCTGTCACTTAACCCTATGTTGTGAATATGCCAATGTTTATTCTTGTACTATATTCCCTATATCGCCTAGCTAATTGAGAGTCATAATAATTATATCAAGAAACACAAATTCAGCCTATAAAGATATCATATATTCTCTTCAACTAACGATTACAATTACAACTATTCCCTACATATACAATCACTAATTAATTATATCTTAAAAAAAATTGTTTCACTTGAATTTATTACCAGGATGAATAAACTAGTGTGTTGAGTCCAGAAACTTGTACGAAGATTTTTTGGTATTATCATCCAGACATTAAATTGATGCTTTGGTACGATCACTCCAAGAATCATCTGCGCCCCTCTTAGGCTCAATTATTGAGCAACTACTCTTCCAAATCTGTGGTGGGGTTCAAGTCATTGTAAGTCAATACAAAAACGGAGTGTATATAGAAGTTCTCAAGTTAGGCCAGGTTTTTGACTAAAAATGGGCTGCCGGCCAGCTAGTTCAACAAAGACCCAAAAAGGCACCTTTTAAGTAAAACAACCGTCATGGCTTTTAAAAAATTTAGTTGTGGAATTTGTCGACAATATTATAATGCACACTCAGCGGAAAACGAATTATATTTAATTTTTTTGCATTGCTTTTTTCATTGTTTAATAATTCATTAATTTGTGTACAATTTAACCGAAATTTGACATAAACTATAACATTAATTTGTAGAAGATTTATAAGATTTTAACAAAAACAGTATTGACTTTTTATGTGGGGCGATACTAGTAAAATTCAAATCAATTTTTTGATATTAGTGAAATATAGTATCAGTTATTTGGTACTAGTTCGCACTATTTTCACTTATTTGATATTAATTTTTTACTTTCTATTTAATATCCTTTAACTCTTATGCTCAATATATATATATATATATATATATATATCCTTTAACTATTTTAGCATCCTTGGACAGTAGTGAATTAATCATAATTTTGTTTTAACGTAAAAGAATACTTTTGTTTACAGCACTCCCTAACTATGACTACAGTAGCTCGAACCCAAAATATTATCAAGTTGGATTATAACCCTTTATTATCCAGCCGCATTAGTAATAATGAAAAATACTTTTAATCATGTGAAAATTAACTACTCTCAATCACACCTAAGTTAATGGATCACATTCGTACGGGTGGACTGCCGACTGCGGTTAGAGATGAAAATTTATATTTGGAAAATTAATTAATCAACGACTCAAGAGTGATCAACTAACATATTCAAGTAGTGATCCTCAAGTAAACAACTAAAGAAGTGGTAGATATTCACAAGTAAAAGCGAAAGCAATCAAAAGAAAATTAACCTTTAATTGTTTTCGGACATGCGAGGTTTAATTAATCAAACCATAGACAAATTAGTCAATCGTTGAGAAGGAACTTGCCAAATCTTTCAACTACTCTCTAGACTTTCGTGACTCACGTTCATGATATATTCTCTTTGAAATAATTTTCAAAATTTTGGCCTTGTCTATTTAGAGAATGACATGTCGCAATTACTTTAAGCAAGAAACAAAGAGGAATCAACAACTTAAAAGACTAAATTTCAATCCATCCACGGAACCTAAGTTTCGTGAATCACACTTGAGCCCATTTTTTCTTTTGCTAGTCAGTTTGTTTTATTGATCTATTTGGAGGACAGATCCTCTTCATATCCATAAAATTTATACGTAGTAAAACACATATATATGAAATGAAGACAAACTTGTAAGTTTGTAACATTAAAATTTATATTAATTTTTTATAATGATGTAAAATTTGTGTAGTTTAACACTAGGTTTGTGATTTACAAGTTCATGGAACTGATTCAATATTTCATAAACAAGAGAAAATCATATTATCAGACAAAACTTTTATTGAGATACTTTTTGTTATGGTAGTAAAATTAGTATGAGTTTTAAAAACAATATTAAACTATTGAAATAAGTTCTATTAGTATCATCACTATTCGTTAACTATAGTTCGTGTAAATTTATTGGAGAGAGTGAAAGATCCCGAAATTTGGAGAGAAGAAGCCTACTCCGACTGACAAGTACAGTTTTGATAACTGCTTTATTGGTTTGTCAATAGATTGATTATAGTTTTTAAAGCCTGCATTACTTTTGGTGTCATATATTGGAATTTTCTCACTTTTATTTGGTAAAGAGGCGGAATGAGGGGGCCTGAATGGCCATGACCCTCATGCCAAAACAAAAGTTAATATTTATTTTTAAACATAATAAATTTTCCTTTAAACTTTATAACCCTATTTTAAAGAAAAAAATAAATAAATTTGCCCCCTAATCAAATTTATTGTCTTAATGTAATAACCTCTCTATATAAAATTCCTAGCTCCTCTAGCTTTGTTATACCTTCTAGATCAAAACCAATGTTTCGGAAAGTGCTAGTTGCTAGGTGGTTGGTCACCTAGCAACTAGCAACTAGTCGGTTAGTCGACTAGTTGATTTGAGAGTCAGTCAATGAGTTAAACCACCTAGCGACTAGTGAGTAGTCGGCTAGTCGACGAATCGATTTGACAGTCGATCAATAGTCAAATGTAGTCAAATATATTAAAAAAAATTCATAGGGTAAAAATATAATCCTATAGGTCACTATAATTAATCATATTTTCAATTAAAGGAACCCAATCACTCTAATTAATATACACTAAAAAACATCATCAAGTCCTAATTCATAAAACAAAATATTAACAACTTAATAATTAATATAAACCAACAAAAAAAAAACCAAATAACCAACATACCATGGCGGTGATAGCAAGATGGCGGCAACAATGGCAAATTGACGGTGAAGGTAAGGGTCTGATCTGGTTAGGGTTTGCAAAAAGAATGGGGGGTCGGGTTTTGAGCTGGTGTACTAATCTGTTTCACCTTTGTGAAGCTTTTTTTTTTTTTTTTTTTTTTTATATATATATTTTTAATTTTTTAAGACTAGACACCCAAATGACATTGTTTTGGTATCCCAAAATAACGCCGTTTTGAGGACACTAGAATGATGTCATTTTGTTGTCAAGTTTTCAAAAAAAAAAGAAAAAAAGGTGGTTCAACTTGATCGAGAAATCAACCCAACGACTAGAACCCCTAATTTAGGGGTTCTTGGGTCACCGGAGTGCCGTCGAGCGATTTGTTGGCAAGAACTCGGTGCTAGTTGTCAAGTTTTTCAACACTTATTAAAACTCAAACTCGTTCATCCATGGCCTTATTATATTGTGATGGTGTTGTTTTAGACTTAATCAACACGGTTTTATACCTTTGGATTTTTCAACCACATTAAAGTTTTTATAAGGAAAAACAGAGAATATATGTGTGGGCCGTTGAATCTTTCCAAAATACAATGTAAGATGGAAACCTCATTTTATCATATCTATCCTGACTTTATTAACCGATCGGAATCTTGAATCTTATCATCAAAACGTACATAAATTAATTGCAGTTTCCGAAGGATATTCAATATTTATACTATTAATTACTAGCTTTGTACACTGGCGATCCAAAAATTAATTATTCTCAAATCCCTTAAATAAGCAGGTACCACGTCATGTACATATAACAGTTAAAAAACTAGTTGAACAAATATGTACGTGATTGCGTATTAATGCGGGAGTAGAAAAGAGGTCAAAGGAATGAATCCAAAAATACCACAAGTAGAGCCAAAGAAAATGTAGAGCATAGCATCTGCTTTTATAAATTTTTTAATAATTAACAATCCAATTATGGAATTGAATGAATAAATTCTTTTTAATTATATTGCTTGAAGGAATAATCCAATAACTATAATATTTGGTTAATAATACAATCTAAACAATTGTATATATATAAGCTTCGATATGAAATCACGGATGGACCCATTAGAAGAAAAAACACACACGCACACATATGGGTAATTGCAGTTCATGTGAGTCAACTGATGTGGTCACAGCAAAAGTGGTCCTTCAAGATGGTAGACTTCAAGAATTTGCATGCCCAATTAGGGTTTCACAAGTGCTATAAAAAACCCTGATTGTTTTATCTGTAATTCAGATGATATGGACTATGATAGCTTTGTTTCCGCGATTAATGGTGATGAACAGCTTCATGCAGGTCAGCTTTACTTCGCCTTGCCGATAAGTTTGTTGAAGAATCCTGTCAGGGCTGAGGAGATGGCTTCTTTGGCAGTTAAAGCAAGCTTGGCGTTGAAGTCAAGTAATTGTGGTAACCAGAGGTGGTGTGGATCATCATGTGGGTTGAAAAGAGTCGATGCCGTGGTGTATACTACTAGTAATAATAACGTTTCGAGGTCCTCTCAGCATGAGTTAGTGGTTGGTAGCAACGAGAATAGTGGTGGCAGCACAGCTGTTGGCAGCCGTGGGCAAGGATTTGTGGAGAAGAAAAGAAAGCATCATCGAGGTGGTGGAGAAGGAGGTGGTAGTTTAACCACAATTATGGAGGAATAAGAATTGATTAAGGAGAATATATTCGCCATGGTGTGATTCATAGTTGTATAATCCTATTTGATTAATTTGGACATCCTCATTTTTTCTTAGTGCATATATCAATCAGTTCACATAGATATGTTTCACGTTTTCATATTTAATTTCCAGTTTTGTCCGTTGTTACTTGTTAATTAAGAATTTGTATACAAAGTTTCTTTTTTTTTTTTAATTTTTTTTTTAAAACCAATTTGTATACAAAGTTGTATTACATTTTCTTAGTCATTAGCGGTTTGTTTTTGGTATTTACATTGTCATTTGTAGGAATGCAATATTGCAAGCAATTGTTATAGTTTGATCAAGAATTTAAGAAATGGACTAAGTTTTGTTCTATGTTTAAAAATTATTATTATTACTTGTGCTAGTGGTTATTAGTTTTTTTTTTTTCTCCTTTTTAAATTATTATAATTTGAAATTTCAGAGAGAATAATACATGATTGGAACCTACAATTTCATTGACTGTGGATGTGATTAATAGATTAAATAAAAATTTATAACACATATATATTATCATATATCATTAATAATAATAAGTGATGGATCTTGAGGGTCCCAAAAAGAAAAAAGGCGTATATCATTAATAAGAGATGGATCCGGGTCCCCAAAATAAAAAAAAAAAAAGAGTACATCTGAAAAATAATATATTTACCCTTTATTTTATATATACATATATATATATATGACATTCCTTAAACATTATATTTTAATTCATTGCTCTTATACAAGTTTTTCTGGTTGCCACCCTAATTATAATAGTCTTATGTCATAAGGTCTTTCAAAAGCCTAGGAATAGGATAGTTAAGATGATCAATATCTAGAGAATCAGTTTCCTTCACCATTATCATAAGTTTTAACGTTTTATTTTCAGTTGGTTTTTTTAGGTACTCTTAGTTATTTATGCACTTGAAAAAATAAAGTAATGAATCTATTTCAGATCCATTGAGCAATAAACAGCCGGAAATAGAATGACCCCTTTTAATAGTCAAACTTAACATCTTGATGAGAATATTAGGAGAAGATTTGAGAGGGAGACTTCTAGACCGAGAAGAATTTGATATGCGTCGTTGAGTATAATCTGTGGTGCAAGTTCCTACCATTCAATTGAGACGATCCCAATCTACATTGTTAGATGCAACTTGCATTGCAAGTTGCGATCATTTATCTGAGACGATAGTGACTTGTGCTGCGGATACAACCCACGGAGTGAGTCACGATCAACGGGTTTGGTACGAGCTGAAACTGAATTTTAGGCCTTTTAAGATATACTATTTTTATTTAGACTTCGACATTTATTTCCTTCTATTAGCTTGATATTATTTCCTTATTTATTTGACATTAGGCCTTCTAAGACATTATTTTTAGAGTTTTATTTAAAAAAGAATCTTATTTTTAAAGGAATTAGGAGCTAGTTAGCTATAAATTGGAGCTTAAACTTAGAGTTTGTTTTCTATTATTATCTTTTGAAGAATATTAATTAAATATTACAGTTTGATGGCAAAGCTATTTGCAGTTTTGTTTCGGTTTTTTTTTAGATATTCCTACATGGATTTCCTTATACTACGGTTAAGGCTTATTACTGGATCTCTAACCAGATCCTCGACACATACACATGTACATGTGTACACGTACATGTGAATTGCGATTGAGTCCAAAGCTTCTTCCACCTTTAATCTGTTGACTGTGGTCCTGTTGACCAGAAAGGTATATGAAAGCCGCAGGCAAATAACGGCTCAAAATGAAAATTGTAAACTTCTCTTTATGTTATGAGAAATAACATCTGAAGTTTCCAATACTCTGTATACTTGCAAAGAAACTGTGGGTGCAGGCACCAAGTCTTTTCATAAAGTAAATCAGAAGGGAAAGAAGAAAAAGAAGAGAGAGAATAAATTAATTAAAGAGCTCCAAAAGTAGATAACGTGCCGCGTGAATCCAGTGGAGAAGGAACTGAGCAGCAGCGACTTAGCTTAATTGACATATGCGTTAATTATTTCCAAACAAAAATTAAAAAAGAAAAAAAGTAATTGGTGATGTAGCATAAAGTGTGATGTTTCCATATATAAAGTGACATCTAAAACGACACCAGAAGAAAATAATTAAATTAAAAAAAAAAGTTAAAAAAAGAAGTAATAAAATATTATTAATCATTGCTGTTAAACTCATAAATAAAGGCCAAACAAATGCTGTCGTTATTGACAGGTACTTGTTTGATCGAGCCCTGTTCACACTACACGCTATAATTGGCCAAGCTAGATTAATTAAATATTGATAATTAGGTTTCGGATGATTCTCTTTGAATGTTTTGGATATGCACAGTGAGAGAGTTTTTTGTGTAATGAAGTGAATGAGAAGAATGAAAGAGTGCGCAAATGGAAATAAGTCATGTTACTACACATTGCACAAATTTATTTATTTATTATTATTATTATTTTTATATGATACATATTATAAATATAAATATCGTAGTCGGGGTCTCCTGACATATACTTTAAGGTTTAGTCCGGAATATAATTCCTAAAAACTGCAATGAGAGTTCCATATACGCAAGTGGAAAAATTATCACAAACTTCATTGTGGATGGTGGTTGAACTTGATCCTCTCCAAAGCAGAGATAAGAGAGTGGTGTCAACCGTATCATTTACATAAATTTATTATAATATTGATGTTTATTAGGTTGAAATGGGATGTTTCAAAAAAAAAAATTATTGTTTTTTTTTAACTTTTTTATGATATTTGAGATGATTTAGTGTTAAGTATATTATATGTGTTTAATGAGATTCTTTGCAACACTCATATTTCGTTACAGAAAATTTCAAAAAATAATATTAAAATTAATATGAATTCTAAAACTAGTATCAAACTATAGCTAAGCTTTAACAGCATCATCATTCTTGAAGAGAAAGGCAATACTAAAAGAATGGTATAATTTAAAGGATTCATTAGACTGATAAAGAAAGAGCCTTGGGACAAATTTCAAAGATTTTAAAGAGGTCCATGGAACTTCCATCTAAGCTTGTAGTAAATAACCAAACCATCTAAATTCATTTAATCATATGCAATTACTTATATATATTTTATATTAATTCAGATATCTACCGAACTCCATATATAGATTTCGTTAAATTGGTGTTACATAGATATCCGACAGTTTAAAAAAGTACATGATGAAACACAGGAAAAGTTTATGACATAATAAAACAAATAAAATAAGAGACTAATGATTTAGGTCCATCTGTGATAAAAAGGTTAAAAGATAGAAAAAAAAAAAAAAATCCCATGAGTTTGGCCCGCAAAGAAAAGAAAATGTGAAACTTCAGATGGATCCAAAAACACAGTATTTTCCGTTGCGCTCACATGTACTGACCTCGATGCTTCCAGTTCCCTCTACGAATCTGCAGCCGATGTATCATATAACAACTCGCGAGGGTCGTGACACAAACTGTACAGAAGTTTCCAGGCAAGACCAAGGACACCTCCCTTTTCTAAAGGAATTTTATATTTTAAAATATTCACTTTCTTAATTTCATTTTCAATTTCAATTTTAACTAAGGAATTATTGATATCTAACTTTTTAATTCATAATATCATTTATCTTTAATTATTTATCATGATAGTCATTTGTCATTATATCCAGACAAGACCAAGACACATCTCTCTTTTTACAAAGGAATTTTATTTTTCAAAATGATCACTTTCACCATTTCTTTTTGAATTAAACCTAAAGATGTTAACGACCGAGGCCAAAAATCTCCAAATTTCCATCCTTACTTTAGCGATTTTAAAGAAGATTTTGAGGATTTTTGAGGATTGGTGATTGGGATGGGATTGAAATCCATCTCCAAACTGGTTCTCTCATCCCCATTTTTTCTCATTTATAATATAAAAATATTTATATTTAATAATTTTATTTATTCTAATATATATATTTCAATTTCTCTCATTTATAATTTTATCATATATAAAAATTTTATATTATTTGAACTTTTCATATATGTTATGATTTATATAAGAGAATTATAATCGTGATATATATAATGTTATAGATTTTGTATATTTAAATATTATGAATTTAGTATGTTAAAATTTTATGAAATTAGATGATGATGATGATTATTATTATTATTATATATAACATTTTGAAGCAAACGAGGTGAAATAAGAAAAATAAAATAAAATAAAAAGGAATATGAGGGAACCAGGATTGGGGATGGGAGAATCCACTTCCAAATACCCCCATCACCATTTCCTCTGTATGGGGATTTGAGTAGGTATGGGGTAAGAGTGGAGAAATGGGGATGGGGTATTTGCCTCAATTGATATTTCTAATTAATCCTCAGAATATTTAATCATGTCATTCTTCGGATTTTGAGACTGAATTTTTTTTTAGAACCGATTGATTTACAATGGTTCAAATTCATGCTGAAATTCTAACTAAATATTTTTTTTTTTTGTTGAAGAGAAACTAAATTCTTTTTAGTATCTAAATTTTTAACTCATCTCTAGTTATTTATCATAATAGTTAGTATTTAGAAATTTGAATTTAATATACAACTTGGATCCACCTGGTCAAGATATTCTAGATCAATGATGTTAAGACCGTGATGAAAGCAATTATGATCATGAATCATGGCCATTGTAGCTTGTTCTGGATGTATACTTATTAAATTCGGATGTCTGCCTACACCTAAAAATTTACATTCTATCATTGAACCATCCATTAGGTATAAGTAACTATGCTAAACTAGCTACGTTAAATAGGCACCACATGCACCCATCAATCAATTACTGGACTGAAAACGAGTAGCGTAGACATTCACGATCTAAATAGAAAATTTCAGGTTTCAATCCTTCAAACATCTTTCATTGCAGGCAGAACCTGTTCACACAAACAATATATGCACCAAGCCAACCTAATTAGCTGCCATGCCAATATTGCCATAAATATGTATCTAGAAGCAGCCAACCCACTCAAATTTGTGATATATTCCGCTCAACAAAATAGTATTATTAAATTTAATCACCATTGGTTATCTGAAAATATTGATATAGAGATATACTAATTTATAATAATAAAAACTTTTAAAGATTGAAATTAGAATAAGGTCCATTATGTACACGTTAATTCTCTTTTAACTTAATCTGTATGCACTTCTCTTTTCATATAAATAGTGAAGGATTTGTGATCTACCATTCACAATATACAAGCAAAGTTTTCTAGTTGGTGTCCTCAAAATACATGTTCTCATACCCTGCATTCAATAGATATTTAATCTCCATAAATTCTCACACACCCTTAGAGTTAAATTTAAAAAGAAAAAAAAAAATCCATTATAAGCTAACTAAATCTACAAAATCTTGGGCACATCCTAATTATTTGCTTAGCAGCCTCTAATCCACAATTATATCATGTACTAAATCTCAATATACTATATTAAAAATACAAATGCTAAAGATATATAATTTCTCTATGCTTTTAGCTTTTTAAAGAAAATCACTGTTGAGTTTTAAAAAAAAAATCAGCGTTGAAAGGTCAAATCATTTTCTTACAATGACATCCCCACTAATTTTTCCATAATTTTCTCTCCCTATTTATATCACAATCTCTTCACCATCTCCCTCACCAGATCCAACCCAGTATCTCTCTGATCTCTCTTTGTAATCTCTCTCTCTCAACTCAAAAAAAAAAAAAAGCTCTCTGTCTCTCTCTCTTTTTTTAATAAATGGGAAATTGTGCATCTCCCCAGTATGCAAAGAACAAAATTGGTGCAAATTCAAAGAACATGATGATCAAATACTGGCAATCAACGGCCAGGATTGTTCACATGGATGGGAGGCTACAAGAGTTCCGGCAGCCAATCAAAGCCGGCCAAGTGCTCTCTCAGAACCCCAAGACCTTCCTTTGCAGCGCTGAGTCGATGTACGTCAACTTTGTTCTTCCTCACGTGCTAGAAGATGAGGAACTTGAACTGGGTCAAATTTACTTTCTCATGCCACTATCAAAATCCCATTCTCCTCTAACACTCCCGGAACTTTGTTCTCTCGCCATCAAAGCCAGCGCAGCCCTCTCTGATCACCAACTCATCTCCACTAATGGGGTCAGCTACCGGACCCCGTCTCAGGCCTGCCGTGAAGTCCCCGTAGGATTTGGTCAGCCACCGGCCAGGCACAACCAGAGGATTGGTATATAGTTTTGGAAATGGTATACGAAAACGTGTGGATCCGTTGTCAGAAAGAAAAGCTCCAACGAGACAGACGTAATTTTAGTGTTTTTTTTTTTTTTTTTAAATGTTCGGTTTTAGAGTGTTGTTAGTATATAGCAATGTTAATGTAGCTCTTGATAGAGTACTTGTAGAGGCCAAGCTTTTGGAGCCTGATGTGTAATACACATCAGAGTTCCCTAAGCTGTGGACTTTAATTAGGGAAGGACGAAAACAGAGTCTTGGTTTTATATTTTGATGTATTTTGCACTCCATGAATTAAACAAGGAATTCATACTAGTCATCTATGCTAGAAAATTTTAACTAAAATTTATGTCTTTTGATCTTATAACTTTTTTTGTGCCAATAGAAATGATAACACACTAGCGTAGATATTTATAGATGTATGTGTTATGAAAATTTTTATTGGTTGTTCAGTGCAAAACCGTGTTAGGCTCAATTAAAAAACTAGGAGCCATTAGAATTCCTGTCTAAATCCATCTAACGAGTGAGAATTGATGTCTGAATTTTTGTTCTAATTTGAATGTTTACAATGAAAATGATTAATAGCATGAGATTGATCTAATGTTATGCACTTTAGTGTTGTTCTTTCTTGAGACCATGAGTTTGAGTCCTATCTTTTTCAAAACCATAAATAAATTATAAATTTGAAATATGTAAAAAAGAAAAAAGAAAAAAGAAAAGGAGAAAGACTATGAATGGAAACGTTAAAAGAGAATCTACATTAAAAGAGAATCTACATGCTTTTGCAATTATAGTAATATATTTTTATGCATTATTACAATAATTAGATAGATTTAAGAAGGCAAATGAATAAGAATATTAGGATAAAACGTACTGCATCCTTTTTCTAAGAAAAGAATCACAACGTTTTCGTTTATATATATATATATATATAAAACTTTATGGTTAATGTCTCTTAACTTTAAAAAATTAGAACGAACAAATCAAATTCAATCATTACATTTAAATTAAATAGGAGAGATAATTTGTTTTAGAAAAAAAAAAATATAATGACTAAATTTGATTAGTATATCCTAAATTTTTAAAGTTATAAGACACTAACAATAAAAGTTTTATATACTATAGAACTCTAGAAAATCAGTGTCAAAATTTGTTTGGTTTATCTAACTTTTTAAATTTAATAAATTTGTTTTAAGATAGAATTTATTTTGGAAAAAGGAATAAAATGAATGAATTCATTTTAAATTTAATATCAGGAGACAAAATTTTTGACACAATTTTTGATAGCCTTTGGATCTATGAGATTTGGATGGCTTGGATTTAATAAGTTTATCATTCATTTGTCTTTTTTTTCTCCTATCCATCATTAATTAATTTTACTACCTCTCTCATCTCTCTTAGATTCTCTTCCCTCAAACTAATTAAATCTAATTTATTAGTTTCTTGGTGGGTTAAATGTGAACAATTTCACGTCATTAAAGTAAAAAATAATTTAATGACATAAAGTGACAAGTCACCACCACGCTTAAAATGCAATTATTCTGTTTAAAGTTTATTTATTTTCCAGAAAAGTAGTGTTTTTTTAGTTTAGTTTAGTTTTTTTTTTTTTTTTTTTTTTTTTTTTTTTTTTTTAATTTTTGAAATAGTGGTTTTTTTGTTTTCACTTTTAGAATGAATTCGTCAAAAAGATAAATGTGGGGTCGATGGTGAATGACTTGAGTCTTGAGTTACTTCACTTGACAATTGACATGAATTCATGTTGACCATGACAGACTCATCAACTCGGTTTGCGCTATTACAATCCAATCTTTTCCTTGGGTTATCCATATTCTGTTTACAAACCCTTTTTCCCCGAGCCCACCCCCTTCCCTTTTTTTTTTTTTTTTTCAATCTCTTTTAAAAAAGCATATATATATATATATATACATATATATATGAAAGAATCTAAAATTGGAGGATCACAATCAAGTCCAAGTCCTCTTTAGCAACAACCTATTACTGATTTTCTGTTTGATGAACCCTAAGAAAAGTAAGTGAGATAAAAAAATTTCGAAGGAAGTTAGCTAGTGCTGTAAAGATGTTTGTGAGAACTGGAATTTAAATTTAACATTTCTAATCCAACTTAAATCTGATATGTTCATTTTAAAATTAAAAAGTTACATGTGTTTTATATATATATATATATATAACTTTTATAGTTAGTATTTCCTAACTTTAAAAAATTAGAATAAATCAATTAAATTCATCAATTACATTCTCCCTCCTAAAATAAATTCTATCTCCTAGTTAATTCAAATACAGCTGATGAATTTGAGTGATTTGTCATAACATAAAAATTATGTATATATATATATAGAATAATGCTATATTTCCTAAAAATTTGTAGCTACCAAATTAATTTTAGAATGATGTATTGCTGATGTAGTAATTACATATAAGCTTATTATATTATTTGGACAATAAATTTGGACAAATTTTTTGGTAATATAACATTACTCATTTATCTATATATATAAAATTGCTTCTTAAAAATTAAAATTATTTATATTTAATTATTTGTCAATTTTTAGACGAAATAAATCATTATTTCTGCATATGATATAAAGTGCTTTAGTATAATATTGGATTAGTTAAAGGCTCATATCTTGTGCCATGTTTGTTGCATGGGTTTCGATAAAATCTAGTCCAAACCCATGTTTGACAAGAGCATGGGATTGGAAAAACCAATCTTATCTCTTTACTTTATCCTACTGAGGTGGGTTAACTCTAAGCCACCACAATAGATAGGACAAATTAAGAAGCATGAGAGAAAAGAAGAGAGAAAAGTTGAGGCGTTCTGGTTTGGACAAGGTGGAATCCACAATTCATTGTCAACGCGCTTAGGTTTGGACAAGGTGGAGGCGGTGGCGGTGCTAGTGAGAAATGTGATAAGGTGGCGAATGCTGAAGAAGGAAGGAAAGACGACAACACTGCACAAGGAGGATAAGGTGGAGGTAGAACGACCAAGTTTGGACAAAGAGAAGACGGTGGCTAGGCTTCGATCTTCCTGTCAAGTCGAACCCCATCCACAGTCTAAGACTCATCATTTTCTTCTTCCCTTTGGCTACACCACCAGCTCCATCAATTGCGACGACGATAGCACTACTTCCTCCACCTTCTTCTTTGTCCGACGCTTGAAGAACAAGTGCCGCAACATAGCAATTCTTCTTCCCAATTTGCGATCCTTTGAAAATATATATATTTAATTTTAAAATATAATTTATTAATTTAAAACTAATTTTATCCAATCCCTTATTAAAATATTATAGCACTAATTTATCTAATCTCATACTGCACTAAATACATTACAGTACTAATTTATCTAATCCAATTATATTCAATCTAATTCAATCCAATTCCATAAAAATAATTCAATCCAATCCCATGGGCCTATATTCTTTGATTATATAGGATAGGGTAATAAATATTAGTCTTTTTTTTTTTTTTTTAAAAAAAAAAGAAAATTATCAAGTTTTTCAAATAAATAAAGAAATTTGTCAAGTTCAACACAGTTGAAGAACACATTCCCCAACCGTATAGCTTAATACAATTCAAACCTTATAACAACAATGCTAACCATTACCTTCTTTATTTTCTAGTCAACCCTTTAATTCAATGCAGAATACAAATATTGAATACTAAATTTGAGAAAATTTTGAAAGTCATCAGGACTTTGTATCCTTAAGGCCCCTTATGATTTATGGGATCAGATAGAATGAGATGAGACAAGATTGGATTGAATATGATGAAATGTGATGTGATAAGACAGAATGAAATTAAATTAGTACTATATCAATATTTAGTATAATTGAGATTGTGTTGGATCAGATTTGACTAAATTAATATAATATTTATATAAATTGATTTTTGAATAAAATATAACAAATTAATCTTTAAATATATTTAATATAATATAAATTATAATTAAAAGTTTTTAATAAATTTATAATTATAAAATAATTTTATTATAATAAAATACTATATTTTAATAAATAAAATATAAATAAAAGAATTCCAAATGAATGGGTTTTTGAAAACCCATGTACTCACATGAGTTTTCAAATCTCATTTATTTGAGATTTGAAATAACTTCGCATGCGGGCTTGGGAGGGAGGGTCTCCCTTCCCTTTCTGATCCAAAGGTGGGTAAAGGTGAGTAGAATTTTTTTTTTTCCCTATCCCACCAATTTACCCATCTTCGAAATGTACCTTCTCCAGGTATAGGATTGTAAATCCTATGGGTTAGGATTCAAATATTGTTATAATATATCGGGGGTCCTACTCTCACTCACATAAGATTCAAAAACATATTCTTTCCATTGGACAATTTGCGAAAGGGCGAGAAGCTAGAGAGTAAAATATCTTTTATACTGATAAATTTTGTTCTTGATTTTAGAATATGTAGATAGTGAGATTTAGGTTTATAATTATGTTAAAGTTTTCAATTTTCTATATATGTTTTTAGATGCGTTGAGGTACACTTATTTATGCTTATGTATTCAATACAGATTATTTGATTGAATGCATACAGATTATTTGATTGAATGCATATAAATCTAACAAATGAAACAATTGCATTTTTTTTTTAGTGGAATGAGAGATAAAGACAATTGTGTATTTAAAAATGGTGAACACTAAAATGGTGCTGTAAAGAAAAAAAATAATAATAAAATGATACTATTGAAACTCCTTTAAGTTTTGTAGTACTATTTCTGAAGATACCTGAAATTTTAATGCCACTAAAAAAGAAGAAATCTACAATATTTTTATGATCTTAATTATAATTTTTTTAAGAAAAAAATATGGCACTAAACAAGTTAGTGTTATATTGAAATTTGTCGATATTTGTGAAATTTATACTCATTAATAAATGCATAAGTTAGAGATTTAAATCCCTTCATTAAAAACGTGAAGGACAATGTGCTTACAACCAAGTAGATATATTGCAATTATAAGTTATTGTCAACATCTGGATTTTTAAGGTTTACCAAAAAATGAACAGTAGTGAGACGATTGTGTTAGAACTTAGTAGAGCACCGTATCGATCAAACCTTAACTTTTGCAAGCAAAAGCATTAATTAATGGAGCAAACTTACAAGAAACTAGAAGCTCAATTGGGGCATACGACCCCACCAGACCTTAATCAGCTGAGTCTATACATATATATAAATACAAACGGAGAAGTAATATTGTTTACCATATGTATGTCAACGACAAATGGCATTGAACTTGAGCTTTGGATTCTTCTTCAATGGCACATATTAGTCTCCCAAAAAGGAAAAATCTTAAAAATGTGCAAGTTGTAAAATTCTTCCGGTGGTGCACTAAATCTAAAATTTTCTACATCTTTAATTAGAAATAACCTAATCCTAGATGAAGTTCTGGTAGAGTAGTTGTAAAACCTCCATTCCATATTAGTCAAACAATAGAGATTCAAATTCTACTTTATTAATAGGATAAAGAATGAAGCAATTTCTCTTTAATTTTCGAAGTAGTCATTTGGATGAGACTTATAACTAAAAAGCTTAAAAACATATCAATAGAAAATAATTAAATCAAGAATCTAACCAAAAATGAATAAATTTAAAATATATAAGCATGAAACCAGTCTGGTGCCACAGAATCATTTTCCTCACAACATTCAATCTCTCTCTCTCTATCTCTCTATCCATCTATCTCTCTCAAGCAAATTTTCATATGGGTAACAGTACATCTTCTGGTCAATGTACAAGAATGTGGGAGGATAGTGGAGGCCTAAACGGGTCATCAACAGCCAAAATAATTCACTTGGAGGGCAACGAGCTACAAGAATTCAGACTACCAACCAAAGCAGGCCGGGTCCTCTCACAGAACCCTAATTGCTTCCTTTGTGGCTCAGATTCCATGCAAATTGACTCTCCCTTGCCTCACATGAAAGAAGATGAAGAACTTCAAATGGATCAAATTTATTTCCTCATGCCACTTAGAAACTCCCAAGCACCGGTTTCTCTACCAGAATTATGTGTCATGGCCATTAAGGCCAGTTCACTGCTGGGGTACTACTCACCTAAAACACCATTAGATTATTCAGATAGAAATGGTGCTATATGTTGTCGGATTCCGATTCGATTGAGGCTGCCGGAATGCATCTCGGTGACAAAGGGTAGCCGGAAATTGAGTGGTAAATCACAAAATAGTTAAGACATTCAAATAAGATAAGCAACCACAGCTCCTTGGTGTTACAGGCAATTATCAATGCCTTTTTAGCCAACTATTACATATTTGGTGTATTCAATTTAAAATTTTATTAGTATTCAAAAAATTTTAAAAGTTTGAGTGTATTCAATCAATATTTGAATGAATTCTATTAAAATTTAGGTGTATTCAATTCAGATTTATATGAAATTCATTAAAATTTATATGTATTCAATTTAAATTTATATGAAATCTAATGAAATTTAACTATATTCAATTCAGATTCATTTGAATTCAATAAAATATAGTTGTATTGATAAAAAATCATTAACTTCATAGATTTTATTTAAATGATGAATTTAGATAGATTTTAAAGTGATTTTTATGGAAAAAAAAATACATAACATATATTACCATTCTCCTCAAGACTTCATTGAATTTCTTAAAAAATTTTAACAAAATTAATAATATAGAGTGTAAAAAATTTATGAATCCTATCAAAATCTATCATTAAAAGCAAAAAAAAATCATCAAATTTCAATAAACTTTAGGTTGAATACACCCTTTAAAATTTAATTAGGTTCGAGCTATATGTGGTTGTGACAGCTGAAAGTATTTTTATTCAATTTTCACTTTTGGTGTTGTTCCAAATTATATTGGAAATTAAAGTTACTAGTATTTCAAGAAAAAAAAAATTGAAATTACAATTATCTAATGTAGTTTAATGATAAACAACATCCATTCAACTTCATAATTTATTAGACTCAAGTTGCTTTACTAGATGTTGTTATTTGTAAAAAATAAAATAAAATTTTGAAATTGCAATTGGAGATAAAATATTATTTTCAACCTTATCTTGTTTTGTCTTCGCACAGTTGGTATTAATAAGAAATATTGTGTTTTGAGTATAGTCTCTTCATTGAAAGTTTCGTTGCTTTGGTTGTACAATAAAATATGGAAGACGGTAATTATAACTTTATACTTTTATTAAGGAGAGGCTGCTGTTGTGTAGTGCCACTTTAATTAGTCTCTTAATCCATGAACAAAAGATTTTTTTTTTTTTTTGAAGAAATTAGCAAAAGATTTTGAACTACTAAATATAGTACAATAATATATATTTCTAAAAAATAATAGTACAGCCACTATAAATGTTCATTTATCTACTCATTTCGATTATCATATATATTAATATATAGATATCAACTGTGATAAAATATATATATATATATAGATATCAACTAAGATTAGCATGGTTTATTTAGTTTATTTAAAAGTGCATTGGCGCCTCACGCTTAATTAATTATTAATTCCACAAGATGCCTAATTACATATAGGAATAAATTATAAAACAACATGACCACAATTTCAGTATAAAAATAAATAAATTGCATATTCACTCCTACCTTACATATTTTATTAAATTAGTTACTAACACATGAAAAACCATTTTCCCTAAGTTATAGAAGTAAATATAAGGATAATGTAAGAAATGTTTTATCTCAACAGTTCAGATACATCATTAACTCATTCAATAACAAAGTTGTAAAAATTAAAAATTAAAAAGAAACAAAAACAAAAAACCCTTAATTAAAATTTTAATACACAGACATGTACGTACATTAATGCATGGAGAAAGATATTCAACACAGAAGACCGTATGTAAACTTATTGTTATGTAATTAGGGAAGATGAAGCATTAATCTACTTAATGTTAGAAAATCTAATTAATTAAGATGAGGGCTTCATTTCAGATTTGATTGCAGCAACCAACTGATCATAAGCTTCTCCCCATGCATTCTTCATTTCTGTTGACCAAATCTCCGGCACTGCTTCCTTTATTGTTTCCAGTAGTGCAAACTTTGTCACCTGCATGCGTCAACATTTATAAATAATAATAATAATAATAATTACTATCATTGACCTCTTCTGTGGTTTTGGGTTAAAATATAAATTATTTTGTTCTTTTTAAAGAATTCATGAGATCAGATGTTTGGCATTATGTTTGTATAGCTATTGTTTTAATGTTTTATTTGCATGAAAGTTGTACATGACAATACAAATTATATCATATATATACCTCGAAATGTTCATTAACAACACCGTATTTGAAGTGGACAGCGCCTAGTTTTTTTAAGCTTGATTCTCTTACTGTTACTTTCCCAGCTTTACGAAGTTGGACAGCTGATTCACAAGTCTGCACCAACATAACACAAGCCAAATATATCAAACAAAAAAAGCCAGCAAATAAAAGGAAAAACGTCATTTTAGTCCCTGAGGTTTCAGAAAATATCAGGTTTTTAAAATTCTTTTGAAAATATCTTTTTTCATCCCTAACTTTTCAAAAAAGTTTCAAAAAACTTCAAATCATCAGTCAACCGACAGTCAATATTAATAGAATGTGTAAAAAAAATATTTTTATCTTGATGGTTGTTTATTTCATGTAAATTATTAGATTATCCTAGTCAAACAATGAATTTACAAGTTAAATTATTTAAAATATTTTCTAATTTAAGTTATTAAAAATTGCCTAAAGTCACTATTGACAGTCAGTTAACTAACGGTTTAGACTTTTTTAAAAGTTTTGAAAAAAGTTAGAGATGAAAAGAATTATTTTCAAAAGAGTTTTAAAAACTTGATATTTTTCAAATGAAGTCACTATTAACGAATGTTGATGGTGTGTTTAATATATTTTATTTAATTACCATTTGTTATAATGATAAAAAGATGATTCTCTTTATCAGAGCAAGTCAAATGAAGGGTTTTATTGGGATTTTAGGAACCAAAATAAGAGAAAAATTCCCTTTTTATATATATAAAAAAAAAATCACACCAAGGTGAAAGTTAGTATGTAAACCGAATCTTTTTGCCTACCTTTTGTTTCTTTTTGAAAAAGATCGGGATCTATCGAATTAAACACTAATTGCACAGTTTGAATATCTATTTTCATAAATGAGTAATAATTACTCGAGAAAAAACTATCCATACAGTCTGTAATATGTGGTGAAAACTGAATCCTCAACTTCTTGAAGAATATAAAGCTATATAACCACCTATATTAATAAGCCAAATCTAAAAGAATCTATAATTTAAATTAAAAGGTCAATTTATGACTCTGCACGGCTCGGAGAGGAACTCACACATAAATGGAGAGCAGAACTTACACAAGGTGGAGGGACAGACACACCCACCCCCCCTTTAGTACACGTGGAGGGACAAGGGTTATGGTGAGAGAAAATCTTATTTGAGTGTCGAACCTATGACTTGAAGACACAGAGGTTAGTAGGCTAACCAACTATGCCACTGGTTAACTACACATAATAACATGCAACTTTATATGATTTAAAGTTTGCATTAAAATTTGATAGGACTAGGACCACAAAAGCTGTAAGATTGATATTATAAAATTTAATATGGGTATCCGTCTCTAAGGGAACAGCTATGAAAACCTTAAATCAATTTTCAAAAGCTACTTTTAATAAAGTTTTGTCGTACTAAGAAAATAGTGGGTCCGCAAACTTAATGGAAGTAGGTGAAATATTGACCAAAAAATAAAAAATAAAAAAAAAAAAAACCAAAAGTTAATATGAAAGGGCTGACCATAAGAAAAACAGACATGGCATGGGGCTTGAGCTTTGGGTTTTGCTCAAGAGGCACATTTGAGTCTCTCAAGAATGAAAACAGCTTCTGCGCCGATGGTGCAATCTCAAATATCCTGTATATACAAAACAACCCAATTTTATTTCAATCTAAAATAAATAAAAAAAAATAAAAAAACTTGCATTAATTTAATTTTATATTGGTAAATATGAATAAATGGTGTATTCTATTATATCTTTACAATATACAATACAAAGTCTATTTATAAGTCAAAAAAGATGATAAAATAAGTAGATGAATATTAGAAATAAGATAACAAGAATCATATATTATATATATGAAAACTAAATATATCATAATAATTAATGGTGCAACATATATAAAAATGACTGATACAATGATACAACTGTAGACAAAAAGGAAAATAAAATTTGGGTTACTTCAAGAAGAATTTGAGGCCTAATTCTCCAGCATTTTTCTTCATTACACTCCATGACTTGACAACTAGAGCTTCTTGCTCTTCAGTGAATCCTCTGCCTTCACATGCATTCATGGCCATTGTTTTGTTGGTGCACAATAAAAATTGTTCTGGAAAATGGTGTGTGTGTGGATGTTGGTGACAATCTTGCATGCAATTATTTATAATGCGAAAATTATTAATAGCAAGAGGAGATGAAATTGATGAGGTAGCTTAACTCTTCGTGGCATCGAGGAGCCATTCTTGCTGGTTACGTTAAGAAACCAGGGGCTGTTAATTAATTTCTAGCGGATCGAGCGAACATGGTTTTGGCTACTTCGCTTGGGTTGGATGACGCATGCAATGACTGGTTTCGTACAGATAATACATTTTTTTTTTTGAAAGGAACATAATACATTTCTTTTACTTCTGTCTTATTAATGTAATCTTGAAATTTATTGCAGTTTTTTATTATAAAGATATCTTGTTAGAATTAATTATTTCAAGTAGATGGTAGTGTGAGACATCCACTCCTTATGTGTGACTGCTCTTAAGTCATGAGATCATGGAGTTATAAGATCATGCTTCGATCTGTATTTATCCAATTGATTTATATGTAATTTTCTCATACTATATGAGTTATTTGTCTTGCTTATGTGAGTCCTAATTCAAGACTATATTCCAATATTTTGATCAAAAGAATTCTTTAATGAGTTTTAATTTTGGATTATATCTTAATATCTTGATCAAGAGGGTTCGACGATATTACTATAATTATAATATATACCTAAAATATATCGAAACAAATTCAAGCATTACAAGATTCTTAATCTCTTTCCACTCATCCCATTTTTAAATTCAAAGAATCCTGCCACCATTTGACCATTATATTTATCCTTATTGATATCAATATTTTCTTTATTAAAAGGTCATTATCTCTCCTGAGAATTCCAATCCAAATTGTATTCTCAACTGAAGACCGAAAAAGCAATCAATAATATACAATACATTCAAAAATCGCAGGAAGAAAAAAAAAATCAATTCGGAGAAAGCATGAATTTATTATTACAAGGGCATTAGGCATATAATAACATCTCATAAAAAATGATCATACAACATTTTCCACTTTACCCTCATGAAAAAAAATATACAATAAGTGATAATTAAGTAAACTATTAATTAGGAGGTTTCATTTCATTTTTGATGGCAGCAGACCAATTCATCGTAAGCTTCTGCCCAAGCATTCTTCATCTCTGCTGACCACATTTCTGGTACTGCTTCCTTTATTGTCTCCAACAAAGCGTACTTTGTCACCTACAAATGTACACAAAAACATGTCAGTTGTCACACTCTTAAAATGATCAAACTATGGTCCGTACTAAAATCATAGCATATATAGACCAACAAAACAATATTGTAGGAGCAAACCACAGACCTAATCACTCAACTTATTTAATTATTACCTCAAAATGTTCGTCCACAACACCATATTTGAAATGAGTAGCACCTAAGTCTTTTAGATTGGATTCTCTCACAGTAATTTTGCCTGCCTTTCTAAGTTGCACTGCTGATTCACAAGTCTGCAATGTTACATATATGTGTCAGTGGTCCGTGAATTTACAATTCCTATACAAATATGCAGCAAACTCATGCAACAAAGACCCAACATGGTTTTTTTTTTTTTTTTCCATAGAATTGTGTATAATCCAGACAACATTTACTGGCTAAAAGATACAAAAATGTGAACAAAAATGGACTGACCATAACAAAGACAGTCATGGCATGGGGTTTCAGTTTTGGATTTTGTTCCACAGGAACATCTGAATCTTTTAGAAATGTGAACAGTTTCTTGGCTGATGGAGCTATCTCAAAGATCCTGAAAAAATTTTCAATTCAACATCCAAGATTTGGAAACATGAATTGAAAATATAACATAAATTATAAATTAAAGACTATTATGACTATTATGATGACCTCAAGAAGAACTTGAGACCAAGTTCTCCAGCATTTTTCTTCATAGCATTCCAAGATTTGACCACCAAAGCCTCTTGCTCTTCACTAAATGCTCTCACTTTGAATCTTCCACTCCTCCTCCCCACACCTTTTAACACATAAACAAAAAACACTGCGATAAAATTACAATTAGAAGGAGAAATTTTTTAAGAAAGCTAGAATAGTTGTACTACTTGTGATTGATTTTGGAGTTGTCCTGCAGACAAGACCCTTAAATGATCCATCTCTCCTGATCCATGCCAGGTCCACATATTGTTGATGAAATAATCTTGATGAGTAGTTTTGAGTGACACAAAACTTGGAAGCATTCCTTGAAACATAAATTTTGGCCCCAGTAGCTGAGATGAAAATTTGTCATTAGAAGAAGAGTTGAATCAAATAACATAAAAGTAGAAAATTTACGGGGAGATTGAGATACTAGTAAGTTACTGACCATTAGAAAGCAGCATGGAGGTGGGATTTGAAGCAAGAGTGTTCATGTCCATGAGATTATAGAGTAAAGAATTGAGAGATTGTTGGAGCGTTCTGCACAGGAATAATGTAACAGCACTTTCAAGGGAAGTAGTTTCACCAGATGGCTAGATGGCTCCACTTAGCAAAAGCAGAAGCGTTTAATCAGGTACACGAAAAACTAACGAAGGTGAGATTAAAAAAAACAGCCCTTCAGGGTTTGATAGAGCCAAACTCTGTTCATATATTTATATTTACACCTTTTTTTTTTTTCAGTACCGGTGATGTCATGCTCAAGGTTCACCGAAACCAATTAGGATGAACATAGGACGGCCCCCATAAGATAGAAAAAATTGCCCACGATTGTGGGACCTGTGGTGAGTAGAACACAAAGTTATTAATTTTAATATATATATCTATATCTAACTGAAAATTGAAATTTACATGTATTCTTAATATAGTTATATACTAAAATGTATATTATTATATGCTAAAAGATGCCAAGTGATAAAGAAAATATGGATTTTCATCCAATTATATATCAATCTCATTTGCTTCATGAGTGGACAAGCAAATGTTAAACCGTCCCATCCCAGTTTTTCTCCTATAAGATGCTTCTTTTTAACTTCACAAAAGTCAAAAACCTGCAGCTTCAAACATATTCTGGAAATAGGAACACTTGGAATTCAGAACATAACATCTTCCCATGTTTTGAGATCCTAGAATCAACACAACACCTAGCCGAATACAGTACCAATTTTGCATGCAAATTTTTAAGATTGAAACTAAGAACTTTACAATCATTGATTTTGAAAAATATGTAGACTGTTCAAACTAGTACAACCCAAAAATTAAAAAAAGATCTAGACTCAAAATTACAGAGATGGAAGTACGATGCTCAGGATGATCATCAAGTGCCGGTAAGAGGAAAACTACCATTACAGCATGTCATAGAAGGGATGAGATATACACATGATGGAGAATGAATCTGACTTAGCCAGACCCGAAATTTATATCTGGCTTCGCGGCAACTGAATTAAATGGGATTTCAACTCTCTCCTTCACAAGGCATCGAGATTCACCGTTCTCAACCACAAGGACTTTCCCAGGCGGGCATTGAACGACTGATTTCTTTTCTTTCATTGTAGGTTGTTGAAAGATACTCAAAACCTTTGACCGGCTACTTATTTTCCCAAGATTTTGCCCAAAACTAGTCATGGTTAATACACATGCCACACCAACCAGAGGGAACACTGTTTTAGCCACCAAACTGATGAAGTGTCCAAACCCTTTCCTCGAGGTTGTGGATCCGGTTTGCTTTTGGTTACTCTCACATTCATTCAGCTTCTTTGCTTCGTTTATTGGTTCACCAGTGACCACTCCATTTGGTACAGACTTGCGTGTGTAATGAAGTTGTGGCAGATGACTGTTGTCTAAGATCAGTGATTGTGGAACGCGACTGGGATATGGAGGAAGCAAGAGATCATTGTCATGCTCCACTGTTTCACCAGCAAAATTAGACGCTTCATGTATCACTTCAAAGTGCTCCCCTTTGTAATCCTTGAGCTTCTCTAGTAACATTTTGCGGCTATATTCAATTTCTGCCAATGCAACTTCCCTGTCATAGCGTTGCTGCTGCTGTAGATTCTGAATATCAAAAAAAAAAAAAAAGTTTTTAAGTTTCTAAACCGCAAGTTTTGCAAATCACTTGATTGTCTATGTCATTTATGAAAACTACATTATCTCTCTAAATGTTACTCTGCTAGGTACAACCTCACTCAAATGTGATTGTAGTTGGTACAACCTCACTCAAGTATTAATGATTTTAGTACCACATTCAAGGACTACACCAATAGAACATAAGACAATAAAATCATAAAATAGACACTCTCACTGGAGCAATAATCACAGAAAAAGAAACCACATTGATTAATTAGACATTATTTATCTAAAGATGCTTTCATGAATAAGCATGTTAGTTCTTGTGATACGAAACGAACAATCACTTAGCTTCAAATCGATTCCAGCACTTTATAATTGTGCTTCCGTAGATACATTACATATGCCAGAACAATCATGTGTGCATGCATATATATGCGTTATCAATGACAATGCATTTCAACAAAATAAACATACAAATACAAATAAGGCATAAATTAAACAAACTTCCAAGCAGACAAATATGTACAAATACTGACTCATTGCTCTTTCTGTTTTTCTGTTTTGATTCCACCCCCAAACACACATGCTTTTACAGGTCATGGCTATATGCCTGTTCCACAAAACATGAGCATGTGTTATTGAATTACCACCTCTTGATTTGAGGTAAAGATTATAATCAGTGCACATAATAATACCTAGTGCAATTATCTATGTTTGGATATCTAAGTGAGTCATAATGGAACAAAATATGAGATTTTATCCATGAGACCTTACAACATTATTACATTCTTCTCAGAATTATATCGGACTTTCTGTAACACATAACATCAAAACATAAGGGTCTCGAAAGTTGAAACCAATTCCAGATCATCCACATCATTCATGAAAACCAATTTGAAGAAATACACAGCCTGGGGCAACCAAAACATTAAGTTTAGACCATGACGTATTATAAACAAAAATTTGCTTTCTAATAATAAGAACTTATAAATTATTCCAAGTAAATAATGTTGGTGATCATAACCAGTCAAATGGTCAACTAAAAAGGGAATATTTCCATGGATTTGAAATGACTTAGTTCATTCAGATATCAAAACTAGAACCAGTAGATTGTATGACAATCCACAAAGTTCTGTAACCAGGGCTACTCACCTAGATTAAAAAACCTAAAGACGAAGGAAAAAAAAAAAAAAAAACCCTTTAAATCATAAACTCTACTTACAAATTAATGGATCATTATGGCAATATTTTTTTTTTTGATAGGAGATCATTATGGCAATATAACCCTATCATTATCATCTACAAACAATACAAACACTAATAAAATCACTCAAACTCAACCAAACACATGCAAAATGCTCATTTTAGAGCAATCCCAATTCTTAACCATCAGTTTACTAGATTCACATGCACATCCACATTTACGCATTCAGTGCCTCACATAACTAACAAAGAAACCAACTTTAACTATTCCCACATAGCTTTTCATATTTCTACACCTAAAGATTCCAAATTTATCAACTTACATACAAACCTCAATACCAATCCCTCCAAACAAAACCAATCAAGATTAAACTTTTACAGTGCATTTAACACAAACCCTTTACATAATTAACAAAGAAACCAACTTTAATTGATTCCCACATAGCTTTTCCTATTTCTACACCTAAAGCTTCCAAATTTATCAACTTGCATACAATTCAACACCAATCCAGATCGAACTTTTGCAAAACAAAAACACAAGTGGTGGGGGGGGGGGGGGGGGTGTGGTGGGGTGGGGGAGCGCGGAGAGGGTGGGGTTGTGTTGGGGTTTGTTCTTGTACAGACCTGCAGATTACCAAGCTGACCCTCCAAAGACTCAAGAGCATCATGAATATGCAACAGCCTCTCAGCTTCCTCATCATAGTCCTCCTCCTCTTGCTCATTACACTTCAAGGTTTGAGTTTTATCATCTTCATTGAACACAACACCACCACCCTTTTCTTCTTTGGTAGGAGACAGACTTGCTTTGTGGATACAGTTACTGATCTTCAACCTTAACTCTGCGGCTCTGGCCAAAACCAGGCCTATACCATCATCATCCATGCTTGGCAAAAACAGACTTCTCCTTTCTGGGTTTGTTCGGTTGAGGGCTTGTCGAAAAATGTGGTCTTGATTTGGTTTTTTGATTGGTGAGGGCTTTGGAGAACAGAAGAAGCCAAAATAGGCGCGGTTTCTGGTCACTAGTACAAGTGACTCCTGTGCTGCTCTCTCACCAGATATTGTTGGACTTTTGCATTTTCTTTTGCCCTAATTTTTTGTTATATACCAAACACTTTTGTACCTTTACTATACCAAGATTAAACATTTTCTAAAACACTCGCGCGGTGTATCATTCTGACTTAAATCATTATTAAATTCAATAAAAACTTCCTATCAATTTAAATATTAAAATATAAATTTATAAAAATATTAGTTCAAATATAAGAAAAACTATTGAAGAATATTTTCATGTCAATCACTTTAAATTTATATCCGTATATACTGAGTATACTATCCATACTTAACTTTCTTTAAATAGGCTTAAATGAATTAGAAAGATGAATAATTAATGCCCATCATGCATTATATGAATAATTATTTCATATATGAAATAAAGTGTTTTATCCAAAAAGAAAAAAAAATCATTTTTATCTTAAAACAAAAAATTATTCTTTTTTATACACAAATGCAATTTTAAATACTTTTAGCTCGCTTTTAAACCGTGCAACATTTCAACTACATATTGAATGTAATTATTGCACTTATGTGAAATAATATTTATGTGAAATTTTTTGTGAACTGAAAAAAGAAAAAATGATTAAAATTTTACTTAGATTAAAAAGTGATTAACTTTTTTTTTTTAACTTAAAACAATTTTTTTTTGAATATTTTTATTTTTTCTACTTTAACATATGTGGATATGTTTTTAATATATATATAAATATTGGACTGAGTTTATGAATCATATGACTGGTCTATGCATTCTTAAGTGTTGATTAGTTGTGTTGAATCATATGACGTTTCAAAAAGAAAAACTTAAAAAAAAAAAAAAAACAATTTTGTTTGTACTGTCATTTTATTTACTGTTATGGGTAAAATGAATTTGTTTGTTTTGGTTTAAGACTTGTAATAGTGGGACTCAGGTTTAATAAGTACTTGTCACAGGCTACAGTCCACCAGAAAGTCCACAAAAGCAGGTCTTTCTAGACAGTGTTAAGTGCATTACATTTGCTTTTCTGCATAATTTTAAGCAATGGATATTATACCAAGTAACCTGGAAAGACTTCATGTGTCTTCATGAATCATGACTCAGAGAGTATAAGAAAAATCCCAGGATTCATGTATATGACATTTTTATCAATCTATAAGGACTATTTTGTGCTAGCTGTTATAATGTAAGACAAAACACAATGGGAATGCTGCACATTACAAAATGCTATGAGATTAAAGATGATCTAATAATACAAATTACAAGCTGCATACAGCCACCAGCCGTCCTACTAACTCCCTATTCCTGATCTCATATCATGTACTGGTACAAAAACAACTCAAAGACAACTGAAAATGACAGCCGAATCACAACCATAACAATCTAATCAAAAGGCTATTTAAGATTTGAACGTCTCCATGTGACGATTGATAGCATTTTCTCATCTGTCCTTTTTTTTCCCATGATTTAAACAACTTTGTTTGAGACATGTTTGAATAGTAGCTGATCATGAGTTGTGATTCATCTGTCATTCTAAGTGTCATGCTAGCATACTGCTCGAATATATAGATGAACAACGAATTTGATTAATGGAATCAATGTATTTCCTCCTGCACCTGTTTTATCTTCATCAACTAGGAGGGTCTTGGGCATCCACTATGCTAGTTCCTTGGAAAGCAAGTAACGGAATGCGAAGTTGTGAGGCATCCACTCAATGCTCTTCCCGGACTTTTTATGTTGACACTGCTGAATGTTCTTCCTCAAAGAATTAGACATGAAATGCTCAATCATGTCCAGTAAACCAGCAGGGCACATGTCCAAATCCTTTGCAAAAGACTCTACTATCTTTGGTAGAAGGATTTTCTGGTCCTTGTTTACACTGAAGTTTGATTGGATGTACTCTTCCTTTGCAGTTTCTAGGTCCTGGAACACTCTCTTCGGTGTGTATATACGAACCTAAAGAGCCAAAAATCAAGCACAGATGACAAAATTTGAATATAAGATGTGAAGATGTAAAATATGATGCATCTTTCTTGCTCCGTGATTAATGTCTCAAATTACGGTCATGGGATAAAAAGTGGCAATTGTAACAAACAAACAAGGGTGCAGGCATACCACAGGATCAGAATAACTTCCAGAACAAAGTGCAAAATGCAAACGAGGCTCAGGATGCTCAATCATGTATGCTTTTCGTGCATCTCCAACTTTTAATTTTGTCTTTCCAGAAAACAGAAAACGCAACCACTGCACGTAGAATTAAACAAATCAACACATGGACAACAAAAAATTATTGTCATTAGGTAGATATATTTGGTTATTAAGAAAAATGAGAATCTATAAGGGCAGCTGACAGTATTAAATTACCGCCAAGAAGGCATATAATTATTGACTTGAAAATAAATTATACGAACAAGCTGAAATGTATGACAAAATTTCGAGAAATGGAAATTTACTTGTCCTGGACGAGGCATTCGGCATCTGAGAATAGAGCTTTGTATCATGTCCACATTTATGGTTTGGCCCCCCACATTGTAAGCAGCCTGATACAACCACAGATTCATGAATATTGAATCTTATACCATTTTATTTTCTGATATTTGTCAGAGAAGATCACCTTTAGTAGTAAAGATATTCTTTTCAGATTATTCTTAGGAACTCCATAAACCAAAAATGCCTGCGACACAAAAACAGAAAAAGCAAAAACAAAACAAAAATGTAACTGAGTTGTAGTGGTTCATACTCTTGTAGCAGAAACATATAACTGTAACGAAAGAAATATCATGAGAAAATTGTATTCTTAGATTTAGAGACATTACATGCATCACCAAAGCATTGTGCACATTGATCCAGAAAGCTAACTTTTCTTCATGTTTCATTCGCTTGGGATCAGCTTCTTCTAAGCGATAAACAAGTGATCTGCAGGAGTCAATTTTAAATTATGTTAACATAATTTAAGAGATTGGATTTCACAATGTCTAAAAGTTATCACATCACACTTGACAATTTTCTAAACTAAAGGTCTTTTTCTCAGATGCAGGGTTTTGGACAGGACTAGTTTGACAATTTTTAAGACATTGCTTCTAATTCTATACATACAACTCTTATAAGAACTGGCCATCAGAATATTCAATGAACTTGTATCAGAAACTCAGTTACAATGAGAAGGCATACCTATAATATTGTAGCTTGTGTTCGACATCTTGTAACTTCTGTTCATCTCTACATATCGTTTCCACCTTTGCCATCATGCAATATGGTCCGCTGAATTCTTTGGACTCCCCAATGCTGAAAGGGTTATCAAAGTGTGAATTGAAAGATGAAAACTTCCCACACTGTGGACTCCAAAGATCACTCTGGCCTTGGGATGATACTACATCCAATGGTGATGAGTACGAAATAGGAGAGAACGGAAAATTTTGATTGATCAAAGGTGGGTCTGCAAGTTCACAATATATATCTGAAATGCACTTGATCATCTCCTCAGAAAGCCAGTTTGTTGTCTCGGGAGCATGATTGGAAACACATGTTCCAAAATGCTCTGCCAAGCTGATTCCATTTGAAGTTTCAGTCTGAGCTTGCTGAAAAAAAAAAAACATGAGAATTCATGCATTAGAGAAACCGTTTATGCAATTTATACAAAGGACATGTACAATTGTAATAGAAATGATTTGAAAAACAGTGAAGTGATCAAGTTACCTCCAACATTGACAAAGGTAGGGAATGATATGAGTCTACAGCTTTAGCTAATGATATTAGTGGAGGTGAAGTTGTGATTGAACATGCAGAACGTTGAGATAATGAGGAATGGCTGCGTTGGATGCCAGAGTCTAAAAGTTTCTCTGATTCCCTAATGCCATTACATTCCTTCGAAGCATTTCCAGATGAATTTCCACAAGACGTTGGATTACTAGTTTGAATAACTGAGTTCTCTTTCTCTGAAACAATATCGTTATGAGAAACTTCAGGAAATATTCCCTCACGAGTCATTGTTGCTGACTGCAGCCCTCCATCCAAGTTGGGTAGAGACGATACTCTCTGATAAAAAGTTTTCCGATACAACGAAAGAAGATACCGCTCCAAATACACAACTTCCAATTCCACAACTGTTATTTCCTTGATCAGTTCCTTGACATCCTGAAATGAAGAAATATGGTTAGTAGAAGAAATAATAGCTCAGGTTAAAGTGTTTTGTGCAAAAGAATAAACTTAAAATCAAACAAGAGCTAAGTTTCAATAATTCCAAAACCAAAAGCTTCCTTAAATAACAATCTACTAACGTTTTGAGATAGTGCAATGGTAAAACTTCCTGTTTTTTCTCTCTGGAATTTAATTAATAAGCCAAAACAAATAGGAAATGCATATACATTAACTTTAGTTCATTTTAAACCACATGAATTTGCAGCTAATCCTTACAATTTCAATTCACTAGATTACCTTGGGGACTGACTTGTCTGTTATAGTGTCAAGGGAAAGGGGCCTATAACTCAAAGCCTTCTCCAATGCACGTCGTACAATAAATTGGTCCTCTAATGTTTCTTGAAGTTGTACAATCTGAAAAAGAGAGCAGATATTCAAAATTCAACAAATAGATCACAAGTAGCGAAGCCTGTCTAGTATACCCTGCTTAACAGAAGTTCAACATTTCAGTAGTCACTGTAACAAACCTTATTGAGGTCCGATGATATTGTACTCATTACAATGCAAACAAGTCCAAATATACGTACCTCTTGCTTTAATGAATTTTGAACCTCAGCAGTAGGAGTTTGCCTCTTTTTAGCTTCAACACAGGGCTTGAATTGTCCCATTTCCTTCTGTGAAACAAAACTTAATAATCGTTAAGACCATCTAAACCACACTAGTAACTAGTAATGGGGTCATTTAGTGCATTATCGCTGATAAATAAATAAAGAAGTTGTCCTTGTCCCCATCACTATGTTCAAGAATTGGTTGGAAAGAAACTAGAAGAAGAAGTATCATATTCTTACCAGCTTAATGTGGCAAGATGCTTGGAGGATGTTATTCAATTTATCTCTTTTAACTGGATCACTGTCAATGAAAAAGAACAAACCTAATTGAGATGATAACATCAAGACATTGTTGTAGACTAACTTGACATACACCATCTGAGTTCATCTAGTACAAAATATAGAGCAAACACATCCCAGAAAAGTTTGATGCCTCTCTATATCACTAACGATTCATTAGTAATAAAATAGGAGAAAAAGAAGAGGGGTGTGAGGAAACCAGATATACATATCGTTACAAGCACAAGGCCTTGCCTTTTACCAAATTTCATCAAGAAGAGTTCAAACAATATAAATTTCAATTTCAAACAGTAGTCCAGAACTCACCAAACAAGTTGGAAAAAAATCATTGCATAGCTAGAGCCAAGAGAATCAAAAGAAGCAAATCATCTAACAACTAAAGGACAACAACAATCTGCAGGATACATATAAGAACTTGTACACACTAGTTTCAAGTCCTAAAACCTAGACAAATCCCACAATTATATTATATCGTTCTATGCAATTCAGCAACAAAGTACATAAAATGAGTGAACACAAAGCTATACCTCTGAGAACGTTTGTGCTTTGAAACTCTAGCTTCCATCAACTTGAATAGCTTCAAACTAGAGCCACCCCGCCAATCCATTGCATGCAAAACAACAAACACCAAAGTTAGCTTTAGACCCCACAAAAGTTGAATTTTTTTTTTTCTCCACTGAAACAAACATTAAATGCAGCAAATACCACCACCAGATATTGACAAACTTGTTAAAAGGAACAAAACATACTAACATTAAAGAAACATACAAAAAATCATTAATGTCACAGAACAAACTCTGCACATAACTTACACAAAACAACACTCTGATACAAATAGAATGAGACCAATCACACACACCACAGAGACAGTAGTTTTTTCAAAAGCTGAACCAATTCTAGTGGTGGCCAAAACCAATTTTTCAACTAAAAAAATCCATGCTAGGATATTATTCAATTCAAAGATAATGTGTCTTGTTTAATGTGTAGGCACCGTGTATATATAGTGTGTGTAGTAGTGCAAAAAGGGTGTCCATTTTTTTGACCAGTCCCTTGTCTTGGAAAGCAATGTCACCTTTGAAGCTTTTGTAATGGTGGGCTTTTTGCATTGCATTAAAAGAAGTAAAATCTCAGTTGGTGACTGCTAGCCCTTGATTGAATTGAAGATGGTGCTCAAAAGTGAAACTTCAAGGGGATTGATTTTTAAAAGAACAAATGGACAAGAGACAGAGAGGTGTGATGTGATTATTGGTTTCATATACATATATTATATAGACATATGTATATGTGTGTGAGATAACAAAATAGTTCATGTGGTTCGGTTACGTTAATGGTTCACACTGTTTGTTTTTCATGCCTTGTAACTATCAATGCATGGATATTATTATTATTATTATTATTATTATATATAATAAAGTTTGTGATTTTTGGGCCCACTTTGGATTGTTTGAAGATATCGACTATCATGTATGTTTAGGTAATCAAATCAATGTTTAAAGTGGTTTTAATTCTACATCATAAATTTTAAAAGATACTTCTAATATATAAGAGCTCATTATATCATTAATCATATGCCATTTATGGTAATATTGCTATTATTTTCTTCCTTTTATCCTAGTATGAATTCAATTATGAGATTAATTATAATATGGATGTGATGAAAATGATGCCAAAAGATTCCATTTTGAATTACGAAGAGAAAATTAATCTACCCAAAAAATGTGTTTATTTAGTCCGTTAATAGTTTAATTTTAAATTGTTATACATTATATATATATACACACACGCAGACACACAACAACAACATAAGCTCTTTGGGATGAATGGTTGTTTGTCGTCAGGAGAGGACTGATCTCAAGCCATTGAAAGAGTCCAAATAGGTAGAGGTCTTAGAAGTTGAGTGCAACTCGCTATACTGGATTAGTGGAGAAAGTGGTATACTCTGCATTAACTGTAAAGAGTAAATCTTTAGTTAAATAAATCAAGTTATGCATGTATTATTTGAATATTCATTAATCAGTATAACTATCTAGATATGACCTCGTAAACTAGATGAAAACTGAACCACATTAAAAATATTGTTGTTATTTTTATTTTCTATTACAACATTAATTTGCAAGTTAATTGTTACAACAATTCTGTTCATTCTATTATAACAACTGACTCCACTTATTATAACTAATTATCAATCGTTGCAATAATTGACTGTCAGTCGTTATAATAACTGGACTAATTCAATTTAATCCAAAAAATTTATGTATAATTGAGTTATCAACTAAATTTCAAGGTTGATTAACTTGATCTCTTGGAAGAAAGAAAATGATTACAATTTACACATATAAGTAGCCATTATAATGCAAACATTTGTACTTTATTTTCGTACAAACTTTTATGTTTGAACTAATTCTTTTATATCCTTTAAAACTTATCAAGACTGCATGAAAAGATTAAAGTAGCAACCGAGAAAGATTCAAATATTTGCAGTCACCTCACCACACAAATATATATCTACTATGAATTGAAAAGACTAATTGTTGTCTTCTTCTAGGCTTGGCTTTGAAACATGTTTATATTCGTTAAGCTTTAGTTCTTAGTAATGTGTGTTCTACTTTTGGTTTTTAATCCTTCTCTTTCTCCTTAACGTACACAAATTTTAGAACTCCGAGAAAGCAAAATTCGAGTTTTGAAATGCAACTGCAATTGACCCTTCTTCAATCCCTTGCTAGGGTTTCATGCATGATATTTTTCTATGCCAATCATAAGTTGCCATGTAGACCAAACCGAAAATATGAGAACTACTTTGATCCAACTTCAATATCGTTTATAGAAATCACGAATCTAAACCAAAAGACTAGTTATAAATTAACCATGCAGAACTTGGAAACATGATATCGTATGATTAAAATAATCGTTAGATTATCATGAGTTTTAAATTTAGCACTGAATTATGAAAATGAATTTATTTGGCACCATGGCTTAAAAAATTTCATTTATATAGTCTTAATACTAGTTTTTAATACTAATTTCAAAAATCATACCTAACTTTTTATGTTATATATTGAGATTTTTTACTTAAACTAAAAATATCAAATTGAGATATTATCTTATCAAATTCATTCATACAAGCATATGATTCTAAAATTTACAAATTTTAGTACTCAAGTCAGTGGCTATATCCCTGGCAAAGGTACTCTTAACTTTATGGAAACCCCTTCATCAAATGTTAGAGACGCAGTAATTTGGAGAATTATTGTCTAGAATATAACTAAATTCGAAATCCCGAATCTAAGAAGCGGCTGCGAAAGTTTATACAAATCAAATTTAATTCTAGCAGGAGTAAAATTTGATTATGAGAATTCTTGCACATAAATAATTTTGAGTCTGAGTAACAAGAGATAAGCCAATAAGATTGCCACACTGGCACATATATTGAATTAATTTAGATTATTTTTATATTGTTTATTTTTGGAATCATATAGGGTGTCATGCACATAAGAATATAGGGTCTACTATCAACAAAACAAAAAAGCAAGAAAGCACTTGAAAAAGGAAGAAGGCGGAATGAAACCTCAAAAGGGCTGAAAGTTAATGAGGGTCAAAGAAGAAAAGAATCATACAATACAAATTGCACGTTTGACATGAAATGACTGGTTTTGGTGGGCTTTCTTTGTCTAATATTCTTTCTTTCTCCACAATTTATACAGATAATATATATATATATATATATATATACACACGCACAGACAATTAGAACGCAACTGTATAAAGTCCCTTTTATCTCTGTCATTGTCTCATAGACCTTGCTCACCACACAAAGTTTCTTGCCTTTTATTTATGGGATAGGGTGCATGCTACAAGGAATGTCGACCATCCCTAGCTAGATAATATTTGAAAGTTTATTTCGTTGCCAATGGTAGACAAGTAACACAAGCAAATAGGGTTAATTCTATTAGTAGATGTGTATGGTTGAAAGCAAGTTATTTTGCTACTTTCATGACACCTAAAAATGATTTTTTTCACGTTATGGGAGAAATCTCTTATATCTTGATAAATATGTATGGTGGGACTTGAACGTTATCACAAATATGAAAAAATAAAATAAATTAATTGTTTAAGCTATTAGTATACCAACGCATAGTTTTTACTTCTAAATTTCTTTATCTATTTTTGACAATTTAAGAAGATAATACAAAGGAAAAAGTTATTTAATTTCACTTGCAATGTATACAGTCTGAGTGTGGGTGCTTTACTAGCAGTATTCAAGCATTTTCAAAATCTCAAGAACTTTCTAATTTGTTTTATAGTTAATAGTCAACTTGCAGACCTATTATCTTTTAATAGGAGTGGTTGGATGTCCACATTGACCTTAAGAAATCATTATTCCAAATCTCACATTTGTCTTTTAAAATATAATATATGAGTTGCAAGTCTCTTCTTAATAAGAGTTATCCTCTTCCTCGATTGTGAGAGTGGTTATCCGAATCGCGCTATCAATAATTCATCTCGATAGGTCCCAAAAATTATCTAACCTGTAAGGTGTGAGCATTCAAAACAATAATAATAATAATAATTTTCAACTTGGAAAAGTCATATACTTACACGTAAGGTTAAATTAATTAACGAAACCGCAACCCCAAGTCACAGATATGTTTAGTCGATAATATAAAATATGATCAAACAAAAAACAACGTAATTATTTTCAATCTCGAGCAAGTCAGTAAGCACTAATTTTCAAATAAAACTGACAGACATGCTTGTGGATTTTTTCAAACTTAAACTAATAATAAATAATAATAATAAAATAAAAAAAATCGTAACACCCAAGTCAGCTACAATTGTCATAGTGTTTTATCATTTAAAAAAAAAATAAATAATAACCCTCTACAAAACTCCCAAGCATTTTGATTCAGTGAAAATCACAAGATATATATGTTAACATAACAAGGGTTAGATTATAATTCATGTACTTATATATTTATTAGCACTAAATGTTAATGAAAAAAATAATTATAAAAATGTCACTCAGAAATACATATTTCTGTCATAGCTTCTTAACGATAAAATTTTTATTCACTTTTTCGATCTCTACTTTCCTTTCATTTGAAAATAATGCATTTAATTAATTCATTAATTAAGACTATTTTACTATAGAGTGCAGTTTTGACCATGCTCGTCGATTGTAATATCCACCAAAAAAAACTTTTGAAAAACTATCCAAGAAGCTTCTAATTTTTGGATTCAGGCACATACTCAACCTTGAAAGTCTCCATGCCTGGATTCTGGCAGTCGCTATTCGGAGATATAGACAATTTCAGGTTTTAGAAATTCTTAATTTTCATAAACCAATGAAGATGAAAAAAATGTTTAATAAACTAACAAAAACAAAACTAAGCATAGATTTCAAAGGTTAACTGACAGACATGCTTGTGGGTTGTCTAAGATAAAAAATAAAAAATAAAATAAATAAAAATAAAAAAACTGGCTAGTTAATTAAATCAAATCAAGACAAAAGTTGTACAAAACTCAAAAACCATTTGATTTAGTGCCCAAAAGAGAAAAATTGTTTGTTGTATCGAAAAGGGTCAGATTAGAAAAAGCTGTTCCTTGTCTCTATGAATATATAAATAACAAATAACTAGGAGATGTTGCATGCATGGTTGTGATATTAAAATGGAGGATAGAAGTGCATCAAAGGTCAAACAATGTGTTTAAAGAAGAAATATAAAACAATGTGGATTGGTTTTGAGATGTTGATTTAAGAATTCCTAAGTAAGAGAGAAGCTTCTTTCAATGAAGTAGAATCGAATCTTTACATTGAGATTAATGAAAACTCTAATATTGGACTTGGAGACAGAGAGGGTCTGAGCAGTAGAAACCCAATAAGAAACACATGACAAGTGAAGTTTCCAATGATACAGATTCAACAAAAAAGGCATCTTTTGATTTCTTGGCTCTGGGCTCTTCTTCAAGAGCTATCTTGGGCTTTCATTAAACAATATATATAAATTACTCGAATGTTATATTAATTATTGTACTATTTCATAATTTATAAATTTTTTTAAAAAATATTCTTTTTTTAATTTCGAACAAGGTTAGAAAACTTTCAAATCTTGTAAAATCAAGTATTAATTAAATGGTCTAGACATCTACTTCCGTAAACGAAAAATAATTGCTTTTACGATAAAAGAAAAACTAATCATATCAACTTTAAAATACATTTGGTAAAAACTAGATCCCAGCACTTTAGGAGACACCTAGTTCATGATATCGTACCACTGTATTTAACATACGGTTTTAATGAAAGCTAATCTTACTACAAATCTTGTGCTCATAACTTATTATATGTACTAAATGTAATGTGCAGGATTGGCAGACACCCATCTCACCCAAGTTTTTCTTCTTGTCCATAATGACAACCATAAATGCAGACATAATTTCTAAAACTTTCTTTAACTCCTAGGAACGGTAGTGTTGACCGATGCACGGATTAACATAAAAAATTCCATGAATGGACCCATAAACAACCAATAAATGAATTCATGAAAAATGTAGATGGCTGGTGGTGCCAATGGCACCAAACCCATGAAGACTATGACTCATTTGAGTCACAAGTTTATGGTTCGATCTGTATCCGAAATCTTTGAGTTAAAGAATAATTTTCTCACATGATATGAACCATTTCTCTTATTTTTGAAAGCTCTAGTTCCGAATCATACTTCAGAGACTAATTAAAAGTGTCCGACAAACTATACAACATATAATATACTCAGTGATAGGAATAATAATAAAGACTAATAAAAAAAAAAAACTCAAGAAAAACAAAAAAAAAAAATATGGACAAAAAGTGGTTTTTCTTAAATTCATTCATTGGTTATGAATGTTGACTCTCTGCCTAGAGCACAAATTAGCATCGAATACGAAAAAAACATAGTGTGCTTTTACCACACACCAGATAATATTAGAAATGAATTATAATCATCACGTAAATCATGAGATAATATGTTCCTAACTTATACCATATCGTTTAAAAATATATTTATTTAAATAATTTAAACAATGTCTTCTACTACTCTTTATCTAAACTTGATTTAAAGCATTTATCAAACTCACTGCCATTAATTAATTAAAAAATGGAAAATCAACTACCAACCACCTATTACAATAATTAACACTTGTCACAATCTAATTTATGATATGATAAAACTCATCATGATATGTCCAAAGAAAAAAACACCCATCCAGGGAATATTCATATACACAAAAAAGACACTGGAAACTGGGAACCCAATTGCAGAATATGTGGGATTTGAGAATCATACAATGCAATTGCCATTTCTCAACAAGTTCATGAGGGCATGAAATATACAAGACACTGCATGCAATAAATATTTTCTGCAAAAATTTTATCAAATTTAACATGATCCTGACTGAGCCATGCTTAAATAAACACCACCAAACGTTTCACATCAAGCAACATCATAACCAGAGGCATTTCTTTTTCAATAATAGTACACTGTACACACGAGTATCAATTATAAATACATGTCGTACATAAATACAAACATATACATACAGATTCCAGAAAGCAAACAGAGAGTACTAAAATCAGTTTACAAGTAGTAACTAGAGTTTCACGGGCGTTCTCTTGTTCTAATTGCTGGCCACTGAGGGAGATTGATGCTTCTGCATGCTATTTCAATGACAATTAATAAAACCAAATTATAGTTCAGATAAACTAAAAACCTGCTTCGATCTCTGCATCTTCCTGTAGATGGCAATTGCTGAAAAAGAACTAAACGAAAAGGCAAAACCAACAATGAAACAAAAATGGCAAACCTATAAAGGAACAGAAATATAGAAGTATCCATAAAAAAAAAACATTTGCATTCTCCAGATGTAATATTATCCCCAAAAGATTGTATTGAGATTGTTGCTTAAATCTTGTTTCAAAATTTACATATCTTATTGCCCACACAAGTCCAAATAAAGGCTCTGTACAACATATAAATTTCCATAGGGACCTGGGTAAGAGAGAACCAAGTAATTCCCCGTTCCTCTTCCAAATTATCTCAGCAAAAGTAAGGAACACAAAACCCGGGACAAGAAGATATCAAGTAAAAGTTAGGCACTCAGGTACTTAACCCATATATAATTGATCCCATGAAGATCTTAGGTTAGAGCTATACACCTACATATTTATGGAAACTTGCAATACAGGAAATCAATTCCTGTCAATACCTTCAGCTGGTAAGTTCAAATCAAAAAAGCTACCACCAAAACCATCCTTTTTAGCACGCTTCCGGGACGAACATCCACTATCATCTGAACTCCCAGAGCCTGACGGTTGTTCATTTTCTGAAGTTCCTCCTGTAGATTTGCAGTGTATTATTAAAAAGGATTTTTATAATGCATACTAATCTTTAAGTTATCTTCTAGATTACAAGATGGAGTGCATAATAAATCAACCTATAGAGACTATAAAATAAAATAATTAAAATATGTAATCACCATATAGGATCCATCCCATTTGTGGTTGGCATAAGGAAATGGATCAATATAACTTTAGACAAACTTTTAAAGTTGGAAATTTCCTCCACAACGTAAAATTTTGGATTCTTGATGCGGTTTTGACCGGTAAACTAGTGAGCCTACATAAGCATTAATTGGGTATTAATACAGGAGCTATGCAAGTGCGACAACAGAAAGTTTTCAAGTAAAACTTTGAAATTATTAATATGAAAATCAGATGAACCTTCTTGATTATTATTCATATTAGATTATGAAACCGCAACCATCATCACTAACATCAACACAGAATAATGAGATTCAAAACAAATCCTATAGTTTTGGGAGGATAAGAGGATACATCAACCAGTAAACTAGTGAGCTACATAAGCATTAATTCGGTATTACTACAGGATCTATGCAAGTTCGACACTAGAAAACTTCCTAGCAACACTTAAAAATTATTAATAAAAAAAAACATGAACCTTCTCAATTATACATTCATATAAGGTTATGTAACCACAACCATCATTCATTAACATCACCACAAAGTAATGAGATTCAAAAGAGATCCTATAGTTTCGAAAGGATGGGAGATGTATCAACCGGTATACACTACATGAGCATTAATTCAGTATTACTACAGAATCGATGCAAGCTCGACAATAGAAAGTTTCCGAGTAAAACTTTAAAACAAGAAAAACTTATGAACCTTCTTGATTATATATCCTATCAGATTATATAACTGCAACCATCATCATTAACATCAGCACAGAATACTGAGATTTAAAGAAATCCTATGGATTCAAGAGGATGGGAGGATGTGTCAACCAATAAACTAGTGAGCCTACCTAAGCATTAATTGGGGATTAATACCAGGCTTATGCAAGCTTGACGGTAGAAGTTTCCAAGGAAAACTTTTGAAATTGTTAAAAAGGAAATCATATGAACCTACTGGATTGTATTTACATATCAGGTTATGTAACCACATACATCACCATTAACATCACCACCAAAGAATGAGTTTCAAAAGAAACCCTATAGTTTCAAGCACAAAGATTCAAAGTAACATTGAACAGTGAAAAATGGTATTTTCGTGACATAGGTAGTGATTCTTTTTCCCCCTTAAATCTTAACAAATCTAAATTTGAATAGTACTCAATGTATAGTCTTAAAAACACTTTTGTTTTCTTTATTTTGATGTCTACATTAACAGATTAGTTTTTCACATTTATACCATTGATAATTCATATGTAATTAAATTATATATTCAAATAAAAAAAAAATCGATATTCATAAATTAAAGTACATAACAATATTAAACTAATTCTAATATATATGCTTTAAAAATATTTTTTCTTTGAATTATTTACTAAAGTAAGGAGTTTTTATACATATTATTTTGGTAAAAATTAGAAAAAATATGGGTACGTGTAGGAAACCAACAACCTCCCCTACAGAGAATCTCCATTAATAGTTTGCAAGAGGCCAGTAGCCTTCAACAGCATATGATCGGAAAAGACCAGTGGCCCACTCAAACAAGTAGAGGTTAACAGTAGCCTCCCCCTGGTCTCACTCAATTCTCTTCTCTAATAAGACATTTAGACTGATACGTGTCAATGTATTTGTTTTAATTTAATAACTTTGTTAGTTGTAGCAGATGAATTAGTCAATTGTGAATTAATCAAGTGAGTCTAGTCTTTAACAAGTAGTTGTTTTCTTACCTACTTTTGCTCTGAACATTGCAGAAATAGTGGGATATTGTTTTCTCCTATATGAATAAATAAGTATTCATTGAATAAAGAACAAGAAGGCAGATCTCTCAAATTAATAAAATTACTTTCTTTTAGTGGAGGTGCAAGGTTCCCTCCACAGATCCTGATACGTGTGTTTGACATATTATCTCGAATCATCCTACTTCTGCAACACTTAGAGTAAAAGTAGGAAAGAAAACAACTACTTGTTAAAAACTAAGTTCACTTAACTTATTCACAATTGATTAATTCATCTGCTATAGCTAACAAAGTTATTAAATTAAAACAAATAAATACACATGTATCATAGACCTCATTGACAAGTGTGTATAAGCGTATGAGTGTATATATATAATTAATCAGATGCAGGATTCCGCACGTTTTTTTGTGCAGGATACCAAATTTAATTGAAATGAATCCAACTTGCACAATGATAATTAAGTGTTCCGCAAAAAAAAAAAAAAATGTGGGAATCTCACACCTTGATCATTACTTTTACAATTTGCACGATGATAATGATCAAGTGTGGAAATTCTACAAATTTTTTTGTGCGAGATGCTCAATGATCATAAGTGTTAATTAGAATGAATCCAATTTGCACAGATGATAAACTAGGTGTCCCACACAGAAAAATGTGCGGAATCCTACACTTGATGTATATGTCCCACATCTATTTTGCGTGAGATGCTCAATAATGATAAGTGTTAATTGGAATGAATCTAACTTGCATAGATGATAAATTAGGTGTCTCACACGAAAAAATGTGTGAGATCCAACACCTGATATATACATACACACACACGCACATTTTTTTGTACAAGATGCTCAATGATCATAAGTGTTAATTGGAATGAATCTAATTTGCACAAATGATAAATTAGGTGTCCTGTGCGGAGAAATGTACAAGATCCTTCACCTGAAATATAAATATATATATGTATGTGTGTGCGTGCATGCGTGTGTGTCCCGCATGGAAAAATGTGCGGGATCCTAAGTGTGTGTGTGTGTGTGTGTGTGTGTGACAATGTAAAATGCCTAATGCAGTTGCTGGGTCAAATTAAGTCTTCTTTCCAAAAAAACACAATGATCTAGCCTATAAAGAATAGTGGAGACTAATATGTAATTTTTTAATTAAAAAAAAAGATTGTCAACTCGAAATCACAATTAGACTTCTTTTGATTTCCATCTAAACACTGATTATGCAAACACAATAGCAAGGATTGAAAAAAAAAAAAAAAAACACACACACAACTAGGCAATAAATGTATTCTAGACAAAATCAAGAAATTGAAAAACCAATAGGTGGAGCCATTTGACATCAAGCACAACACTATGAGACTGGTGGCATATTTAGATGTCAAAAAAGCTATATACAACAACAATAACATACTTCTAAATGATATGAGACAATATTCTAGGTGAACTGTCTATAACATCTCAAAAACCGGTCCCTGAAAAAAACTGAGCTTCAAACAGCAAAAATCAGAGACTATGAACATGCTTCTATCGAATTGAATAAATTTAGAAAAGACAAATCATCTTATGGTCTAAAAAGTACTTTTTAAACTTCAGATAAATTGATGGGAAAGCAAATTACTACTGAAAATGTCAGAAAGATATATAAGCAACCAAAGCCAATAAAACAAATTCCCACCAAAACTTAGAGAAGAGTCCCACATATTTTGCACACCATTCTCAATGGAGGAAAAATCAGCATAACTAGAACTCTCTACGTTGGTTAGATAAATTGGGCAGAAAGTGCGAAGTGCTATAAGTTTTCATCTTCTGCTTCTATACAACCGGCAGAAAAAAAGACAAGAAAAAAGCTAAATCCGCATACCACTTGTGCCACACTCTGATGGTTGATATTTATCAGTAGTATTAGATTTATTGCTCCAACAAGCAGAAAGTTCCGCTGCCCTCTCAATGCCTTTTGATTTGTAAGGAGCTATGCTGTGTGTACCAAGTTGGAGACAACCCAACAAATCATTCTCAATGCACTCGTACCTGCCAGAAACAGTTTTCAAAGACTATAAGTTTTTTCAATTCCAACAACTATTAGAAGTTTTTGTAATAGTCATACTCACATTTTCTTGCACAGACTATCCGTTATCACAGATAAATTAATGACTTGCATCCTTATACTCATGACTTTATCGTCTGAATATTGATCAAAGCGCTCCTCTAAATACTTGGACAGTTTCTCAACATTTTCCTCAAGCTGCTGCTGCTGCTCCTCAAATAGATGCTGTTTTAGTTCCCTTTCTTCCTTGGTCATCTCATCGCTGAACAGCTCCTCTCCAAACATGTAAAATGCAAATGGGTACGAATACGAAAGGACACGCCTCGATCTGAAAAGTCTGTACAATCCATTGGTCACCCAGCTAAAATCTCTGAGCCTTGATTCCCTCTCTTCTGATATTGACACTTTCTCCAGGATAGTCTCCCTAAGTTTGCTTTCAAGCTTGAAGGAATCCGTATGAGCTTTGTAACGATTATGATAATGCATGTATCGGTAGAGATCCCGCTTTGCTCGTTCAGTTTTTTGCTCTCCGTCTTCTACATAGCGGCCACAACTATGACCAGCAATACTAGACCAAGTATGCTCTCGACCAGTAGCTCCGCCACATAGCCAACTGTGTTAAAAGGAAAAGACAAAAAGAAACATTTCATGTCAACAACAAACATCAGAAGATACTAAAAACCAATATGAAAAAGATGTTGCTAAAACCCAAAAAAAAAAAAAAATGGCCAATAAACCCAACTCAATTCACAATCAACTAGATTGAGCAATTTCAAACAAGACAAGTAGACAACTTATGCCTGACACAAACACAGATTTTTTGAAACCAGCCAGAGCTAGCAGTGCACAACAAGCATAAACAACACTATAAAACTAACAGAGAAATAAAAGAGACAGCAGGAGAGAGAGGGAGAGAGAATAATCCTCACCAAAATGCTTGTCCACATATACAGCTCACAAGGTTACAGCCACCATTCTTCTCCACTGGTTTGTGACATTTTGGACAAGGCTTTGTATGAACAGTGATCCAGTTAACTGTTTCCGATTCATCTCGGCACTTCTTGGCCCAAAGTTCCCACATCAAACATGAACATGGGGAATGTGTTTCTGATAAACAACTAAAACAAAACTGCAAACCACAAGTACATTCTACCTCACAAAATTCATCATCCTCAACACGAATAGCATTCCCACAATGGGGTGTACTTGGGCACCACTTAACCATTTTATTGTCCTCGATATATGACTCAAGAAGAAACCGATCAAATTTCTCTGCTAGATCAGGATGCCTCTTACTGACTAGATTCCTGACAACAGCTTCATCACAGATAGCATAGCATTTGTGTGCCATGCATCTAATGCGCTTACTCTGACCCTCATTGATTTTCACAATGAAGTGCCCTGTCCAACCTTAAAACAAAATATCCACAGAGAAATTTCAGTTCACCAATAAAAATAAGGATTACAAAATTACAGAAAAAGTCATCAACATGGTACGTCATCACTGGCTTCATCACCTCATACCAAACCAAACCAAAGAACTTAATACACTCAATACTTTAATATTCTAAAATGAACACAACTTCAAGAATAAATTCAACAAATCACAACAAAATGCAAAAAGAAAATACCTAAACATCAATCAAAAAATTAATTGTCAAAGTGATGACATATACACCAATTCCTTATTATTTTATACATGAAAAACTACACTATTATAAAAGAAAGAGCAGATAAATTCTTACAGTCATTGCAAAAACAATGGCCACAATCCATTCTAGTTGACTTTTCACCAGAAACCTCCTCCATGCATATATCGCACATTATTGTAGACGAAGAAGACAACAACGAGTCAGCATCTTCATTCACAGTGACACCAGCTCCACTAAACAAGCTTGGTTTCCCCTTCTCTACAAGCACCGCCAACAATTTCTCAACATCCCAACGATAATGAATAAGCAAAGTGCGAGCATGATGTTCTCTAAGAGACAGCAGTTCCATCACTCTCCGCAAATCCTCCTTCTACAATAACACAACCCCAACTCAAAAACATCAATTTCACTAGCCAAAAGACAAACCTTTACACACAACAACTCCTTGAAATATAAAACTTCATATTCGTCTTTGGTTTACCTGTGCAGCCAGAAGAGATTCTCTTGTAATAACCTGCAAATTGCCGAAAAGTAACAATGTCTCAGTCAGATTAAGTACAAAACAGGACCCAAACACCAAAAACTGTTTCACTTAAAATCATCCTGGTACATTCATCAATTCTCAATCCTCCCAAAAGCAAGTACAAAACTTTACAACAAATCAACAAAACTGACAAAATTTCCACAAGAAATTCATAAAAATCACACCTTTCCCCTTCAAACAAATGCCCAATCAATTTATTAAAAAACAAAAGTTGAAATTCTCCCACAAAACACAATGCAATAAAAAAAAAGAAAGTTCTTTCACAGCAGTATCAAACAACCCAACCCACAAAGAGCCCCTAAAATCCTCTCCTCCCCTCACCCCACCCCACTCCCACACAACCCCCACACACCCCCCCCCCCCCCCCCCCCCCCCCCCCCCTCCCTCCAAACAAAAAAAAGAATAAATCAAAACTTTACACTAAACCAACTCAATTACATAATCAAAACCAAACCCAATTCCCATTCACGTCCCCAGAGACCAAAACCAGAACCAATTCGAGAAAACGAAAGCCACAAAGAACCCTTAAAATTCACCAAAACTATAAATAAAAATCAAAACTTTACACTGAAACCAACTCAATTACACAATCAAAACCAAACCAAATTCACATTCACACCACTAGAGACGAAAACCAGAACCAATTCAAGAAAAATTATATATAAATATATATACCTTGGTGGAGGGACCCTTGGGTGGGACCCACTCCTCGTTCTCGAGTCCGTCGAGCGAGTCCCGATCCGAGTAATAGTAATCCTCGTCTCCACTCACGTAATCGTCCATCGACACCCCAAGAATCGAAATAAAAAAAAAAAAAAAGAAAAACAAGAGGAACAAAAACGAAGTGCTTTCACGTACAAATCATGAAAATTGAATCGGCAAAAAGAGGTCCCGATCGGCGAGAACAGCGCCTCAGAGGAGGAGGATTGCGTCGCCGGCGAGGAGAGCAAACAGTTTCGCGGTGGTGGAGGTGGTGCTGCTGCTGCTGCTTCTTAGAGCGAAAGCTTTCTGTGACGCGAAATTTGAGAGTGTTTTCTGCGTTTTTTTTTATATATAAGAGAAAGAGAGAGAGCCACCGCAAATTGATTTTTTTTTTTTTTTTTGAGGTTTTATTTTTTTTAAGAGAAAGTAAATATTGATTTTAATTAGCTTCAAAAAACATATTGATTTTAATTTTTTTTTTTAGGTTTTTGTAGAGAAAAGTAATTATTGTTTACATTTTTGTTTTTTAGGTTTTTGGAGAAAAAATTGGTAAATGTTGTTTTCGATTTTATTTTTTGGGTTTTTGTGGAGGAGTAAATATTGTTTTTTATGAAAGTTAAAATATTAGAATTCAAAAAAATATTTGAGAATTATTTTATATCAATTATGTGAAAATGATATTTGAAGCTTTATCGAATATTATGCAAATATTAAGGAATTTATCATGTAATATTGATATTAATTTTTTGTTTATTATGTTGGGATGGTGTTTATTTCAAGTTGAAGTTGAAAATTGGTAGTCTTGTGGACATCTTTAGTGGATTGCCTGAGAAGGATGTGTAGTGAGAGTTGAGTGACTTGTTCAACTAGAAAATGAATTTAGTTATTAAAAATTGGGTGTGATTTTGATTTTTTTGTTTTTTCTTTTTAAATAGTCATTTGAGTTTAGGTATAATTTGTGAGCCTTTTCCATTCGAAGAAATATCAATTGTGTAATTGTGTGATTGGTTAGTAGAGGATAGAAGTTATAAGTGGGAAGAATTAAATTGGTTAAATGGGTGGTGACTGATTACTGTGTTTGAAAAGTGTGTAACGCTACTTATTTTAGTGACAATATAGACAAATATATATATATATATATATATATATATTCTTTTTTCATTGTTTATTAACACTCTATTAGAAGTATCTCAAAAAAAAAAAATGTCAATTAGAAGTGTCTCAAAAAAAAGTCAATTAGATTTTTTTTTTTTTTTGGTGAACATGATGTCAATTAGAAGTTATCAATTAGTTTTTAAAATAAAAACTAGAAGTAATCCATTGAAGTTTAATAGCAACATTATTATCCATTGAAGTTTAACAGTAACATTACTATTCTTTTATATAATTATCAAATAATTTAACATCAATAATAAAGGATTTATCAAAATTTGTTAAGATTAAATATTATTTTGAGAACCTGTAAATCAATTCTCACAGTAAAAAATATATATATATCAATAAATACAAATTGTGAGAACATAAATTCCTGAAAATAAAGGAAAAATCTACTAACTACTTGAATTATGAATGGATGTACAACAACAAAACATTATGTTTGATTAATCTTAAATGTTAAAATGATGTTACAAAAAAAAATGTATATCATAACATATTAGTTTGGACCTATCTATATATGTAATATTAGTATGTTATTAGTTAGCAACTATCAATATATGTAATATTAGATATCGACAAGTGTTACTAGTGAATAGTGCCATTCATATCAAATTAAAAGAAAAGAAAATGGGAATCAGTGTCCAAAAAAAAAAAATTGGGAATCATACAAATAAACTTGCATAAATATATTGATATTTTTCTCCAAAAATGCTTTAAGGTAACCAAGAAACTGTTTGTCTACCAGTTCAATACCATACAACAACACACAATCATTCTCTTAATATTTGAAAAATACTCTTAAATCACATGAAACATTATCACAGAACAAACTTCATTTAAAGATGAAAGTATAAACTAGTTTTGTAAAACAAAATCACCAGCTGTGTGGGGAGGTTAGAACCTATAAATACTCAAGAGCCAGACTAAACCACTCGACAACACAACTCTTCCATGTTGTTGTCTTCTTCCATATTGTACTAATTTTATTATAGTCAATTACACACATCAACTAGCGTTTCAACATGTTTTTGCTTCCCAAAGCAACCCAACATATTGGCAGCACATTTCAATTCCTTCCCAACTGAGACACAACATGTTTTTGCTTCTCAAAGCAGCCAACATTGACAACATACTTTTGCTTCTCAAAGCAACCAAACCTTTTGACACTACCTCCAACAATGGTTTCATTTTTTGCCATTTATACTCTATTTCTTGAACCTTGTTCAGTGAAGGTTATGTTATTCTGAGTTCTATTTGAATTACAATCAATCAAGATTACAAACAAAATGAGTACAAATGTAATAAATCAATGATATAACAATAGCTTTCTCATCACACATCAATGTTCATTCGAAAAATATAATCTTCACTCTCCAATTCTTCATGAAGCAGGTTGATTGTCGGCTTCTCATGTCTCTCACAAGATTCTTCACAGTTTAGGGATCTCTTTCCCTGCAAAAAGTTTGGTTGTCAATACAATACAAGATGAACTAACTCAAATAGTTTGAGATGAAAGACAGAAATGACTGAAATTAGTTACAACTAGGCCTCTGCAGTCTAACCTTTCTCGAAATATAGAAGAAGTAGTGAAATCCATCACCGAAGGTGATCCACTCAAAAGACCAGGTGAATTTTGGTGCATTAAAGAAAGGGCGCCTGAAGTGTGGCTGTAGGAGATACGAATTCCATGTAAGAATTATACGACAGATATTACAAGAGAAAACATTTGATTTTGTTTGTGATACCTGGCCAAAAGAAATTGAGATGAAAATCCCATCTGGTTTCAAAACCCTGTGAACATTTTCAAGCATAGCCATGACTTTGGTCACTGTTTCAGGCCGTGGATTCCATGGGTCACCACTGTCCACAAACAGTACATCCTTCAAAACCAAAATTTTGAATATAAAGATACACCCAAATAACAATTATCAAGAACAAGAAGCTGAAATTTCAAATGTGAAAAAAGAAAAGTCATTGTGGGTTGTCTATTTACCATGGTTCCTTTCTCAATAACGACATCAAAATACTCGCTGCTAAAGGGCAGGTCTAGCATGTCAGCTTCCAACACCTTAATTTCTGATGATGGAGGTATAAGAGAAAGTTATGAACTGTACGAAGGTTGAAATATATACCTGCTTTTATTACTTTTGGACATGGACATGGTGCTGTTCTTCAAATAATTTGGAAAACATAATATTTTTATTTCTACAACATATATCAAACTGAATGAGAATCTTTCCAAAATGCCCATCAACAGAAAACTAATCAAAACTGAAATTTTCTTGTTCTGGGCTGCCATTGTTTGAGATCTTGTGGTTTTTGAAAATAAGTTTGATTTTAACTTAACCAATACATTATAATTTCTAAAGGCTCAATTTGTTAATGCAATTATAATTGAATATGGGTCTCGGTGTATTTCACACATAGTATAGATGATGTTTTGGGGTCAGTTAAATCTAATGGATTTCAAAATAGGAGGGTCCAGCGAGGAAAAAGACTTAATTTAAAGACCAAAGGACAAGTCCACCTGTCCTATTCTTATACCAAAGCAAGTAATCTTATCTAAGTTATATTGTTAGAGATTTGGTAAGTAGACAAAGGAAAACTAATCCGAGTGTGTACAACTGTTCACATTATTATCATTTGAATTATAAAAGTACTATCAAGATAGCAATAGAGGTAACTTTTGCTTCATTGTTTTGTTGGTATTTTAATATCAGTGAGTATTCCAAAAATTTCTAACAAGTAATATTAGAGTCATAGCCACAATGATTATGTACGGTATAATATGAGGACAAATTTTTTTGAAAAAGAAAGCTAGGGTTCAAATCACTGTGTATGACTCTGATACCACAACTTAGAAATTACTACAACATACATAAAATTGAAATACCAAACTATTGTATCTAAACAACAATTACAAAGTTATCTATTAAATCATCACTGTCTTGACAATAGTTCTGTATTTTGATGAAGCATAGTGTGAACACTACACAAATCAGGTTGCAACCTCCTCTGTCCACTTGGTAAAAACCCAATAATACAACTTAAGTTAATATTAATATGAAAACGAGGGACAGACCTAGCCTTTGAGCTTTACACCAAGACTATTCCTTTTTGAGTTCACCTATTATGAAGTCTAATAGTTTTGGCCTACACTAAACAATACATCAATGGAATTAGGTATAAACATGAGATGCATCAAGTACAATATTCAATTACAATCATATTTACATAATGGGCCATACAGTAAGTTAACTAAGAAACAAACCAACTCCACATAAGAAAACTGAGAAACTAAATCAACAGGAAACCCACAATGAGAAAATTCAAAATTAAAGAGCATAGTAGACTAGAAACAGGATTGACAACTAATAATGTTACTCATGGATGTGTCCAACCAAGTGAAGAATCTATGTATAAATTTGGCACTTTCATATTTGATGTAAGGGGGCCAATGTTGATTATACTATCTATCCCATTTCATAAAAGTTAATGAATCAATAGATACGGTCAAATTGAGCATACATAATAGTTAGATGAAGAAAACTTGTAGTAATATTCAAATATTTTCCAAACTTGCCACTAGACACAAGACATAAGTCATACAGTCAAATAAACATACAAAAACATAGCAAGAAGCTCCATTTGCAAAAACGTTCATTGGATGTAGAAAGTGAATTTGAGTCATTAAGAACTCGTATTAACAACACATCATTTTATCAAATTATTTCATATGAAAAATAACTTAAAAGTCATTCATATGTGAATAAAAAATAAAACAAAAAATGGGTTTTCATTAAGCTGATAAGCAAAAACAAACTGCAGAATTACTGTTCATATCTACCAACAAACCTTTATACCCCTTATTTGATAAACGCTCCCGCATCTTCTCAACTGCAACAGCTGAGAGATCAGTGCATGTTATCTCAGTTACCCCATCTTTATACAATTCCTCAGACAATCGAGAGTTTCCACAACCCAGCTCCAACACCTTAAATCATACACGTTTCTCACCATCAGAGTGTTATCAAACCTTGCAAAATGTACATTGAATCAAGTCCAAATAGCCTAGGACTTAAAACATGCTGCTCTACACAATGCACAATAATGCTAAAATAATCATCGAAAACCTAACAACCCACACAAAATCTTCCTCTCAAAAAAATCGTAGCCCCAATCTAGAAACAACATACTTGATAATACTAGCTGAGAATCTGCTAGAAGTTTATCAACATCATAAAAGCTTTTTAGTCATTAAAATCTTGAACCCACAATAATTTCCACCCCTTGTCTAATCCAAACCATACAAAAACACATTTCCACAATTTACAAGAAACCATAAAATCACTCAACAAAAACAACAATCTAAGTACTTAACACATACATCTCAACCCACCAAAGAAAACCAACTAAATGATGATCCTCAGCTTTCAAGGAGACAAATTTATAATTACAAAAAAAAAAAAAAAAAGAGTCAAACAACAACATATAGATGTGATAAAAAGAGAAAGAGGAATGTACCGAGGAAGCAGGCGGAACATGAGCTTGAATGAGGTGACGAAAATGAGAGTAATCTTTCAACCACTCATAGTGTTCCTCATTAGAGAACCGCTCATCCCTGCAAAAACAAACACACACCTTTATGCAAATTATAAATAAATGTGAGTGAAAGAAGAAGAAGAAGTAGGAGAAGTTACCAGTAGTGAGGATCACGATAAGCAGAAGTGGAAGAGGGACCAACTGTTTTCTTCTCTTTTGTTTGTTGGGTTTGCTTACTATCCATCTAACCTTTAATGGGTCGACTCCTTCTTCTCTTCCTCTTTAATGGGTTGACTCCTTCTTTTCTTCCTCTTTCTTGTTCGTTGTTGGTACTGGAAAGTGGACATGAACCCTATACCCCTGCTAAATTCTCTCATCAACTCTCTCTCTCTCCTTTTATTTATTTTTTATTTTTATTTTTTATATTCTTGACATTAATCAAATATCTACTAAAATCTGCCAATAGAATTTATTTAGTGATAGCTTAAAAATTTACTCTAATATCATATATCTACCAATACCTATTGATCGAAAATTTACTTTCATATCAAACATCTTCCAAGATCTATAAATAGAATTTATTTAATGAATGTCCCGAAAATCTATTTCCAAAAGTTATTCACAAACAAGTGAAAAAATTATCACATATTGTGACAGATAAGGGTCAAACCTACCATTAGAAAGCAAGTAGAGTGAGCCTTATTTGGCCACCCACCGTCCTCCTCTAGTTTATTATTATTATTTAAGACTTGTTAGTTTATAAAGTTATTTATCGATAATAATCATTAGATTTGTTGTAAAAGTGGATATTGAATAATATTCAAGAGTTATTATTTATGGACAATCTTACCAACCATTAAGTAGTCAAATCCTATTATTATTATCACCCTCGTAATAGCATACTCATTTAGAGCTGGAGTGATTAATTTATCATCTGGATTTAAGGGTTTATATCAGCATTTAATCATTTATTAATATGTGTAAATAGTTGTAACCTCTCGTCAGCTAGATGTCTCTGGTTTTGCGAAAGCAGATTTTCAGATGGTTTCAACAAGAACTAAATGATTTTGATTGATTATATAGGACAAGTTTTTAAAATCAATTATATATATATGATCTAATATGTTTTTTTTTTTTTTTTTAAGTTGCAATTATCTAATGATCTAGTATGTTCACTGTGCATTTCACATACTATATAACATAATCACATATTGTAATACATTCATAATCATTTTCCATAATTAGTAATACAAAATTATAAACCTTTCATATTTTCTAGTGTATAAAAAAATTAAACAAACACCATCCAGTCTATTTGAACGGTAGAAAACCTCAATCTGTGGGTGTAATCCGACAAATCATAAATCAAAATCAACCTACCCCTTCTTATGCTGATCATTGTTGGATAGCAAAAATGAAGTATCCCGTGAGAAAATCGTCGCGGTACTGAGTCGGTAACAATAAATCATATTCTCATTTGAAGTAACTTTGTCTGAAAATGCCACAGTAAGCTATACAGGCTACATAGCATTACAAGAAGTTGGTGCAAGTTCATTGAAACAATACTTGGGAATGGTACTGATGGAATCTGAAAACAGCAAAGAAACAAATGCATACAACTGAAATTGCCCAAATTGTGTGTGTACGTATACATAACAAAGAGATTTTCCATGAAATATGCTCCTGCAATTTCAACAGCTGGCCTCATCATATAGTTACTCGTAAACTTGCCGCGACAAATCCTGGATGCTAGTCCTGATTACCTCAGCAGTTCTCTGACATATAGATGTTTATGAGATCAATGTTTTCGTTCAAAGGGATACAGGAGTTAGTATTAGTACCTATTTGAGTGATGAGTGGATTTTCCTCTAGGATTTCTTCGGGGATGGTGTGGGAGATGTGGGGGGCTTCAAGTCCTCGTACCTAGTTGTGTATCAGAAAATAAAAAGCAGATTCTTAGTATGAACTGTTGTTCTAAGCTATGCTAACTCGAAAAGAAGACTAATCAATCATCTTTGGACTCACATGTAGTAGGGTGAATGGTGGAAAGTCGAATTTCCTGAAGGAATATCTTCGACAATACTGGTAATTGGAGGCTTTGCTACGTCATTGCCTCCAGTTATAGGGGATACAGCTTCCACTGGTGTTGAAGCACTCGGACGTGTTTCTTTGGGACCACTTGGAGTTGGACTTGGAGAGCTTGGTGGCTTTAGGTCCTCATAGCTATCAAAATGAAATCAGCTTATTATAATGGCCTTGTGAATTTCAATACACAATGATGAGAATTTTTCATTCTTGACTTCTACTTATTATAACGGCCTTGTGAATTTCAATGCCGACTTGCCTACACTAGGTAAAGAAGTAGAATCAAGGTAAACATGTCAAGTGATAATGATTTACAATGCAACTTACACAGTAAAAGGTGACAGAGGGCTGATTTTCTTCATGTCCGCTTGTGTTGCTTCTGTTTCAACAGAGGCGCTTGAAGGTTCAGAAGGGTTGGATTGTGATATTACAGGCGTTGCATCCACATCACTTGGTTTGGCAGCCTCAGAAGATGTGCTTGGAGCTGTTGGAGAAGGAGATGAAGGTGGTTTCAAATCTTCGTAGCTTCAAAAAGTATGAAAATTGGAATAAGCACTTTTGGCTAAGAGATGAGTCATATTCACACAAAATGGTATACTTTAGCATAGATTAGCTTACACGGTATAAGGAGAAAGTGGCTGTACTGCCTTTGGTTTTGCTTGGGGAGGTTCCTTTGCAACAGGAGCACTACGTTCCTTCTCAATAGGAGCACTAGGTTTCTCAGGTATAACGCTCTTAGAAGAAGCCGGATCAGACTTATCAACAACACTTGGTTCCTAAATTCATCAACAAAAGAATAATGGAGATGGCTACGAAAAATAAACTCCTAGTATGACACTATCCAATGAAGAGTCAACCATTAGCTAGACCTTTCCTCATCTCCGGTCAAGGTAACATCCAATTGGATGCTTTAAAGCCCTTGATTCAAGAGGGGAAACTACTTGCAAAATGATAATGAGAAAAGTGAAAGTGGTGAGAAATGTGGTAACAACAGGAAAGACATTGTGAATAAGAACACAGAATTTCAAAAATCTGCTATATTGTTTCAATTTAAATTCATAGGGTATGGCTCTGGATATGTCACAAGAAGTTGTAATAAAAGAGCTTTTTAAGTTGTATGCAGACTTAGACAGCTCAAGCCTCTCATGTCAACTTTCTAAGCGCACTAAATTCGAAGATGTTATCTGCATTTTAAGCAAGAATCAACAGAGAGATACCTTTGGTTCAGCCCGTTGCGAAGGTATCTTTGCAAGAAGTTCCTCCATAGGAGTCAATGGTGCTGTTGTTTCGGCAATCACTTCCACCACCTTACAGTACGAGAGGCTACGGTTTTTGGCCATGCAAGCCATCAGTTCGGCCACCTGCAATTTTGTTATTAGTTGCATTAATTCAAACGAGTGCCAAACAAATTACAGTTTCAAGTCCAATTTATAAAATCATTACCTGGAGATTAGACACCTGACCACCAAACAAAGTATCTTCTTGTGAAAGTGTAATATTATGAGTTTCCTTGTAAGCATCAGTAGGCCGCTCCATTCCTCCCGGTCTGACTATCTGAGGAAGCACTACAAGATGAGTAATCAAGTTCAAGCTAAGATGATTTCGATATCATTCTATTCAAAACACATGTTATTCGCAGCTAATAAAAGTGCATACAGTGTAAGGGAGACCACTAGCTATGAGTGCCTCTTCTGCCTTCCTTTTCCATATTAGAACTCCCCAAAACAAACTAAAGCGGCGGAGAAACCAATCAATACATCCAATCGTTTGACCGAGGTAATTCATCCACTAATTTTATTCAGCAACGTGTCACAGAACTCTCATAATGGCCATGAAAAAAGAACAAACTTACTTTAGGATAGCGGCAGGAAATCCGACTTTGTTTGTGCCCAAGGATGTAACCAAAATGAAGTGGTTAACTTTTGCAGCAGTTGCTGTAATCAGAAAAAGCATTCGTTTCATCAGCTCACAAAAATCTCAAAAAGAACTACCAATACATTTCATTGAAATTACAAGCACATGGATAACATGATCAAAGCCTTGTTACCAGCATCTATGAGATTTTTGGTTGCTTGATAGTCAATCCGATAAGGTCCTGTAATGTCAAAGACCTCCTTCTCACTGGCACCAATGCTGCATATAACCACTGATGCATTCCCTAATGCTGGACGTATACGGTCTCGCTTTTCCAAGTCACATTCCACAATTTCAAGCTTTTCTACAGCTGGGCTAAAGACCAAAGACTACCTGTTACTTCCTAAGGGAGCAAATTTGTCAAATGCTAATTCTTTTAGCAAAGATTTTGTTTTTCGGTTTATTCAGTGTTCATAGCAACTAAATTTGATAAATTAAAACTCCCTCCAGACACTTTTTTCTTACGTGGAGTTCCTTCACTTGCACTTTCAACGTCGAGCTTCATTTGCTTAAAACTCTGCGTAACAGTGTTTCTAAATGAGCAAATTTAGATATAATAATGACAACACTATAATTTAGTATTAAGCAAACTCATACTTGCAAAAGATTTCCAGCTGTCTGAGCACTCCGGACCCCAGCTCTAACTCGGAAACCAAGTTTCAAAAGCTCCCTGAGGAAATCATTACACTTGATCATACTCTATGAATGAGCCATCAAGTGGAAAGGACAATTTCACTACATAGTAAAATGAGAATTAAAGCAGTGTCACCTTACTGTTCGAGAGCCAACTCTACCGGTGGCACCAGCAACAAATACAAGATCAGCATCCTTCGAGTCATCTTTCTTTGGAATCACCCCAGATGCCTCTGAACGGACTTTCAATGTGCCTAGTCAACATCCATAGAAATATATTACATATACATAGGAATAATGTAGAATGATGGCTACATCATAACAAAACAAATTCCATTTCTGCTTCAAAATGGATAAAAATATAATGTTTGTGTCTATCAGTGACCACTTGACCCAAAAGATTAAACTAATAGTAAATGACCCAACTAATGATATAATGGTCTTTAACACATCCCCTTATGTGCCAAACGGACTAGCTTAGCGTGTAAATCAAGCCCAAATGAAAACACACAATAAATTCAAATATAATTATGTGGAGGGAATTGAACCTAGGACTTATAGGACAAATTCGGTTCTGATATCATGTTACTAACCACTAGCAAAAAACTTATGCTGATCAGAAAGGACCCACTTGATGATTTAAGGCCATCTAATGGTGCCAACATGAATTAAATCCAAAACTGTGTCTAATTCACCAAATCCTCACATCATAAAAGTAGATGAGCAGGATATTTTCTTTCAGAATGATCAAGACTTGTGCTTTTAGTATTGTAATTTGAAGTAATTCTAGACGAAGATGATTTTATTTGGCCACACCCTATGTAGTTGCCAAGTTCTTCGTATTCATCCTAAACTATGATTCCACATAAGTTCTACAAAACTGACACACCCATCCCAAAAGTCCTATCACCAATGACAATGAGTCCACATTGCAATGCTCAGTTATCTTTACCAGCTCATTTGAGTCCAACACAATTACTCCGTTGATTGAGTTCATATAAGTGTGACGCAAAAACAATTAATACTAATTCATTGGTCATTGGTGAAGAACATTAACATGTTACCGTAACATAACAACATCATGACAGATATGACACACCAACTAATTCAATTTCAACGAAGTTCAATTGTTCACCACTAAACTTCAAACCAAGAAAATCCAAAACACAACAAATTGATCAAGAATGTAGGAGAATTGTCACGAAACCTGAAGCCTGAGCTTTGAAATCAGTGAACCTGAGCTTTCTTGTAAGTGGGATGTAGTTGTACCTCCTTGAAGTAGAAAACTTGAGGACTTGAGAGACCCCAGCTGGTTTTTCAATGAGTCCATTTCTGGATCGAGAGCTTACAAGGCATGGTGATTGCAAGGAGCAACTCTCCATCACAGAAAAAGAAGTATATCAGATGTGTATTGTGTGAGTCTTGTGTTCAATGGTCAGACAAGAGCTGTATTTATTGAGTTTCAATTCACTCAACTGAAGCAAAACTGAATAGAATCAAGCATGTTTTTGTGTTATCTTTTAAGGTGGACACTTTCAGTTTGGCAGTTGTGGCAGTCTCCACTCCATCTGGATATGATGGGCCCCATACTCAAACCATTAACGGAAGGAAAAAAAAAAAAATCCATTCATAAATTGTATCTGCGGCTACTAGGCCTAGCTCTTGCCTTCTGTTTTTTTTTTCGTGTCCACTTAGTAAAAAAAATTGGTTCATGTCATGTTACATAATTAGGTTTCATCTAATAAAAAATTTATAAAAAAATATTTTAAAGTTTTTTAAATATATTTTTCTAAATAGTTGATAATTATATCGTTTAATATGATTTGATGGCAGAGAATGTCCATTCAATTCGATAATATTTATATTTTAATTAAAAAAAAAGTTCATTCGATTTGATAGAATGAAGAGGTTATGGTGACTTGAAGATGTTGGTGCTTGAGAGTATAGGCGCTCGGGAGTATGAAAACCTAAAGAGATTTTTAATAGAGTAACAGTGTTAGAAAGAAAAAGTTGGATCCCTTGTGCCTTTGTCTGCTTCCCTTTTATATTTGGTAAAGTGTCTGCTTCAGGAGTTGAGGTCGTTGGAATCAAGGGATTCATTTCCTTAATTCCCACTCCTGTATTAATGGAATGATTACCGCCCGATTGGTCACCCATTGAAGGCATAGGTTACTACTGGTTCAAAATTGATTCACTAAGGTAGTCAATCTTCGTTAATGAGATCAAAAGCCGGTGTTACTGACTTCTGAACTTTGGGCTTTGCTTGGGCTCAAACAATTCTCAGGCCATCATTTCTAGCAATTGGGTCTGTACAATCTTGGCCACTACAGCACACAACGAGTTTTCTGTAGTTTAAATGTTTAATGTGAATTATGTAATGTGTAAAGTTACATACTACCAATTCTATGCAATTTAATGAGAATTATGTATTTTGTAAAATTATATATCAAATTTAGAAGTTCAAAGACAAAATTTATGTAGTGTTAGTTTTGTTAAGCAGTATCGAATGTTTGAGGACGACATATATCATGAATTATGCTACGACTCAAAGTATAGAGACTGGAGAAAATGTTCTGTTTGCTTGAAAATTGTGAGTATCTATGCGTATATACCCATGAGCAAAAGTTGTTTAATTAATTTTATTCTCATATTTTTTATGCACAAACTGATAAACTAAATAATTTAGCTGGTTTAATATAATTAATTTCAGATCAACTGCACTGATCAAAAATTCCAGCATCCGTTCTGGAAACAGGCATATTGGAGATTGCATACATTTGATGGAACTCACTAGTGCAGTATTTGTGAAAGATACCAGGTTTGTGATATTTCTTTATATATAAAGCAAAATATGTACTTTGTTGTTATGCATAGCGTCTGTTTACACATCAAATCTTATGGTTTTAAAAACTATAATTGAATTCTGATTTAAGCTTTTGAGTTAAGTGATTAATGATATGATATCAATGTAATGAAGTCTTAATTTCTTGTTGACAGATCACGATGTTGCATGATAGGGGTGTTTAATGTGTCTCTACCGTCTTCTATCTTCACACTTTTGGTTTATATTGTAGAAATAATACTGATTCAGAATTTCCATGAAATAGAAATGCAACCGTATAAAGTATTTATATTGTTATAATCTGATTTAATTCTTGAAAAAAAAAATCAGGAACAGTTCTTATTATAGAATTATTACATGAAGTAGTACATCATTACATGATTAATTTGTGAATGGAAAGGGACATTGTGAAGAGTGTAGAAGCCAAAAAGTATTCACACATTTGAGTGAAGAAGAGAAGTCAGATATTACTTCCACACGATTCACAGGCTTGTCATGTTCCACATGGTGACAGCAAAGCCATTTCTGTGATTGATGGTAACTACTTAATTCGAACAGTAGACATGTGATCCACGACAAAAATAGCAACAAAGTCAGTGGTGTTTCTTTTTTTTTTTACTTTTTTCTGAAACAGCAAAATCAATTAGTCTTAATCAATCATTTTAACTTGGTTTGGTACTACTGTTTTATTTTTAATTCTTAATATATTATATTGGTATTAACTTGTAATTCAAATTCTTCATATAAATCTCTAAACTAAAATGGTTGGTATAAATTAAAGTTGGTTAGCATTGTCCAACATGACATAGTGATAGAGAGTTATTATCTAGTATGGCGATTATTAATATTTGAATAATCACAATACATGTGGTATTAAAAAAAATAGTTTCAAACAAAAAAAGTAATTTAAAAAAAAAAAAAATTAATATTTAAACTATTGGAGAGTTATCTTGTACGTGGGATTACAACACATGTATGAATTTTCCTTCACTTTAATGATAAGAGTTTAAATCTCACTATATAAATTTTATAAGCATATGTAAACAATTTTATGGGAATAGCGTTAGTCTTGACTAACAGTGGCAATATGTATAGTCCCAACTAGAGTGCCCATACAGATTATTTTTTGTTCAACTCAAACATGTAAACTCAAAAACGAACCGTGATAAATGAGTTATCCAATAAAATTTGTTTAACCTACATGTTAAATCAATTATGTGATCAAACACAATCTAATTAATATATTTTTAAATTTTTGAAAAAATTTTAATTTTTTCAATTTGTAAATTATATAATTCTTTTAACTAAACTCATCCAATAAATAACAATAAATAACTATAATATACACAATATTGGTTCAAAATAAAATTTAAAATATTAGATTTAATATTTAATTATATCAAATGGATTAACAGTCAATAAGGATGCATGTGTTGAATATTAAACCCTTAAAAAATGTGTATTTAAATTTTGATGTAAAAGATGGATTAGAAACCTTCCGTACGTGCCTAACCATAACAAACGTATCAAGATTACGTAATTGGTACAAGTTTTACACGACGCCGTTCGACAAATACAATCCGTTAATTTAACCACTAGTTAAACCTGAGTCTTAATTAAATCTTGTGGTTCATAACAAGTTCGTGTTAAGTCATTAGGTTCTGTCCACCGTTACACGCCTCGAGTCGTACCAACATTTCAAAAAAAGGATTAAATTAAAAAGTTATTTAGTACAAAAGAACGAAAAACCAAACCAAAACCGATGGTTAGGATAGGATCACAAACGAAAGAATCACACGAGATGATCCTCATCAACAAAACGACAAGGTTTCGAGAAAATAGAATTAAAAAATTTCTCGAAACCTGGTCGTTTTGTTGATGAGGATCAGGTCTGAGAGATGTACATTCCACCCTTGAGGCGTACATTCCCACATTTTGGGGGATTTATGCTAACGTGCGCATGTCTCTCAATCTCACATGCGGACTAATCTCTATTTTTAAAAAATTTTGTTTTAAACATTTTTTTTTCTTTTTTGAAACTGATGCGGACTAATTTCAAACACTCATTTTATTTACATTATTTGACTGAAATTCCACTAGGAGATACAACTTGTTTAGTTGATTTTTTTTTTCTTTTCTTTCAAAAATTATATACATTGTTTAGTTACTTTTATATAAGAACAATATTTTTAACTATAATATACAATATAGTTATTAACTTGCATAAAAAAATTTTCATTAAAAATATAGTTATTAAATTGCATAAAAATCATTCTTTAAAAGCAAAAATTCATTCTATCACATGTCTTGGCTGATTAAGTTATGTCAGGGATCTTAGTTTAAAATTTTAGATTCATATATTAATACATTTTTCATTATATTATGTTATTATTAATATAAAAATAATATATATAATTAAAAATTTTATTTAAATTTATGTCCAAATGATATGACATATGCATTATAATCAATATGTCAATTAATGTTTTATATGGTGTTAATAACTTACATACTATATGTAATATAGATTAATTTTTAAAATTATTTAATTATACTCTTAATATAATTATGACTTTTAGTAAAAATTCAAATCTAAGATATTATTGAATTGAATAAATATTATATCAACAAACCATATTAGGTAAAATACATATAATGTTATATAAACATAAATTTTGTGCAGCCCAATTGCCGAACCTTACCAACTAAAAACCAACTTCCCATACACATATTTCCCATCTTTGTGATGAAAGATGGGAATGTCCATGCTAATAAAGGCTACAAGTGTAAAAAGCTTTTTAAAATTTTGCCTGTACCAATAAAGAACTGACTAAATATAATCAAAATATTTTTAAGAAACTGACAAGCGGTCAATAATCAATAATCAATTATTTTTTTGCCTTTTTGGCCTTAAAAAAAACATGGAGCACGAGACGGTCGGAGGATATAAATGTAATAACACATGCACTTTCAAAGTGAATCTCTCCCGCACACGTACATACTCACATTTCCACCACACTCTCCGCTAACGTGCGAAGCCTCGGCTCTCTCTCTCTCTCCAGACCAGAAATGGCGACTTCTCTGCAACTCTGTCGCTTCTGCACATACACCGACCTCGGCTCCCGCGACAACCGCCTAGCCACCGGATTCTTCGCTCTCCGCCGCTGGAAGCCTCTCTCCTCCTCCGTAGTCAAGTGCTCCGCTGCTAACGAGCCTCCCGCCGCTCCGGTGACTCTCGGCTCCGACTTCGACGCCAAGAAGTTCCGGCACAACTTGACGAGAAGCGACAACTATAACCGCAAAGGCTTCGGTCTCAAAGAAGAGACTCTCGAGCAAATTAACCAAGAGTACGCTAGTGAGTTCTTCAACTACTCTATATCTGTTTCAATATCTTCTTCATTTAATTGAGTTATAATTACAATTTTAACCTTATTTTTATTTATATTTCAGTTTTTTGTTGATTTAATTGACGAATTGAGTTATTATTATAACAATCTTGAACTTGTTTTAATTTTAATTAATTTTATTTCATATTGTAGTTTTTTGTTGATTTATTTGATGAATTGAATTGTTGTAAAAATTTTAAGCTTAATTTAATTTAATTTTATATCTCAATATCTTGCTGATTTAATTGACGAGTTGAATTATTATAACAATTTTAAGCTTAATTAATTTTATTTAGTTTTAACATTTATTTATTTTTAATAAATATATCTGACTGACTCTGATAAGCTTGATTTGAAGATTAGATTCCACGAAGTTGAATGATGATTGGATGGATGTTGAATTGGAAGTTTTGGTTTTTTGGTGATTATTTATAGTGTAGTGAAGTGATGAATTTGATGGAAAATGATCAGGTGATATTATAAAGACTTTGAAGGAGAACGGAAACGAGTATACGTGGGGAAATATCACGGTGAAGCTAGCGGAGGCCTATGGCTTTTGCTGGGGGGTTGAGCGAGCTGTGCAGATTGCTTTTGAAGCCAGGAAACAGTTTCCTGATGAGAAGATTTGGATTACTAATGAAATTATTCACAACCCCACTGTTAACAAGGTGCTGTAAACTTAGTCCTACTTTTTTAATAAGATTGCAATTAGGAATTTTTTATCTGCCTTGTTGCTTGTTACTTGATCGTGTTCTTTGTAATAAATTCTGGGGATTCATGCAAAAAATTCATGGTTTAATATATGGAATTTATACGTTTTGTTTTGGCTACTTTATTACTAGTTTTTCTTATTTTTCTCATATTAGAGTTGATAGAATAGTTTTTTTTTTTTTTTTTTTGTTCATGAGGGTAGTGACTTTTATCTGGATGCTGTGATTGGTTATACTTTTGAGTTAGCTTTGATTGAACAGTTAGTCTTGGTAAACACAATATAAATATTTATCATCTTTGATTCAGTTATCATGGTATGCCCAAAAAAAAGGTTTCTTGGTTTGATGAGGTATAATTATACTCTCTTTTTGAGTTTTTCTGGTTTGGAAATATACTACTATCAGTGTCTTTTTGCTGGTAATTGTAGCTGTTTTTTTATGGTCATTCTGCAATGTAGTTTAAGATTAATATGTAGAGTAGGTTTAGGGATGGTACTTATAACTCTATTTTGGTTTTGGAACCATTTTGTGGAATTTTGTAATATCTGTTGATTGTGTGTGTAGCAGCTTCAAACTCCAGGGGAATTTTGAAGATCACCTGACTCCTTATGAATTCAATGTATTAAGATCATGTTGGTTTTGAAGATCATGTGTGTTTAGACTTTTAACTGTTTCTTATTTTAGGCAAGCTCAAGTTTGATTTCTCAAATAGAGCTTTAACCCTCCACCTTTAGGTCCAAGATGTTGGTTGAAATATTTAATGCCATAATAAATGTATTTTTATTGATTAAATGACGTGTTTCTGGAGTTTGTGTTGATATTTGTTATCTATTAACTAGAAAGTGACATTCTGAAGTTCTTTGTGACAGCGGTTAGAGGAGATGGAAGTTCAAAATATTCCTATTGGTGAAGGGAAGAAGCAATTTGAAGTTGTAGATAAGGGTAATGTTGTGATTTTGCCTGCATTTGGGGCTGCCGTGGAAGAAATGTACGTTCTGAATGAGAAGAATGTACAAATTGTTGATACAACCTGCCCTTGGGTATCTAAGGTAACCTCTAGCTGTGATAGATAAGCTGTTAAGTTTTTGCCTTAAGTCAGCTTTATATCTTGCATATCTCTACAACTTGATTTTATATATTTTGAAGGTGTGGAATACTGTTGAGAAGCACAAGAAGGGTGATTACACTTCAATTATTCATGGTAAATATGCTCATGAGGAGACAGTAGCTACTGCATCTTTCGCAGGAAAGTATATTATAGTGAAGGATATGAAAGAGGTACGTTCAAAAGGTGGCTAATGTTCTGTTTTTCGTAATATGTCATAATAATTCTTTAACGAAGGTTTTTATGTTAATTTCTTTATTATGATCTGAATCCAGGCAACATATGTGTGTGATTACATTCTTGGGGGCAAACTTAATGGATCTAGCTCAACTAAAGAGGAATTTCTCAAGGTACGGTTTTGTTACATAAATGATTATGATTGTCAACTAGTATGGGGAGTTGTGCAGCAGACATATTGATGGGTATTTCCTTACTGCAGAAATTTAAGTCTGCAGTGTCAAGAGGGTTTGATCCAGATAATGACCTGGTTAAAGTTGGCATTGCAAACCAAACTACAATGCTCAAAGGAGAAACAGAAGAGATTGGTTAGTTGCAATTATGATTTGTCCTTCCATGCTTTTCCAACAAAATTTGAAGTCTGGTATTTAGGTTGTCTTTTATTTTTACAGGAAAATTAGTAGAGAGGACCATGATGCGTAAATATGGGGTGGAAAATGTCAATGAGCACTTCATAAGCTTCAACACAATTTGTGATGCTACTCAAGTAACTTTCTGCTCCCTATTTGATTTTAGATTTTAATAATTTTTTGGAATATATCATGTCATTTAGTATTATTTTATGATGTATATGCATTTCATACCTTTTGTATAGTTGTATGGAAGCTCATAAAGATGCACATGTTTACAAAAAAGCAAATGTAAATTGATTTCAGTGAAATCCCGAAGATAGGAAATAAAGACAGTGAATTTTATCTGGAAGCAGAGTTGCTTTATGAAGTGACCAGTGTTCAGTGTTTAGCTAAATTTATTTTTCTTGCAACTTTTTCAGGAACGACAAGATGCAATGTATAAGCTAGTTGATGAAAAACTGGATCTTATTTTAGTAGTTGGTGGGTGGAACTCAAGCAATACATCGCACCTTCAAGAGATTGCAGAAGCCCGTGGAATTCCCTCCTACTGGATAGACAGTGAGAAGAGAATAGGTCCCGGAAACAAAATAGCATATAAGTTGATGGTAAGTGTGAATACCCCTGTTATACTAGTTCTTAATTTTATAAGCTCAATAAAGTAAAGGTCAAATTATTGAAAACCGGTAGGTTTTAATGTTGTGTGATCAAATATAACTTAATTATGAATTATTGTTTTGTTAGCATGGGGAGCTGGTAGAGAAAGAAAACTGGCTACCAGAGGGCCCTATTACAATTGGTGTGACATCTGGTGCCTCTACCCCAGATAAGGTAATCCTTTTGGCTCTTGCACATAGAATATCAATTTTTCGGATCTGATGTATTTAATTATTTTTCTCAAACTTTTGATCAATTGGGAGCTGAAGTCCTCTCTTCTCCATTTGTATGTGTCGTCATCATCTGTCTTCTGCTGTGACCGTTTGCTAATCATCTTACTTTATGGTGCTATAGCTAATGAAGATTGGGATTTTATACTCACATAGTAGGGTTTTAACAACCGAAAGTCTATATATTACTTCAGTATAACATAAACTTAGGTTCAATAATTTGAAATCTGCAGATCAAATTTTAGATGCTATTATTAACTTTGAAACGGTTGTAATTTCTTTGATTGGATTTATCCAGGCTGTTGAAGATGTTCTGGTTAAGGTGTTCAACCTAAAACGCGAAGAATCCTTGCAACTAGCATAAACTTAGATTGATCCAATAAACATCATCAATAATATAGCGATATGGATGTGATTGTAATTAGTCCATGTAAAATTAAAAGCAGAGCCACAGCATGTTTGATGTCCTGCTGTCTCCTGCTACTCTTAAGTTCATAGTTGTATAACACAAGTTAATGATGATTTTGTGTCTGCAAATTATTTGTTTTCCCTATTGCATTTTGTAATCAGCAGGTGACAAAACGACTTATCGGTGTACCCTCACACCCACTTTCATTCTCTGGTTTCTATAAGGCAATATTATTGTTGTATATGATTCAAGGTTAAATGAGATTCTAAAATAAATTTATATCTGATCATTTGCTGTTCTATTAATAAATCAATCATCTTGTATAAGTTGACTTAAGTGTGAACACACTTCTTGTATAAGTTTTTAATTTTATAAGTTCAGTAAAGTAGAGGTAAAAATTGTAAAATAAAATTGAAAATGACTGGCAATTTTGAATGTTGTGTGATCATTCAAATTAATAATTGTGAACTCTTGCTTGGCTGCTGACGTCGCCGTTTGCCAATGGCACGGTTTCAACACTCTGCGGTTCCAATTTAATAAACTGTCACCCCATTTTATGTGTGGATTATACCTCCATCCTTACTTGGATCTCTTTTCTATCTCTGTATGGGTGGATTTCTCCCATTTAAATCTGATCCTTGGGCCGCACTTTAAGTGTTATCTCAGTAAAGTTTTAGTTGTATTATGGGCTAGTCTTAGATAAAATAATAATAATAATTGTGAATTAGTTTTTTGTTAGCACGGGAGTTGGTTGAGAAAGAAAACTGGCTACTCGGAGGGCCATCACTGTTGGTGTGCCCAGCCACTTCAATACTCTGCTTTGGAAAAAATAATGTTATTGTTGTATATAGTTTAAATAGTATTCTAAAATAAAATTGAATAATTAAAATTTAAATTATTTTAAAATCCTACCAATACAAGAAAACGAATACAAATTAATTAGATGAAATGATGATTCGTAGGTTTACGGATGAAATTATAATCCCTAATTAAAAATTTAAAATTTCGCAAATTTGTTATGTTGAAACATAAATTTATTGAATATCTTATATTATAATATAGTATAATTATACTTTTAATTATTATCGCTAGGGTTTAAAAATGGTATAAAGTTTGATTATGGGGTTACGTATGGGGATTTTATATTATTAAAAAAAATAAAAATTAAAAAAAAAAACAGAAAAATTGGCGGGTAAGCAGAGGCCTGATTTAAAAGTCATACGTACCTTTTGACTGTATGAAATTAAATACGTATGTGTACACCATCTTCATCTACAAGCCCCATGTCTTTCCAACTGAACACGCACACTCACACATTTCACCGCTCTCTCTCTAGACCACACATGGCGTCTTCTCTGCAACTCTGCCGCTTCTACACTGCCGCCGGAAGCCTATCTCCTATGTCAAGTGCTCCGCGGCAACTGACGATCCTCCGGCCAAACCGGTGTTTCTTGGCTCTGACTTCGACGCCAAGAAGTTCCGGGCAACTCTGCCGCTTCTACACTGCCGCCGGAAGCCTATCTCCTATGTCAAGTGCTCCGCGGCAACTGACGATCCTCCGGCCAAACCGGTGTTTCTTGGCTCTGACTTCGACGCCAAGAAGTTCCGGGCAACTCTGCCGCTTCTACACTGCCGCCGGAAGCCTATCTCCTATGTCAAGTGCTCCGCGGCAACTGACGATCCTCCGGCCAAACCGGTGTTTCTTGGCTCTGACTTCGACGCCAAGAAGTTCCGGCACAACTTGACGAGAAGGGACAACTATAACCGCAAAGGCTTCGGTCACAAAGAAGAGACACTCCACCTCATGAACCAAGAGTATGCTAGTGCGTTTTTCAACTACTCTATTATTTCTTGTTGATTCTATTCACCAATCGAATTATTGTTACAAATTTAATTTAATTTAATTTTATATTTCAGTTTTTTTGGTTCATTTAATTGATGAATATAACAATTTTAAGTTAATTTAATTTTTTCATGAATATAGTTGACTCTGATAAACTTTATTTGAAATTTGATATTAGGATCAGGTTAAAATTTACACGAACTTGAACTATGAATGGATTTCTGTTTAATTGTAAGATTTCGTTATCATTAATTTTTTTTTTTTGTTATCAATAATAATTCTTGGATTGATTGTAAGGTTGTAATCGTGGTTATTGAAGAATATCTAAGGGTTATTATTGATAAATAATCTTATTTAACTAGTAAAGTTACCAAACCCGTTGGTTTTTGGTTTGGAGGTGATTATTTATAGTAGTAGTGAAGTGACAGAATTTCATGGAAAATGATCAGGTGATATTGTAAAGACTTTGAATACGAATGGAAACGAGTATACGTGGAGAAATGTCGCGGTGAAGCTGGCAGAGGCCTATGGCTTTTGCAAGGGGGTTGAGCGGGCTATCCGGATTGCTTTTGAAGCAAGGAAACAGTTTCAATGAGAGAAAATTTGGATTACTAATGAAATCATTCACAATCCCACTGTTAATAAGGTGCTATAATCTTAATCCAACTTATTTAATCATATCGAAACGGGGAATTTTTGTTTGTTGCTTGATCGCCTTCTTTGTAATGCATTCTGGGGATTGTAGATAGAATAGTGTGACTTTCTTCTGGATGCTGTGATTGGTTATACTCTTGAATTAGCTTTAACGCTTTACCATCAGGTCCAAGATGATGGTTGAAATAGTCGTTAATGTTTGAGTAATGTGTTTTTATTGATTATTAATGCCATGTTTCTGGAGTTTGTGTTGAACATTTCTGTTTTTACACTAGAAGTGACACCATGAAATTTGGTCATGGCAGCGGTTAGAGGAGATAGAAGTTCAATTTATTCCTATTGGTAAACAGAAGATACAATTTGATGTTGCAGTTGAGGGTGATGTTGTGATTTTGCCTGCGGTTGGGGCTGCAGTGGAAGAAATGTACGTTCTGAACGAGAAGAGTGTACAAATTGTTGATACAACCTGCCCTTTGGTTTCTAAGGTAACCTCTAGCTGTGACAGATAAGCTGTTAAGTTTTTGCCTTGACTCAACTTTATACATCTTGCGTATCTCTACAACTGGATTTTATATATTTTGAAGGTGTGGAATACAGTTGAGAAGCACAAGAAGGGTGATTACACTTCAATTATTCATGGTAAATATGCTCATGAGGAGACAGTAGCTACTGCATCTTTCGCAGGAAAGTATATTATAGTGAAGGATATGAAAGAGGCACGTTCAAAAGGTGGCTAATCTTCTGTGTTCTGTAATATGTCATAATAATTCTTTGAGGAAGGTTTTTATGTCAATTTCTTTATTATAATCTGAATCCAGGTAACATATGTGTGTGATTACATTCCTGGGGAAGAACTTAATGGATCTAGCTCAACTAAAGATGAATTTCTCAAGGTACGGTTTTCTTACTTATATGATTATGATTGCCAACTAATAAGGGGAGTTGTGCAGATATATTGATGGGTACTTGCATACTGCAGAAATTTAAGTCTGCAATGTCAAAAGGGTTTGATCCAGATAAGGACCTGGTCAAAGTTGGCATTGCAAACCAAACTACAATGCTCAAAGGAGAAACAGAAGAGATTGGTTAGTTGCAATTATGATTTGTCCTTCCATGCTTTTCAAACAAAATGAGAACTCTGGTATTTAGGTTGTCTTTTATTTTTACAGGAAAATTAGTAGAGAGGACCGTGATGCGTAAATATGGAGTGGAAAATGTCAACGACCACTTCATAAGCTTCAACACAATTTGTGATGCTACTCAAGTAAATTTCTGCTCCCTATTCAATTTTAGGTTTTAATAACATTTGGAATATATCATGTCATTGAATATTAACTTTATGTCATATATGTATTTCATACTTCTTGTATAGTTGTATGGAAGCTCATAAAGATGCACATATTTACATAAAAGTAAATGTAAATTGATTTCAAATGAAATCCCAAAGATCGGAAATACTAGAGACAATGAATTTTATCTGGAAGCAGAGTTGCTTTATAAGGTGACCAGTGTTCTGTGTTAGGCCAAGTTTAGCTAAATTTCTTTTTCTTACAACTTTTTCATGAACGACAAGATGCAATGTTTAAGCTAGTTGATGAAAAACTGGATCTTATATTAGTAGTTGGTGGGTGGAACTCAAGCAATACATCACACTTTCAATAGATTGCAGAAGCCCAAGGAATTCCCTCCTACTGGATAGACAGTGAGAAGAGAATAGGTCCCGGAAACAAAATAGCATATAAGTTGAAGCTAAGTGTGAACATGCTTCTTAAGCTAGTTCTTAATTTTATAAGGTCTTTAAAGTAAAGGTCAAATTATTAAACACCGTAGATTTTAAAATTGTGTGATCAAATATAAATTAATTATGAATTATTGTTTTGTTAGCATGGGGAGCTGGTTGAGACAGAAAACTGGCTACCAGAGGGCCGACAATTGATGTGACATCTGGTGCCTCTACCCCAGACAAGGTAATCCTCTTTCACTTATAATAAATGTTTTTCCTTTTGATGACTTTTGACCTTATTATACAATGACTATAAATTAGGAGCTGGAATCTATCTTCTCATTTTGTTTGTGTTGTTGATCAATTCTTGTGTGCTACATGACCATTTGCATTTCCTATATCATCTTACTTGATTGTACTGTAGCTAATGGAGATCTGGATTCCGTTCTCACATAGTAAGGTTTAACAGCTGAAGCATTTCTGTTTCCAACAATGTTACATTATGTCATTACAACATAAAACTTTAAATTCTATAATTTGAACTCTGCTAAGTAAATATTTTGTGCTAGTATTAATTTCAAACTGGTTATAATTTCTTCTTTGATTGGATTTATCCACGTTGTTGAAGATGTTCTAGTTAAGGTGTTTAACCAAAAACGTGAAGAAACCTTGTCAGTAGCACAAACTTAGACGACTTCTATAAACATCATAAATGAATGTTCCAATGTGATTGTGCCTAGTCGATGCAAAATTGAGAGCACAGCAGCAGCAGGTTTGATATCTTGCTGTCTTGTGTATGTCTAAGTTCATAGTTGTGTAACACGCAAGTTAATGATGATTTTGTGGCTGCAAATAGATATGTACGTGATCATCTTCTGTTGTACTTGCGCTTTGGAGGTAGGGGAGATGATTTGAACTCATTTGGTCAATTTCATCTTGACTGATGACATAATATAATTGCTTTTTTCTTTTTATTTTTAAATATTATTTATATATGATTGTATTTGGAAAGACAGAATTTTTTTTTATATGTAAGTGCAGAAGATATATATTTTTTTGATGAAAAGACAATCTAAGCATGATATATTTCATTGAAAAATTAAACATGGCCTTACCTGTATGAAACAACTGGAATTAATATGTCCATTGTACACCATCTTCACCCTGACTGTCTTTCTTGTAAGCTATACTGATTACAGTCATCAATCATTCATGTTTCTGCTTGTAATAAATAAATCAATCATCTATGCTGGATTTTAATGAAGCATATATATTAGCCTCAGGTCACATTTATGTTGTACCAGTGCCACCCCATGTTCTCACGCGATCTTCAGCTTGCAAAGCCTGCGTCATTTAGCCACTATCAGAGGACTTTGAAGGTAACCTCTACCCAGTTCATGCATCTCGTAGAACTATTTTACATGCTAAATAAGATTTTTATTATCATAATCGGAAACCTGCATAAGAATTGTACAAGGGAAACTTCACTTACCTCTTTACTCCAATTAGTTCGAAGAATCAGGATAAGCAGAACGGTTGTTTGAATCAGACAACCAATCAACAACCCTGACCACATGCCCTGAACACCGAGTTTGAATTTGTACCCCAGCAAGGCGCTTATAGCAAGTCCGAAGAGGTAATAACTCACAACGTTTATTGAGGCAACTGTAAACTGCCAGCCCGTGCCTATGGCCACTCCTGCAATGTTGTGCATATTTTAGTTTCGATAGAGAAAATCTTTCGATATATGAAATAGTATCCAATGATTTTCTCTATAGTTGAGCTTTTTTTTTTAAAAAAAAAAAAAAAAAAAAAAAAAAAAAAAAAAAAAAAACCCTCTATAGTTGAATTTACCATGGAGAACTGGTTGGATGCTGTTGAGGAGGATTGTTGCTGCGAGAAAATACCCCAGCTTTGATGTGGCCCTAATGACCTCTAGTTGTTCAGTGAACATTTCTGGAAGGTGGTTCTTTGTTGCCAGAACCACAGCAGCGAATGAAATTCCAATTGCTGTTGATGTTAAAACAGCAACCAGTATTGAGAATTTTGCTGCTTTTGGATTTCCAGCTCCGAGTTCATTGGACACTCGCACACTTAAGTAAACGAATATCAGAGTGTACCAATAAATTGTTAGAAGCATAACAAGTAATGCCAATGTTTGTGACTATAATTGTGAAGCAACTGACCTTATTGCTGCATTAAATCCCAAAGCAATCATCAAAGTCCATGACTGCACGTTCACGCTGCCATATCAAACACGTAAGGGAAAAAAAATCGAACATAATACTTGTGATGCAATTGAGAAATTACTAGCTTATACAACAGAAAGATTTTACCAAATTGAAAAGGCATCTACAGCAATTTTCGGATTCTTTAACCTTCCCACCATTAGTATAATTACTGTATAATTCCATAACTCCAAACTGTGACCATAAACACATCAGATACGTATCAACAAGGTGTGATGTCACATTGGTTGTTATGCAAAATCTGAATATCAAAACACACTAAATTACCATAGCATTACAGCTGATGCAAGTGAGAGTTTCACAAAACTGGCCAATGACTTGAAAGCTGAGGAGGAAAAACCGGTCCATGCGACAGGGAAACACCCAGAGGTCACATAAATTATCTGAGCCAGGACCATGAACCACCAGGAAAGATTACCAGCTATGGCAGCACCAATAAGGCCTTGATTGAGTTTTGTTATAAGAAGCCAATTCAACAACGTATGAAATGCCAAGGCCACGATGGAAATGACGGTAAGAACCCAGACTTTGGTTTGAGATTGTAGGAACTTCTGAATTGGAAAGCTTATTGCATATGCAAACAGCTGAGGGATTATCCATACAGAATACTTTCCTGCAATCTCTGAGATTTCCTTGTTCTGGTGGAAGAGCTTTAACAATGGTGATGTGAACACATAAACTGGTGTCAAACACAATGCTGTGCAGCCTGTAACAATTAATGATCTTTGTAGATAAATTCCAAGCATGTTGTGTTGTCCAGCACCTACAGCTTGACCTGAAAGCGTCTCCAGAGCACTTCCCATTCCCAGCTAATACACGAAACATCAAACAGATCACAGAATTATAGAATTATAACTCGATCCAAAACTAGTAATTGTAACTTGATCTAAAAGTTTAAACTCATTGGAAGACACATTTACAGGTGAAGAATTATACGGGGACTTGAACCCAAAGTGGCCTTAAATACTATGTTAATATTTTAGATTGAGTATGTTATTGATTGTTAAACCAAAAGACATAAAATTATTAGGAAATCCTCTCGCACAATAGTATTTATGTACTCTTAACACACCTGTTAACACGAATAAACATTTCAGATAACAAGTTATAATATAATCATATGAAACTCAAATATAATCTCATAAACTAAAAGTCAGACAATTCTGATAGAAGGAACTCTTAAGTTCTAAATTCTAATATAATCACATAAGAGACTCAAATATAATGCTTAAAGTTAGAAACTTGGAAAAAGTAACCGAGATATCGCATTACTACCAGAGTGAAAAGCTTAAACCATTATCAAAAGTGAAAATGGGTACATAAGGAGTTAAACAAAGTGATTATCCAAAACACACAATCAAACCGACATGCTCACCATGACACCATAAACAAACCCTTCAATGACATTCTGGACAACAGAAACAGCAGCCAGTTCAAGGTCTCCCAAGTGACCAACAAAGGCAGATGTCACAACCGCAATTGAGAACTCAGACACTGCCGCTAATATGGCAGGCCCTGCTATCTCCCACATCTTCTTCGACTCATTCCAGCTCCTTTCCCTCATCAGCATCTTCTGCCTTCCCACATTGTCAGACTCCATCGCCTCACTCTCCTCCATCTCTTATCAACCTCGCTGATCCCTTCAGATCCTATCAGGGACGGAACATGGCTAGGGTAGGTGCCTCCCCTAGCCACCTAAAAAAAATTTATATTATAGTTAATTATTTTACTTTTTGTTTGCAACTTTATTATTGTTTGCATCTTTATATCATTATTATTTTAGATTTGGTAAATATCAGGTTGTTTCTTTCTCTTTATAGTTTGTACGCATTTCACTTTCTCTTTCCTTTTTTAATCTCTCTCTTTTTTATTTTTGGGCTTCTTAATTTTCATTGGATTTCTTATCAATTTTTATTTTCTTTTTTTCTTCCCTCACCCGAATAAGTTTCAATTTATGATGTCTCTGTCTCAGGTTTAATCATTTAAATTTATTACCCATCACATTTCTCAAATGAGATTTCTTTATATTATATTTATCTTAAATTTTATAAAATTATATTTTATTTATTAATTCTTATGATACAAAAAAATATATTTATCTTAAATTTATCTCGTGTATTTTCTCATTTACATTTATATTTCTATTCAATTATTGTATACCTGAGAATTTTATAAAATTTTACTTAAATTTTTCATATATTATCTTTTTTTATCATAAATTGTATAATATATTATTTAAATTTAATATTTTTGATGTCTTTCCTAATATAATTTTTAATTTAAAATATAGTAATAATTATAAATTATTATTATCAAAATATAGATTATCTATACTTAAAAAAATATTGTTGATGTCATAGGCATTAATTATAATTTATATTTGATAAATTTGATGACTTAAATATTTTGTTTAATCTTTGTATTTGTACTTTTGATTTTTACTTTTGTTAATATATTTATTTATAATATAAATTTTGAAAAGTAAAAATTATTATATCTTCTTTAATTAGATATATTTATGATTTTTAATTTATATAATATTTTTATACCGTTAAAGTTTATTTTAAAATATTTATTCGAACTCACCCTCGTATAAAATTCTTGATTACTTCCCTGGATCCTATCTGTCTATCTATCTCATGATTCTCATCACAGATTGTCATTGCTGTTTAATGTTTTGGTGCAACTTTAACGACGCTTTCTTGTGCGCTAACGTAGCAGATAGCAAAAGAGGGTTTTCGGGTTGACTAGTTACGTAGTAGGTGAAGTCATGCAAGGACAATAATCTGCTTTGGCTTCTTTGTGAACGTGCATGATGCGATGTTTATGTAATCTCCTAGTTCTCTTGTGCGTTAACGTAGTAGATAGCAAAAGAGGGTTTTCAGGTTGACTAGTTACGTAGTAGGTGAAGTCATGCAAGGACAATGATCTGTTTTGGCTTCTTTGTGAACGTGCATGATGCGACATTTATGCAATCTCCTAGTTCTCCTCACCAGTTCTCACTTGTCAGTTATTTATGATGAGTTTATTTATGTTCCACGGTTCTGCTTTGGCCATGCGGCCCACTGCGGTAAACATCTTGGGTGCATCGTGATATACCGTGCAATTTACAGTCATGAGTTTATTCTACGTGACTAATTCTTTCAAGTTAATGCCAGCTTAACCAAAGATGCATGTTGCGTTGGCATAGATTTTATATTGATATTGATTTGATTTGACATTGTTTTCCTTTCTCTTTTTTTTTTTTAATGTATTGTTATTATTGTTATTAGACAATTCTATATGGACAAGTTGCTATGTAACTTGTTTTAAAGAATATAAAACCATACACTCTTATTATTATAAAACTATTTGTGAATTTATTTATTATTTGGATATAATTTTTTTGGTGGAATTGTCTTGCCTCGCCAAAGATTGTGTACTTAATGCTTTTTCTAAGGACAAATTTTTCCTCCGTGGGGACACTTTTGTTTGTTTTCTTTATTGAACAATGTGTAAATTCTATACAGGTTCTTTATCGTCTCGTTACGTTACTTCTGATTCTTCACAATATTTTTAGTGCTTTTGTTTTTGGTCAATCAGTGATTGAAGTAGTTATAATGTTTTATCAAGCTTGAAGAACAGAGCTTGGACATTGGCATAAAAACAATATCAAGAGAAGCTCTAGTTTTAGCTCATGGTTCATTGGACACTATTGAGCCCTTTGAGCTCAAACTCAAGCATAGTAATAGTTTTCCTTTCCTTCATTTGTATTGTCATTATGTATCGAGTATTAATCTATATAGTGCCCTTAAAACAAACTGGAGAAATTATACATTATAATTTTCATATAGTGCCCTTACTTATCAATATATATAAAACATAATAATATCTCATGTCTTTTTTGATAAATTTATAATCTAAAAGAGCTTTCGAAAGCAGTACAACCAAACAATTCATAATTTAAAAGTATTTTTTTAATTGATAATCAAATAACTAACAAAAGTCTCTATTTGTAAAAGCTTTACTTCTAAAAGATCTACTTGAAAAAACTATACCAAACGAAGTCTTAATTAGTTTGAATAGAAATACAGTCTTTTTACAAATTAGATACCACATTCTTAGGTTGATCAAACTTTTATTTTTCTACTGAAATAATTACGAAAGTAATTTTATAACATTAGAAAATTCTAATTTTAAATAGGAGCAATGCTTATAGATTAATCACTTTGCGATTGTAAAAATGTTAAATACCCTTAATAAGGGAAAAAGGTTTCGTGTTGAAGTTAGATATTTTATGTTGCAAATGAAACAAATAGAAGTTTTCATTAATTTATTTCTTCTTCTATTTGATTTAGATAAATAATCACCATTACAACAATCTACCAAAATCTCACAACTGAACGACGACCCGATGTTATTGGAATTTAAAGTCCACCAAAGCTGTTCTCAACAAGAAGAAAGCACATGACAATAAATAGAATGTTGTATTCCAAATGAATTAATCCTTACTGTTACAGTCTTGAGGTTCAAAGTTATGTATATGGCCAATACAACAACTGTTGGATGTATTCACATGGTGACCTTGTAAGTAACAAAGAAAGACAATGTATGTAACATTCAGGCTGTGAGCTTTGGTCCCATAGGCCGCAATACCTTCCATACACTCAAACAAATACCAAGGCCAGCTGTTGAATGTACCTCTATGAATTCACTTTGTGATGCTATATTATATATGGCCTGCTGTAGTTTGTCCAACAATCAAATTGAAGCAGTAAAATGTCTTGATGCACCTTCAGTGGCTGAAATAGTATTCGATATCATTTCACTTATAATGTCATGTCTGTCCTTCAAATGCCTCGGATACTATACTAGCCACTAGTGCCATCAGATTGCTTGGAAAGAGATGATTCGACAATTTCAGGAACCTTATTGAGCAAGCGATTCATTTCGTCTGGAAAGTCACCCTTGGCTCGGTTTGTTTTTCCTCCAATAACCACTGAAGTTCCGTCTTGCAGGGCCCATATCTGTAGGTTGAGCAAAGAAGGAAAAATGAACACGACATTAGATAACAAATCACAATTGTGGTGATAGCACACTATTAACTCTTTTGAGTTAACATTTTGTTATGACAGCATTTCAATAGTAATGTTAAATGATTGATAAGTTAATCAGATGTCAATACCATCCACTATCCATTATTTCATTAATCACGGTTGTTTATACTCTAATATCATACTAAGCGGTATCTTGAATATATTTAATGAGTAGTGAATGTCATAACAGACTTTCTGGTGCGCATATAAATGAACAAAGACATATACATGCATGTGGTAGCAATATAGCTTTTGAAACATTAACAAATCCACGTGTTACAGTTCTTTTTGAAAATAGATGCAGCCAAACTTACAATGAAAACAGAAGTTTCACCTGTGAGTGAGATAAGCAGCTGATACATGTTGTGAGCATGAGAGCTCCAAACCCAGCATAGACAGGCGGCACTCCTGGATCAGTCTGAAATAACAAGCTTTAATTATATTGTATCTGATGAAATTTAAAAACGATAACAATAATAGTTTTGGTCTGTATACAGAGTTTCTAAGTCGTCACCTTCAGTTCAAGACCAGTACTCCCAATAGCATCTACAATGACAATTTTTCTGCCATCAATCTCTATTGGTAGCTTAGAGCTAGGTCGTCGGACTCCAGCAAATTTCCCTTCTTGATCATATAGAACAATTGATTGCAGATCCCGAGCAAGCATTGATCTGAAATTCAATGAAACCAGGATTCATCCCTCCAAAAAGTTCAATATACGAAGTAATAACTTAGCAAATGCACAGCTTGGAACCAAAAGCTAATGTCGATATAAATAAAAACCCGTTACTTTCATTGTTACTCAATGACATGGGATACAGGCAAATTGTTGTAATGTCTTCAAAACTTTTCTATAGCGACTATTCCAAATATCGATCATAGATCATCAAAATTAAACATTCAGTGATCTACTCAAAGTTAAGGGAAAGACAAGCAAATGTAAACTATCTAAATTCCGGTCTAGAGAAATTTGTATACACAGGAACATAAGTGTAAAGAAATACATACATTCCCTTGACATCAGGAGAATTGACACCTCCAACAGGTAAGAAGGTCCCAAAAAGCTTCTTGTCTCCATTGATCTTTAGCGGTGCCATAGCCAAATTGAAAGGTCCTTCATCATCTTTAAGCACCTGTAGAGCCGAAAAACTCCAATCTGTTTGATATATAGTGATCCCACCGTACCTTAAAGGGTCGTTTACCCTGATTGTTTTCCTCATCACCTCCTTTCCCTCAAGGTCGCGCAGAGAAAGATCAGTATAGAACTGTTTCACCTATATCACAAACCAGGACAAAAGTTATAAAACAAAAAATAACTAACATCAAATTCTTTGCAAATTTCAGGCTATAAAAGATGTAACCTAAAACCGCGTCTTGATGAAGATTTTCTAGATTGAAACATTGATGCAAAACATCTTGTACAATAGGGTTCCCTCCCTCCATATGGGTCATTAGACTAAAAAAAATTAAGACTTACTTCCCCACTATCAAAGTAGTCCATGTAGAATCTGTTGACATGAACCTCGGTGTTCGAAAGCGTCAGTGGGAGTAGACAGAAACCCGGTTGGGCCTAATACATCACCCACCACAAAATTGAGCCCCTGCGGAACTGTGACTGAACCTCTGAAGCTCCCAGCTGCACTAATAGTTCCACCTGCCATTATCAGCAGCATTGCTAAATGTACTCCAATAGGGGCAAACCTACCAACCAGCCCTTTAAAAGCATATAAAGATGGTCCTTTAAAGAACACCTGCGCTCATCAAAACCATTGCTGATTAAAATTAGGATATAGGAAATGCATTATACAATCAAAGAAGTGATGAGATCCCATAGTCAAAATGACAAGCTTTATTTAGTAACACTCAACAGTTGTTCTATTAAAATGACTACTAGCCTCTAAAAATAAGCTTGAGTTAATAATTTCTAATGATTCTCAAGAAATTACTGCCTACTAAGTTTGTCATAAATTTTCTAAAGCTGTTAAATTTGCAAGTCTATACAGGAGAAAAGAACATGAAAACTCATGTATGCAAACAATTGGTTACTTTAAAGGGGTAATAGAACAATGAACATGCCAAAAAAAAGAACCATGAAACAACAAAGCAACTACGGATGTAAAATGATAACCTCGTATCCAGCCCCCATCAGAATAACTCCCAAATCCTGAATGGATGCTCTGGGTAGAGTGTCTGAAAATTCTTGCTTCCGTATAGAATCAGCCGATTGTAAGAAGTTCCATCTGCATATATATATATATATATATATATAGATTGGTTCAAATGCAAAGCTTCTTCAATTGATTCCCATTTGGAGACTACAAGGGCTGAAAAACACAAACCTTCTTGCAACCTTAGCTAGGGGGATCTGTGTCGTGTAAGTGCAGGCCATGAGTGACATTGCCATGAGAACCAGTGATCCCAGGAAAATGGGAGACGAGAACATGTGATCGAGTCCAATTGTCAGAATCCATCTCCAAGTGAAGAATCCCAACACAGGATTCTCTTCAGGGTACTTCTGGAAATAGAAATCCGGAGCCTCGCCTTGCTCAATTGCAGTACCTATTAAAAGCATTGCATGCACACAAGGCCAATTTCCAATATAAAACTAAGCTTAACTAAGCTTAAACAGGCATCCTGTGCTCAATAATTACATCAAATGATTCCTCCGAAAATTTATATTAAACAAGCTACTACACGCCTTACTTGTAAACTCAGTGGCATTTTCAGACCAAAACCAAGTTAGTGAAAACACGTTACTAACCTACAAACCCAAAAGCTTAAACTAATTGGATAAATACAGATGCAGTATAACAAATACATAAACAAATTGCATGTAAGGGAATTCAATCCAGAATTCCTGACACAAATCAAGCTTTGATACCATATCAGTAACCACAGTACCCAAAAGCTTAAGCTATTAGTAAATTAATGATATAAGTCCCTCTAACAAACATATTCTCTAATTTCATTTACCCCAAAAAAAAAAGAAAACCACAATTCGCTAAGTCACAACCTGATTCCAATGAGACATTAATGGCTACAATAAAAACGCAAGAGAGAAGAGAACAACAAGGCAACATAACACATACCAAGAGCCATGAGAGCAGCAATGAGTGACATCTCACCAATAGCCAAAGGCAAATTAGACAAAACAGCCAACACCTTTCTAGGTAGCGTCTTCACAAACCCAACAACACTCCCCTTGCTCTCAACTTCCCCACTTGCTTCCTCATTGCTCTTCAACGGTGGCGGCGATGTATCAGACAAAGCAATCTTCTTGGAGACATTCTGGCTTTTCTTTTGGACATCTTGAGAGGTTTTGAGCTTGCAGGAGATGGAGAAAGAGATGGTTTTTGTTCTGTGGAAGAGAAAGTGGAGCTGGGGATTGAGTGTAGAGTAAAGAAGAGGCGTTTTTGACAAGTGAGGTGTGTGTAGGGATGTGCTTTAGAGCTTCCATTAATGGATAATGAAATGAAGGCAGTTGCGAGGGTAAAGAGTTCAGTTGAGAAGGGAAAAACAGTTAGCTGTTAGTTTATCCAGCAAACAGAGATATTTAGTTGGTGTAGCTTTTTTAGTAGATAACAGACCAATAAATACATGACATGTCAGCATGATTTAGAGAGTGTGGAGTCCCCTGTTTCCCTCTTAATCTTCATTAGTTAATAACTCTAATTTCTCATATTAATTTATTTATGCCTTTTGTGTACAAAATATGAAGAGATTTATTTTGACTATTGCAGTAAAATTTGGGATTTGGAGAGAGTCATAGTACCGTTTTGGTCACATCTTATCCAATTATACGGGGACATTAAGCAACAAGAATGTGTTTTTATAGTTCTGCGTATACATTTCACAACTAATGTCATGTTACTATTTTCTTTGTCAATCAGTTTCCTTTTTTTTTTTTTTTTTTAATATAAACAATTATAAGGTAATCTCACATTAATTATTAGAGGTTTGTACTTTGTGGATACAGCTAAAAATAAATAACACACATTTAAATTGAAAAATATCCATGTATGCCGGTAAGTACACAAAGCGAGACTTAAATCTTTATCATAGCTATAAAAGAAAAATGAATTATGTCTATCTATTAATTGAACAAAATCTGCTCCAATTCAACGTGTTATTCGATTATATTTATTCTTATATCATATTAATTTACATGAATGAAACAAAAAAAAAAAAAAAAACTCATGATAGAGTTGTTGCAATATTCCTACCAATCAAATATATAATATATGTCAATGACCTTATGACACAGTAGTTACGTACAGACTTTAAGTCAAGATTCGACACTTTACCCATACTTTAATAAAAAATGAAAGTTTCTCTTATATATATGAGTAATCTCCCACTTTGATATAGATAGCTTCCAGTTATATGAGAGCTGTTAATCCGATAACAGTTTGGTTTCGATTATCTCCTGAGTTTGTCCTAATGCCTAAAAAACAAAACAAAAGAGAATTTTGTTTTATTTTGTTTTTATAATTTTCTGTTTCTGGTCTCGTGAGTTAGAAGGTAGCTGACATGTGCGAATATCCTTTATCTTGTCATGCACTTTTAACGTAAAAACGACCACACAAACTCTCTTCACCTTTGCTTGCAGTTTAGTTAGAACTAAACACAAAAGCAATGCTCATCTCCCTTCAACTCTCCCTTTTCTCCTCCTCCAAGTCACCACCCAAAACCCCGAATCTCCCTCCTCCTTCTCCAAACCCTCCTCTTTACCTCAAATTCCGAACCTCTCACCGCGAAAATCTCCGGTACCTCAAAGCCATTGGCATCATTGACCCCAGCACTAAACCTCGTAAGCTTCCCTCCCCACAAGTTGTAGAACACATTCTCAACACCATTGATTTCCTCAAGTCCAGAGGCCTTATCGACAATGACTTCTCGCGCCTTGCCTATTTATGCCCTCAACTTTTCGACCTTAACTTTGACCCCTCTGAGATCGAACCTGTTCTAGACTTCCTGATCACAGATTTACAAGCTTCAGTAGAAGAACGACGAGGCATAGTAGTGAACTGCCCTCAAATTCTTTTCTCAGATGTCGAATACTGTCTTCAAGCCAACGTTCAGTTATCTAACAAAACTTGGAGTGAAGAAACTGAACGTGCCCAGTAAACAAAACGCACATCTTTTGAACACAAGAGTGGAGAGGCTACGCAACACGTTAAGGTTTCTGAGGAGAATAGGATTGAGTCATGAAGAGGCAGCAGGATTTTGTTCAAGAATGCCAGCAATTTTCGGATATGATATTGAAGATAACCTGAGGATCAAGTTCGAGTTCTTGGTGGAGGAGATGGAGAGGAGTTTGGAGGAACTGAAGGAGTTTCCTCAATATTTTGGGTTTAGTTTGGAGAAGAGAATAGCACCAAGGCATTGGCATTTGAAGCAGAGAAATGTTCATATCAAGTTGAATAGAATGCTGTTATGGAGTGACAACAGGTTCTACGAGAAATATAAGTGAAATCTGTTCTCATTTCTCATTCCCGTTTTTTTTTTTTTTTTTCCTTGTGATGCAGATTTTGATATGTATCTAGAAGTGAATAAATCATGAAACCATGTCCTGAAAGAAGTTGCTCTGATTCTTTGTAAAGGAGAAAGTTTCACTAATTTTTCAAGTTCAAAAGGTGCACTTCTGAATAGTTTGGTTAGTATATGCCCAGTTGCAGTTGCTTTACACCTAGTCAGTAAATTTTAGTACAACTGGGTCCTAAAAAACAGGGATGAAATTTCTGTACCATGAATTACATGGGTCTAAAGTACAGAATCATCATTTTGCACAAAAATAAAGAAGAAGAATGAAACAGAAACCCTTGAATGTCTTGCTAAAGTCAATTTCCTGTCACAAGTAATCCCTCTGTTGATAAAATCCTTCCGTAGATGAGTCTCTCTTGTAACCGGCTGCACAGTATGTAGTTACATTTGATCAACCATATGTATGTAGAGTCGCTGCAGCAAGAGAAAAGCTAAGAAAAGATCTTTCACCAGTAACTAACAGATCAACTCTGCTTTGTCAAAAATTCAATGTCAGCTCCGACCTCAGCAATCTTCGTTTCTTTAGAAGTCTTTGCGGTTTTGGCAATGTTCCCAACATCAAAGTCTATTGCTATTTTTTTCATGAGACCCTCAAGCATCTGCATTAGGAAATACAGAAAAAATTAACTGATCAATAGACCACACATCTCACAGAGGAAATTTGATACCAGTACTTTAGACTTGATCTACATCAAACTAACACCGCCGCTGGCTGCTTTATTTATTGAAGCTTAGTAAAATAATTTCTCTATATTATTATCCTCAAAAACGAAAACTAATATGTTACCCTCCTTATGCATGCATGTTTATGAAACCATATACATTATTGACAAGTATGTATATTTGCTATACAAGCCACTCTTGTAAGATATATCGCTTCACAAGTGCAACCACTTTGAAATGACTGAACACCAATATTTCACCCATACCAAAAAATTAAAAAAAAAAAATGAAGTGGCTTGCACCTTTGTCTTTTATTTTGACACGAGATGTAAACTTCCTTGAAGTTGCCTTTGCAAAAGGACACAGCATAAGGCATGCACGTTGACAGCCAGAATTTTTGTTTGACAAATGATGTAAACTTCCTTGAAGTTGCTTTTGCAAAGGACACAGCATAAGACATGCACTTTGACAGCCAGATTTTAAAAAACAAAAAAATCTCAATGTTCAAAACCTCAGTGGAGCTCAAACTTCATGCAGCAAACCGAGTATTAAAAGTTTGGACTTCATATTGTGAACGATAATAACAATAAATTAGCTCTTCTTAATGGATGTCCTTTTAAACTGGACAATAAACATGACCATTAAAAATCTAAACCACCCAAACTGCCTTTTATGTGACGTGAACATCACTGCAGAGTAAATATTTAAATGTTTTGTTAGGTTTTTAGAAGATACCAGTGATCCAATAGCAACTAATGCTCGGAATTTTGAATCAGCTTCTATATTCTCCTCTTCAGCAATCTGTCGACAGAAAAAATGAAGAATAAAATTTTATGATTTTGTTCAAACTCTATAACCCTCTACCTACCATTGAAAAGAGAAATGAATAAGCTCCATCTCACATTAAAAATGAAAACATGACTGATTACATCTATTTAAATGATGCATCAAATCAAAAAACAAGGGGAGAAAATAGGCAAAAAGTTCATTCTAAGACGTGTAGGAAAATAGTGGAATAAATCTTACCTCAAGAGCCGCTGAAAGAACATGAGATTGACCTTCTTCATCCTTCTTTTCAATTAACAGCACCGTGTAACTGTGAAGAAAAATAACAACTTCAGTATCGTAGTAAACTAAGAAAAGCCATGCATGACATGTCAAAAAGAAAATACTTACTTGAGTATCAGGGTAGTATAGGCCAACTGCAAATTCTTATTTGGAGATGAGTAACAACTTGAAAATGCATCAAGAATCTGCAAAATTGAAAATATTAAATTAAATACTTTAACAGAGACATATAATATTGATTACTATCATCAGAATGTGAGAATTGCTGCATTCGAAATATGTGCAGACCTTTCTTGACAATTATGTTAAATAGGACACATTTTCCTCCATTATGAAACTTCAATTTTCTCTCAAAGAACAACTTTAACTAAGGCAAACCCCGATGGCATAAGGAAATTTATCGTAACTAAAAGAACATTTAAAAGTAATCATTTATACTCTCTCAAGTACCATTTTAAAGTTACTCCATTAGTAATCATTACCAGCTTACTATACATAACCTAAACTCAGAATATAGATTAGCAGGACTAACCTCACTGCGATGCTTTTGTAGCCAGTCATGGTAGTTTGAGTTCTTGAACAGGTTAGACACAGCTCGGATACTGGTTAAAAGATTTGCAGGAATTGCAGGAGTTGCGGTGACTTTCGTAATCATTTCCATCAGTACATCTGGTTAGAGAATAAAAGCTCCAAATAAAGATCAAACTTGAACGAATGTGAAGAACAAGGAACATGTACAAGCAACATATACTTAGGCCCAGTTTTGGGTCACATGGTCACATAAACTAGTCCAGACCAAGTTCTACCAACTCATTTCGAAAAAAAAAAAAAAAATAGTTCTACCAACAGATTAAAATATTGCTGCACATAATGGCACGATTAAAAAGTACCATAAAGGCTAAAGTCATAGACACTATAAATTTTCCATAATATAAGTAAACACAAAAGGATAAAACTTTGTCAATACCATTTTCATTTTCAACATGCTTGAGAAGTAGTCTTGCCCCATCAGGATGTAAGATGATCATTCTAATAACATCAATAACTGCACGAGGAAGAGATACAGTATTTACAAAGTGAGTAACATTTAAATGCCCTTGAAAAATGTAAAAGTAAAGGATCATTCTGTATTGACAGGTAACAAGTATAAAAAAATCATGTATTGTGAAACAACAGACCAACTGCATCTAACCAGCAGAAAGAACTAAAATTGCATTAAAAAACTCATAAAGAAACAGTTACTAATAGCCTAAAATTCCAACAGACTGACCTGGAAATATCATAACCAGTGGCCATGTTTTTATCAGTTTCAGCAACAAAGAAATGTCAATGTCGGCAAAACTACTACTGTGGTAGTGCGAAGTGTCCTTCAAAATTTTCACAATAGCAGCTAGTCTGGACATCTCAAGCTCTGTCAGGGACAAGTCCTTTTTTTCCTTCAAAATATAGTCAACATATCCATTATATAGGAAACTATATATGAAATGAAGACACAACAGCAGGAAATAGTAAAATACAGAACTTAAAAAGAATATTGTAAGACCAGTCAGCTGGCCCTTAGATTGGTCTAGATGGATCTACCAATATTTGGGATGTTATTCTCAGTTCTCCTAATCTTCCGTGAACCTATCATGTCAAGCCTGAGCTGTGAATGAGCAGCTCAATCCACTTACAGCCCCACACATGATGGAAATTGGAAACAATCTAAATAGGGTTATGATACCAAACTACCAAAGACATTATGAATCCAACTAATTATGACTACATCCAAAGAAAAATATGAATTCAGCTAATACTGTCATGTTGCGGAGGGGGGGTGTGGAGGGGAAGGCTCTGGTAGCTCTGATTTATCATATGCACTAGAAGCACGAGATAAATCGTTTAGAGGAACACATAGGGATCTGTTTGGGAGAAGATCATACATAGCATCTGAAATATGTTCCCCAGAATGTTGTAATAATGTCATGGATAAGGTTGAATGGAGGATGAAGATTCACTTTGTCAACTACAGCTAGTCTGAGACTGAAACTTAGTTATATTGAGTTCAACATCGTACGAAAAGAAAGGTACAACCTACAAATATTGTCTTTATACTTGAAGCTCTAATAATGTATAATATATTATCACAGCATCAACAAGCCCATCACATTTACACTTATGGTCAAAAAACAAAACAACCCATAAAGAAATAATTGCCAAAGAAACAAAAAGCAGCAAATATTATAATAAAACTCAACAAGAAATCAGCAGCAATAATTGAGAGATTACAAACAGAAAAATAAAAATAAAAATAAAAATTAACTATAAACTCTGACCATACATAGAACCTACCGACAGTAAAGCGTTGTTGAACTCTGTTATCTTTTTAAGGATCCCATCAAACTGAGCCACGTCAAAAACAAGCATTCCTTTCTGGAAACAAAATTATAAAAGAATAAATGTAAATAAGATGACTGGAAAACCTGCAAGCCAATTACCCAAAATAGTTTGGTAGATATACATAAGAAATATAATCAGGAGGGTGATTCTAATCAAAGTTGATATAAAAAGAATAATAATAACTGACATTTACATCAGGATTATATATGCTAAATGGATCCATTAATGTAGTAACTGTGTTAGGATGAACTATGAAGTGTGACAACGTTAACCTCAAGAAGTTGGCCTAGTGGCTGGAGAGTGAGGATTTCAACCAAGAGGACAAGGATTCAATACCCTTAGGCCAACCCACCTAGGATATTAAAAATTCTATGGGTTTCATGGCTAACAGAGTTGTAGGATCCAGTAGTGGCCCCCAGTTTAGATCCCACGGAAAAAGGGAAAGATCAAGAGAGTTCTAGGTATCCAAAAAAAGAAAAAAAAGTGTGAGAGTGTTTAACATCATTAACAGAACTCATCAGTCCACGAGGAAGTTTTGCATCTTTCCAGTTCCATTTTGAGACATATTAGGTAAGGGGGCAAGATGGTTTCAAATTGAAGCTATATTGATTATGCATACACTAATATGGACAGTGTAGTAAACTCTGACATACATTATTGAAAACTTTCTAACCATAAATATAAGAATTACCTACCATGATCATATTACCAAAGCACAAATCCAAACCTTCAGACCTAAGACATACGTCACTGATCTTTTAAAATCAAAAGCTGTAAGGCATACCTTTGGGATATGCTTGAAGGAAGGTTTTGCTGATGTAACTGTTACACACAAGATTGTGAAAGGTATTAGAGCTCAGAGCCTTACGTTATGGATTTTTAAGTGTGAATGTCATCAGGTGCATGATAAGAAGAAGGAAATTTTTCCTTTTCCTGAAAATGAATACGTACCAGATGTTCTAGAAGGTTCTCCAGGTACATAAGCACTTGCTGGAATGAAAAACAGAAAAAAATAAGAACTACAAACCTCCAATACTCATGTCAAAAAGCCAAGAAGGCAATGTACTCACAGCCAGTGTAGGGATCACGAAACGATGGATTGAAATTGAAGTCTTTTTGTCCAGTATTGTGCAGTATAAACTCTACAATTTGCTGTCGGTATGATAGAGGAAGATTCTCCTTCAGAAGCCACTTATCAGCAACATCATATGGATTATCTGGAAGTAAACATGTAAGTTATGCTATTAACACATACATGTGTTCATTTGTAGTAGGCAATTTGGCAGTCACATACTACAATTACGATAATACAAAATTAAGGAAATTGTTTCCAAGGAGAGGGAGAGGGAGAGGGAGCGGGAGGACACTTGAAGCTCCATGACATGCTTACAGTAAAATATAACCACATGGATGTCAACAACAGTATGACCGAGTTCCTCTTTGAGTTCAAAACTATTTCCATACAGCTATTCTTTAATGAATTATAAGTTACTGACTGAAGGAAAGCAGGAGGGCTATTAGCTCTACCATGTAAAATTTATTTATTTAATGTCACCATGGGCAACTAACTTCACCAAAGTTCAAATTGTTAAACAAATAAACATACATACATACAGTGGAGTGTGGGAGAGAGCATAAGAGATGTCATGGAGTTCGAATAGACAGCAAAATTGTGTAAAAAAATAGTGAGATCTATGCCAGAAAGAGGTAAAACAGAAATCCATAACTAAATAGGACAAACTGCAGAAGAAAGTAGGCAAACTCGTTAAGACAAAAATGATATTTTGAATTCAATAACTTCGAAGCAAGCTAACTACATAAAAATTACAAGATGAAAAATAAAGAGAAACGTTATCCAGAAAAAAGTTTATTATCCAGTATTAGAGTGCTAATTCAAGAGAAATATTTGTAGTGTATAACCCAAAAAATGACATATCAACTCCTTAGATCATCCTACATCTCAACTTCTAAACAAACTGAACTCTGAAGCATCAGCAAGCAAGTTGCAAAACAAACATACCATTCTGCACCAAAGTCTGTGTGTTTGTTTTCCTTGCAGACAACATAGTTACAAGGACTGCAAGAATTACGGGCACAAGAAAAGAAGACAAACATGTCCTAAAGTGACAGCATAAAATTTAGCAGCCTTAAATGTTGGGGGTTGAGGGAGAAAAACAAATAATGAGGTGATTACTATTATCCCAACAACCAAATCAGAGTATAAGAAAAAAGGGAAGAAAGATACCTGAACGATTATAGGGCAATTTACGGATAGGCTCCCCATCTCCAATATCAACATCAAAAACTGTGACAAGAAAAGCAAGAAATTTAAAATTTTTTTAAGAAAAAAAAAAAGCATATATTGAAAAAAAATAAGAAGCTGCTGAAAGAAGTAAAACACCTACCAAAATCATATTGAATCCCATCAAGAGCAGGACGGTTTATGCCATCATCTGGTCCATCAACAACTTCACCAACCTAAAAGTTCAAGCAACAACCAAGTATAAACTTCTCTGGCATGAAAGATATAACATCATACAATAATTTAAATAAAATAGATATTTTACACATTAGAGTATAAAAATTGAGAAAAAAAGGGGGGGTGGGGTGCGTGGGGGCGTGAGGAGACGGGGGAGGGGGGGTGGGGAGAAATGATGGGGATTGATGAAATCGAACAAATATGTAAGAATTACATTCCAAGGGACTTGGTTCACATGACAACCCTATGTTTTTGCATGTGAGAGAATGTTTAGGCTTAATGCTATTATTTGGGCTCAAGCTTAAGCTTTTAGGTCAAATGATAACAAGAGTTGCACATACAAGATATATGGCCAATAAATATTAAACAAGACTGAATTTAACCACTGTTCAACACAGAAAAGATCAAATCAGAGAATGAGATGCTAAACATGAAGCCACAGAAAGGCAATCAATAACTATTAATTAGAATTCAGAAAACATGAATGAGAAAAGAAATGGATAATTCCCAGTCTGACAAACATATTAACCACATCATAAAAGCAAAGGATATTGTTTCCTCCACCAAACCCTTTTCATATTTTCCCTCCTACAATAATGTTAGCTCTTCCAATAAGAAAGCAAAATACAAAGTCCTAGTGGCATAAAGTTTTTAAAATGAGATAAAAATGGAATATCTACAGTTCCATATTCTGATTTCGATGTTTTTTTTGAGAAAAGTAAAAAGATAGACCTAAGTTTGAATTCTCAAGATATAATGGCCCAAGGGTATGTCTTAGTGTCACAGAAAGCTAAGACACAAATTCACTCAAGTGTACTTGCCATATTATGCAGAGCAAGCTGTCCAATATTTAAGGACGCATCCAAAACTAAAAAAAAAAAAAAAAAAGCCTTTCAACTACAGACTTAATATGAAGCTGTATTAATTTCAAAAATAAAAAAATAGGTGGCCGCCATTCACTATATCATTCATTTCTCATTGCATATATTAATATGTAAAAATAATGTAAAAGATAAGAGCACCATCCTTGTCTGCAGTGTACATACAAGGAGTGAAGAGAGAGAGAGAGAGAGAGAAATTAAATCTGATAGAACCAAAAGATCACTAATGCATGAACTCCGTAAACATAAATGGATGAGCATAAAGAAGAGATATCAGGAACCTAAAAACCAGCCTTATATGAAAGCCTGACAACATCAACTCCAGCAGTTCTTTTATTTTTCATAGAACAATTAGATGAAAAGTTTATATCTACTAGCAAACTAAAGGCACATATACAAGAGTCCCAGTATCACAGAGTATAATAAAAACAAAGGCTGCCAAAGGCTAAATTAGCAGAAGACGTTAACATAGGTGCAGAAAGTCACATGAAGAATATGATCATGAAGTATATTAAATAAAACAACTTAGCATGAAAATGGAGGTTACTTTATCCCATTTCTGTTCTCTCATATTCCACGAATATGCTACACCGTTGTCCCCTTCTCTGACAATTTTTGTCTGGCCATCATTGGCTCCTGATCAAATGCATTAATTTGTAAACAATATATAATAGCACCTTGCAACAATATCAACCAGTCAACACTAATCAAACTTCTTTGAACTAAGCTTGGACAATTTTGGGATAATAACTAAAAAGTCAGCGTATATAAAGACATGCTCCCTACACATCAATATAATTATCGAGACTTGCTTTGTAGATGATTTTACTTGGCATCAACAATTATATTGGTATTCTCACAACCCACACAATACTTAAAAGTTGATATTCAACTTTAGATAAATGTCCATCCGAAAATTAGAAAATTATCATCTATTTAACAATGGAAAAAAAAATTCAATAGAATCTCATATACGGATATACCTATATATTACATTACCACACACCGCCAACCCCCCCACCCCACGCACAATACCATTTAAATTAAATTTTCATTCTAGGTTGGTGTGAAGAAGATTGATCCCTAAACCTGTTCAACTGCAAAAGATCTAACCAATTAAGTTATGAGCTATCCACTTGGGACACAACAAATCATATTAGGTTAAATATTTAAAAGATGAGCATAATTAGAATCACACCTGGAATCAGTAAAGCCTCAAGTCCTGGTAAATCTTCCAATTTTAATCCACCAACTCTCTTCCTGATACAAACAGCAAGGCATAAGATGTATATCAGGCAAAGCCAATGTTCTATAAGGCTCTAGGCCCCAGTCGGGTGGCAGCCCGACGCCTAGGCGGTTCAAGTCTGATTACTGTTCAACAGCAATTTTTTTTCAGTTATTCCCAATATCCCCCCTCTAGTTTAACATATTTACCAAAATCCACTCAAGTTTGAAAATAGCTAAAAACCCACCCATAGTTTGAATAAATAAATAAAATCCTCCCTCTATATTACATTTACATAAATAGACAAAATAACCCCTATCCTTAAGTTTTCCATTTGAAAAGTTAAATACATCGTCAATGTGAAAAGGGTGAACGGATATTATAATATTGAATAAATATCAATAAAAGTAAAAAATATATATATTAATAAAACTTAAGAAAAGCAAATATAAAAAATAATTAAAAAACCCTAAGCCCTTTAACTCCTTCTCTCTCATCCACCCCCTCTCTCTCACATCAGTCATCACCACCCTCCTCTCTCACATCACCCCTCTTTGTGCCCTTCGCCACTGCCTCCTTGATGGATGGTGCCCATTCACCTCCTTTTCCCTCTCTTCCCCTTCATCAGCTTCTCTCACTTTCCCCTCCTCTTCTTTCTCCACTTCTCTCTCCTCATCAAGTAATCGAACCTAAAGCTGCTTAACCTCAAGTGGCCGAGTCTCAACCAGTCCCTCAAGTTGCTTAACCTCAAGTCGTTAAGTCTTAAAGTGTTCCTCCTGCCTTTCGTGAGAGCATCCCGAGCTTTAGATTTGAGTTCAGTGCTCTGTTACACTATCAAGAGGAGAAATGCAAAATTTATCAAAGAGACTCCATGCATGGAGTCTCTCTTCCCTCTCTCTCCTCCCCGTTTCTCTCTTTGATCTGTCTCTTTTCCATTATTATTCTTTCTCTCTTTGATTTGTCTCTTCCTCTCTCTCTCCTTAGGAAATGGAGATAGATCAGAAAGAGAATGCAGAGTAGTGGAGAAGAGACAAATCAGAGACAGAAAGGGGAGGAAAGGGAGGGAAGAGAAACTCCATGCATGGAGTCTCTTTGACAAGTTATGTCTTTCTCCTCTTGATAGTGTAACAGAGCATTGGACTTAATCTTGAAGCAAAAGGATGCTCTTAGCAGGAGGAACTCTTGAGACTCAACGACTTGAGGTTGAGTGGCTTGAGGAACTCACTGAAACTTCACCAATTAAGGTTGAGCAACTTGAGGGACTCTCTAAGGCTCAACGACTTGAGGTTAAACAACTTCAAGTTTGGCTACTTAATGAGGATAGAGAAGTGGAGAAAAAGGAAGAGGGAAAAGAGAGATAAGCTGATAAAGGAGGGGAGAGAGAGAGAAAGTTGTGAATGGGCACTATTTGTCAAGAAAGCGCTAGCGAAAGGGGCAGAAAAGGCGATGCGAGAGCGGAGACGAGTGATGTGAGAGAGAGGAGGCGAATGAGAGAGAAGAAGCTAAAGGGGTTAGGGTTTTTTTTAATTATTTTTTTAATATTTACTTTTCTTAAGTTTTATTAATATTTTTATATAATTTTTATTTTAAATAGTATTTATTAAATATTATTTATCCATGTATTTTGTCTATTTATGTAAACTAGAGGGGGGATTTTATGTACTTTTGTTTTGAAACTGGGATTTTATGTATTTATTCAAACTACAAGTGGTTTAGCTATTTTTCAAACTAGAGGTGAAGTTTGGTGAATATGTTAAATTAGAGGGTGGGTATCGGGAATAACCCAAAAAAATTTGTTGTTGCCTAGGCCCCAGGCTGCTGCCGACTAGCGCCTAACACCTCTTAGAACACCGGTCATAATATATATGAGAGGAAAACTAGACAAAAAAAAAAAACAAAATCTACTGTGTTAAAAAATATATTATTAAACACAATACCAAATATATTACAAAAAGAAAAAAAAAATACCAAACTTATTACAAAATAACTACCAATAAACTAAGTACATTACTACATTAGGATTGTAAACCATGAATCACTGACTTGTAAAATTGTAATTGAGTAATGCCCGCATTTAACAGTATCATATGGCATTAGATGATAATACCTGCCGCGCTTGTATGAAGAGAGTTCGGCAGCATATGCCTCAATTTCCAGTGGATCTGCTATCTTTTCTGGTTGTAGTGTCCATATACGTATAACTCCATCTGAACACGCTGTCAAAATATCCCCACTTTCCAAAAATTTGGCATCCCAAACACAACCAGGATGCTCTAAGCTCTGAACACAGACTCCATCTGCAAAAAGACACATTTTCATAGGCAAAGTAAACAACAATTTTGTCCATTCCATGCAACAGATTAGAGTAAGGGCCAAATTTAAAATTTTGAAGGTAACTGAAGCCTATGACTACTGTTATATATGAACATGCTTAACTTGAATCTACAAACTTGACAGGAGACAAGCAAAAATTAGCAAAATTACAATTACAGCATAATCAGAAACCACAAGTAAAATCCAATGCAGAAGACCACATTAAGAGAAAACATGAACATCAAAAGCAATCACCTTTCCATATCTTTGCAAAACGATCTTCACTGCCACTGACAATAAGTCCAGATGCATGATAATCAACCGAATAGACAATAGCAGTATGACCAACCATTTCCATCAGTACTTGGCCAGTTAGTGTCCACAATCTGACAGTGCTGATGCAATTAAAACAGAGTAAAATAACAACATCACTGGAAATCAAGATAAACAAATTCTAGGAAACAAGGAAATCTAAAATAATGCTAGAACAGCAACAATATCCAAAGAAGAAAAACCATGCTGCACTTTTGAAGACACTACTATAATACTTGGAAGCAGTTCATACACAGGAACCTCTACTTAATTTGACAATGAGATACAAGAGCCATTGGTAGCATTCTCTTGTGGCATAAAAAGTTCAAGCAAAATAACTGAGTTGTCTGACTACAGAGTATGCTATTATCTCTCTAGATGAGATATTATTTCTTCAAAATGTACACTAAGGAACTGAGACAAAAGGTTAGCAAACTAGTAATGCATTTCCTGTAACACACTTCAGTTGAAAATAACTCACAGAACAATGGTTTTTAAACTCATACTCTGTCTCCAACCAACTTACCAACCATTAGTAGGAAGAATGGTTAATCTGTTCTAATTATTAACTAGATAGCAGACTATCGTTGCTATTTAACTAACCCAGAGAAAAATTTAAAGTCAGAGTCCAGCAGTCTCCCGCCAATTTCAAAATTAAAGAAAGGGGGGCATTTATATCTTCAAAAACCATAAAAGCTGATAAAAAAAAAAGGCAGCACAGGCATCTATTGTCTGATAAAGCAACATTTCAATAGATTTAAGTTTACAACAGAACAACATTCTACCCGTAATTTTCTTCAAGTATCAAGATCTTACTTGCAGCCCCCACCAAATCTTAGATGTTCAATTTGCTTATATTCTTTCACCATGCTAAATACATTATTCTGGTATTAGTTCGCATTATCTGCAATTATCTTCCTTATCCTTTTATCTTACATGTGACTGTGCATAACACTAGACAAGCATCTGTGGGAGCAAGCAATCCATCATCCAATGAGAACCATCAACACTAGAAACTAACAAAAAATTTCAGAAAATTAGAAAATTTCTCACCAATCATGTGATGCAGAAAGAATTCCAACACCAGGCATCACTGCCAAACCTCGAACCGTATCTGCACAAAATATTGACATGAACAAGTTTATCCTTTTTTTCTTCCTCTTTTAACCCTCTGTAAATACACTCATGCACCTAAAAGAAATAAAGCAACCTCACTCTCAACCAAGAATTTCTGGCCTTAGGACTCATAAACCATTAGGTGTATAAGTAGTTACAAGCATAAACATAATATTTGCTATCTTGTGACAAGACAACAATGCATGTATAAATAGGAGAGATTTTACAAGAAATGTATTAATTGGGCAAACCACATATGTGAGCCAACAAGGTCATGAACCAAATGTAGAGTTTTTATTAGGTTTGTAAGTCATAAGAGTGAAAGAGTGTTGACTGTGATGCAAGAGGATGTAATTGTGAGCATTGACAAATTAGAATTTGTATCAACTGTAATCAGCAAGTGGGCACAATTACAAGCATTGAAAATGTACAACTTTGTGGGGTAAAAAAGGGAGAAAAAGATAGACTATGCGATGCAGCTTGATGGGTGAGTCTCTCCATTGAATTTGAGCTACATCAAAACATATACCAATGTCTTAAAACTAGCATGAGTAGTAATTTAAGCTGTCTAAGTAAACATGCATAGGTTTCAATTTTTCCAAATTTATCCTACAATTTCCTTTGTTTCCTATAAAATGTCATTGGTCCAGTAAATAACAACAGCAAGTATAAACATTACACGTATTCTAGTTAGTCACACATTATAACATTGTCAATTTCATATTGCAACCAATTGAACACGGAAAATCAGCCTGTTAGAACTTTCAGCAATTCCTTTTCTAGATGAAATTATTACCATAAATATGTATGGAGAAAAGTACAATACCTTTCTCTACTGACAGTGCAGACACAGAAACCCAAACAAATATGAATACATGGTAAAAGATAATAATCAGTCATTAAATATGCGGTGAGCAGGAAGTGAGAACACACCTGTATGCCCAACAAAAGTGTGTGCACATGTCTTTCCTCTCCAAAGTTTCAAGGTTGTATCACTTGAGCCTGAATTATGGCAAAACACCAAGTCAACAAGTGATGTAACTAAGTTGACTGCATCATATTCAGAATTCCAACAAGACCCCATTGGGTGTGTGGAATAAGATAAAATATATATACAAGACACGGATGTTCCACCACTTCAAGAACATGGAAAGACCAAAACAAACCCCAAGTAATCACATGGATCCCTAAAATATATGTAATCTTGATGGAGTCTCTGAGACAGGACGTACTAAAATTCCCTTCTATCAAACTAAATAAAAAAGATTCATAAGATAATAAAGCTGAAATAAGAAAATAAAAGATACACTAATTTGGTAATATCCACTTCAATCCTTAATAACAAGGAAAAGAAAAGGAAGACCTGAAACCAGCTCGCCGGACGGTAGCCTTAAAACTGCTTGGATTGGGGCATTATGTGCCTCCCAAAACTCAACTAGTTGGCCATTCCTCCACCTGTTTTAAGGTACTGCAATGCAGAAGCCCAACAAATATATATCATATATTGAGATAAGACATACTACAAGTCAGAGTCATCATAGGCCTAGATAATACGAAATAATGCCTAGAACTATCATTTAGCAGTTGAGAAACAGGAAAATTATTTGACAGTATACAACTAACAAGTTTGCATGTATTATAAAACCTTATGTGACGTACTTATGCAAAACTCTTCTTCTCAAACACAACTTGTCAAACATGCAAGCTTACCAATCAACAGAGGATGACACAATGTCCTCATTATCCAACACAACACCAGTGACTTGCGACTTATGACCCTTCAATGTGTGCACTTTCTCACCAGTTCTCAGGTCCCAAACCAGAACCATGGTGTCCATGCCACCTGACACGATCCCACCTTCTGGGAATTCCTCACTCGGTGAGATCCATGCCAATGGACCCACAAAACTCGTATGCCCGAAAAGTATCTTCGAAGAAAGGTACTTCCGCTTGTCTGATGGATCCAAAGACCAGAACCTCACGGTTCTATCTCTTGATGAAGTTGCTATACCCATATTGTCACACACACATATCCCACGAACCTAATTTGTAGCACAAAAAACCAAGCATTTACTACTTAAGCATAATTGTAGCTATTACATGAACAAATGTACATAATACAAGTACAAACCCAAAATTCAACTATTTTGATCACATATACTCACATTGATCACAAACACTTACCAAAAACCTGAATTGAAGTGCTTAAATATCCCCACAGTCATACAAATTACAATCCATGTCAGTCTCACTCTCACATACACACAACAAACACCAATTAACTCAAATGTAAAAATTTCAGCTACTACAATCACGTTGCCACTCACACACTAACCACAACCCAAATGCTCATAAAACATTACATCTCAATAAATTCATGCATATCTCACTGAACACTCAAAAGGATATCTGTTGATCAACCTGAACACCAACACACACCTATCAATCACATTGCCACTAACACTCTAACCACAACCCAGCTGCTCACACAACATTATATCTCAACAATTTCATGCACATCTCACTGAATACTCAAAAGGACATCTCTTGATCAACCAGAACATCAACACACACCAATTAACTCAAATGTAAAAAATTTTAGCTACTACAATCACATTGCCACTAACACACTAAGCACAACCCAAATGCTCATATAATATTACATCTCAACAAATACATGCATATTTCACTGAATACTCAAAAGCGTATCTCTTGATCAAACTAAACATCAACTATTCACATCTTCAATTCCAATAACATCAAACCAGCACGAAATACAAAGTCAACCCACTTGAATTACATTTACATTGCACAAGTGAGAGTGATCATCAAGTCGAAACTCTACTTAAATCGATTAGATAACAAACACCCTTTCGTTTATTGAACCGTTTACGCTTATAATAATTAAAAAAAAAAAAAACAGAAAATAGTGGGAGGTAGATCTTCTTACATCGTCTTCATGACCGCGAAGCTCGCAGCTCAATTGGTACTCCTTGAAATCAATATCCATTTTCGAGCCAAGAAAGCGAGAGACAAACCAAAAACGGAAATGGGTTTTAGAGAGATTTTTAGACTAGCATCGCTTCGTCTCCAAGTTTCGATTTTTATTCTTATGTTTTATGTTTTTATTTTTATTTTTTAAATAGGTGTTTTGAACTTTTGATGCGATTAATTGAAGAAAAAATGTGAGATAGGTCAAATAATAATAAAGAGAATAAAAATAAGATTAAATAGAAAAAAAAAAAAAAAACTAATGTTTGAAAAAAAGTGAAAAAAGTCTCATGTGGTCATATGTTTTTTTTTTTTTTAATCTCTAAAGAATCAATGTATATAAATAAATAAATTAAAAAAAATTAATTAATTAATATGGATTGATTAGATAAGAATAACGGACTACTTAAAACAAAAAAGAAAAATTATCCGAATATTTGGAGTTGAATTATAATAACTAGTTTTATTCAAAGATGATATATCGATGATATGATGTTTTTTTTTTTATTAATTCAGTTTTTTTTTTTTCATGATAATGATTTAAGTTTTGTCGTGAAAATTTATAAGTATGCATATAAGGGTTTTTTTTTTTTTTTTTTGTATTGTGTAATCTAATTCAAATCTCTGTTGGGGTTTCCACCCTAAGAGCTTGTAATATTGTAAACGATTTATAAATTTTTAATAAAATATTCATTTCATTCAATTTATATATTTTGCAAAAATTGTATATATCATGAGAAACATCTTTGATTACTGATGTAATTTCAAACAAAGTGCATAAGTGTTATATACAAGTGGATTTAGTTTGAGATAAATAATTTAAAGAGTCCGTAGAAAATAAACGAAACTGGGTACTTCATTTGTGGTAAATCTACAGTTGCAGTCCCTTTCGTATTTGATACGATAGTCTTATCCAAGACTATTCATGTGGTGACATAGAAATAGAAGCACCTTATATAATAAATATTATATAGGTCTGGACCACGATAAATATAAGTCTCTAAATAATATCCATTGATCTTAGAGATTTATATTTATCAACCAGATAATCATATATGAATTGATCTTAATTCTGAATATATTATGAACTCCTACTTTTTAAGTTATTTCTTTTGATTTACATGGGTGAGATCAGTGTAGATACCCGATCAATAATTTCGTACTTTGGGGATATGATTTAATAAATAGCTGAGAACATTCTATACAATAGTGGAATCCACTTCTTCTTACGAGAAGGAGAAAAGTAGTTCCCTTAAGGATTGATTCAGATCTTGAACAATAAGAGTGCTTAACTTTCTATTAATATATAAACAGAAAGATAAATTCAAAAGTTGTTATGCACATATTGTTCATTAGAGAATCAATGATACTTAAGGATCAATAAATAATTAGAGGGGTAAAATGGATATTTGACTTAGCTCTAATTATGAACTATTTGTGGAGAGTCAAATCATATGTAGTGATTAAATCAATGGACACTGAAAAATTTCAGATTGTAGAAAAAACATCTACAGTTTTGATAATGCAATTTTAAGTTTTTAGTTGAGTAACTTTAAAATTAATAATAGTGAATTATTTAATTAAAGAGTTTAATTAATAATTTCGATATTATTGGAGCTCAAAACTGTAGGTCCATCGGGTCCCCTTAATAGCTTATTTTACTATAAGAAACATGTATATAGAATATTGTAATTGGACCGTCCAATTACAGGTGTTACATAAGTAACAAAAATTTGTGTTCACTTGGTATTTGAATAATATTGATTATTCAAATTATTTAATTATTAATTATGAATTAATAATTATTTAATTAATTTTATAAGCAGTTTTGAATTCGATTCTTAGTGACTTTGGTATAAATTAACTATGAATTAATTTATTAAAAATTACAAGTTCTATTTCAAAATATAACATAAACTAATTTTGAATTAATTATATTATATGGGGCAAAAGTTTAATTATAATAAAATTAGGATCAATATTAATATTGATTAATTAAAACCCTAATTGTTTGCCTATAAAAAGAAAAAATTTCTTTTCTACATCTATGTTTTTTTTTTTTTTGTTGTTTATGTTTTTGAGAAACAATAAGAGAAAAGAAAAAGTTTTTTTTTTAAACAAATACAAAGAAAAATAATTTATGTCTTTGTTATTTGTATAACCAAAAATCAAACACTCACCTCTTATAAGTATTGATTTAATTTGATTTTTTTTTAGAAAGAAATCAAAAAGTAAGTGAGCACAATTCTATATAATTATGTCCACTCACTTGTTTATTGGTTTCAAGATATATCAAGGAATGTAAGGTGGTAAGCAATCCACAGAGATCAATACAGAAGGTAAAAATCTTATTTTTATTTATTTATATGATTTTATTTCATTGTTTTATGAATCTTGGGTTCTTGACTTTTCTAAAAAGTTTTTAAAACTCAATATTCCGTAAAATTCTTAATTTTATGAAAAACAAATTATTGATTTTTGTTTTTTCAAGCCAACAATCTTATCATAAATATTTATTAACATGTGTGGAGAAAATTTTCTCCGAATATTGTGTAACATAAGAGTAAATATATTTCAATGTTATTAAAATAGATTTTCGAATTACAACATTAAATCACTAATAGCTCAAAAAATATTGAGAGATGATTTGAATTGCTACATTATCCTAACCACTGCTTTGAGTTTGTTGAGATGCACTTGAAAACCTTGCATTTTTTGTCGGTAGGTGATTTAATTGTCTGCGAGATGATGAATATCATATAGAGTTGAAAAAATCGGTTTAACTCTAAATTTGGCAAGGTAATAGTGAAAAATTAAACCTCTTGGTCTTGTAACTTGAAATTTGAAAATTGCTCAAGATTGGTAGCACTAAAATAATATTTGCAAAATCAATTTTACAAATAAAATGTGTTATCTTCCTTATTACATCTTATAACTTCAATCATTTTGTTCATTTCCTCCAATAACTTAAACATAAATTATATAATTGTTATCATATTAAATTGACAATATCACCTAACACATTGTTTATTTATACTATATTATAATTGACTGACATGGTGATAATCATTTTAATGTCATGATTCATGCCCCTGTCTCTTATCATGACCATAACATCATGCAAATATTGTTTGAAAAAAAAAAGCCAAAAAAAAAAAGAAACAAAATACTAGTTTGAATGCATACTAGAGATAAATAATATCATGAGCATAAACCTTTTTTTTTCATTGAGCCCTCTATGTTTATACCTTTTGTAAGGGCGGTTCTATTGCAATCCAAATTTTTTCTTCCCAAAAATTTTAGCAAGTATTTTTATTATAAAAATACCCTTCCATAAAATTACTTTTATGAATACAACAATATAATTATATTACATATATTCTTAACACTCAGCCTAATTGATATACTTTAAAAATAAAGAAAAAAAAACTTCATTGATTACAACACTAAAGTTTAAGACTATCAAATGTGAATATACAATATTACAATTGATAGTCCTGCGATTCGAAATTCACATCTGAGAAAAAAAAATCACTTTAAGAATTTTTTAATTTACTTTATTCTCATAATTAATCAAAATAATAATAATAAAATTATTCTTCCCAGTTAAAAAATAAAATAAAATAAAATAAATTTATTCTTCCCTCTATTTTTTTATCCAACTCGTGCCCATCTCCAAACCGATTCCCAATTTTTTATATTCCCATTGTCGCCTCCGAATCTTCCGTACGTGCTCTGTTTGTCCGTACAGTGGCAGAATTCGTAAATTCGACTTCACTCTCTTCCTCCTCTCTCTCTTTCTCTCTCTCTCTCTCTCTTTCTCTATAACTTCATAGCTCTCTCGCTTTACTCTCCACAATGCAGTCTCCGTCTCACATTCTCCACAAGGTAACCCCTTCCTTTCATTTTAAAAGAATTATTTTCGCGTAAACATACATTACAGTTTACACTGCTCTGTTTGGCCCCCGAGAAACTTCGAGAAAAAAAAAAAAAAAAAAGAAAAGGTAAAAAAAACATCTCAAAATCTTTCTTCATTCCGATCTCAACTTCACTGTTATTTCAAAAAGCTCCATCGAATCTTCAAACGACATTTCGTTTTCCGTTTTGTGATTTTTTTAACATTTATGTATGTATATCTTGACGGACTGAAACATCGAAGTAACGTTCGAATCTGCTTGTTCTCACAATCGCATTGTTATATCTACGCTCGAGATTTGGATTCCGCGAACAGTCTGATTCAGATCCGTAGTTTCGTGAATAGTTTAGCTTCATGTTGATTGATTGAGCTTGATCTCTCGAAGAGAGATTTTGATTATAGTACTCTTTAAGGTCGTGCTGTGGTGAGCTGTTTATGCGAAAAGCGATTTCAAATAAAAGCACTTCTTGTAGAAGCTAGCATTGTCTTGTGGTGTTGAATAAGATCTTAGTAGGTGTATACTTAGTTGCTTGTTTGAATTTCTATGATGGTGTGTGGTTATGACGTTATATTCTTTTGATGATATTTGTTGTCTTAGTGAAAAAATGTAATAAGATTTAGCATGTGTTTTGAGTAAATGGAATGTAGAGATTAGAAATTGAATGTAGTCTTTTGATCTTGTAAAAGTGGTTGGTCACGATTTAGTTGTTATCACGTGTAGAAATATATTTGCAGCCTATGGTTTGAGGCCAATGCCATGGATGATGTGTAGATTAAAGATAGTATGTTACAAGTTAATGGTTATATGTACAGTTTCCTTTGTCGATTGTTTTTTCATGTGTTGCGTGATTATATAATTTATTGAGGTTTCTTTTCGTTGAAATGGTTTCAACATTCAGTATGTGGAATAAGATTCTTGTGATTGACTCACGAATGGGTGTGTTTTGTTTTCATCTGGTATGATGTATGCAATATGGCTATACTAAATTTCTTTTCAACTCTGTTTGTGCAGGGTAAATGTATGGTGCCTTGATCCAGCCAGTTTGGGTGGATAGTGTATTTGGTTGGTTCTATTGCTATGACAAGGGTGTATTTGGGTGAGCAAATGGATGCTTAGTTTTGTAAGGACTTGGAGTTTCAGTATTTAAAAGTGAGCCGCCCTTACCACTGGCAGCTTGATCCTTTTTTGATTATGTTATATCAAGTAATGGCTCTGTGAGGCCTAAACATCCTGCTAATAGATACACCTGGAAGAGGTGTTGCGGCTAGTTTTGAAAGGGAGTTTCTTAATTTTGTTTAGGGGCATATGGAAATAAAAAGTGAGTTGAGCTCCAATGATGGCGCAAGCCATAGTCGGTTGACCCCAATAAGGGTTATTAGAGGTGTAATTTGTTTAGTGGTTTTACTTTCCACAGCGTTTATGATGTTAGTATATTGTGGCTTTCTGAGTGCTGTTATGTTGCGTCTTTTAAGCACACATTATAGCAGGAAAGCTTTATCCTTTTTCTTTGGGGCTTGGCTAGCTATGTGGCCTTTTCTCTTTGAAAAGATAAACAAAACTAAAGTTGTTTTTTGTGGAGAGACTGTTCCTGCAAGGGAACGTGTTATGCTTATAGCAAATCACAGAACTGAGGTTGACTGGATGTACTTGTGGGACCTTGCATTGCGGAAGGGATGCATAGGATATGTTAGGTATGTCCTGAAGAGCAGTTTGATGAAATTACCTGTATTTGGGTGGGGATTCCACATTTTGGAGTTCATCTCGGTGGAGAGGAAGTGGGAGGTTGATGAATTGAACTTGCACAAAATGCTTTCAACCTTCAAAGATCCCAGGGACCCCCTTTGGCTTGCACTTTTCCCAGAAGGCACAGATTTTACGTAATTTCTTCTTCATACTTTATAGTAGTTTGGATACTCCATAGGCCTTCAATTAGTTTTGATATCCATATCCATGACATTTGCAGAATATAATTTCATTTTCTGCTCACATGAATTTACTGATTTTCTTCTACATCATACTGTATGCCACAATAAATTTTTCCTATTACCGTTGATTACACATTCTAGTGTCAGTATTTGATGTATCCAATCGCTGAAGTACCTGTCTTTCTTTTAAATGAAGTGAACAGAAGTGCATAAAAAGTCAAAAATATGCAGCTGATAATGGCTTGCCTATCCTGAAAAATGTTCTGCTTCCAAAAACGAAGGGTTTCTGTGCCTGCTTGGAAGATTTGAGGGGGTCTTTGGATGCAGGTTTCTTTATTCTTCTAAGCTTTCCTGCTTTATATAGTTGTTTTCATTGTTTAAAACTCACCTACAAATGAAGGTTTTCCTAGGAGATGATTTTTAACAAACGGCAATGGCCATGATTGGAATAGGTTTATTCTGCCTAGTGCCTAGTTAAAAAGAATTAATAAGAGAATATCAAAGGGAATAGGATCATTCTCCATGCTTCTGAGATTTGAGAGTGATCTGAGGAAGCCTACATGCTTGTGTAAATACCACGTTGCTGCAAATAAATTAGTTGATTTTTGCTTTTTGAATACCCTAAGTTTATATTACCATCCGTGAGACATCAACATAATAATAGATCATGTCAGTTACACTACTAAGACCTTATAGAATTATATTCCACTCTTTAAGGACTAATGAACCCTCAGTTCAATTTATGACTATTTACCTGTGGATCAAACTTCTGTTTTCTGCATTAGGGACTTGTGTTTCTAGACTTAATGTGGGAGCTTGGTTTCTTGTCCATTGAATGCCTGGGAAGAAATAACTATTTGAAGAGAGTCCTTAACTCGTTATTTTAGTTGCTGTTTTACATTTTCTGTGTTATTGACTTAAAATGTTTAATGATGCGAATTATGCCTCTCAAAACTGGTATCTTGCAAAATTTCTATGGTGGAATGATAAATCAAGAAAATGAAAGTAACAGTTACCATGTATGTCTTGAAAGTTTGACTTCTACTACTATGTTGGGAATTGCTTTGTTTTCTCCGGTGCATCTAATTCACCTCTGAATTAATGTATTGGTTATTGAAACTTGCTTCACAATATTAGATTTCTTTTCAATTTTATTGCTGTCAAGGAAATTTTATTGATGATACATAGTCTCTATGAATAGTTAGGGAAAGTGGGAACACTAGATTAAGAAGATACCAGGAATTGCATCCAGCATATTAATTGTCTTTAGAAACTTGTAGTTTTGTTTTAGTCACTAAGGTTCATAAAGATGTATGGTTGTCAAAATCCAGGTATGTCGGGGGCAGTTAGGAGTCTTTTACTAAACTCTTGCACAAAATACTCAAAAGATATCAGGAGTTTGAGTTCTAAGCATCTTCTATAGCTCTTATAGGCCAGAAAGTTAGATTGAAACGAGTCCATTCAGTTACTTTTATTTTGTGTATGACTTCTAGTTAGTTGATTGTCTACTTTTTACCACTATACCACATAAAATTAAACAACTTATCAAATAATTCATGACTCATACTTTGGCAGATCTTCAATGTGACTCTCTCTCTAATTGTCAGTCCACTGTTGATGACATGATCATTAAGCATTAATGTCTTCTATTTCATTGATTAGCCAGCTTTTCTGCAATGCAATGTAACAGATTAATAGCAATTCTCTACCAAAGCATACTAGTGACTTTCTTTTAATGTGCATCTTTTCAAGTGTTTTGTTTTGTGTTTTGGTTTGCTGCTGCAGTTTATGATGTTACCATTGGTTACAAGCGTCAGTGCCCAACTTTCTTGGACAATGTCTTTGGGGTTGCCCCCTCTGAAGTTCACATGCATGTCCGACGTATACTTATCAATGACATCCCAACATCTGAAGAGAAGGTTGCTGCTTGGTTGAGGGATACATTCCGTTCCAAGGACCGTCTGCTTTCAGATTTTTATTCGCAAGGCAAATTCCCTGACCAAGGATCAGAATCGGATCTCTCAACTTTTAAGTGCCTTGTAAATTGTGTGGCAGTAATTGCCTTGATTAGCACATTTACATATCTTTCGTTTTTCTCTTCCATTTGGTTTAAATTTTACGTGTCTTTATCTTGTACCTATTTGGCATCTGCTACCTATTTCAATATTCGTCCAGTGCCAGTTGTTGGCTTCTTGAAAGCTATGTTTATTCGCAATGCACCCAACTGTTAAATTACTATGTTTGAGTCTTTGAGACTTCTATATCCATCCTATAAATGTCACCAGTGAACAATTACTACTTTTGCACATGTTTTCGAGAATCTCTGCATCGCTACATTTACTGTTGTCCATTGAAATAGCCAACACCACAATCTTCTCTTCTCTGTCTTTCTTGGGGTTCATTCTTATCTTCTTTTTGCTCGCTAATGACCTCAGTAGACAATGTCAAATATGGAAACAACTCCGGTACAGGGTACTGTAATGTTGATGGCCATTCTAAGAATGATTTATCCTTTAAAATTTACTTTTGTGTGTTCTTATTTTTTTTTTTTTTCTTTTTGGGATTCTTGGATATTAATCCAACGGTAAGGTAGTATATGGCCCTGTCAAATACTTGACAGTTTATGATACATTGTATTGTTATTTGTTAACTCTCATTCATTGTAATGCAAAAAATGTTTTTGTAATGTAAAAGTCAGAATTTGAATCAATCAACAAGCAATAGCATTCACTGTATCTCTTTCAATAGTCATGTTGAATGTGATAATAACCTAAACATGCCTCCTTATTATTAACTTAGAAAAAGACTCATCTTTTAGGTTTTCTTATCATGTAATCTCAAAATACGTTCTTTAACACAAACAATTTTAAAATACATATATTTCTATTTTTTCAAAATATGATACTTATAAAAATCAGTTAATTTTGTAGTGTTTTTGTGTTTGGAGAAAACGAAAACCGTTTTAGTTCCTATCCCTATCTTTGCTTTTCCCCCTATAATAAGGCTATTTTGCTTTATATTCTTTGTTGTTTGTTTTGTTTGTTTTTCTGGATAATTAGTGCAACATTACAGTTGGAAGATATTGCTGCATTTGACAGACAAATAAATGATATGGAAGTAGTTCATCGTGATTGGTCAAATACATTAAGCAGAGTGCTGTAAGCAAAACAAATTCATATCAAATGCAAATCTGTGATTAACTACTAATTAATGATTACATTGATAATTATAACTGTCAAAACAGAAAGTCAGAAACTGATAATATATTTCCATAATCCATTCCCTAAACAGTAAAAAAAGAAAGAGTAATCCAAATCCAACAACATGTACATTATTTGTTTCTGGTATGAATTCAAGCTGTCTGGATTCAGCATACAGTCTATCACAAATCAATAAAATAAATTATCGTCACAATCAATCAGTATCAGATAGAACAAACCAAGTGAACAACACCACCTAGCAGACGAGAAGATGATCATCATCATCATTAGTATCTTCCAATTAGTGATTGGGATGTTTTATGATCCTCTGCAGAACCACAGTTCTTGCCCTTCGAATGTCACGGCTGCACGTATCAGCTTGGACACCCAAATCCTCAACATTTTTCATGAACACACCTAGCTTCTTCTTGATCTCCTCCACACCAATCTTCACAGCCTCTTCTTCAACCATAAAATCCACACTTTGCAGAAGGGCTTCTATCTGGACCTCCAGTCTGTCGATGAGGAGCCGGATGCTATCCAGATCCTTGATAGCAACATAAGTACCCACCTGCATTGAGCTGATCACTTCCTTTTGTCCCTTCAATGCATTTTCATAGTTCTTCCACAGAGAATCAATCCACTTCCCCATCGAACCAAGTGGGATGGCAGCGGCTGCAGAGAGAGCCGCGGCCACAGGAGGAGCTGCCATGGCTGCTGCCACAACAGAGCAGATCAACAGAGCCGCAAAAGTGGCAGCAAATATTATGCTTGAAACCTTCCTCCAAGCATGAATGTACTTGAGCTTCTTGTCAAGCTTGCTCTTCCTGAGTTGCAGCTTCTCAAGCATTGAAACCTGTTGCCTGTAAACAGATTGAAAGATGTGGAAGAACTCTTCAGTGAAAGGATCCCCAGCTGCCTTGAAATTCTTCAACTCCTCCAAAGTCCGCACATATCTATGCTCACCCAATTCGTTTTCCTCCTCGAATTGCTGGAGTGCTACGAGAATAAGTAGCTGGCTATCGCGGGCACGCTTCAAGCACTTGTCCAAAGCAGTACAGAAATCCAGAGTCTGCAAGCTGCTTTCGAAGTACTCCTCCACCAGCTCAAACAGCTCCTGATTCTTCCATATATCTTTCTTGCATTCCAAGATAACTTTAACAACCTCCTGGTTCATCTCCAAAAGACATTCTGTCACCTCCTTGAGCGAATCAAACGAAAGTGCTCGAACCTCGACCCCAACTGCCAGACTGTTGATCACATGATTGGTTCTAGCTTGCAGAGTGCTGTCAAAGGTCTGCAAGTCTGCATCAAGCCTGCATGCCGCCTCGTAGGAGCTCAACTCTGTTGTGTATTGAGAAGATCCCTCACTAGGCTTCTTGCTTACATTGCTTCCCATGCTTTCAATTCAAATCTAAACAACAACAACAATCCAAAAATCCAAATCAAAACACACAAACAGTCAAAACCAATTCACAAACCAACAGATCCTATTTATCCCTACCGACTTTTACAACAACCCCACAACACCAAAACAAAAACTTTCAAACTTGAATCACCTCAACAACCCAGAACCTGAAAAGATGAGGAACCTGAAGAAAATGAGAGAAAGATGGAAACTTGCTGCAAATGGGAAGGGAAACAGTGAGAAAAACAAGATGGGGTTTGTGTGTATGAAAAGGGAAAGTGAGTTATAGAAAGCAAGAGAGAGAAGAAAAACAGGAGATGGGAAATAAAAGAAAGAAAAAAAGTAGAGGTGATTGATGAATGAATAAGCTTAAAGAGAATTGAAACCGTTAAAGACCAAGAAAACAACAACGATGATGATGGGGGGGCTTGGGGCTCGTTTTCTTTTTTTTCTTCTTCTTCTTCTTCTCTTATATTTTTCTTATATTTTAATGTATATTACTTTTGAGAATAGCTTGCACGCATGAGAAAAATTGAGACTAAATAACATATAAACGCACACAACACTTGTACATGGAACAAAAGGCCTCAAAGCAACAACATTTATTATTTATCTCTCTCTCTCTTTTTTTTTTTTTTTTTCTTTTTCTCTCTACTTCACAGTTTCAACGCGCAAAGCAACTTTTAGCGGTGGGGTGTGTTTGGTTTTTAGTTTCCAAAGGGGAGCTGAGCTATGTGGAAGAAGAAGTGCTGGTTTTTTACAAAAGCGGAAACACGACATAAGTGCTTTTAAGATGATAAAACAAAAGACTTCATTCAAAGGAGACATTAATGAGACTGCTTTCGTTGCGTTGAAAAACAAGAAAAGCGGAAGCCTGTAATACAAGATAGCCGCAATTTTGCGGAGAAATTACTGAAATGTCCTTGGTGTTGTGTTATTGTGGATTAAGGTTTATCTAATCAGTTAGTTATTGTTAATCTGGGTGTTTGCGTATTAATTAATTGACTGATTCTTGTTAGAAAATTTTTTTAGTGGTCCTTTTCAAGATGAAGAATAAATGCTAGTGTGTGAGAGAATAAATGCTAGTGTGTGAGAGAGATTTATTTTTTTCTCTTTTTAAATATTATGTGTTGAGCGACATTGTAATCTTTATGTTTCGATATTTTGAAAGATTTTGTATAATTTTTTTGAATCACTTAAAAAAGATGTTAAATATTGGATGTGGATGAGAGTTATATTATACATCTAACAACATCAAAACAAATTATGCAGTAAAAACAAAATCATAATAGTTAAAAAAAATCATAAAAAATACTTGTTATGATTCATTTCAAGGAATTAAAAGTTGATGAATCAAAACCAAAATAATAATTATAGTGGAAAAAAATTTATGGAAATTCTACTATATTCATCAATTGTTGTGGTGTTTTGCTTCTTGAGATTGTAAGTTAGGTCATTCATGAGGCATTAAAATTCAAAAATTATCATTTTTACAGGAAATTTTCGTCCAACAATCATAAAAGTTTATCAAAATCTCCTGACAGCATAAAAAATTTCTGCCAACAATGAGTATATGAAGGATAAAAACATACCTTCTTAGTACCAAAACCAAAACCACTATTTGATTATCAAATTGAATCAATTCCAGGTAGAATCCTGTTTTTTTATGCTTGAATGGATGGTACTTGGCTGCTTTATCACTACACATTTATAGCATTTTGAACTAAAAACAATAACTTGTCAGTCAAGAAACTCAAACTTTCTGGATTCTTAATAATTTTAAAAATGCATACATCATCAATTATAGATTTACTAATCTACCGAACTAATAAATTTAGTCATCTATACCTAAGTATCTACTCATAATTTTTTCATGTAACGTGATGAAAATATATTATTATTAAATTTAAATAATAATTTAAAATATTTAATATGTTCTAAATTGATATTATAACAATACAAATATTGTTCAATATTATTTTTAATCGAAAATTTTTAAGATTGGCCCTAATTATAGTAGGACGTTTATCCTAAAACTACCTATATAATGTCGAAGAAAATATAAATTTCCTTTTTATGTCTCTCACACAACTTGACAAATTAGTTTTAATCAACTTCGGAAACAAATTCCCTAATCCAATGGCAGTTACGAAATTTAGATAAAATCTAGGGGTATTTTGGGAAGAGAATTAACTATGATAAAATGCCGAAATGAAAGCGAAGTCGTTGTATGATGACATCCCGCGTTCACTTTGCCGAGTCACAGCCAACGATTTGTTTATTATTATTAATTTTACCCGTTTGAGTTGACACGTCATGGTGGAACGCGTGGCGGGATACTAGTGGGTACCGCCATGGCGAGAGGTTTAGAAAAGTTTGATTCCACGCTACGTCACCGGAGAGAATCTTCTCCCGTCACGTGCTTTAAGTGATTTGCAGCACTCGCCTTCTGTTTTGCTTTTCTTCACGTGATTTGTTTGATTAAATTCAAAATGTGTTTAATCAAATATAAATTAAAATCTATTTCAAAACATAGACTGAATCAAAAGTGAAAAGTATAAAAATATGTTTAAAAAAATGATAATTTATTTTTGATTAAGAAAGTCATTTACTTTAGCCGAACAAAATTTCATTTGTTTTTTTACTTGCAAATTGCAACATCATGTACATACATATTTATGTGAAATATTTTACTCATCAAAAACGATTGAAGTTTTGTTTATGATTAAAAATAAATATATCTTAATTTTAAATTAAAAACAAATTTTCTTTTTCCTTTTTATTTGGGTTGCAAATGAATCGATACCCAAATTGAGATCATATGATGATGATCTTGTTAGTTTTTGTTTTTGTTTTTATTTTTTCTCATTGAAAGCATCTGGAATTTTGGGTGGTTTTGTTTTATGTTTTTGTTTTCAAGTTTATCCATAGTTTCTTGGATTCTGTTTAGTTGCTTGGAAAAAAATATAACCGTGTGTCTTTTAATAGCTGATACCACTAATCACATGAGAAAAACATTAATAATTTGGTTTGTTTTTGTTATTTTATGCACAATAAATATTAAATTATATTCATATTTAGTAAAAATATTAAAATTTAGATTATTTTAAAATAAAATTACATCGATCAATTGGTATTATTCTCTTGTTCAATTATATCAAGAAATAACGATATGTTCATGTGAAATACATACTTATAATATTATTTCATTCGTTTTTAATTTGCAACATCATGTAAAATACATATATACTTATGTGAAATATTTTACTCGGCGAAAATGATATAAAAATGATTGAAATTTTATTTAGGGTTAAAAAATACACTTTAATTTTGGATTAAAAATAAAATTTCTCTTTTTAATGTGGGTTCAAAAGGAATTTATACCCAAATTAAAGTCATATATTCGTATGATGATGATCTTGATATATATATATATATTTTCACATCGAAAGCAGCTGGAATTTTGGATTTTGTTTTTGTTATTATGTTTTATTAACTTAAAAGGGTTTGTAAATATTAAATTATATTCATATTTAGTAAAATATATTAAAATTTAGATTATGTTGAAATAAAATTACATTCATCAATTGGTATTATATCTTGTTCAAATGTATCAAGAAGCAACAATATGTTCAAAACTGAGAGTGGTCTGCATTTTTTTAAATTCTAGACAGTTGACAGTACAACATATAATTTTTAAGATATATCGCTAAATTGAAAACGTAAACATGATACATTGAATTATGATTACTTTGTTAATTCTCTAAAAATTATGTAACATCAATTACATATTTAAAAGTGTGAGCGGTTTGCACGTTTGAAATTGTTGACAGAAGACAATCCTTTGTGAATATCCTTGAAATATTAAAACCAAAAATTAGATGCATTGTATTATGATTAATTTTTTTTAAAAAAATAAATTATATATCTATACTAGATAAGGTTGCTGATGTGTTGATTGATGATGAATAATTATTAATTTCCCTAATTTTGGAATATTTAATATTGTGTTTCAATCAAGCAAAATTAAGTGTGCAAATTGAGTTTGATAATTAATTATACAATATATAGGTTGTATCATGCAATCCAAGCTAAAGTCAACTTGCAAGTAATTAGTGTAAATAAACATGTACGTACATATATTATAAATATAGAAAATGAGTCTAAATATTTGTATGAAGAAATATAAATATAGGTGTTTGATGATAGAAATGTGTACGTAAAAAAAATGTCTTAGACCTAATACACATCATGAGCTAGCAAACTTTTCCAAGCAAAACCAAACCACACATTTAATATCAAGTTGCAATAATTAATATTCTATTTATAGTTTAATTTATTTATTGATATAGAAGTGTTTATATTAAGTATTTGCGTCAACCTCAACCTTGAATTTTGATCATTTATGAGCTTACCTCAGCGTAATTATATTGCAAAGCTTGTGTGGCCAAAAAAAGTCTAATATATAACAAGAAACATGTTTTAGTTAGATAATTTAGTTATAACAATTTATTGACATTAATTATACTTTAGCTCTAACAGATGGAATTGACCTCTTATTTTTGTATTGTGGACCTATGATAAAAGGTTTATGTAATGGAAAATCTAGGGAACAAAATGCGTTGGTTAAAAGAAAACTTTGATAGAAAATTCTGGGTGGACATCTAAACCTTGTACCCACCCCACCATAACTATTATGTTTTATTTGAGTTCAATAAAAAATTTTATCAATATATGTGAGACGTACATGTTACTCAAAATTAAGAGAATAGATATCTTTCGTTATTATATGAGCAGGTTTTTTATACTGCATGTTACTATCTAATATTAGTAGGCTCTTTGAAATTATAAATCATAAAAAGATGAAAAAATATAGTTCATCACTATAATCAATACAGAAGTTTAGAGCAAAACATGAACTGTTGCTGCAGTGCTTTGTTGACGTTCCAAACAAGTTTTACTCGAGAGAAATACCAGCTATCATCTTCGGAGTGATTGTTAAAATCAACGCTTTATCGAAAAATGTGTGGAATTCCTTTTCAATTTTGTAAACATTGGTCAAAACATTTTGACCACTAATTAGAAAATTTTGCAAAGACAATATTTCTCCCAGCATCGCGAATACTTGGTCATTAAGCTACCGTCTTTTTTGCAGTAACTTCAAATCCAGTGCCAACCCAAAGTAAAAATAAACCAAAATAAGATAAAATAAAATAAATAAAGAAGAAATGTGTGCGACTAGTGACGTCATCATTATTCTAGAAGACAACGACGCTGGTTTCATATCTTAGGAGGGAAGCTCGCACTATGAGCCGCCCTGTGCCGACACGTGTCCTGAAGTTGAAGCCACGTAACCGCCTCTTCTCTCGTACCACCCCCATGAAACATAACCTGGGCTTTTCACAAGCCCATTTAATATTGAATCGGGCCCACTTGGATGATCTTAATGGGCCTCAGTTTGATGAATATTGGGTCAGCCAACCCATGATCACTCTTATTCTTGACAATATATGCGACGTTCGTTTTCATTTCTGTTGAATGTTTTTGCTAAAATAATTAGATTTCATGTTTCTAGAAAGGTTTTGGTACACCAGATGCACGTTTGTACATATCCATTTATTAGATTTGTCAAATATACAAACATGCGCAAAATCTCAATAGTTTGTTTACTTCAATTGTGCGTCTAGTAAAATTAGATAGGATTGAACATGACAATAAGGTTAAATTTGAAAATTTAACTTATTATATGTTTTAATTAGACTAGTACAGCTAGACTATCGCATACAAGTTTTTTCTCTAAAATTACATATAATATAATTTTGCTAGATGGGAATATATACGTTGAGGAATATTGATTAGATTGGTTCGGTTTTGGTTCAATTAGTCTGAAAACGAATTGGTTCTTGAAAAAATGAAGCAGTCTAGTAAACTAAAAATAGGTGAATCAATTCAAAATCAATCTAATTTGATCAATTTGATTTGGTTTGATTCGGTTCGTTGGTTCATGAACCAAATAGACCAAATTATATTTTGCTTAACCTTTTAAGCAAAATTTAAACCAATTTTATGTATGAGCCAAGAGATAGAGTAGAGAACTAAGAGAACAAAGAATCAAAAAGGGAGAAGGAAAAAACTAGGGTATGTAAATCTCGAATTGATTTTTGGTTTGACAGCAAACTAGCAAATTTGGTTGTTTCAAAATGAATCGAATTGATCCGTTGTTACATAAAAAGTCGGTCCAAAACCAATTAGACTAGTTTGATCTATTGGATTGGCTCGGTTCACTAGTTTTTTAGCTCACCTTGACACATATTTAATGTAGGAAGGGTTTTCCCCCTGATTTTTAGTATAATTGAAAATATTTCATTTGAACTTGTTGAAAATCTCTCTTGAAGTTTTGTAAATGGTTAAATTCCTTTTATGAAATTTCATAAATAACAAAATCCTATTTTGGTGAGAAGTTTAGCTTATTTTTCAAATTAAATAAATCTATATGTAATTAGACCAAACTTTAGGGAATTTAGAGAAATTTTTACCGTTTCTAAATTCTATTTGTGATTTGACAAAAATACTATATATATTATACAATCCGTACCGTTTTCTAATTTTACTACCAATTTCAATTAAGCACGAAATAATAAAACAACCAAAAAAAATCATTTTTAATTGGCTCTAGAGAGGCAAATTATGCAATTTACAAAATCATATCCGAATCTTAAACATCATGTGGAATAGAAACAAAGAACATCAAAGTTAGGTCAATTAAGGATGTCAGTTCTATCTAATCTAGTTTTCTGTTTCCCTAATTAATTTCTCTCTTCATTTTTATACCCTTGTTTGTTTTAATGAAGATAGCTAGCTATGACACAATCAAGAATTAATCCAATTAATTAATTAGAGAGGTCATTATCGGATCTTCACTTTATTGAAGATATTCTTTTTTTTAGCGAATATAAATTATGTAAATAAGAATAAAGTGAGAGTAAAATGATATATAAATGTACGGTTTGTCATGACATTTTTATCCAAATCTTCGTCCCATTCTGTCTTTTAAAGAAGGTAAAATATCTATAAACTCTTAGAATACATATATAGTATCTTAATATAAAATAATTTCAATGATTTTAAAAGGTCATTGGTTAGACACAAGATATCTTCTAATATACAAGTTTATCTTTTTGGAAATTCTACCAGCCCTTTTCAAACTTTCCATTTTTCAATTAGACAGTTTCTTTTGATAACCATATGGGATATTAGATTACTAGAGTATTCTTTTAAATTATTACAATCATTCAGTATTATTTATGGGAGGGAACGTGATTAGAATCCATTATCTTATGGTTTATGTATAAGGGATATATTACTAAACTATCTCATATCATACAACGTTATTAGAGTATTTAAATATACTTATGTGGATATGTACATATATAACTAAAATTTTTAGATTTAAGGGTTACTTAATATTGCATGAGAGTCAATATTACCAAGAATGTCCATGTCATGGGATTAAATTTTTGTTTCTTAACATGGGGTGTACTAGCATCTATTAACATAATCTTATAAGATATAGGGAATATATTGCTTAATGAAATCAATTTAGTGTATCTTTTGATAATCACTTCGCTATTACCACAATCTTATCATAAAATAAAGGGAATATATATATATTACTTTGAATCATTTTAGTATCTCTTTTGATAATCACTCCACTAACTCTAGTCAAAGAATTTATTCCCATTTTTTGTTTGCATATACATATTACAAATCCCATCTAGTACTTTTAACCTTCTTTGTTTTTGTTTTTTGTATTTTTGATTTGTCAATCTCTCTTTTTGACAATGAGTAGATTTCCTATATATTTAATCTTGACTTCAGAGAGGAATATTTCTTTTAAGGGAACATAAGGGATTCAATTAATTAAAAATAGATTTGATACTGATATATCTATCTTGTTCCCGCAATTGTCATTACATTTTTATCCAAATTATCGTCCCATTATTATTTGTCTTAAATACAAAGAAACTTATATATTTATTTATGGAGAAACTCATCAAAGCCTAGACCTTTCTTAATCCATTTTTTATCTGACTAAAAACATTATGGGTGCTCTTCATGTATTATTTGAATACACTATAAGTAGATACATACAAGGATTCAGCTAATAGTCGCGAAAATTGTTTTAGTTGCAAGGTTATCTCAGTTTTCCTCCAACTTTCTGAATTTTTAATATTATCGTTAAGGTAATACACAAACATGTGTTTTTGTGTGAGGTAGATGCAGTGCTAGTCTCCGATTTACTCAATTTTTTTTCTTCAAAAGCACGAATGTGAATTGAAATGAAATATTTACTTATTAGAGAAAGAAAGAAAAGAATGAATCTTAATCATCTATAAGAAAATTTAAGCTTAGCTCATTAGATTAAGAAAAGTTTACGTGAATTTGAGATTTTAACTAAATTTGAATTCATGTTTTGAACTCAAGTTTGAGTTTAGCAGTTATATATATATATAACTAATTCATTAATATAACAAGTATTATAAGGGAATTTTGGGTGTTTTAACTTGGCCTTAATGTGTTGCTATAACAAACAAATATTATCAGGAAATCTTGGTGTATTGACTTTGCATTTGGTATTTGATTTTGTATTTGTACTTTTATAGTAATGAGACTTGATCCATGTGACAAACTATCTGTCTTACATTATAGGATCAGGCTTGTTTGTTTATTATTATTATTTTTTAAATATTATCTATAATACAATGACTCCAATTTAGAACGTTGTCATATTAAATAAATGTTTTTAACCATTAAGTTTTATTGGACAATAATAATTAAGGTTTGTGAGAATGCTCATATCCAATAATTTAAACTTTCGCTTATGATTTTAAGATTCCATAAGATATTGAATTTAACGATTGCCTTACATATATTTTGAATCGCTTTTATATATAACGAATCACATGCAGCGTTAACTTCCTATACACAATGCAAGAAAACAAGTCGACCAGATCAAGTTCCCACAACAAGCCAAATCCAAAGCTCACCCGTGACACTAATGGCCTATAGAAATGCCAATATTCTCTGCCAACTCTCCCTTCACGAGAGCCACATACAGTTTCTTGTGCCTCTTCACACTCTCCACAACCATGCATAAGCAAGCGCGCACACACATGCACCTACCTATCCACTATCAATATTGTCTACATATAACAACCCCACTCCATCCCTCTTACATATATACATATATATATCAACTACTCCAAACCCAAAAGGAACAGCACATTTACCAAACAAGCTAGATACACATAGAGACATATATGGAGGCATACACTAAGCTTGTGATTATTGCATTGGTGCTAGGTTCAGCCATCTTGTCCGCACCAATGGTGACAAATGGTGAGGGCTTGTGTGGCATGACCTCAGAGGGTCTCAAGGCTTGCAAGCCATCCGTGGTGGCTGAGAACGCTTCCCCTCCTTCACAGGAGTGCTGTGAGGCTCTCAAAAAGGCTGACTTGCCGTGCTTTTGCGTCTTCAAGAAGTCCAAGGCTTTGGATTACTATGGAATAGACTTCAAAAAAGCCATGCAGCTCCCTGCCAAATGCAATCTGCCCGGCTCTGTCAATTGCAACTGATTGTTTTGTTTAGTATATCATGTTTGTTTTGGTATTTCTGGATCCTGATGCTTGATCAACTGTTCTGGTGTTCATTGAATGTTGATTTGTTGTTAGTGTTTGGATTTCATCGGCTTTTTGTATGGTTTGTTTTGATCTCGTTTTAATAATCTGATTCTTATGTTTGGTTTTATTTGTTTTTTAAAATTTCGATGTAATAATAAGTTATGTTATATATTTGCATGCTTATGATGCGAGATGGACAAACCATTTAAGAACACAATATATAAAGAATCATGTGTACAGTGGATTTATGAGAAAAGGTTATGTTTTTTTCTTTTAAACATCAATAATTTGAGGTTAATTTGAAAACAAGGGATGCGACTCGAACTTATTTCCTTAATACATTTCTTCCACTATCATGTGAATATATGTTTTTCATATATGACAAGTAGATTTTTAAGTCACATATATGATTTTTACTCTTAACATTTAATCTAGTCAGGTCTTAGTATACATATAACTATAAATATATACATATATATAGGGTAATTATCTAGTGCAAATCATTTTATATTTACGCCATCCTACATCTTAATGCAATTAAATGAATTTCGATGACAACTTTGTATGAATATTAAGAAAACTAAAATATACTTCTAAATAGAATTTGTTTAGAATTATTCAGTCTAATTTTTCCTATGTGCAATATTTTATTTTTCTTATATTATCTACACAAAAAGCTCTAATGTGAATATATCATTAACACAACGTGACTTTATATATATATATATATATATATATATCTCAATGGTCTACAACTTTGGAACTGATAATAATAAATTTATATATGTGTGTAATTTGACAAAGCTATAAGTGTGGATTTTGAATAAAAATACAATTTTAAGTAATGATGTAGTCACCACCATCCAATGTATTTAGTGATAGAGAGCCCTCATTTAATCTGGTAATAACCTAGATTCAAGTGTCATGGATGGTTTTACAAAAAAAAAAAAGTGAAGTAATCTTGTAAATTTTCCGAAATTAAGTATAAGTACTTTCTAAATTTAGAAGAACTTGTAACTTTTTTCGTAAGTCGCAATGAAATAAACTTAATTATTTACGATATTCATAAATATATAAGAATGTTCTTAGTCAAATTTTATTTCAACTTTATCTAGATTAGTTATGATTAAAGAAACTACATATAACATGAAAAAAAATAAAACAAAAATAAACAAAAATAAAAAAATAAAACAAAACAAAAGGCTGCAAGTTTCCAACTCTACCTTCACTCAGTAGATCTTCTTCCATCAACAAATTAATTTTTTCTAATCATCGAAGGTTATCTTTAAAAAATTATAAGAACTAACAATAATTGGTTCTAATTACTTACAATCAGACCTGCAATTATAGACCAAATCGTATATAGATGTAAAATATTAACTATAATCAAACATTGTTGTTGGAGTCATGTTGATAATATAAATTATTTAATAACTGGAAACTGATAGATATTAAATAATTTAAATCATTAGTCATCCAAGTATATTGATTAACTTGTAAACTTGTATATATGTAATAAAATAATTGTTCTTCATGTAATTTTATAAATTAATCGAACATGTAAACTGTTTATGGAGACAAGAATTTATAAGTAAACAATTAATTAATTTGCTGGTGTATATATAAAAACTAAAACCAAAAACCTATGGCATATTGTTGCGTATAGAATATAAATATTTAATTATCAATTACATGTCAACCGGCGGTTTGTTCTCATTGAATTGAATAATTAAATGAAACTCAAACAAGAAAATGGAGGTAGCTGATGCTTATTGCACTAATTAATAAGTACAACTTATTTATAATTAATGAATATCGTACACTGGTATACTATACAATTGCAATGTACATGACTATTTTTGCAATTTAATTTGTTTTGTCCCTGTCTTTTAGTTTAATATATACTAAAATTGAAATTTAATTTATTTCTAATTTTAATTAATAAAAAATAGTAAGCAGAGAAATGCAATATCGTAATTTAATTCCAATTCACCTCCATTTCCTTCTTGCTTGAACTTACTTCCCTTTTTTTTTTTCAGTTCTGATTAATAAACATCCCTTAAACGCATCAATGCATTCAGCAGTTACTTGAAAATTAAGTCCAACTTTTTTCATGAGACCTTGAATCATATATAATTAACTATGTTCCATATTGCGAGAATTTCTAATTTTATATTCTATGTGGACTCAATTAATAAAACTTTTTATTAAAAGCTTGTACTAAATTATTCTACTCACTACTCTAAAAAGACTTCTACCAACTTAAACCAACCCATTTAGCTAGTCTGATTATGTTGACTCACCACAATCAAACTTCTTATTCAAAGTTGTTTAATCACAAAAGTTTCTACCAAAATTAATTCTTACTAATACTCTAACAAGACTTCTACCAACTTAAACAACCAATTCAGTCCGATTATATATATGTTGACTCACATAATAAACTTCTTATTGAAAGTTGTTCAATCACAAAAATTTCTACTAATTAATGCTCTAATTAAAAAGACTTCTACGAAGTTAAACAACCCCTTTAGTCTGATTGTGTTTGGAGCAATGTAAACAACACCGGCCTACGCCTGCCATATATTTATTGGTTGCGTGTGCGTGTGTATATATATATATAATTAATACACTTTGAAAATAGTACTGATTAATGCTCTATTAGTACACATTAGATGACAAATTATGGTATCTGCGCTTAATGATCGTAGTTGACTGTACAAACTTCTGCCACGTTATATTTGAATCAATAAATTGATGGCAATTATAGTACTTGAAATAGAAAAATTAATGACGGCTAAGCCGTTAAATAACGATTTCATTATATTGTAAATGAATAATCCATCTACAAATGTCATGAAATACGAGATTGACCAGAAACCAAAACATACGGAACATAGAATGCTTTCTTTTTTATATAAGAAGCCCTTTATTAATTATAATTAATCCAAGATATTTCTTTGTTCAAAGATGTATCTAGTATGAGCTTAATTTGACTGGTAATCGGTTTGGAAATTGAGCGACTTTTGAAGTAGAAAATCCAGTTTCTTCTCCAATAATCCCCTTGTTTTTCTTAAAAAAATCACTAACTATCCCCAAACTTGGCTTCAAGACCCTGTTTTCCCATGCAACTTCAGCCTCTAATTTCCCATACTTTTTGAAAACACACGTGGCGTCAATCCGGTGGATTGCCCACCCTAGTTGATTCCTCAGCCTTTGGATCTTCCCCAGTTGACAATCCACCAACTTGCATGTATTTTCCTTCATTTCTTCAATGGCAGCGTTCAAGATCTGATTCTTGATACCTTCATCTTGTATGTGCTCTTCAATTCTAAAATACAGGTCCATTTCCGGAGCCCCAATAGCCCGACGGATGCCCCGACTGTAGTCCGCTTCCGGCACGAACATCCCCCTAACTTCCTCCACTAGACCCTCGTCCACCATCTTATCAATCCTCCTCCCCACATGCTTGTACAAAACTGGCAATGACACATCCATCCATATAAAACAACACTCAAAGTCCGCCCTAAACTTGATCCTGGGGTCCTCCACGAGGGCCTCGATATACGTGTTGGACCCGCCAACGATAATGGGGAGGTGTCCGTTTGCTATAATCTGATTGATTGCCATCAATGCATGGTGGCAAAAGTCCTGGACGGTGAAGTCCTCTTCAGGGTCTTCTAGGAACCCTAGCAAGTAGTGAGCAACCCCGTGGCGGTCAGCCTCGGGGACTTTGTTGGTGGCGATGTCAAGGCCCTTGTAGGCTTGAATCTTGTCGGAGTTGATGATCTCGCCGGAGAATCGGGTGGCGAGGTCGATGGACAGCTTGGTTTTCCCGGTGCCGGTGGCTCCCATTATGAACACAACTTTCTTCTTCATGTTGTTGTCATGGTCGTGAGATGCAATAACACTACTGTAAGGGCTCATGGTGACTGCACTGCCACAGAAAAAAACCACCATAGCTTTATAATTTAAAATTAATGATACCCAACAAAGAATATTGAAGGCATATACAAAAAAAGAGAGGCAATTGGTTCTCAAGAGTTAGAGGGAAATTCACAAATTATATATAGATAATGTTGAGAGAGGAATGAGGATATTGGATCATATAATTAAAGATACTGATATTGATAACGTGTGTGTACATAGAGTTTTCTAAATATAGTTAAGAGTTTTCTAATTGGTAAATTTTCTAGAAATTTCATGATCTATAAGGAGTATTGTCCAAGAATGTTGGGAAGAGTCCTCAAAAGGTTGAAAACCAAATTAATAAATGATAAAAAAATTTGTATTTTTATTCAAAGAAAAAACAAAAATCCAAGTGTATAATATATATTTTTTTATTTGAGAGAATGGATTAATCAAACAATTGGAAAAAATGATAAGAATAATATTAATTAGAAGCTTCTAAGGCTAGATCCCACGAACCTTAGAAGACACCGGCAATCAAACAACAAAATAATGTAATTTAAAAAGCATTGGAAGGAGAAAATTATCAAGAGTTGAACAAATGTTGGAGATAGAGGGCATGCAAATAAATTAAGCTACACAAATTAGAACAATAACTTTATTTTTTAAATAAAAGAAGATAAAAAAGAAAAGCAACTTTTCAAAACTTGTAAACGGCAAGCCTCAAAGATGATATTCTTGATGAAAGTTCATATGCATGAGCACAGGTGGAGCCAGGATTTTGGTTTTCGAGGGCCAAAACAAAATAAATATTTCAATCAATGTAAGATAATTACTTATGTTAAATCATCAAGTCATTAAAAAACTAAAGACAATAACATTTAGTCTTATTATAAAAAGTGGAAACTCATCACTTTTTTTAATCTTAAAAATCATTTATAATATTGAAACTACACTAAATTTTTATATAATTCATTTTTCAAATAATCAAAGATTCATAGAAAAGTTATGTCCCACTTTATTGCGAGCTTAGTTTTTAACAAACTAACAAAAAAACAAGTATAAATAACATAAATTTTTAAAAAATCTAAGGAATATTTATTAATTTATAAACTCAAACTTGATAAGTAATAATTTAGATGAGTATTCAAAATGTAGATGCATCTATATAAACAATATTGTATAATATGTTAATAATGAGAAACTTGATAAGTAATAATTTAGATGAGTATTCAAAATACATTTCCCTATTTCTGATAGGAACGATATGAAATTTAAATATCATCAAAAAATAAAGAAGGAAGTATTTTATGTTTTTAGATGAAATCTACTTTAATATATGTGGCTTTAACTATAATAATAATTTTTTTAAAAATCAACTATAATAATAATACTTAATTTTGTATTTGAAAAAAAAAAAAAACATAAATAAAATATTTTTAAAAATTCACTGTTCAGGGTTTTGGGGGTGGTTGCCCCTGTGGGCACCCCCCACAGCCCCGTGACTGTGCATGATCGAGTTAATGTTGAAGCCCCTAGAATGAAAATGAAAATGAATAATAATGAATATTTATGGGAAAAAGAAAGAGAGATAAATTGGAGATTATTGCAAGAGAAATGAGAATTAAACTGACCTTAACTAGCTGACTATTATTTTCTCTGATGTATTTCTTGCGTGAGGGAGGATTTGTACAATCTTCAATTTATAGGTCTCAAATCCGAAATATTACTATATCAAGGTCTTTCCATAATATAATTTTTCTTTTTTGAATAATCTATCCAAAACTTTATTCAAATTATTTGTTCAAATAATGTTGTAAGTTTATATCTAATAATCAAATCATCATCACATCATCCCAAAATTGAATTAGATTGGATAAAAATTAAATATAAGGTGTATCTACCATATCATCAATACATCATCCCAAAATTATTATAGTAACTACAAATTAATTTGTTACATATTTTGAGAAAAATTTTTTGGTAAATTTTTGAAAAATTTAGTATTATTCCTTTTTTTTTTTTAATCAATTTAAGGTAACCAAATCATTCCTTTTTTTTTCAATCAATTTAAGGTAACCAAATCTAGTGATAATTAAGTTGAAGCATGATGTTTTTTATCTCAGATAAGATCATCTCAATACTCTTATGAATTGTGACAAAATTACATATCACATACAATGAATATACATTGAGTTAAAATATATTTCTCTAATGCATGTATCACTCATCAATGTCAAGTTGAGGTGACAAAAAAAAAAAAAAAGACATTGTCAAATCTAATTAAAAGTAAATATATATATATAGAAGCATTAAATGTAAATGCATGTAGGCATTAAAAGAGAATACATTGAAGCATTGGAAAACAATTTTTCAATTTGATTGTTTATCAAATGATATCTATGTTATGTAGAAAACAAATCATTTGACATTGATAACATGATATTTTTTTTCAAAACACAATCCATAAGAAAATTAAAGATACTCTAAATATCTCTAATGCAATTATCACTCATCAAGGTCAAGCTAAATTAGCAAAATGAAAAATAGATATTGTCAACATGATTACCTATTTTCAGATGGTGTGTTAGACAATCATGTTAATAAATCAACAATTATTTAATTCTAATTTTCAAATATAATTAAAAGTAAAAAAAAAAAATGAAAAATTAATGGTAAATATATGTAGGTATTAAATTGAAATATATTGAAGCAATTGAGAATAATTTTTCAATTTGATAGTTTATCTAATAATATTTATGTTATGTAGGAAACAAATCTTTTAATATTGATGACATGGTTTTTTTCTTTTTTTGAAAGCACAATGCATGAGAGCATTAGAGATACTTTAAACATCTTTAATGCAATTATCATTAATTAATGTCAAGTTGAGATGATAAAAAGAAAAATAGATATTATCAACGTAACTATTTAGTTTTAGAAGATATATTAGATAGTCATATGAGCAAATCAATAACTTTTTAATTTTAATTTTCAATTCTAATTAAAAGTAAACCTCTCTACCGCAAATGTAATTTTCATTAGATTTGCAAATATAATTTTCAAAACGCAACCATGAGAGTATTAGAGATGTTCTAAACCTCTTCAATGTAATTATCATTCATTAATGTAAAGTTGAGGTAACAAAAAGAAAAATAAACATTATCAACATGATTATTTATTCTCAGATGGTGTATTAGATAGTCATGTTAATAAATCAATAATTATTTAATTTTAATTTTCAAATCTAATTAAAAGAAAAAAAAATAGAAGCATTAAATTAGGAAATATAAAAACATTAAATGGAAATACATTGAGGCATTGATTGGAAATACATAGAAGTATTGGAAAATAATTTTTCAGTTTAATTATCTATCAAATGATATTTATACTATATAGGAAACAAATCTTTTGACGTTAAAGACGTAACACTTTTTTTTTAAAATATAATCCATAAGAATATTAAAAATGCTCTAAGTTTATCTAGTTAGATAGTATTAATTTTGTATCATAAAGTAAACAATAAAATAATAAGTTGTGTATACTTTGGGAAGAAAAAAATCCCATAGTATTGCAAATATAGAAATACTAGGATTTTTTTTTTCTCTCTTTTTTCAGAATGGAAATACCATGATTACCCTTTAATTAAACAATTAAAGGATAATAGTAACGGCCCCCATGTTGTTTGACTGAATCGCTAAGGATCCCCGTATAGTTTGGCATAATCCAATTTTTCCCCTTCGGTTAACTCTGTTCCTAAAAAGTATGACCCAACAGTGGTAGTGTGCAAAAAGACAATATTACCTTTCATGTTAATAAAAAAATTGTTAAAAATTTTTTAAAAATAATTAATAGATAAAATAAAAAAATATTAACAATTATTTTAATCTCCATCGTCCATCTCTATGATGGACGATAGAGATCAAATTTCAAAATAAATTTTTAAAAATACTTAAAATGAAAAAAAAAAAAAAGAAAAAGAAAATCGGTTTCCGACGATTGAAAACTCATTTTCTAGGTTTCCAACAGTTGGAAACCTAGAAAATCTGGGCTCCCAACCTTGGAAACCCCAATTTTTTTGGATTTACGTTGAACTAATCTCTAGCAGAAACATTAAATACAAACACAGAAACACAAATACTTAATCATCACAAACATCAAATATCGTCATCAAGACACCAATATAGAAACAGAAACATCAAACATCATCACCAGCACATAATCACCACCATAATCACCACACAAACCTCATCATTAACACATAAATAAGATTAAGTTAAAAATCAAACATAAACACATAAACATCATCATTTCGGTTTGAATCGAACCTAGATGATGATGGTTATTGTCTGGGTTCGATTAGGGTTCAAATTGAACCTAAATGGGGTAACGGTAGGGGAAGTACAAAGAAAGGAGGGGAGATCGACATTGAAGGAGAGGAGATGATGATGGCTTATCATATGGATTTGAATCAAACTAAGATGAACCATCATCATAGGTTCAAATCGAACCTAGAGGGGGTAGCGACAGGGAAAGAGCGAATGAGGGAAGGGAATTGGCCTTGGAGGAGAGGAGATGATGATGGTTAACTTGGGTTGGGTTTGAATCGAACTTAGAGGGGGTAGTGACTGACGAAGTGCAGAGTAGATAAAGGAGATCGGTGTTGGAGATCAGAGAGAGAGAGAGCTGTTCTTCACGAAGATTGAAGAAGTTATGTTTTATATTTTGTTTTTTGTTTTTTTTTTTTTTGTTTTTAATTATGTCCACCATCTATCATGTTGATGAATGGTAGACATAATTTTTGAAAAGATCATTAACAAAATTTTATTTTTTATTTTTTGAATTATGTCCATCGCATATCAGCTTAAAAAATATTAATATTTTTTATTTTTTTTAAAATTATTTTAAACAAATGTAACTTGCTGATAAATGACATTCATCTGTTTGTTTAAATTTTTTAAAACTTATTTTATGCTGAATTAACAGTTTTGTCCTTCCTAGTTAATTGTCAAAAATTGACTTTTAGCGTCCAAGCTGATGATAATGGGTTTTTGGGCCATTTTGACAAACAAGAAGAGGTTTTTAGACTATTTTTATAAACTATAAAGGCCTTTAGCGTTTTTTTGAAGTTAGAGGTTTTTTTTTACTATTATATTAAACTAAAGAGGGAAATTAGATTTATCCTATCAATTAATACAAAGATTTTAGAGGATTCTTTTAGAGAATCTTAAGAATTCATCTTTGGAAACAAAGAAAGGAACTTATTGAATGAGAAAATCTGACATGACATTTATAAAAACAGCAAATTACAATTTAGTCTATTGGTTTGAAAATAATTACAGGTGGAGTCAAAGTTTGCTGTTAATTATAATTTAGCCTACTACATTAGAGAATCTTCATTAAAGTTACCTGAGACAGGGTAAAATTATCTTTTAATATTATTTTTAATTTTCTTTAAAAAAACAATAAAAATCCACATCCTTTCTCTTTCTCTACCCAGATCGTCTTTCTCTTGTTGTCGTTCTTCTTCTTTTTCATCCTTCCTCTTCTTCTTCTCTTCTATTCTTTTGCTTCTTCTCTTTCAAACCCAAATTCATCTGCTCTTTACCTTCTTCTTCATCTTTTCTTCTCATCTTTTGCTCCTCTTTTCTTTTGCTTCTTTTTTCTTTCCTCTTATTATTATTCTTCTTCTCTTTTCTTCTTCTTCTTAATCTGGGTTCAAAATGAACCCAAATGAAATCTGGGTCGATTTGATGATGATTTGTTATTGATTTTTGGTTTGATTTGATGTTGAGTTGGTTTTTGGTTTGACTTTCAAATGGGTTAATGATGGTTTTTAGAGGATTTTTGGTGATGAGTTGATGATGATTTTTGAGATTAATGACGGTTTTCAGGGGATTTTTGGTGATAGATTTGTTATTGATAATGTTGATGATGATTTATTGATTTATTGATTTTCTAGATAGGAAAGAAGAAGAAGAAGTGGATTGGCAATGTTGAAGAGTTTTTTTTTTTTTTTTTTTCAATTTTCTCATGGATTATGGAGATCCAATCTGAAAGTTGGATTCTTTTTTATTTTTTTTTTATTTTTAATTTTTTTCTAATGAAACGAAAACTTTAATTATTGTTTTTTTTCGAAAAATAATTAAAAGATGAAGGTATTTTGGTTTTTTTATTTGTCAACGGTTAATTTTAATGGAAGTTTCTAATTGTAGTGGACTAAATTATAATTAACAATAAATTTTGGTTCCATTTGCAATTATTTTTAAATTAGTTGACTAAATTGTATTTAGTCTTATAAAAATCTCGTGTGGAATTGCAAATTGCCCCCCGCGCGTCCTACCTCCCCATTTTTCTGAGAATGGAAATACTAGGATTACCCTTTAATTAAACAATTAATCTTGGATTTTAGAGAACCTAGATAATACAATTTTGAAAACAAAGAAAGAAACTTACTAAATGAGAAGATTTAACAGGGTGGGTGTGTGTATAGTTTTTATAATTAAATAAACCTTATTTTAAAAAATAAAGATTAACTAATCAAATTAATCTATTGTATTCTCTTTTTTGTTTAATTTAAATATAATGAATAAACTTAATTGTTTGATTATTATTTTTTAAAATCAAGTTAATTATAAAAGTCATATATATATATTTGTATATATATATATGTAAAATGAAAATCCCTTTTGAAAAATGAACTAATCTTGATTGAACCTCGATTTTTTTTTTTTTATTAGACTAACTACCTTCTATTGTTAACTTTTCATCCAAAAAGTCATTCTAAAATTATAAAATGATCAAAATGCCCTTATCAAAATTTATAAAATTCCCATCGTACCCTTAAAACTTACCTAAGAACTAAAATACCCTTTAAATTATTAACAACAACAGTATTAAATTAAAAAATAAAATAAAATAATCCAGATGAACAACTAGCATCATCAACATCGCCGACATAATCAGATCGGCTTCAACAGCACAACCGAATCGCTGACACAATCTAGATCTCCATTCTAATCTGTCCTTTTCTCTCAGTTACTCAACAACCAAAACACTGGCCAGCCAAAAAAAATCCACCCAAATGGCAGCCATTGTTGTTTTTGCTTCAAGGTCTCTCCTTTTCGCTCACCACAAACTCTTCCTCTCTCCCATTTCAACTCACTTCCTCTTCAACACCCACCGCAACGACACCTTCAACGTCACTGATTCCATTCGTTTCTATTATTTTTAAATGATATTCATCGTCCATCAAAATGATGAATAATAAAAATTATTTTAAATTTTTTTAAATAAAATAATTAATTTTTTTTATTAAATTATATAATTAGAACTGATTTAGAAAATAATTAGGAACAAATAAAATCTGACACCAATAATATGATTCGGGAAATGATTTTCATACGGAAAGAATCGATTCTTACATAAATGAGGGAGTAACTCAAGCTTGGTATTTTAAGAAGGGGATGTCGAACCAATGACTACAATTAATTATGGTGGGCCAACAAACATTACAACCGCACGGCCAGCCAATTGACAATTGACTTTTTTCTTAGACAAAAAAAATCTTTATTTTTTTTTGTAGACTTTATATGTTCCAATTTATTATTATTATTAAAATAAATAAAATTACTCATCTAATTACTATTATATCCTTTACATTTAATACTAAATAAAATTTTTAACCGATAGGAGGTAAACCGTCTAACAAAAAAATCGCGGTTCAATCACGATTAGTTTACTTTTTATAAACGTTTTTTATAATATTTCACTATATATAAATAGTAATTTTATTATCAGTATCTCCTAACTTTAAAAAATTAAGACGAATTAATCAAATTCATCAATTACATTTGAATTAAATAGGAGAGATAATTTATTTTAGGAAAGAGAATGTAATGGTTGAATTTGATTAGTTCGTCCTAACTTTAAAAATTAGAAGGTATTGATAGTAAAATTAGTCTATATACGTATATAATTAGTGCATTATAACTTATGGTAAAAATATTAAATTATTTAGGATAAAGAATATTTTACAAATTTATGGATAATTTCACAAACTAAAATATATGTGTAGCTTCTATGATTCGTGAATCCTAACTTTTAAATTGTTTTAGGATGGGAAAAAAATTAAATTCTTTAGGATAAAGAATATTCTACGAATTTATGGACAAATTCACAAACTACATTAGCAAGATTATGATAAGAACTTTTAATTTTTGGCATGCGTATGTTTAGAATTCAGTTAAAAATTGAAAATGTCTATGTATAACAATAGAATAATATTACTATATGAATCGCCAATTTTTTATCCAACAAAAGGAAAGTCGGATAATATTGTAACTATATACTATATAAACAATGAAATGAAGTGAGTTGTGACTAATTTTATCAGTGATATCTCTAATTATTATTGAGTAGGAGGTATAGATATTGAAATCGAAGCTCACTTATATTAGGGTTTGAAGAGAAAGTAATGTGATAAATGATGATGTAATAGTTACAATTTGGTTGTCTAGTCACACTACTACATTTGTTCAACAATGTTAATTAACTTATCAAATGTTTTTGAGCAATTGCGACAAATGTTATTGTGATCAATGTGACGTGGGTTTTGAGGTTTATGCATTAATTTGTCGATTACAATTCACGGTAGTGTTGCCATTTGTACAAAAACGTTTATGCATAAAAAAAATGGTTACATTATATATATATATATATATATATATGAGAAATTGTATGTGATAATATGATATTAAAATGAACAAAATCCTCTAGTTGAAAAAAGAAAAAAAAAAAAAAAGGAACAAAATTCTCGATTTCAATTTCCTTATAACAACACAAATCTTTTCTTTAGGGTTCCGTTTGGCACACGGTATTAAAATGAAATGAAATAGAATTGATTAAATTGGAATGAAAAATCACTGTCTTATGTTTAGTAGAATTTAAGATTGGATTAAAAATTATATCATATCATATTTGATGTAGGTTGAGATTAGATTGAAATAAAATTAATTTAAATTTTTTATTATATAAAATTAATTTTATAAAAAATCTTAAAAAAATAAAAAACCAAACATCGTCTCCCACAATTCATCACTATCAAAAACCACTGTTCATCTCCCATAATTCAACATCATCAACCCACTGTACATCAATATCATCAATTTAATTCATCAACATCATCATATCTCACAACAACATCATCATCAACAACATTAAAATATCATACCATTAACCAAAAAAAAAAAAACTCGGAATAGGGATTCTGTTCGAACCTAGAACCATCTTATTTTGGGTTCGATTCCCAGAACCATCCAACTCAAAAGAAGACCAAAAAAAAAAAAGAAGAAAAAAGGTAAGCAGGTTCCATGGACGTGTGATTAGAGAAGAAAGAAAAGTGCAAGAAAGAGATAGATGGACAAAAGAGAAAGAAGATGGGAAATGATAAATCTCATTCACATGGTTTTGATTGAAATTGAAGAATCCCAGAAAAATGAGATATGAGAGAGTTTGGGATTCAAAAAATCTCAATTCCATTGGATTCCAATTGATCACCAAACATGATATTTAAGTAGTTTGAGATTTTTGAATCTCAAACCCACTCTTAATCTTATGTGCCAAATATTGCCTAAATGTTATTATTGATTGTTTTCGATAATTAAGATTTATAATATGAATAAAACATATGTCCACACCACATAAAAACTCATCAAAATAATATGAAATTATTATTTGTGTTGTGTTGAGACATCAGTACTTGATAAATCATAAAATAAATAAAATATATCTATACAGAACAGTAACACATGTATACATGCTTGTACAACAATTATTTGTGGCCAGAAACAAAAAAAAATAAGGGCCTTTATAAAAACAAGTGTAACACAGATGTATTAATAGTTTAAAAAAAAAAACACAAACGCACACAGATGTATTAATAACAATCTGTACTTTGGGCCCACATAAGCCCAATACGTGATAAAGATTATTGGGCCTGTGTCGTATTAAATTTGGCCCATCACCCCAGACGATCAGGATGACGATACACAGACGAGAATCAACCACGCCTTTGGCCTTTTTAAAAAAAAAATCGGTAAAATTCACTGTAACTTCTATTTTTTATACCCTTTAAAATCTTAAAAATAATCCTAAACGAGCTTAAATGTGATATGAATTTTCTTTTTGGGGCCCTTCAATGTAAAACTCTTCGGACCCATTCTTTATGAGAAAAACTTTAACATATTTATCATTTATGTCTAAATCATTTAAAAATAATATCATATGGTATAAGTATGTTGTATAACAAATAATTTACGTCATGTGTTAGAATTGAAATACCTTAGACATATATGCTACATACATTAAAGCTTTCCCATTCTTTACACTCATCATCAACTAATTTCTTCTTATTCTTTTCTGTGTTTCGTTTGTAGTTTTGTTCATTTGTCATCATCTTTTCCATCATTCTTTTTATTTGATCATTCGTATTCAATAATCTTTTATGCAGCAAAGTTTCTCTTAGCTTAAGAAGTACTTCTTATTTTTAATTATACATGCACTAATATAATTTACCCTCTCATAGCTTTTGAAAGAATAGTTACTTGGGTGTACTCGTTTTCGTCATAATTGATCTTGAATATATTAAAGTTCAGATAATCTATTAAACTAGTTTTGGAAATTTTCAAAAAATATCTCATTACTGTATTAAGTGTTTCTAATAAGTAACTATACATTGAAATCAATGGATAGTGAATTAGAGAAATAAAGTTGATCACTACACGTCGAATGAGTGTATAAAATTATCTTATAAATGTTCTTTTAAGTAATTTTTATATTAACATTTACATTATTAAAAATTTACTTAACAAAATGAGTGTAAAGTTTTTTTTTTTTTTTTTTTGGAAGATGGCAATAGTGTCACCCTAGATTCTAGAATAAGAATGATTGTTATGGAATTTTAACAATGAACTATATCGAAATCTCAACAATGGAATTTTTTTTTTTTTTGTATTTTTTTTTTCTGAAATTTGGAGTATTTGAACTCATTTTTGCAGGCCCGGTAACCATATTAGCCCATTTAACTTCAACTGGGCCCATGTCGCCCCCTTTAATGCTACTTTGACATTTTAAGTTGAAAATCCAGACAAAAATTGGGATTGATTAAGAGTTTCGATATTTACACCCTTTAAAATTCGTATGCAGAACCTTATTTGTGAGTCCACCCCATTAAAACTTTTTAAAAAACCATAGTTTGTAATTACACCCCATACATTATCAATTATGTCATTTCCTTTAATTTTAAGAAAATATCAATATATGGATAAATTATAAAATAACTTAAATAAAAAGTAAAACCAGAAAACAATAAAAAAAAATCTAATAAACAGAAAAAAAAAAAGAGAAAGTGTGCTGCGCCTCCTCCCAAATTTGGGAGAGGCAATAGCCTTTGCCCTTTTCTTTGTATTTATATGAAGGACTTTCATGAATGACGTCTACTTTAGGAGATTATATTCTTTTTTTCACTTTAGTTTTGTCACAATATGGAGCTCATCCCATTTTCACTATATCTCATTCACATCTAATAAGCAAATTAAACACAAAAGAATATAATAAAGACAATGGCTTGTTTTGCTTTTTTTGTAAGATACCAGATATACAACTTTAACAACTGGGTGGTGTGTGTATGTGTTTTTGTTATTGTAAGATCATTATAAAGATGGATAAGAACATCTCAAAATTCTGACTTCGTCTTTGACTCATTTTGTCTTTTATTTAAAATTATTTTTAAAAGAGATAATTATAATTTTCTTTTTCTGTTACTCCGTTTTCTATTATTTTTGTTTAAAACTATTATAACAACAAACATGACGCTTTTTGGTTTTTGTTAAAGATTTTTTTTTTCCAAAAAAAATCAATTAATTTTTTACTTTCTGTCAAAGAAATCAATACTCAGTACAATCAAAAGGGGTATTACTTACAACCTTTCAAACATAAACTACAAACTGACAATTACAATAAACACAGAGGCCACAAACCGTAAACATCCATTCTCAAAAAAATTATCTTCTTCTTAAAATAAAAAGGTAAATGAAAAATAAAACCCCAATAAAGTTGACATCAGATACAAAACCCAACCTCTACTCGATTATGGAGAAGATGATCTCCAAACCCATCTTTTGATATCAGCTACACATCCTCAACTGATGAAAATATTGGGGTTTAAATTAATGAAAATGTCGATAGAAATATCCATAAGATTTTTAAAATATTGAAAATATTTAAAGATATTTTTTATGTCATCTCAAAATAAAGAAAATATTATAGATACAAAGAGTATTGCTTTGATATTTAATTCTATGATTGAAATATAGAATTTGAAATAACTACCGTTGTTGAATGTTATGTATGTACTTTTATGTTGTCAATTATGATCATAATTTTTTTTTTTTAGTAACAATTAATACAGTAATGATTTGTACAATCTTCAATTTATAGGTCTCAAATCCGAGATATTACCATATCAAGGTCTTTCAATAACAATTTTTTTGTTTGAGTAATCTGTCCAAAACTTTATCCAAATTCATTTATTCAAATGATGTGACATATTTATATATAATAATCAAATCATCATTACATCATCCCAAAATTGAATTAGATGGACAAATTTCATTGGCATGTTCATGAAAGGGCCAACCATTTCTTCTTCCATTTTTTTTTTTTAATATAGATCTACCTAATTTTATCATTTTCAAATGTATATGAGTCGTATTACTGTTGTAGTCCTCATTTAGACAAAATATATTGGTAATGAAGTGATTTGCAACTACCATATCTCTTTGTTTAAAAAACATTTTATATAAAAATGTTTTCAATTATTCTAAAGTACTCGATGATTTTAAGCCATTGACATTTTGATGTCCATAACATGATTGAATCAACTTGTTAACCTTGAATTTTACAATAACTACATCAACATTATTGTATAGTAAGCTTTGAAGTCATCAACATTATTGAACAGCAGCCATAATCCAAATGCAAGCAAGTCTTGTAAAAAATACATCAACATTATTTGATAACATCAATAATTCAACCATAATATAATTTCCAAGTCAATATTAAGTGCTAAACTTATCATACTATTAAGTCAACACTGTCTATAGTTTCATGGATTAATTTGGACAGTTTCAGTCTCAGGTTGCCAATTTGGAAATTCAATCTGTCAAAGCAAGCATTTATTTCTATGGCTTAATAATATCTCTAACATTATTATATATATAGTTGTCAGCCATTGAAGACTCAAATTGCCTTGCATGTGTGTGTGTGTGTGTGTATTGGCATCTTCACATTTGACATTTCAAGTGAACCGTTGTATGCAGAAATCATCACCCTCACACTCTTTTGCTTTCAAGGTAAACCTTTAATCTCTCCTTCTACGTAAATTCGAAACATTTTATTAGCTGCTAGTTCTAATAACTTGTTAAACATTAAAGCCATTCCTGAGAGAGTTGCACTAACTATCCATGAGAAGCAATGTTTCCAAGACCATCAAGGATGCTTCTATGAAGTTGCTGGATGTGTTTGTGGATCGCGTGTTTGAAATCACAGACCAGACTTTGCTTCCATCCCAGGTATCATTTATAGACTCTAGTCCCACCTGACACATGCACATGAATGTATGCTACAACATATGTTGTGTTTCGATCACTTAGTGATTATGCTTCAAGTACCTGTAGAGTAACTTTGCTCCAGTTGATGAGCTAAGAGAAGCTGTTTTGATCACAAGCATTGAAGGGAAAATCCCAGATGATTTTCCATCAGGTGTTTATTTAAGAAATGGTCAGCACTTTTAATCTTGATCAAATGCTTCATGAAAGAATTAAGCATTCTATTCTACATTCTTCGCACGAGCTTATTTGGCTTAACTGGTGGATGTTACTATAAATGTAGGAGCAAACCCTCTCTTTGGAAGATTAAAGGCAACAAAATCAATCTTTGGGAGGACAAGTCACTTGTGGGTAGAAGGAGAAGGGATGCTTCATGCCTTATATTTCGATAGAGGCAATGAGGGGACTTGGACTGTTATCTATAACAACAAACATGTTGAGACAGCAACATTCCTGTTAGAGAAATGAAGAAATAAGCCATCTTTTCTTCCAGCAGTACAAGGCCATTCACTGGCTTGTTTGTCAGCTGGCCAGCTAAATATGGTGTGCATCCTATTTAGATAATATTATATCGACATTCCTGTTATCTAATGCTTGTATATCATTTTTTCCTCAGTTAAGATTTGGCAAAATGGACAAACACATAGTCAACACCGGTGTTTTCGAGCATTCAGGGAAGGTCTATGCAATTGCAGAGAATTCCAAGCCTGAAGAGATCAACATCTTTACACTTGAAACTTTTGGCCCTTGGGAAGTTGACACAACCTGGAATAGGTGTTTTACCACCCATCCTCAGGTCATTCTTCGTATTTGTTCACAGAAGCTGTCACACATTTTGTTCTAGTGTCATTTATATCATTATATGGTCTGCTTATAAGATCATTAATTTCTGTTTAATCCAGAGAGCTCCAGGCACAGGAGAGCTGGTTATAATGGGGATGCCTGTAACCAAACCTTTTCTTGCAGTGGGAATAATTTCCGGTATGCTCACTGCTTCGAGAACATATTCGAAAAACATCTTGTCTTGGCATACAAGTTACACCATCCTCATTTTTCTTATTGATATCTTTATATGCAGCTAATGGAAATCAGTTGCTTCAGAAAGTGGATATCGAGCTCAATAGGTGCACTTTTAGTCATGAAATGGGGGTTACATTGAGGTATTCTATAATCTTACTTTAGTCTTGCTGATATTTTCCATGTATTTTGAAATTGTAAGTTCCATTAATTCTCATAAATTTTCGGTTTCTAGGTACAATGTGATCTTGGACTTTCCGCTGTCTGTAGACATAAACAGACTTCTTCTTGGAGGCCAGTGAGTGCACATCTCTATTTGACCAACTATATAAAACTTGTATTTGGAAGAAGTTCTAATATCGAGAGTGAAAATAGATAGAAGTACTCATGTATTTGGTTTGCTTTTGTTATCAATTTAATTTAATGTTCATTAACCAATTTCAATATACAGACTGATCAAGTATGAACATGGAGAATATGCAAGGATTGTTGTAATGCCTCGCCATGGTGATGCTGATACAATCAAGTGGTTCAACGTCGAATCCAACTGTACATTTCACATTCTCCATTGTTTTGAGGATGGTGATGAGGCAAGCTTTTAACACTACTCATCTCAAAATCTAGTCCAAATTTTTTACCATAATCTTTCTTGGACTTGAATGTTTAAAATCATTGATGTTCATCAACAGGTTGTAGTGTGGGGTTGTAGAGCTTTTGAATCAGTCATACCAGGACCTCGTTACGGTTTGAACACATCCCAGTGGTTTTCTAAGAAACTAAGGCATGTGGAGTCTGATGAAGCCAGTGTAGATGATTTATCAATATTCACTCGTTTACATGAATGGAGACTGAATATACAAACTGGAGGGGTCAAAGAGAGAGACCTCACAGGAACAGAGTATGCCATGGATTTTCCAATGATTCATGCAGACTATACAGGCATCAAAAACAAATATGGATACACTCAGATTGCTGATTTTAAAGCAACTTTTGGGTCAGGTAATAATACAACCAATCTGTTTGCATGAAAATGATTCTCCTGACCTTTATATAAAGGACCTATCATTCATATAACATTTTTGTTTTCAACTCCATTGTTTTAGGCTTGCCAAAATTTGGAGGTCTAGCCAAATTATACTTAGAAGAGCCAGGCGTGGGGGAACCGATAAAAGTCGAATACCACAAGTTTGAGGAGAATGTTTTCTGCACTGGAGCTACCTCTGTCTATGAAGGAAAACATCTAGAAGAAGATGATGGTTGGATTATTACTCATGTTCACAATGAAGATACAAACACATCTCAAGTGAGTCGATGTTTCACCCATGAATAATTAAAAATCCTGCTGAGAACTGTTTTATGATCAAGTAATGTAGATTGGTATATAAAAGTGTGCTATCTATTTCACTGCAGGTTTGTATAATAGACACCAAGAAGTTTACGAGTGAGCCAGTTGCCAAAATCACATTGCCATGCAGACTTCCATATGGCTTCCATGGAGCTTTCAAGCCAACCCCTCAATAAATTTCATGAAGTTATGCAGAATCCTCATAAAGTTGTAATTTGATTAAGTGTAAGAAGGTGTATCCAATAAAAAGGTGTCACAAACAATGGCCTATGGCTATTGTTTGATAGCTGGGGTAACAATAAGTTCTATTGCTTTAAACAAGATCTTCCTGGTTTTTTCTCGGCTAATGTGCCTTAGATTTATCTCTTCAGAGTTTCCTAAAAAAGTAACACTACAGAGAACCCATCATTGTGCATTCTGTCAATGAATGTTAACAGTATAGATTGAGAAAAATCGAGATAAGTTGAATACTCCAATGCTTGATGATCATTATAAGCAATCTTTCCTCTTACAATATGAGACCTGAACAGATATGTATTAGTTGGCAAGAACATGTAAGTTTTGTTGAGGAGCAAAATATCACTCTTCTCAACTATATAGGTATAAACAGATATGAAGAGCTTCATGGTGGGGTTTTAGGCCAATTTAAATGGACATGATGGAAGGTTGATGTTTCAAAAGCCATCAACAACACGCCTAAGTTCTATCAGAAGTTCTGATGAATGGATCAAACTAAGTAGTCAAATATTCAATCCAACTGTCAAACAGAAACTTTCTTGTTAAATAAGCTGATAAGCACTCGCACAATACAACATCATTACAATAATATTTCTTTACATATCATGATTTATAGTTCTCCAGTATATACAACCACCCAACCTAATAAATGAGAAAGAAAAGAATTAAAACAAAAATTCAAACCGAACATCTGAGAAGAGCTAGCACAAACCTCATTGAAAGAGTTGTTAACTCTAACCGAAGACAATGATAATTGCTCAACATCTTCATGTCACCTCCCATAAGCAAATATCACGTTGCATGCTTTCTTCAGCTTACTTTAGTACTGTTCCTCTACACAATCCTGAATTCAAAAATAAAAACTAAATGATACTATCACCAAATTGCAAAATTAAAATGCAGATAGACACAAATAATTGTGATTCGCTAATGAGTGGTAAGCAGTATGTTTCCAGTGTGTTCCAAGTGGTAGAACTTCTTTACAGCGGAATTTATCAGATGAATAATAGACCAAAGTTTGTAAACAATAGCCCACAAAAATGCTTAGTTATGGCTCAGCTACAACATTTATTTTGTGTTGATCTACATATGGGATCTTTTCGGACCATTTTCACCAAAAACATTTATTTGAAAATTGTTAGGAAGAGAAAAATATTTGTCCACTGGCTAACAAAACGTGGAAATTTGAATGTGAAAAGTAACAAAGGATCAAAGTGAAATAAATGAAGATCGTAATCCTACCAAAATCGCTACGGGAATCAAGTTGATAAAAATAAATGAACCAAAGAGGGAACCTGAGACAAAAAGAGGACTAAGAAAACACGATCAAACAAGTCGACTTCGAAAACAAAATCTTCATGGGCCATTAACAAATTTGAAACCTTGGATACACTCAGATATATATACAATCCATGTACCGACAACCAGCACCTCAACCTAGACAGATTAAAAAACTATCTATGACCATGACTAGGTGCATATGCCCGCATATCAGACAACACCATATTAACATTGCCCTGTAACTTGGCTGCCAGCAATCAGGACCCCTAAAACAATATTGGTAGCAAGGAAACTTTGTACTTGCATACGCAAATAAGAAAAATTCAGTTATTTGAAACTCCGACTCATAAAAAGAAAAGAAAAAGCTATGCTGCATACCTATAGAGGATAACTTTTTTCAGCTACTTAATTTCTTTCAAAGATACAGTGGTTGTAATCGCAGCATGAAACTGTTTTTTGTGATATCAATCTTCAGACTAACTATCCTGAAAACTACAAACATTTATATTCAAACACTATTTAGAACAAAAGTACCGACTTGTTTAAAAGAAAACATACCTATTGAGCTGCATCTTCAGAGAACCGGGCATCAAAAGGAACGGAAGGATGTGCATGCACTGAACTACCAGCAGTCCCACCATGTTGCAACTCAATCACGAGCCACCGAACAGCTTTACTCATCTGCTCCAACCGAACAGCACTTATAGGGGGAAGAGCAGTTGTAGCACCACCTGACTTCCCAGCCACAGAGCCAGTTGCCTCATCGACCAGACACTCGGATCCTATTCTCTGCTTGACAGACTCCACAAACTCCTCGGCCTGATCACAAGCCACCCTAAACAACTCCCACTTCTGCTTAAAATTCTCTAAAGCCGCATCTGTGGCTGCAGTTTTCTGGCCACCCGAAGACTCCTTGGCTTCAAGTACACTCGCTGCAGCAGCAAAAAACTCCTTATACGCATTGTTTAAAGCATCCACAATGCTGTCCATCACTCCAGTCTCGATCCAAAAGTCAAGAACACAGCAATACAAACTAGATAATTCAATGAAAACTGTAATCAGTATCACACTTTACATGGTCTAACAGCGACCCCCATTTCGGGATGTCAACAATTGGAGCAACATAGCAAACCCCAACTGAAGATTAAACCCATTTTAAGTCTCTAAATTGAAACCCTAAAACAACAAAGTCTAGGTCAAACCACTTCATCTACAATCAAAATACAAAATTTTGAAACTTTAATACAGTTCTTTTTTAACAATTGAAGCCAGCATAGTAAACCCAACAACAGATTAAACCCATTTCAAGCCTTCAAATTCGAACTTATACACTTCCCTAAAACATCAAAATCAGGTCAAAAATACTACCTTTACAATCAAAATACAAAATTTGGAAACTTAAATACAAGTCTTTGTTAAATAGAAGTTCTAGCTGAAGAATGACAAATTCTACAAATACACAGAAACCGAATAATAAGATACACAAATTATTTGAAAAAGATTAAAATAAAGAGTAAAATAAAGTACCTTCACCGGAGCAGACAGAGAGCTTCAAGGCGGTCCACTGGAAAAATAAAAGATCAGAGCTTTGCTTTCGTTGACAAACCTCTTCTATTCTACAATTTGGGCCCCGTAAACTTCTAATGGGCTCAGTGGATTTACTCAAATATTATTCGCTTTATTTATATAGGGATCGATATTATTATAAAATTATATACGTCCAATGTGATTTGAGGATGAATAATCAATAGGATTTATTTGATTTAACAATGTTTCTAATTTGAATCATTTTATCATATCTTAAAAGGATATTCAAGTCTAAAATTTATTTTATTTTAAGGATTGAGATGGTAGAAATATCCATTTTTTTCATCCCAGTTTGTTAATAATTTTAACATTTATAAATATAATAATTACAAATTCTATTATATAATTTTTAAAACTATTCTTTTTCACCTAAAACCTATAAATGCTACCTTTAAAAAAAAAATAAAAGTTGTTGACCGGGATCATTTGTTTTCGGGTTTAGATAATTTTATAAGATATATATTTTATCTCTTTGATATAAATAGTTGAGTAGTTATTTTATTTTAAAAAATTCAAGATTTAAGTCTCATCATTATCGTTTAAAATATAAAGTATGGGTTACAAATCTTTTCTTGATAAAAGTTTTCCTCTCTTGATGGGATAGTCGGTTGGAACGTGTTGTCGGTGATTCATTTCACTGCAGCTGCGAAATCCTCTAACCGCGATATCGATTATCCATTTCAGCACTTTCGGCAGCCCGAGCCGCATCTCAATTCAAATATTCTGTCAAATTTACCCATAAACCATTCCATTCTACACAAAAGAAGAAACAGCTGCAGCTTGCAGGCAGCAGCAGCAAGAACTCATTTTTATTTATATACTGAGACATTCAAGTGAGTCATGAAGTGGGGTTTTCTTCATTTCCTGAAATTTTTCTTCTTTTTCAAGTTTTGAGAGACAATGATTGTGTTAAAAACCCTAAGAAACCACACTTTGTGTCATAAAAATCCAATTTTTCAGCAGAAGAGATGGATGAAGGCGGTGGATTCTGCTCAAACGAGGCTGGAGGGCAGAATGCGAGACTCGAAATTCGACAAGCTGGCAGACAACCTCAGGACTCTCGAAGCCATCCTCGGAGTTCACAAACTCATGTCCACTCGAAAGCGAGGTCCTTTCGTGTCCGTACAACTAATGTCGCGCTGGAAAAACATTCTGGGATTGAACATCAATGTGGGTAAGTTTCTCCACAAGTACCCGCATGTTTTTCACGTGTTTATGCACCCATTAAAGAGGAATCTTTGTTGTAGATTGAGTTCCAAAATGGAAAAGCTTTTGAGGTTGGAAGAGAGTGTCATTAGAGAGTGTGAGTTGGACTGTGTTTGTAGGGTCAAGAAGTTGTTGATGATGTCAAAAAAGGGTTCGCTTCATGTTCATGCTTTGAGGTTAGTTAGGAGAGAATTGGGTTTGCCTGAGGATTTTAGGGAATCCATTTTAGGGAAATATGATAGTGATTTCAGGTTGGTTGATTTGGAGGTTGTGGAGTTGGTTGATGGAGAGGAGAATGAGAGATTAGGTGATTCTGCAATTGAGAGGTGGAGGGAGAAGGAGTATAGAGAGAAATGGTTGAGTGAATTCGAAACGAAGTTTGCGTTCCCAATTAATTTCCCTACGGGGTTTAGGATAGAGAGAGGGTTTAGGGAGAAGTTGAAGAATTGGCAAAGGCTTAGTTACATCAAGCCTTATGAGCGGAGAAAAGAGAGTGTTGTTAGAGTTCGTACGTGTGGAGGGGTTGAGAGGTATGAGAAGCAGGTGGTTGCAATTATTCATGAATTGTTGAGCTTGATGGTGGAAAAGATGGTTGAGGTTGAGAGATTGGCTCATTTCAGGAAGGATTTGGGGATGGAAGTTAATGTGAGGGAGCTGCTACTTAAGCATCCCGGGATCTTTTATATATCTACAAAGGGGAGTACTCAAAGAGTTTTTCTCAGAGAGGCATATAGTAAAGGGTGTTTGATTGAGCCCAATCCGGTTTATTCTGTTAGAAGGGAAATGTTGGACCTTGTCTTGCTAGGGGGTCGAAACATTAGACAATTGCAACCGCATGATGGAATCAAGGAGCAGGGCAGCAATTTAGTTGGTAATGAAGATAATGGAGGTACAAGAGATGGAAACGAGGTTACACCAGTTTCCAAAAGTTTTGAAGATGGGAATCTAGATAATAATTTTGGTGAAGTATGTGACTTCTGTGGGGAAGAGATTGATGGTTGTGATCTGAACAAAATTACTGAAAGCGAGACATGGATTCAGGGTTGAAAAATATTAACTATGCGATGAGTCGATGATAAACATTTAATCCTTGAACATGAGGTTCTGTTCATATAATTTGGACTGATCCCAGCATTGGCATCAAGAAGTTTACAATCACAGTGTTCCTCTCAGCACAACTGTTAACTTGCCTCGAAATATGAAAGCAGGTAAGTTGCTTCTTCCATTTAATCCATAATTTTGTCTCAATATTGCTAAAATAAATTTTGGGTTGTAGACATTAAAAAAATTTATGACAGCATGTATTTGTCATTTTTCTGTAGCCACTAATCATTAATCATTACTCTGACTGAGAACTTCAACCATAACAAAATGTGAAAAACTTGTCATTAGGACTTAGATCAAAGAAGATACCAATATCAAGTATTTGGTTCAAATAGGTCAGTTAAATCAGTTTCTTGGCACCCTAGTACTTGCTTGTTTTAGATTGCAATTCCTAGAGTAAACTCTTTCCTATGTGCTTTGTTGCTGGATCTAGATTTCAGTCTCTGTGGTGCTGCATTATCCAGGGGAAACAATGTTGCAATGCATTAACCTTTGTCTTGTTAGTGTAAAGACTAAGCGCTGAAGTTTTAAGAGCTTTCTTTTACTCGTTGGAAATGTAGAAGGTCTAAAAGTTTAGTAATATGCTTATTCATGGCCATTTCTTTTCCTGTCTTCAGATTCAATTACTTAATCTGCTACTAAGTTTGTACAAAATTCAGGTTAACATACCCTCTCATAATTTCAATTTGGTAATTGAATTCTGTAAATTTCTGAAGCAATTAGTTTGGGGAAAAATATCCACATCACATAAGTCTAGTGTGTTTGCGGAACCTCCATAGTTGATTAATAAATTGATTGGAAAGTGCTACTTTACTTCGCAAAGTAAACAAAATATATACTCACTTTGCCTACTTTTGCTGAAAGTGTTTGCACCTTCTTTTTTCTTATCAATGAAAGATAATTCTCATGAAATATGAAGAAAAAGAGAATCTCAAGTTAACTGTGATCCAGCCAGTTAGCTTGTTTAAGTAGATTTAGTTTTCTATTGAAAATCTAGTGTATCATGTGTTAAACATGGACGGTTTATCGATGCAAAATTTCACAAATGAGTGCTAGATAATTGTTTTCATTGTTTCTAGGTTACATTCCTAAGCTAGTTGATGTTTGTTGCAGCGTTCTGAACTATATATGATAGTTGAAAGCATTCCTATTGTTGCAATTCCAGATGAGCATAAACCTTGCTCCTCACACTCATATTGGTTGGTTTCACATGCAATGCAGCACACAGAATTCTTAGTTTCAAATTAAGTCACATCTACTGGCATAGTAGAAAATTTTCTCAGAAGAACCAGAAACAATTTTCTCACTGGATGATTGTATTCTTGCTCTGATTTTTTCTCCCCTTTGGTGATTGAGACAATATCTTCTCTTTTGAAGAAAAGTAGCACTAGTATACAGCTATGTGATTTATAAATCTGCCTGACTTATGATACTAAGCATGGTACTGGAAAAAAGTAAATGAGGTGATACATTAATCTTGTATCACCGATAAGGTCAAAGCTTCTCTTTTATCTGGGAAGACATTGGAGAGGTGAGAACTAAATCCTTCAATGGAATCTAAGCATAATAAGTTGGTAGAAACTTGCATCAAGAAAACACTAGTGCTTTGCATGAACCATCGATCATGCTTTCTTGTGATGACTAACTCCTGCGTTAAAACCTAAACGTAAGAAGAATAGTATACAAATTGACTTGCAACCCTATAAGTTACGTTTTAGTTGTATGTTTAACTCTAATCCAACCACTTAGCTTGTTTAAAAAGTTTTGTTTCCGATTGGAAAAATCTTGTGTATTACATGTTAAAGACGGACTGTTTGCATATACAAATCTTCTCAAATGAATGCTGGATAATGTTTACATGTTAACTCCGTTCTAGCATCCTGTTATCTCTTTTTTTTTTTTTATTTATTGATATATCTAGATCTCGTTATCTCTTTTATATGTTTATCTCTATATGTACATCTCGGAAATGTGGATATAATCATTGTGACTAATTTACTCGAAAACAAGGGCCTAATACTTGAACAACCGTGCAATGTATTTACATAAATACAATTGAAACTCCACTTCGCCAAAATATGATACCTGTTTACGTTACTTGATTGGTTATGAATGGCATGACATGTACATTCATTAGTGGACAAAATTCTGGTTGTAAATATTTGATTATTTAGACTTATTTTATTGGTTGTAAATTATATTAGGTGTGAGTTCCCACACATTTATTATACAGAAACTGGTTCTCTAAAGCTAGAAAACCACCTGAAGACAAAATACCATTGGGCTTTTGACATTAAAGAATTGGATCCCATATATGAAAAAACCTGATTTTTTATGTCATGTAATGATATTTTCAGTAATATGTTTTATAAAAACTAGAAAAGAAAAAGTGAGAGAGGAACTCTGTAGCTTATTCTGTGTTAGATAGTTGTAGCCCATTAAGCGGCAATGAGTTAAAATTAATGGGAATTGTACTTGTTTGTTTTAAATTTAATTAAGCTGTGCTTATTGAGGTTTTTTTTTAAAAAGATACCACATGCAGCTGGGACAATTTGAATCGGGAATATCATCAAATCATATTAGTAGTTGTGTTTATTAAGTCGGCTTAATTTACGATTTTCATTGTTTGCAGGCAACTGTAGGAATTGGTAGAAACTTGCAGCAAGAAACACTACTGCATTGCAAGAACCGTTGACCATGATTTTCTTGTGAGGACTGAATCCTCCATTGGAACCTAAACATGATAAGGAGTTGATAAAATGTTGCAGCAAGAAAACACTTTGTGCTTTGCATGAACCATTGACCATGCTTTCTTCTGATAACTAACTCCTGCATAGAAACCTAAGCATAAGAAGAATAGTTAATGTACAAATTGACTTGCCGCCCCATAAGCTACTTTTTCAGCTATATGTTAAATTCATATGTATGTATGTATGTATCTGGTTCCAACTTAGAAGAAAGTGAAATCTCGAAAGTGAAATCTCCTTAGATTGTGGTGAGTTTCAAATTTTGAGGCATGGATTCAGATCCTAATGTAAATTCCTTTTTCAAAATATGTATATATTAGACATTGTGGGCTCAATGTATCAATAAAATTTTAAATGGAGTTCAATTACATCTTCCCAAAATAAAAATAAATATACTACACACAAGGGAGAGGAGAGGAAATTCCTCAAAATTATCATATACATATGTGCCTCTCAAAATTAATATATTCTCATTACTCTTAAAATATCAACCAAATCTTCACTTGATCCAATTGTGTCCAACGATCCAATGAAAACATGTGTCTCATATTTCCACCTCGGCGCCTAGTAAACTTTGAAGTTTCTTGGAGCCAACTGGTGGCACTGGCTGAAAATTTTGCCCAGTAGCATTTGAGCCTAGGCCAGTTGCCCAAATTTACGTAGAAAAGCCCAAAATGAACACATACTCAAATCGCGGGAGTCTATAAATCGGACACGAGACACAGCAGCCACCAAAACAATGGTTCATGGTTTTGAACCCTTGAAAAAACCCTAGATGAGGTAACCAACAGCACTCACATGTCAAATGGGGTGTCTTCGTCTTCTTCTTCTTCTTTGGTACATACAAAACAATCTCTTCAAGTTCCTGGCTTGTTTTTTTATTTTGTTTTTCATTTTATTTTCAAATAACAAAGGGAAAGAAGAGGCCTCCATAATCCCAAATGAGCTGAAACACGAAGTGCTTATTTGATTCATGGGAGGCCAAAAGTAAATAAAAACAAGGAAGTTTCGCTGATAACGCCTTCCCATTGTTTGCTTTCTTGAAGGTGTTCGTTAGTAACTTCTCCATACATTTGTTAACAAAAAATGACTTCTTTTTTAAACAGGGTTGTTCAAGATCTCATCTTTATTGTGCTTTTTTTTTTTTTTTTCGGTTCTATGGTGAATCATAGTTTGGTTATTTGTTTTTTATTGAGAATAGACTAGATTTTATTCAGTTGAACAAAGTTTTGAGGGTGTCTAGATTGATTGCACTATTGTTTTGTTTTATTTTAGTGAAGATTTTTGGTGGGTTAAGTTTTCTGGTCTGGTGTTAACACGCCAAACAAAGGCCATTTCCTTTTGGTGATTTTTTTAATGAAGAACATGTGTTGGCAGGTTTACAGCTTATTTATTTTAAAACCCTTGTTACTTTACTGATTTGTGTAAGAACTTAAAAAATGAGTAACGATATATGAGATGCTAAATATTAATATGAGGAAGTGATATGGAGATAATAATTGGGTAGATGCTTGTGCAACTAGTATTTCTTTAAATACACATAAAAATTTATTTAAATTTATATATAAATATAAAATTATATGAGTTATCAACATAATTTCATATACGGGATTATATCACCTTATCATTGACATTGTATAAATTATTTTTTATGTAAATCATCGATATACTATCATTTACCAATTATAGTATATTCTATATAGGTGATCACAAATTACTATTACTCGGCATCCAGGTTATGATGACAATTGTTAAGTGGAATTGTTTGTATTTAAAAAAGGAATAAAAATTTCTCATTCACCTTAATTTTTAAGTTGGGCAATTCGTCCACCACTAAATAAGAATATCTCCAATGAAATAAAGGGGCATGTAGGATTGTGTGAAAAAAACTCTCTCCAATGCAAATGTTAACCTTCATTGTCAAGCTGACTTGGCAAAAAAAGAATTCAACACTGTGAGGATAACTGTCTACATGTAGAGGACCTGATAGACAGACCTTAAAATACTGACTCAACAACTCACATTGAATGCTCTCTTCAATGTATGGATTTTAAATAAAACCATTGGAGACCATTTTTTGGTTTGACTGTCTATTAATATCATGTAAGAAGTAATTGCCTTGACATTGATGACATGACAATGGATTGTGAAAAACAATCCACAGCCTATTGGAGATGCTTTAACAAAAAGGAAAAATTAATAATGATCTAGGCTCAACTTTGTTGTAAATCGTAAGGCTTAACAGTCACCAAGTCGACGATAGTTCTTACCGTTTCTGGGTCACATTAAACAAAAATTCAGACAAAGGTTTTGGTTTGATGTGTTTGTAATTGCAGTTACAGGTTTTATGAAGAAAATTCTGTATCAACTAAGTGAAATCCCATGCTTTCATATGTGGGATATATTTATATAATTTTGAGACTAGCAAAGTACTAATAGAGTAAGCTTTAGTGATACTGGTATCATAAAACAAAAATGATCAAATGAGTTTAGTAGAAGAATTTTCTAGGAAACTCAATGACAAAGGTGCTATAACATCATAAGTATCTGTCTCGTCCCCAACATGAAATATCTAACCCCGCTCTCTCCACACTAAGTTCTCTCTCTGAGACTCTAATTTGAAGCTACTTGCTGTAAAGGTGAACAACTGTGAAGATAAAGAAACCAGCCATCTGCAGCAGAAAACATTTTAAGTGAATCAGAAATGCCATAAACACAATCTCACAGTTCCTAAAAACAAGGAATCTGCGTTTATCTTCAACAGATAGTCTATGTAGTAAAACTATATATGATCTCTGACGAGTTCGTGATTGCTATTCTTTGAAATGAAAATACTTGCAGCTGTAAAGAACACAGAACTCTCAGCAGATAATTTTAATCAAAACTATGAATCCGTAGATGCAACAATGAAACTTAACTCAAAGGGTTTGGTGCTACAACCAGAAAACCCGAAACAGATAAAATGATCAGAAAGTGTGGAGAGAGTTGAGTGCCTTACCATAGAGAATGCTGCTCCATAATAAGGGTACGCCGCTGGTATAAATCTTTCATATTCATTGTGCCTGTAGGGCCTGACAGGAATCTGCAAGATGATAGTTTAAAAGGGCATTTAGCTTTTCTTACTCGTAGGAAGTTCAAATACATTTCTGCATTGTCATTATAGCAAACAATCTATGCAATGTAGATGAGTTCAAAAAATAAATTCATGATTCCGATTAAGCAACAGTTGTCAACGTCGTTAACTTAAGCAAACTCTTATATCTATAGACAAACTTAGTTAGATTTCAAGTTACTTGAAAAGTAGAGACAACCTTCATTTAACATTATATCATGTACCATAGTTTAACTTACAACTTCACCCAGTAGCTACAGCTTGATACCACAAATAAATAAAATACTTTACAGGGCATAGAGCAAGCCGTTCAGTCTTCTAATTTGACAAGATCCTAAGAACTCATACCAGCAAAAGTGGAAATTGCACACATGCCCCCCTTGAGGTTAGAAGTTTGGCCATTATTACAACAAATTACCTTGAATTTTTGAAAGTGTTAAACACTCCCTACCATTCACCGTTAAGTGTCAATCAAAGATATAAAAAGACTAAAATACCCTTTAATTTTAAAGTTCAAAGTCAACCCAATAACATCTCTTATTATTATTTAATATTATTTTTAATTCAAATAATAAATATATATTTTTTTGACATAATATATTAAATATATTTTTAATTTAAAAATTAAAAATCTCTAAGTAGTCTTTACCGTCGGACATTGATCTTCGACAATGGAGAACATCTCTAACCTCTTTTTTCATTTTAATTTTTAAATTAAAAAATATATATTTATTATTTAAATAAAAAATAACAAGATTTTTTATTATTTAGTTGACTTTGACCTTTAAAATTAAAAAGCATTTTGGTTCATTTCATACATTAGACTTTGACCATCTAACACTTAACGATGGATGACTAACAGTCGAGGGTGTTTGTGTCTCACTTTTGAAAACTTAAGGTAATTTGTTGCAATTATGGCCAAACTTCTCATATCCGTGTAATTTCATCTAACCTTTGTATCCGTTTGTGCAATTTCCTTACCAAAACCAAAAAGAGAAAAAAAAAAAAAAATCTAATGAAACCGCGGCAGTTATGTGGAAGTAAAAGTGTTTTCCAAGGAAAATGAATAGAAGCAGATTGGAGCACAACAGCTAGAGGAAACCTTCCAATCACAAATTGGATAATATCATTACAGTTTGGAACCACAATCCCATTCAGATGAAGTGTGCTAGGCAAGATATATTACATCTGCAAACTACCCTTTTTGGAGCAGCTTCATAAAATAGTGCAGTGGGAAGTTGAAAGAAGAATACGATACACTGCACAAAAATTGTTATTTAAATTGCTTTTTAAGACATATGCATCGATGAGAAAACCGTGCTTGCCAATGCGTTATTTTGTAAGTCTTTGATATAACCTCATAAAAACATAATAAGTTGATGATGATCAAAGATCCCAAGTCAGTATATAAATCAACCAGAAGTAAAAAAAACATGGTATTTATTTACTCAGTGTGTGCAAGTGCGACAAACTGAATACCTGTTTTGATAGGGATAAACTTGTGTATCCCAGTCTTTGGTACTCAACCTTGAACTGGAAGACTCCATAAACATCTGGAACCTTGAATGCTGTAGAGTAAAGGCCCTGCAGAAACAAATGGTTATAGATATATGATTTCAAGAAGAGATAACAGTAAAATCCAGAGCACATTTGAAGTCAATGATCAAATAAGCTACCTTCTTGTCAGCTGATAAGGTTTTCAAAACATAGGGGCTCATCATGTAAAACTGTACTTGAACATCATTTGCTACATAGGGTTCCCAGCTTGTTCCAGACCACTCATATATCTCGACCGAGTATTCCTGCAACCAAAGTCAAGCTCTAAGTGGAAGCCAAAATTTAGCATATTCCTTTGTCTGCATTACAACAACTAAAAAACAAGGAAAAAGATCACACATTACCAACTCATCATTGATCCTGTACATTGCAGGTTCATCTGATTCCCCAGCTTTGTGGTGTTTCACATTGACAGCCTGTTGCATTAATATGAGTTAACAAAAGGCAGCAGAAAACAAGATCAGGATGAGGTGGTGAAAGTATTGGTTTACATGGAAAGCATAAAGTATTCTCAGCAATCAATGATGCTACGATTTTTATTTATATGAACTAAAACAGCATTGAAAAGATAAAATATAAATATATACAAGATAGCAAGTAAACTTGTCTCACCTTCAGATGACCTCTTTCATGGAAAACCCATTTGCTGACCTCAGTCAAAAACTGCTCGTTACCTGATTTCTGGTGTCTGTTAGCACCAAAAAAGAAAAGTAAGTCTTCAGTTGCTAGCATTACAACTGTCTTTGCATCTTGAGGGAACGAAATTTGTGGTCTATCGACCAACATCTCAGGGTTGACAGTACTAACAGGCTCAAACCTTTAAGTAAAAGATTTTATAATTGTCATCAACCACAGACGCAAAAGTTAAAAGATTTTCAAAACAAAGTATAGGCAGCACTGTTAATTCATTATTGAGAAAAAATGGCAAATGTATGGAGAAGTTTTACTCACTTAGTAGAGCTGCCAGCCTTCTGTACCCCGGATCTGAAGAATCTGAAAACAGACAAAGCACATCAATAAAATGATCACTATCAATGGAACCATAAGTCAACTACCAACCACTACATACCTATTGCTGAACATGCTTAGCGAGCCAGTAATCAAAATCCGAGCATTATTTCTAGCCTATAACAAAAGGAAATATTCTTAAAATGTTTATATATTGTTGAATACAAAATTGAAATTAGACTAATAAACTAAATAGTATTACACAATGTATAACAATGCAGCACCATTAATGGTCATCTGATAGAACTTCATTCACCCAAAGGACAAACACCTAAACTTATACTATAAGAACTTTTTCCACCTAAAAGAAAATATGATTAATATAGTTTTCATAGAATGACAAAGGTATTTCTCAAGGAACAAAAAACCACACTTAATCATCTCCCACCAAACTTTTGAACAAGACTGACATGACCTTATCATCATATTTTAGTAGTAGCACACACAAACTCCAACAATAATCTAATCCTTCAATAATTTGGAACATAATACTTTAAACACCTACAGTTGTTTGGAATATTTAATGTCACCACCACAATAGGGAAGCAGTTCATGAAACAAAACTTGAAAATCCGAGACCAATGGACAGCTAGATAGATCAAGTTTGGAGCAGAATACTATAGTTCAAAGTGCCATTAAAGCAATGCCTAAAAAGGACAACTAATCAAATATCCCAATGTAAATTGTGCTCACATCAATATACGAAGGCAACATAAAAATGTAACATCATCAGCATGGAAATCTTTAATACAACACAAGTATCAGCTTACCTGCACCACTGAAACTAAAGAAATGGCAGATCCAGTAAGCGATGGAGGACTTGACAACTTGGACTGCGGATTCGCAGAATAAGCTGAAGGAGAAGCTGCTAGAACTTTTAACACCTAAAAAAATCGGTTGAAATATTAACCAACAGAAGCGAAACAGTACAGCTGATAATAAGTAACTGTGAAGTTCACTTTCTGCGAAGCAAACACAGTCAACTTACCAAGCTATTGGCAGGATTTACAGAATGCCCTATCCCCTGAAAAAGCACAGGAGCCTGCAGCAGTTCAAAACGAAAACTTATCAGATCAAGCAACTGTTATATGACAATTACTATTCGCGAATGAGAAATTTCTAATTCCAACGTAGAACAAGCAAAATACCAACTTGCCTCGATTTTCTTGCTTCCCAAAATCACATCAGACTTAATAAAATCATCACTGGCAATCAGTGTGTGATCTCCATCAGTGTTCGAAACCGCATAGCTGGTGTGATCGATAACCATAGCGGCAGCATCCTGCATTAATTAGTAACCAACATAAGTACAACAACAACAACCAACAAAATCAAACACTTGAAGCTCACCTCATCAAAATCAACACCACACTCAGTGGAAATCTCCCGAATCAAATCAGACGCGTTCGAATCAGCAGCCACAATCAAATCATGACCCGAATCAACGAAATCCACAATCGAAGTCACGTCGATAGACCCTCCAAAACCTAAACCAACATATAAAAATCCCATCAATCACATCAAAAAAACACTAACTTTCTCGATCACTGAAATCGAAATCCAACGTACGTTCGACGGAGGGGCAGAAGAGGAGGAGGGCGTCGTACAAGTACTGGCCGTAGCGCTGGAGGCCAATGTTGGGGTCCTCGGCGAGCTTGAAGTCGAGCTGGAAGCCGCGGGACTTGAGCGAGCCGAAGAAGAGAGAATGGGAAGACTTGACGGCGAAGTCGTCGAGAAGGACCAGGACTCGACGGTCCGTCGGCGACTCCGGAGAGAACGAGACGCCCAGCAACGGAAGCAGGGAGATTGTTAGGGCTATGTACACTGAGAGATTCATATTCTTCTTCATTTTTTGACTAACTTTTTGGTTTTTGATTTTAGGGTTTTGGAGTGGAATTTGTTATCTGGGTTTGTTGATGGTATGTTGTTTGTTGTTTGTAGTGGTATTCGGGTGGGCAAAAAACCGGGACCGACTTTAAAAAACCCCAGGTATAAAACCCTCACAAACCCTCATTCTGCTCTTTTACAAGCCCTAGCCGCTCTCATCTCATCTCATCTCTTCTCTTCTCTCCTCTCACTTTTATCACACTCATCTCATCTCTTTCACCACCACCATTTCACACATAAGACATAACTCTCACTCTCATCTCTCATCTCTCATCTCTCATCTCTCATCTTTCATCAAACCCAACCCCTGTTCGCACTCAACCAGATCTCAGTGTCTTTGTTATCTCCACATCTGAACACTCACTCTGATGATCAATGGGTTCGAGATTTTCTTCTTTTTATTGTCCTTCTTCTTCAGCTTCTTCTCTTCCCCTTCGTCCCCCTTCTCCTCCTCAAATCAAGTATGACGTTTTTCTCAGTTTCAGAGGTGAAGATACCCGCTACAATTTCATCACCCATCTTCACAAAGCTTTGGTTGAGAGAGGAATTAACACTTTCATTGACAACAATCTCAACAGGGGAGAGGACATCTCCCCAGCTCTTCTCACAGCAATTGAAGAGTCTCGGATCTCCATTATCATCTTCTCCAAAAACTATGCATCTTCCAGATGGTGTCTCCAAGAACTTATGAAAATTCTCGAATGCAAAAACAGGTATGAAAAATGTATTACCTGTCTTTTTTTTTTTTCAATTTTTCTAGTAAGTATATGTCTATAAGATCATGTCTCGAACCAAACTAACTGGAACTAGTGAATGCAGGGAAACCAATGAACAGATTGTGATACCGGTTTTCTACGGGGTAACTCCATCAGATTTAAGGAATCAGACCGGGAGTTTTGCAGGTGCATTCGCTACGCATGAGAAACGTTTTAAGAAAAATCTAGAACAAGTACATAGATGGAAGGATGCCCTCAAGGAAGCAGCCAATCTTTCTGGATGGCCTTCAAGTAGCGATAAGTAAGTGATCATTGTCTCTTATAGAAATTATTTAGATCAAATTCATTGTGTTTTTATTAGAGTAGGATCTCTCTACTTTAGCTTCTTTCTCTCTCATTTTTTTATGAATTCATTAGCTCCAAAATTACCCATCTTTAATTTCTAGTTCACATGGGTTTAATTCATTTTTTTTCCTTTTGATTTATTTTATTTTATGTTGAATTTCGTTGGGGTTTGGTTGAAACTTATTAATAATTTTAAAGGAGATTAAAGATGGTGAATATAAGAATGACAGAAATTTGTAAAAGTAAAGGAAATCTTGCAATAGAGAAATATCATTAATCATGGGAATGACTTCCCATGTTTTCTAGGAAGAGCTTCTTGGAGAAGTTCGGTGGATTAGGCTTCCCTTGAAAGCTCTTCTGAAAACTAAAAGCTATTTTGGGAGTATATCCAAACACTCCCAAAAGCAGCTTCTAACTTCCAAATGCCAAAAGCTACCTTTTGAATATTATTTACGTAAAAGTACTTCTGTTTTGAAATTTTGATTTGCAGAAGTTGCCCGTTTTTATGAAAATCAAAGAAAACTATGGTCATTTCAAACATGTACTTGGTATTGTTAATTGAATTAAAATAACATTTTCTTTAATCATTTTATATTTATTACAACTTTATATTAATTGTGTTTTAGTATCTGTTAGGTCTGAGGCTGAGCTTATAGAGGATATTGTTGAAGATGTTTGGCAGAAATTGGATTATTTGTCCTCAAGTGATGCCAGCAACCTCGTTGGTATAGATTCAAAAATTAAGGAAATTGAATCTTTGTTATGCATAGGGACAAACGATGTTCGCAGTGTCGGAATATGGGGCATTGGTGGTGTAGGCAAGACAACTCTTGCTGAAGCTGTATTCAACAAAATCTCTCATCAATTTAAAGGTTGTTCTTACTTTGCTCGTAATGTCAGGGAGCGGTGCGAACAGGGTGATGGGGTAAATCGCTTGCAACAAGAACTTCTTTCAGCACTATTGGGAGAGAAACATGTAAATATAAATGTTTCTGCTGCGGGACGCACCTTCATAAAGAATAGGTTTAGGCTTAAGAAGCTTCTCATTGCTTTTGATGATGTATCAGATTTTAGACAAATAGAAGGTTTGATTGGAGGTTTTGATTGTCTAGGTCCTCAAAGTCGAATAATTATAACATCAAGAGATAAACAAGTGCTTGAAAATTGTGAAGTGAATCAAGTGTATGAAGTTCGAGAATTGATTAATCATGAAGCTCTAGAGCTTTTTCGCATGTATGCCTTTAGAAGAAACCATCCCACTGAAGATTATACGAATCTGTCTAATTGGGTGGTAAAATATGCTGGAGGCATTCCATTGGCTCTTAAAGTTTTGGGGTCCCATTTATATAAAAAGAAAATAAAGGTTTGGGAGAGTGCAATAGAAAAACTGGGAAGAGAACCCGATATGGATATCTATGAAAAGTTGAAAATAAGTTATGATGGACTTGGGGATGAAGTGCGAAAGATATTTTTGGATATTGCAATTTTTTTTACATGGAGTGATGTTGAACATGTAAAATCAGTCCTAATTGTTTGTGGTTATCACACGGAAGTTGGAATAGATGTTCTTCTTGATAAATGTTTGATAGCAATATCTCATGGCAGAATAACAATGCATGATTTGTTAGAAGTAATGGCTAAGGAAATTGTGCGCCGAGAATCTATTGAAGATCCTACAAAACGTAGTCGATTGTGGGATCATGAGGAAATCTACCATATTCTGACAAAGAACACGGTAACATTTAACTATACATTTTTTAGCCTAGACAAAAAGGAAAACTTAGTTCTTAGCTCAAAACACAAAGTTATTCATTTTTTATTCCCAACAAAACTTAATCATTTTTAAGCCATTTTCAGTGTATACAACCTTTCACGTTAACTGTTTGTGCCTATGTGAAATGTTTGTACACAACTTTTCATTTACATAAAATATTGCCCATAATGAAAACGGGCAAATATTTGATATTAACATTGTATATCTTGTGATATATGTCAGGCTACTGCAACAATCGAAGGCATTGCTTTGGATATGTCAAAAATAAAAGATAATATATTGTTAGATCCATGTGATTTTAGGAAAATGCGTAAATTGAGGATCTTAAAGTTTTACAACTCGAGTTTTGAAGGGATGAATAGAGTGCATGTTTCTCAAGGCCTTGAGTATACCTTTCCTGCACTAAAGTATCTTAGCTGGCATGGATGTTCGATAAATTCACCATTGTCAAGTCTTTCTCTAGAAAACTTGGTTATACTTAACATGACATGCAGCAAAGTTGAAAATCTATGGAACGGTGTTCTGGTATGTTATTCATATTTATATTGCGGTATTGATGTCGTTATAAATTTGTAATACTATATTGAGTACTAATATGAGTTAATGTTGGTTTCTGTATATTTGGTACTTAATTACAGCCTCTTGCTCAGTTGAAAGAAGTTTACCTCAGTCGCTCCTACCTAACCAGTTGCCCAGACCTCTCAGGTTCCCCAAATCTTAAGAAATTGGATCTGTCTTCGTGTGAATATTTGTGTGAAATTTCACCTTCTATTGGATGTCTCAGTGAGCTTGACTTCCTAAAACTAAGCTTCTGCAGTAGCCTCAAGACTATTCCAGATTTCAGTGGTTTGATATCTCTCAGAGATCTTAATCTCATTGGCTGCCGTAATCTCAAGATGTTGCATGAGATGCCATGTAATCTAGAAACGTTTTGGTTAAGTTCCAGGGTTATAGAAGAGCTTCCCTTATCCTTTGGAAATTTAAGCAGACTACAGAGTTTGATACTTGAATCTTGTGAAAAGCTTAAGAGACTTCCAAGCACAATCTGTAAGTTGAAATCTCTTCAAACTCTGCGTCTTGATTATTGTTCAGAACTTGATCAGTTGCCTAAAGGTATAGGGTTTTTAAGTTCTTTGAAGATCCTCTCTGCTAAAGAAACTCCTATAAGGGAATTACCATCATCTATAATATATTTAAAGAAGCTAAAGGGGTTGATTTTTAGTGAATTAGAGGTTCAGGAGGGACTACACTTGGAGCCATATAGCTTTGCAACCACCATAGATTCAAGTCATACTGATGACAAAGAGTTACCTGATGATTGCTTTTCCACAATAACAAATTGGGAAGTGTATTTGGACTTGAGCAATTGCATGATGGTGAAATGTTTACCGAAGCTACAGTTGGGAGGCAGACGTGCAGACAACCGCACAGCAGTAGAAGTATTAATATTGTCCTCTTTCTTTTTTCAAGATTGCACACCACTGGCTGATTTTGAAGACATTGTGAAGAATGTTGTTCATACTTTACAAAAAATTAAAAAGGTTTGTTTTAATTACTTCCATCTTTTCAATATGCTGTTATTGTTTATTTTTTTCACCTAATACTTAAATAATCTAAATTGTATTTGTTAAGTTGTTTTGTTTGTTTTATTAAATGGTCAAACAACTTCAAAATACAATTTAAAAAAAAAAAAACAACTGAAGGAAAAAAGTAGTGACTTCATAAATGTAATTTCTTTTTTTTTTTCTTGGAAAACAATTCAATACTGGTGTCAATAGTGTTAAATAAATTAATTACTTTAATTGTATGGGTATGTGTTCTACTATCTTATCCCGGAAGTGAAGTTTCGAAATGGTTTAATTTCCGAAGTTTAGGACATTTCATAAATGTGGAGCTATCACCAAATTGGTTGCATAAGAGCTTCATAGGTTTTGCTTTGTGTGTTGTTGTGGCACCACGTCAAGACCATCAAAAAGATTGTAATGGTGTCATAAGTTGGACTTGCAAAGTCATATCAAAGGATGGACAATCATTTTTTAGGCATGGATATTTTAGAGGCCGGTCAAACCATGTAGTTGTGAAGTCTCCTATTCTCCCATTCTCTCCCCATACATTATGTGATGCAAAAGAGATCTCTTTCGAGATCCGAATTTTATATCTTTACGAACAGTATCCTGAAATTGAAAAGCGTGGGGCGTGTGGTGTGCATTTGATGTATGCCCAATACATTGAAGAAGTCGATGGAAGTTCTCAAGTTGGTAAGGATGAAAATATTTTGTCTTTGGCAAATGTCCACCATAACTGTGAGGAGGTAAATGAACTACACCCCAAAAGATTGAAGAAGACATCCTACTGAACAAGGTAAACTAAATGTTTCTATATTTAAATATAAGATGTGGTTACTCTACTGGTCGGATAAGGTTATCTATCAATAATAACTTTTTGATTGGTTGTAAAAATAGTTATTGAAGAATATTCGAGGGTTGTTATTGATGGGTAATCTTTTCTAACTAGTAAGATAGACAAACTCATAAATATAACCAATTTCTCTTGTAGAACTGTGTTGTGTTGTGCTTTGTTTAATTTATTTATTTTTTGATGTCAAATCTTTAGACTATTTTGTCATATCTATTTCCATTTTCAAAACATATAACTAGGTTGATGCTATTTAATTTCTTTTATTTATAATTGGAATAATTTGTTATCTTATGTTTACATCATGTGATTGATTTGTAATCGACACATATTCATTAAAAACTATTTTCTAAGTTTTTATTTGTTTCAACGACTAGGTCTTGGATTGATGTATTTGTTTTAGTCAATATTTTGTTTTACTCTCTCACTCGTTCTACTTTTGCATTTGCAGTAACATTATGTTAGGATTTTTTTTTTACTATGTTAATGAATTTGATAAGTTCTTTCTCTGTTAATTCTAGCACTAACAAAAGTAAGTGTTCTTTTAGCAGAATTAGTTTGCTCATAAACTAAGTATTACTTCTTGAACAAAAAAATAGTTTGTTCAATAACAAATTGTGCTAATAAAAAAACCCGGTTTAACTTTTTAGTCCTAGTTTCACAATTCACACTTTTTTGTACTAATATCTAGGGTTTTCACTTGATTAAATTAGAATATATGATACTACTGAGTTTGATAGTTTGATGATTGACCAATTTTGTGAAGAGAAATGTTAAATACATTCTCCTAATATACTAAATACACTCTCACAGTATTCTCTAATTGCACTCTCCATTTGGTGCATGATACATGTACAAATTTGTATTTTCATGTATATTTTTCATGTCCAAAATATGAAATTTGTAATAACTCTTATGCAATGTTTGTAAGTATATGATACGGTGTGATACGGACATCCCATCGTGGTATAATACGGTACGTTCGATATGGTTGATATGGGTGTATCGAGCGAAAATGATTTTTTTTTTTTAAAAAAAAAACATCTTTTAATATCTATCTTTTAAAAACATTATTTATTTATATTTTTAAATTTTTAATATTTATTTTATATTAAATAAATATTTGTTTTTAATGTTTATTTTTTATTTTACTTAAAATAATTCTTTATGTCACTAAGTAAAAGTAAAATAAATATTTATGTCAAGACTTGACAAAAAATATATATTTATGTCAGTAAGCTAAAGTTTGCCACACGCGACAATGCCTAGTCTGAGCAGTGAGCAACTTGGTGTTAAAAAAATTAATTTATTGACACGAAAAATGAAATATAGAAGCTACAAAGAAGCAAATGCTTTATCACTTTGTTTCAAAAAATAAATTTGTTTCATCAGTTATCACCATTTCCTCTTCTTTTTCGATTACGCTCCTCTTTGATTACTTTTCTCTCTCATCCATTTGCTTTTCTTTTTTGCTTTCTATTTCTCTCCAATCTTATGTGATAAGTTTTTGGAAATGAAAGTTGTAGTTATTGGTAAGGAGAGAGGAGTATTGATTTGAGAGAGGGTGTTGATCGATGTTGTATATTTGATTATTATTTTTTCTCTTTTTTTTTTTTTTTTTTTACTTTACTTGATCCGACCATATGTGGATATATACGGCCGTATTAGTATGAGACGGTCATATATGGCCATCTCATATGCATTAGACAGGTTTTGGAGGTTTTTGGCCCTAGTACGAGCATATCGGTACATCTTATTGTCGATATGCCCGTGGTGGCGTATATTTACGAACAATGCTTTTATGTTCGAAAAACACATGAAAGTACTTCAATATTATTGCTACCGAACTTGTCTCACTAAAAGGTATATAATCCAAAATTTATAATAAAATTATGGAAAAATCCTAAAAAACAACATGAGGTTTGAAACATTATCTATTTTGCAACCTATTGTTTCATACTTATTCGAAATGCAACTTAATATTAACATAAATATCAAAAATTCTCTCTGGAGGCATACGAAAGAATCTTAATGGTCATGACGGTTAGGGAATCTGTTAGTTGACATGGTTGACTGTTTAATTCTAGAGGCAAAAAATGAAAAACAATAAATAAATAATTAAAATAATATAAACTCGAATATTAAAAAAAAAAAAAAAGAAACAATATTTAATATAAAATTATAAAAAAATGAGATTTTATTTAAAAATAAAAAATATATAAAAATATATTTTTTCTCACAACTCTTTCTCTCTCTCCTCTCCTTTCTTCCTCTTCTCTTTCTATCTCCGGGCCATGATGATGGTGGTGGACATCTCGACGGCGGTATCTGTGGAGACCCGAATCTCGTCTACCATCGAAGACCCGGGTTCTCTCTCAGTCTCTCATCAACCTTTTTATCTCTCTCTCCCTCCTTAGTTTCTTTTCCGGTCGATGATGATGGTGGCAGTGTGGGTTCAACGACAAACCCATTGGTTTGGTGTTTGGTGGTTGATGAATGGTGGGTGGGTTTGGTTTTCGGTGGTTTGGTGGTTGATGATTGGGTTGATGAATTTTTTTGGGTGAGATTGATGAATTTTTTAGAGTGGAATTGATGATTGATGATGATGGTGGTTTCCAACCACCGGGAAACCCAGAACTTGGATTTCTAGTCTACTGAAAACGCAGAACCTAGGTTTCCAGTTGCATTGGAAACCCAGATTCTAGTTACATTGGAAACCTAGATCTGGGTTTCCAATGTGACTGGAAACCCAGGTTCTGCATTTCCAGTCGCCTTCTGGATTTCCAATATTGGAAACCTATTTTCTGGATTTTCAAGTTTCCAACGATTGGAAACCCAGAGGGATTGGAAACCTAAAAAAATTTGGGTTTCCAGATGATGAAGATGATTATTCTTTTTAATTTTAATTTTTATCAATTTTTTATATATTTTTTTATTTGATGGATTGATCTTCACCGTCCATCTATCATAGATAAATAGTGGGGATCGATTTTTATTAATTTATAATTTTTTATTTAAAATTATTATATTTTTTGATATAAATTTTAGGGGTAAAAAGGTCTTTTTAATTTTTTAAAAACTTTTCTGTTAAAATTAACTTTTATTGGATTTTGAATAAAAACGAAATTTGTATGACTAAAAAGATAATGTTTCAAACCTCAGGTTGTTTTTTAGGATTTTTCCTAAAATTATGGATTTGAGTAGAAGATGTATAAAACTTCGTCATTGTGTATAATGTCCATGTACTGTTTCTTTCTTCTTTTTTTTTTTTTTAATTATTTTTGAATGATTTAAACATACTCAACAGTTTTTAAATATGGTACAATATTTGTTGATGTATAAACTACCATATGAAATGTCGTGTGGTTTATGATGTTAGATAAAAAGAATATAATTCAAATAAGTGTACCTCAATGTTGTGTACATTGTCCGACAAAGCTGCAGAAAAGACAAATTTATTACAAATAATTTTTAAACCTATCATGCTTTGAATAATTTAGTGTATGTACGTACGTTTCTGTCTCTGGATATTTTTTGCAAACTTTTAAGTATTCCTAATGAATGAGTAATACAATAAACTTATTTTTAATTCACATATGGATAAGTAACAACTGTTTTTTCTAGATTTGAGTAATGAAATTTGTTTAATTGATGAGTGTAAGGGTAACTATTTCTTTTTAATTCACATCTGGATAAGTTTTCGATGTTTCAAGGGGATTATTGTTGCTTACTTGCTAATTTTCAACTTTTTATACAGATATGTTGAATAATTGGAGGGTTTTGTTTTTGAGTTTTGAAAAATCTGTCACTAAGCATGGCCTTCATGCTTCTTTATATCTTTCAGTTTGTATTTGCAAACTGTATTTGATATTGAATTTGTTGGTTTAATTTTGCAATTATTTGTCACAGTATGACAGATTGAGATACTCTCTTGGAAGTTATTTTGAAGATGTGAGCCATTTGTTTGGTTTGCTTATTTTGTGAATATGAAAACTATTCTGTCCATTGTTCGTCTCCATGGAGAAGGAAGGAATCCATTTTGTTGGTTTGTTGAGTACATAAGTATTCAGTTGTGCTTTCAAAAACTTGTTGGAATTTGTCTAAATACTTTGGACGTGCTTTATATATATATATATATATATATATATATAGGGGCAGGATCGGTGGATACAAGTTTTAACACAAATTTTGACACGATTTGTTGATCATTGAATGAGGAAGATTTTAATGGTTTAGATTTATTCACACCATTATATACAACTTTATTTTACACTCTACATAAATGTTTTCTCTCACCTCTCTCTTCATTATTACACTATCTCTCATATTTCCCATTAATATTAAAATCCCAATATTTAAATTATTTTTTTCTCACCCAATCCAATTATATTTAAAAACCCATCAAGAAAATAAAAAAAAAAAAAAGCTACAATTGTTTTTTTTTTTTAACTTGATAAATTTATTATTTAAATGATAATTTATTTTTTTAAAATAGTTTAAACCAAATAATCTTTAGTAAGAAAAACTTTTTGGTTAAGTGTTTTGTGTTTTTGAAAAATAAAATCTATTTTACTTATTTTGGTTAGAAATTGTTTTTGAAATAAGATTTTTTTTTTAGTGGTAGTAAAAATTTTCTTACTAAAAATTGTTTGGTTTAAACTATTTTAAAAAATAAATCATCATTTAAATAATAAATTTATCAAGTTAAAAAAAAAAACAATTGCTGCTTTTTTTTTTTTAATTTTCTTGATGAGTTTTTAAATATAATTGGATTGGGTGAGACAAAATAATTTAAATATTGAGATTTTAATATTAATGGGAGAGATGAGAGATAGTGCAATAATGAAGAGAGATAAGAGAGATGATGTAATAATGAAGAGAGATGAGAGAACTAATGTAATAATGGAGAGAGAAGGGAGATAAAATATTTATGTAAAGTGTTAAATGGAGTTGTATGTAGTGGTGTGAGTAAATCTAAACCATTAAAATCCTCTTCATTCAATGGTCAATAAAATCGTGTCAAAACTTGTGTCCCCCGATCCTGCCCCATATATATATATAAAATACAATTTTTGACATTAAGCTAGATATCTATCAGGTCCTATTGATAGAGTCTACCTACTGAATGACCCAAAAATCTACTCCCATAACCAGGAGAAGATTACCTATAAACAAGTGGAAAATTACCACACCAGATGAGGATTGAACCTTACCAATAAGAAGCAAGTGGGGTGCACCTTAACCACTGGCTACCCACAATCCTCACTTTGGACATGCTTTTAAAAACATGCTGAAATTTGCGTTTGACTTGTCAGAGACCTTTTAACCAAATGAGAGAATAATATTTAACAGTCAACAAAAACATAATGTTCGATTGATATTTTTATTCTCCTAGTAATCGTTTTACGTTGGAATTTGAAACAAATGTTTGATTAATTTCTTGTTTGCACATGTATGACATTAGATTTTTGGCTAAGTGGACTTGAATTTATGTTTGGTCAATCGGAAGACTCGAGACTGCTTATTACATAATTGACTAATCAATTTTTCACAGGATTATAGTAACAACCTTACAACTATTTTTTCTCTGGATTTGAGTAATGAAATGTGTTCAACTTATGAGTGAAAGAATGACTATTTCTTTTAATTCGCATCCGGTGAAGTTTTGATGTGGTTAGGTGTAGTGAGTGAATTCTATAGCATGATAACTTTGAGCGGGCCTCTCAGTCAATTTCATTGGAACCCTAACAATCTGTATCCTGCACAAATTAAATAAGAGAACGTGGATGACCTTGACACCGGTGAGGTGCTAGTTGAAAATACTCCAACACTCAAATTAGAAGCGGAAAACACTCTAACACTCAAATCAAAATAATAAAGTAATCTCATAAATAAATAGAAAGTTTAGACGTGATGTTGTTTGGCCAAAATATAAATAAAATAATAGCCAATAATTAGGTGAATGATCAAGAGATCGTATGTTGTTATATGAGTGTGGAGGTGATCATTCGACCGATAGAGAGCTATCAACCCAAACAAATGAATCATGATGATTATCTCGTCAAGATATACTAATAAGAACGAAATGCCCTTGATGCGTAAAAGTGATAACATAAACAAGATGGACTGAATTAATAATATATGGCAATTATATTATCATGCATCTAGACCATTATATGGATCCAAAAGAAGTTTGATATATGTATACTCATATAACTGTATGGCAAAGCGCATAGGATAAGATAACAAAAATACTACCTCCTATAAAGGACAGGTCATGCAAGTAGAACTTGCCCACATGCTTAGGAGTCAATACTTCCACAACCCATGTGTTGGCTTCTATGTGGTCGACTGATCGATCGGCCAAACCGATTGACATTAACACGTGACGAATAGATTGTATAGAATCGGGTTCGATCACGACCATCGGGCTTCATTGGTGACATGGAGTAGGAGCAATGGACGACGAACAAGAGAGAAATCTGCTACAGGACTGAACAAGATAATAGATGACGACATTATAATATGGATAGCGACGAAGTATGAAGAGCTGCCGGTGCATTCGTTTATAGATAGTAGGAGTCGTTTATGAAGGCTGAGGGGTCAGGTGAAATAGAAAATAGTGCCATAAAACAAAGATTGCGGCTGGTGCGCAATAGTGGAGTGATGACAGCTCGACGAGAAGGAAAGGATCAAGTGGATGATGACGATGGTGAAGAGAAGGTCGCCATATTTGGAGGCAAGATGAACCCGGTCACAGCGGGTGACAGATTATAAGAGGGTATGTGTTTATTGTAGAGAATGTGATAATCTTCTAAGAGACGGAAGGATAAAGAGGACAAAGCGGTCGTGGTTGAATCGTGCAATCGGTGTTATTTCTATAAGTGAGCTTACGGTCAACAAATAAAAAGAGAGAATCAGAGAATTGAGTAGTAGCCCTTCAACTCAGAGAAGCCAAAAATGTGTATGGAAATGAAATCCATTCATAGAAACATAGGCCATGATTCCAAAGATCTTGGCAGCTGGTGTTCATTTTGGAAATCGTGGACTTTTCATAATTAGTGGGAATGTTGGAGATAATGGAGTAAAATGAGGAGGTACATGAGTGTAGTTGTATGAGAACTTATTTGTTAGTAGGTTTGGGCTTTGACTGGGCCAACCGTGGTCAGGCCCACCAGTTGCTGTCTTGGGCTGTCAGTCACTTGGGCTCTATTCCTCTTAAATGGGTCAATACCATTGTTTACCACTACACTAGGAGATTATTATTGCTTGCTATTTTTTCGACTTTTTATACACATATGTTGGACACCAGGAGGATCTCGTTTGTAAGTTATGAAAAGTCTGTCACTAAGCACGAAATGTATTGCAGCCTTCATCCTTCTTCATTCTATTTGCAAACAGTATTGATCTTTTAATTTGGTGGTCTAATTTTGCAAATATTTATCGCAGTATGACAGTATGAAATATTATTGATCTTTTAATTTGGTGGACTAATTTGGTGTTTTTTTGTCGGCTTTGAAATTTGTTCCCAATTCCCTGATTTCTCATTGCTTGCAGTACTTCAGATATAATTTGGGTATTTATTTGTGCAAATTGTATCGCTGTCTAGCATTGTAAAATTTTAAAATTATTTCTTTTTGAACTGCTGTGAAAACAAAAAACTTGAATGTTTTTATGATAAATAATAGAATTTTTTTTTTTTTTTGATAAAAGAATATACTTTCCAAAAAATAAATAAAATATATGACAAAATTGATTCCTAACTAGGCAACAATTGAAGACCCGCCGTCTTTAGTGGGTTTCATTTCCTACTTACGGGGAAATCGAAGTAGGGCTGACGTGGGCTCAGGAAAAGAAATTTCTCTCCTCTTTCCAAGCCCCAGTGCAGAATTTGATGGATTTAAAATTTGAAATCCGATCCCCACCAACTCTTACTTAACAAATGGGGCGGCGGTGACCCAAAGTCCACTCCATCGGTGGAGTTAATTTAAGATTAGCATCGCGGCAGTTTCTTAGATGGTTAGTTTCAATTGTCAAGGCAATGCTATGTTTTCTTTTTAGTCTTTGATCTCTTACTGAGAAGATTCTATGTCCATACTTATTTATGTTTTTTCCTCAAGATTTTAGAGTTAAAAGATATTTTTCTAGTTCAATGTAAACTACATTGCAAAGCGAATAATACAGTTGTTTATTGATTGAATAATTTAAGTTTTTGACATTTAATTGGTGGGATACTTTATCTTTTTAAAAAAAAAAAAAAAATCTTCTATTTCTAGTAATTGTTCTTGAAATATATCTTTTCTTTTACTAATAATGTGTATTTGTAGTCGTTTCATGCATACTAAATAAAACTTAATATAATTTGTTTTACTTTTTAACTTGTGTTTTGAAATAAATATATTTCAAATTGAGATATAATTTAGAGTTTAATAATAGAATTTGAATTTGACTTAAAAAAAAAAAAAAAAAAAAAAAAAAGGCTGGCAGACTTTCTATAAGATACTGAACACTAAACAACTGCTAAGGTATAGAATTTAAAATTAGCACTAATGTTTCCTAGGGGTTTTTCACCTAAAGTTATGGTTTGTTTATACTTGTTATGAGCAAAGAATTCACTTATGATCATATGTCATATTTGATAGGAGTGGATAAATGTCCACCTTTATTCTAAGAAATCAAACGTTTTAATGTTATTTTTTTTCTATTAGAAAATAACGTATTAGAAGTATTATCCTTTTAGTAGGAGTTGTTATATTTCAGTTATGGAAGTCATCATTCATATAATAATAGTAATAAGGGTTTAACTATTTTACCAAATCATTATTCTTACTTCTCAATTGGAACTCTTGGATTGATTTCAATAATTACTTTTATAATATAATAATAATAATAATAATAATAATGATATAGATGAATATCCAAATTATATTTACATTTATATTTACATATTGAATCTTTTTTAATTACTCCATCCAGACTTATTTTTAGGATATATATAAACTCAAAATTTGGTTTATTTTAAATGTTATCCACCATGTAGGTTCTTTACTTTTTAAATCACTAATGTTGTCCCATTCACTACTGTCGGTCTTCCACTTTGTTAAGAGTCAACAAAAAAGCTGACATTACACTTAATTTCTCTTATTTTGTACGTCCGGATCATGAATTTTTGTTGGGGGCCGGGGTGGGAAGCAACTATTTTTAAAATGATGTTTTTCGAAAATTATTTTTAAAAATAAAAAATATATTTTAAAAATATAAATTTTAAAATGATGTTTTTAAAAGTTATTTTAAAAAGTGAAAAATATATTTTTAAAATATAATATATTTAATAAAATTTCTTAAAATTTATTTAAAAAAAATATAAATTTATTTGGTATTATTTTTAAAAATAAGTAAAGTGGTTATTTAAAGGGAAAAGTTCAATTCGTTTTAAAAACATGTTTTTAAAATTATAAAAAACATAAAAAAAATTATTTTTCATGTTTTAATTATCATTTTCAAAAATATATTTTACAAAATAGCTAATCAAGCACTTTCTATTCATTTTTTTTTATAATAAAAAATTATTTTAAAAAACGAATCCAAATGACACCTAAACTTGTTTCAACGAGAATATAAATATATCTCAGGGTATCGTGCGATTAATTCTTAAAATAATATAACATTAGATTAAATTAACTTTTGAATAAAAATATATTAACATTAATTAAAAATAAATAAAAGATTGATTTACAATTAATTAAAATTAAAATATTATGTATTTTTAATTGATATCAAAAAAATAATTTGAAATATTTTAAACAAAATATAAAAAATTAATTTTTAAATATGTTAAATATAAATAAATAAAAAATAAGAACTCAATCATAAAGAATAAATTATATTTACTAATTGATTTTGAATTAAACCTCATAAATTTATTTTGATGAATTATCTTAATATATTTATATATTTATTACGATAAATAATAAAATGTTTTTGGATAAAAAATATACTTTCAAACAAATAAATAAAATATATAACAAAATTGATTCCTGCCGAGGCAATGATTGAACATCCACCGTCTTTAGTGGGTTTCATTTCGTACCTACCGGGAAATGGAAGTGGGTCTCACCTGGGCTCAGCAAAAGAAATTTGTCTCCTCTTTCCAAGCCCCAACGCGGAATTTGATGGATTCAGAAGAAATTTTTCGTCTTTAGTCTTTTTTTGAGAAGATTCCATGTCCATGCTTATTTATGGAGAAGGTTGTTCACCGATTGACTTATTTAAGTCTCTGCCATTTAATTTGCGGAATACTTATCTTATTTTATAAAGAAAAAAAAAAACCTTTTATTTCTAGCAATTGTCCGTGAAATATATTTTTTCTTTTACTAATAATTTGTATTTATAGTCGTTTCATATGTACTAAATAAAAACTAATATAAATTGTTTTACTTTTTAACTTGTGTTTGAAATAAATATATTTCAAATTGGGATATAATTTAGAATTTATTAATACAATTTGAATTTATTCTAAAAAAAAATAATAGAAATTGAATTCAACCTCAAAGAAAAAAAAAAAAAAAGACTGGCAGACTTTTTATAAAATTTTGAACACCAAACAGCCGTTAAGGTATATAATTTAAAGTTAGCACTAAAGTTTTCTAGAAGTTCTTTACTTGAAGTTATGGATCTGTTTATACTTGTTTCAAGTAAAGAACTTTGAAAATTCAGTTATGATATATCACTCTTAATAGGAGTCGATAAATGACTCCCTTTATTCTAAGCTGTCAAATATTATAATCTCATTTTTTTTTCTATTAGAAAATAAGGTGTAAGAAGTATTATCTTCTTAATAGAAGTTATTATTTTTGAGTTATTAAAATAATCATTCATATAATAATAATAATACTAATAGATATCAAAAGGATGCTAAAAATAAGTTTGGATGGAGTAATTAATGATGATTCAATATATAAATAAATAAATAAATATATGTATATAATCTAAAAAATTGGTTCATTTTAAAAGTTATACAATTGGTAGGTTCTTCACTTTTTACATCACTATTGTTGTCCCACGCACTATCGTCGGTCTTCCACTTTGTTAAGAGTCGACAAAAAGCTGAGATTGCAAGATTTATCTAATTCTATAGATCTTGAAAGATACTTGAAAGATGCAAAACAATAATGCGAGCAATAAAAAATTAGAAGAGACCCCATCAGATTACTATTATACCAAGCTTTTTGGAAGCTCATTTAATGAGTTGAAGAAAAACAAGCGTGCACGACAACATCTAAGTGTCTTTGTTATCTCCTTTTGATACCTTCACTCCATTAAAATTTTATAATATGATCATATTTTGTAAATACACGCCACGCATTACCAATTATGTCATTTCTTTTTTAATTTTCCTTACAAACTATACCATTGATTTTTTATTGTAAAAAAATATCATAACTAATTAAATTATAAAATATGATTTTTTTCTTTTTTTTTTTTTTTAAAAAAAAGAGTGGCTCCCATATATACAAGAGTGGCTCTTGTGTATCTGTTCTATGTTTTTTTTTTTTTTTGGCCTTTTCCTTTCTCTTTTGATCGAGTACAACCTCCATCTTCTAGGCTCCACTAATATTTATTTACTATAAATAATAAATATTAAAAATAAAAATTAATTAAATTTAACATATTTTTTAAATTAATATTAAAAGTTTTTACTTTATAAAACAATCTTAAATATATTTAATATCATAATTATTAATTTATTTATATTCATTAAAAAATATTTATAAAAAAAAAAAAATCCTGCATATGCAGGATTTGCTTTACCCACCAATATTAGTGGAACCTGCGCATGGAGGATTTTTGAGTGGGACTCGCTTGAGCTTAGGAAAGGAAGCTTCCTTGCCCTTACCAGCCCTGACACTTTCATCCAACACCGTAGATAGAAGTGATGCCCCTATGGGCTATAAATATTAAATTTGTTACGTTTGTTATCTCCACATCCCAACAATCACTCTGATCAACAATGAATTCGAGCCGTTCTTCTTTTTATTGTCCTTCTTCTTCAGCTTCTCGTCCCCCTTCTCCTCTTCCTCTTCCTCCCCCTTCTCCTCCTCAAATCAAGTATGACGTTTTTCTCAGTTTCAGAGGTGAAGATACGCGCGACAATTTCATCAGCCATCTTCACAAAGCTTTGGATGAGAGAGGAATTAACACTTTCATTGACTACAATCTCAACAGAGGAGATGACATCTCCCCAGTTCTTCTTACTGCAATTGAAGAGTCTCAGATCTCCATTATCATCTTCTCTAAAAACTATGCATCTTCCAGATGGTGTCTCGAAGAACTTGTGAGGATTCTCGAGTGCAAAAACAGGTATGAAAAATGTATTACCTGTCTTTTTTTTTTTTTTTTTTCAATTTTTCTAATGAGTATATATCTATAAGATCATGTCTGGGACCAAACTGGAATTATTGAATGCAGGGAAACCGAGGAACAGATTGGGCTACCGGTTTTCTATGGGGTAACTCCATCAGAGTTAAGGCATCAGATCGGGAGTTTTGCAGATGCATTCGCTAAGCATGAGAGACGTTTTAAGCAAAATATAGAAAAAGTGGATAAATGGAAGGATGCCCTCAAGGAAGTCGCCAATCTTTCTGGATGGCCTTCGAGTAGCCATAAGTAAGTGATCTTTGTCTCTTATAGAAATTATTTAGGTCAAATTCATTGTGTTTTATTTGAGTAGGATCTCTCTACTCGAGCCTCTCTCTCTCTCTCTCTTTTTTTTTTAATATGAATTCATTAGCTCCAAAATTCTCCCATCTTCAATTTCTAGTTCACATGTGTTCGATTCATTTTTTTTCTTTTTGATTTTTTTTAAAAAAATTTTATGTTGAATTTCAGTGGAGTTTGGTTCAAAGTTATTTATAATTTTAATGGAGATTAAAGATGGTGGATATATGAATGACAGATAATTGTAAAAGGAAAGGAAATCTTGCAATAGAGAAATATCATTAATCATGGAAATGACTTCCCATGTTTTCTAGGAAGAGCTTCTTGGAGAAGTTCGGTGGATTAAGCTTCCCTTGAAAGCACTTTTGAAAACTAAAACTATTTTAGGAGTATATCCCGAAACTCCCTAAAGCAGCATCTAACATCCATAGGCCGAAAGCTGGCTTTTGAAAGCCATGGCAAATAGGCTTATTATTGACGTAAAAGAACTTCTGTTTTGAAATTTTGATTCGAATAAGTTGCCCATTTTTTTGAAATCAAAGAAAACTAAGATCATGTCAAACATGGAGTTGGTACTGTTAATTGAATTAAAATAACATTTTCTTTAATCATTTTATATTTAGTACAACTTTATACTAATTGTGTTTTAGTATCCGTTTAGGTTTGACGCTGGGCTTGTAAACGATATTGTTGAAAATGTTTTCAAGAGGGTAACAGGAAAAATGAGAAGAAAACCCAATAAAGGTTTGGAGGATGAACATAACAGCAATAATGGTGGCGGTGATGATGACAACAGTGGCGGTGGTGGAGGCAATAAGAAAGGCAGTGACCGTGATGGGGATGGTAATGGGGACAAAGATAAACGCGGCTGTGATGATGGTGGAGGGGAAATGAATAGCGAGACTATGGATTCCTTGGATGAAGCTATGTTTGGTTTGAAATTTGGGTGTCATGCTGGTAATGAGAACGGGTATCCAGTTGGACAACTACAGTGTGCCCAAGAAGTTCAGTCATCAGAACCCAAATGCTTTTTGTATTGTGTTTTATAGGCTTTTAGCATAAGGAGGAGATTTAAATCTTTGACCTCTTAAGTGATAATATTATAGAAAATGGGACATTTTTCAAAGGGATTTAACTATATTTGGTTTTGACAGATGGGTTATGATTACGATATCAATAATTTATTGTTGGATTTGCTTGTCTATTTTAATGTTGCAAATGAATTTTTGAAGTTTTGTAAACTACAGTTGTCGAACAATATCACTAGCAATGCAGACTTATTTCTTAAAGTTGTCATGTGAATTTATCCATTGAAATTAAAATTAAAACTGTAGTAAAAAAAAAACAAAAGTTATAAAACGAAACACTCAACATAAAAATGCATAGATTGAGTTATGAAGGAATGAATAGAGTGCATGTTTTTGAAGGCCTTGAGTATAACTTTGCTGCACTAAGGTATCTTAGCTGGCATAAATGTCCAATAATTTCGCCATTGTCGGGTTTTTCTCTAGAGAGCATTGTTATACTTAAAATGAGAGAAAGCAAAGTTGAACAACTATGGAATGGTGCTCTAGTATGTTTCATATTTATATTGCAGTATTGATGTTGTTATAAATTTGTAATACTATATTGAGTTCTATTGTGAGTTAATGTTGTATGCTGTATATTTGGTACTTAATTACAGCCTCTTGCTAAGTTGTAAGAGGTTGACCTTAGTTACTCCTACCTAACCAATTGCCCAGACTTCTCAGGTTCCAAAAACCTTGAGAAATTGAATCTGTTTCATTGCGTGTATTTGCATGAAATTTCACCTTCTATTGGATGTCTCAATGAGCTTGACTTCCTAAATCTACGCGCCTGCACTAGCCTCAAGACTATTCCAGATTTCAGTGGTTTAATATCTCTAAGAGATCTTGATCTCTCTGGCTGCCGTAATCTCAAGATGTTGCATGAGATGCCCTGTAGTCTAGAAACGTTTTGTTTAAGTTCCAGGGTTATAGAAGAGCTTCCCTTGTCCTTTGGAAATTTAAGCAGACTACAGAGTTTGAGACTTGATTTTTGTAAAAAGCTTAAGAGACTTCCAAGCAGAATCTGTAAGTTGAAATCTCTTCAAGCTCTGTATCTTGATGGTTGCTCAGAACTTGATCACTTGCCTAAAGATATAGGATGTTTAAGTTCTTTAAGATCCTCTCTGCTACAGGAACTCTTATAAGGGAATTACCATCATCTATAATAAATTTGAAGAAGCTTCAGGGGTTGAGTTTTAATGGATTAGACGTTGAGCACGGGCTACAGAGTGGCGATAATATCGAGTGGCTATATCCAAGTGACAGTGATAGTGATGACATCGAGTGGCTAGATCCAAGTGATAGTGATAGTGATAACATGGCTGATGTTGAAGAGTTACCCAATGATTGCTTTACAGGCACTATAAATTGTGAGGTGTATTTGGATTTGAGCAATTACATGATGGTTAAATGTTTACCGAAGCTACAGTTGGGAGGCAGACGTGCAGACAGTATTAGTGGTATATTTACTTCAATTGTAAGAATCGAAATGACTTGAAATCTAAATAATGTACTAGAATCAGAACAAATTGTTTATTTCAACTGCATGAATCAAAATTGGAATCGAAATCGAAATCAGTAATATTCTCGTTAAAATAGATTAATTACAAGTTATAAAAATACCATTTATTAATATTATGGATTAATTACAATATTTAAAATTATGTTTAAAATGTAGTACTATCTTTTTGTCATGTAACTTGTCATAATAGACTTAAAAAAAGAACTTTCTTAACAATATTATTGTAAGCATATTGTGTATTTTTTTTTTTTAAGAACATATTGTATATCTTATTAGTCTGTTGGCAAAGACGTTAGAGAGTGATTTAACTTGATCCAACTCCAACAAAAAACAAGCCGGCTTTCACCCAACAATCCTCAGTAGGGGGGGCTTGTTGCCATGAACTAGACTATTTCTATTATGCCACAAAAACCAAGAAGCCACAACGAATTGAGCAACCAGGTTTGTGTCAACCTCAGAAACCATATAGACCACCCTATCCATAAAATCTACAAAATTCATTTTGGAAAATCTGTTATCCTGACGCAAAGGGCAAGAACCCCAACTCCTAACAGCCACTGGGCAATTCCATAAGGCGCGATCAACCGTCTCCCACTCAAAACCACAAAACGGACAATAACCATCCAACAAAATCTTTCTTTTCATAAGGAGGGCCTTTGTTGGAAGAATCTGTTTAAAAGCCCTCCAACAAAAAATGTTGATTTTTCCAGAAACAGGGAGGGACCATAGTCGCTTCCACAAAAAGAACGGACTAGAAGAAGAAGATGCAGTACCTGAACCTTGAGAGTGGATGGCAACCTTATAAGCGCTCGTAATGGAGAAGTTGCCAAGGCGATCACAATGCCACATGATTTCGTATTTGATGGAGTTCGAACTGAGAGGGATTCTCAAAATCATATCAGCTTCTTCAGGGCAGAAAACGACCTCACTTTACCGACAGACCATCTTTCAGGCCCGGAAAGAAGGGAGGACACTGCTGTACCATCCGGAAGAAGTTTGGGGAAGAAATTTTGAAAGTCGAAGGTCGCGGGAGCCATTGGTCCTCGTAAATATCCTTGATACTCGTTGATTGGAGTATTAGAGATATAATTTGGGGCATCCATTTGGGCAAATTGTATTGTAGTCTAGCATTGTAAAATTACTTTCTTTTGAACTTCTTAACCGATGTTTTGACCCCAATATTTTTGGTTTTGCTTATAAAAAAGTTTGCTGAAATTAAGTTTTGAAACAGATTCTTTCTTTACTTGTTTGTTTTGAAACAGTTTCACTCGTTTGTTGAGAATATGCCTCAGATTTGAATGAGGCTCCTGTGACATTTTATCTTTAAACAAGAAAAATACAACCTAACAACTGTTTTTTCTGGATTTGAGTAATGAAATGTGTTTAATTGATGAGTGTAAGAATGACTATTTATTTTAGTTTGCATCACATAAAGTTTTTGATGTTGTTAGGTGATTATTGTTACTTAGTTACTCTTTTTTTAACTTTTTAAATGGAGATGTTAGGCATTTCGAGAATTTCTTTCTTGAGTTTTGAAAAATTTATAACTAAGCACTAGCCTTTAATCTTCTGCATCACCTGCAATACCTATTTTTAAATTAAATTTCAACTTGTAATTTGGTGGTCTAATTTTACAAATTTTATCATTGTATGACAATTTAAGATACTTTTGAGACTTTGTTTTTTTAGGAATATTATCATTTTAATCTCTGAATTTGTAAATAATATCAAACCATATATGATATAATAGTTAAAATAGCTCACTCGTTAGATGTCTGATTAATTCCGTCGCTAAACTAACTGTTCCATTGATTAGAAGGGTATAATGGTAATCAGAGGTTAGAACTTGGAAGTTGTAAATCGCTTCTAGCTCGATGGCAATACATATTTTATTAACTTAAAAAAAAGGAAAGTTCAAAACCACTCAGAGGTCGCACGACGTCTGATGGGTGGTCCAAATTGGAAAAAGAAAAACCATGGATTAAAATCTTGGCTAAGTTGGTAGATTTATCGTGGAGAAATCGCTACTCGGCCGGTTCTCGATTTGAGAACCCCCGGATTGGGGGTTCAACTTAGATCTAGTAAAAACTCGGCCTAACTCGGCCTCGACTTGGCCCAACTCGGTTCAACTCGGTCTCAACTCGATCCAACTTGGATAACTCGACCAACTCGGCTCTTTTTTTTAAAAAAAAAAAATTTTCATCACCAAAATGACTTTGTTTTGGTGTGCCCAAAACGACGCCGTTTTGGCGTCACTTATAAAGCTTTGTTGCTCCTCTCCTCCCCCTGCTGTCTTCATTTCTTCCTCATCTGTTCTGCACTTCTACTCGTCTTCTCTACCCTCTGGTCAGTTGGTGTACTGTTGTTGGTCTCTACCTCGTGGGTTGCTGCCGTCTATCGTCGTCACCGTCGCAGTCACAGCCAACGTCGCCGTCTCTGTCATCATCTTCGTTTTACGTAAGTTGTTATTATTATTATTATTATTTTTGCTTTTGACACTTTTTTTTCACATATATTTGTTTAGGGATGATGATTGATTGATTATATAAGCTATAGTTGTCTAAGAAATTTGGATTTTGGAGTTGATCATGTCTTAACTCTTAGCTACATTTTTTTAGGGTTTTGTACTTTTGTTACATTGATGGGAACATGAGATTTTGTTGTTGCTTTTATTGTTTTTCTATAATTAAATTTTCTTTTTTGGTAAAGAATAAAGATTTATGAGTTATGAGTTATGAATTAAAGAATAATATTTGTTGTGTAAATGTTTTCATGCTTAAATATTTGTTTGATGATTAGATTGTTTAATGTTCATAAATCATGGAGAATGAATTTTTGGGAGCCTCCATTATCCAATCTCTCAAATGAAATTCAGGTGATATCGGATGAAATTATGAGAAGTTGGTTGATTCGAACATTATGAAAAGAGTGTAGTGCATATTGTGTGAGAAGATTATGTCTGGAGGGATACATAGATTGAAGGAATATGTGGCTCACATATTCGAAAATGTGACTAAATGTACAAAGGCAAAACCAGAAGATACAAATAGATGTAGGAATGCATTTATGGAGTCAAAAAATAAAAAAGAAATAAGATGATTGAGGAGAAATTAAAGAGAGGAGAAGTAAATATCAATCAACAAGAGATGGAAGAAGTAAAGGTGGGAGGGGTAAGAAAAGAGCCCCATTATCTTGGCGCTATAGATAGGTTTACAAGACCCATTGATCCGGAGTCGTCACTAAATTCAAGGAAGTCAATTCGACAATAAAACATCAATGAAACACTTTTTAAAGAGATGCTCGATCATGTGCACAATTGAGTGACTACTTGGATGTCTAATACTGCCGTTCCATGGAATGCGTTATGAATGATGATTTCATGCGTGCTTGTGAAGCAATTGGTCAGTTTGGGCCGGATTATAGACCTCCAAATTATTATGAAATCGGGGAGCGATATTTGCCGAATAAAGTGAAAGAAACCAAGTTGTTGTTAGAAAGGCAGGAAGAAGAGTGGGCTGCAAATGGATGCTCAATTATGATGGATGCTTGGACGGATAGGAAAAGGAGGAGCATAATGAATTTGTGTATGAATTGCAGGTATAAATTTTATATAATTTATCTACTGTACAATGTTAGCCGCAAATTATATTATTTAAATTTAATATCTTATGCTTTTAGTGTGTTTCTTACTTTCTTAATGTATTCTTTAATCTAATTTATATTTGATTGATACTTGAATTTGATTATTGTAGGTTAGGAACCGCTTTCTTTTCTTCCAAGGATTGTTCTGATGTAACACACACTACGGAATACATTTTCGAGTATGTGAATGAATGCATTAAACAAGTCGGACCTAAAAATGTTGTTCAAATTGTAACCGACAATGCTAACAACAATATGGGCGCTGCTAAGATTTTGAAAGAGAAGAGACCAAACATATTTTGGACCTAATTAAATTTTGAATTAATTAATTATTTCGGACTAAAATTTTTGAATTAATTTTAAATATATTTACTATAAATAATAAATATTAAAAACAGAAATTAATTAAATATAACATATTTTCTAAATTAATATTAAAAGTTTGGAGAAACCTCATTTTAGTCCTTGAGCTTTTGAAAAATGTCAAAATTTTAAATATCTTTTGAAAATAGCTTTTTTCATTTCTAAATTTTTCAAAACTCCTCAAAATAGTATAAATCGTCAGTTAACAGAAGGTAAATAGTGATAGAATACATGAAAAGATATTTTGGTCCTTAATGGTTGATAGTGGCACTAAAATTATCAGATTATCACTCATAAAACAATGAATTTATAAGTAAAATTATTTAAAATATTTCTAACTTTGAGTTATTAAATTACTGTTTAATATAAATCGTTTTATTTATTATGAGGATATTTTTACCAAAATACTTTTATGTGTAGTTGATTTTTTTGGTGACATGGGTCTGAATGTCTTTTACATAAAAAAACTATTTTACCCTTCTCGTCTAAACTATCTGCTACTGTTGACCGTCAGTTGATTAATGGTTTGGACTATTTTGAAAAGTTTTGAAAAAATTAGAGATGAAAAATACTATTTAAAAATATGTTTAAAAGTTTGATAATTTTTAAAATCTTAAGGACTAAAATGAAGTTTTTTCTATATTTGCTGTAAGTAATAAATATTAAAAACAGAATTAATTAAATATAACATATTTGTTAAATTAATATTAAAAGTTTTTTTCTTTTTTTGGGAGAAAGTAATATTAAAAGTTTTTACTTTATAAAACAATCTTAAATATATTTAATATCATAATTATTAATTTATTTATATTCATTAAAAAATATTTTTTTTTAAAAATCCTGCATTAGCAGGATTTGCGATACCCACCAACATTGGTGGGACCTGCGCATGGAGGATTTTTGAGTGGGACCCGCTTAGGCTTGGGAAGGGAAGCTTCCCTGACCTTACCAGCCCTGACACTTTCATCCACACCATGGATAGAAGTGATGCCCCTGTGGGCGATAAATATTAAATTTGTTTCCTCTGTTATATCTTAACATCTCAACACTCTGATCATCTTGTTATCTCGACGTCTCAACAGTTGCTCTGATCATCAATGGCTTCGAGTCTTTCTTGTTTTTTTGGTCCTTCTTCTTCAGCTTCTCCTCCTCCTCCTCCTTCTCTTCCTCTTCCTCCCCCTTCTCCTCCTCAAATCAAGTATGACGTTTTCTCAGTTTCAGAGGCGAAGATACCCGCGACAATTTCATCAGCCATCTTCACAAAGCTTTGGATGAGAGAGGAATTGACACTTTCATTGACTACAATCTCAACAGAGGAGATGACATCTCCCCAACTCTTCTCACAGCAATTGAAGAGTCTCAGATCCCCATTATCATCTTCTCCAAAAACTATGCATCTTCCACCTGGTGTCTCCAAGAACTAATGAAAATTCTCGAGTGCAAAAATAGGTATGAAAAATGTATTACCTGTCTTTTTTTATTTTTTTTCAATATTTCTAATAAGTATATGTCTATAAGGTCATGTCTGGGACCAAACTGGAACTATTGAATGTAGGGAAACCAATCAACAGATTGTGATACCGGTTTTCTATGGGGTGACTCCATCAGATTTAAGGAATCAGACCGGGAGTTTCGCAGATGCATTCGCTAAGCATGAACAACGTTTTAAGCAAAATCTAGAACAAGTGCATAGATGGAAGGATGCCCTCAAGGAAGCAGCCAATCTTTCTGGATGGCCTTCAAGTAGCCATGAGTAAGCGATCATTGTCTCTCATAGAAATTATTTAGATCAAATTCATTGTGTTTTTATTAGAGTAGAATCTCTCTATACTCTAGCCTCTTTCTCTCTCATTTTTTATGAATTCATTAGCTCCGCCATCTTCAATTTTTAGTTCACATGCGTTTGATTCATTTTTTTTTTTTCTTCCTTTCGATTTTTTTAATTTTACGTTGAATTTCAGTGGGGGTTTGGTATGAGAGAGAGGAAGAAACAGATAAGCTGTCACTTAATTATAATAAGTTTAGAAGAAAAAAGGGCTACTAGAGCTAGCAGGATTTTAGCCCCTTTTTATTATTAATAGTCATATATGTTGAAGAGAGCAAGCGCTAGAAACGTGACTAACATGTATTAATTTACATAAAAGCACGTCTGTTTCGAAATTTTAATTCTCACAAGTTGCCCATTTCTTTTAAAAATAAAAGAAAACTAAGATGATTTGTTAATTGGAATTAAAATGACATTTTCTTTAATCATTTTATATGTATTACTGCTTAATGCTAATTGGTTTTTTGTATCTGTTAGGTCTGAGGCTGAGCTTATAGTGGTTATTGTTGAAGATGTTTGGCAGAAATTGGATTATTTGTCCTCACCTGATACCAGCAACTTTGTTGGTATAGATTCAAAAATTAAGAAAATTGAATCTTTGTTATGCATGGGGACAAACGATGTCCGCAGTGTTGGAATATGGGGCATTGGTGTTATAGGCAAAACAACTCTTGCTGAAGCTGTATTCAACAAAATCTCTCGTCAATTTAAAGGTTGTTCTTACTTTGCTCACAATGTTAGGGAGCAGTGCAAACAGAGCGATGGGTTAAATCGCTTGCAACAGGAACTTCTTTCAGCACTATTGGGAGATAAACGTGCAAATATAAATGTTTATGCTACAGGACCCACTTTCATAAAGAATAGATTTGGGCGTAAGAAGCTTCTCATTGCTTTTGATGATGTATCCGATTTTAGACAAATAAAAGGTTTGATTGGAGGTTTTGATTGTCTTGGTCCGGAAAGTCGAATAATTATAACAACAAGAGAAAAACAAGTGTTGGAAAATTATGAGGTGAATGAAATATATGAAGTTCAAGAATTGAATAAGTATGAAGCTCTAGAGCTTTTTTGCATGTATGCCTTTAAAAGAAACCATCCCACTAAAGATTATTTGAAGCTGTCTGAAAGGGTGGTAAAATATGCCGGAGGCATTCCCTTGGCTCTTGAAGTTTTGGGGTCCCATCTATATAAAAAAAAATATAGAGGTTTGGGGGAATGCAATAGAAAAAATGGGAAGAGAACTCGATATGGATATCTATGAAGTGTTGAAAATAAGTTATGATGGACTTGATAATAGAATGGAAAAGATATTTTTGGATATTGCATGTTTTTTTAAGTGGAGTAGCATTGAACATGTAGAATCAGCCCTAGAAGCTTGTGGTTTTCAAGCAAAAGCTGGAATAGACTCTCTTGTTGATAGATCTTTGATAGTTATATCGTATCGCACAATAACAATGCATGATTTGCTAGAAGAAATGGTTAAGGAAATTGTGCGCCAAGAATCCGAAGATCTTGGAGAACGTAGTTGATTGTGGGATCATGAGGAAATCTACCACGTTCTGATGACGAACACGGTAATATTTAGTTGTACATTTTTTAGTCTAGACAAAAAATAAAAATTAGTTCTTAGTGCAAAATACGAAGTTATTCATTTTTTGCCCCTAACAAAACTTAATAAATTTTAATCCGTTTTGAGTGCATACAACCTTTCACGTAAATTGTTTGTGTCTATGTAAAATGTTTTTGCACAACTTTCCATGTATGTAAAATATTGCCCATAATGAAAACAGGCAAAAAAAAAAACATTAATTTTTTTTTGTCAAAAACAAATTTTCACTAATTTTTTGGGATATTTTTCTATGGTTTTTTTTTTTTTTTTTTTTTTTTCAATTTAACACATTTTTAATGGTTTTCACTTATAAAGCATATGGTAATGTTTCTTTATCAATTAATTAACTCTCGTAAATCTTTACATATTTGGTATTAACTTTGTATTTCTTGCGATATATGTTAGGGTACTGGAGCAATCAAGGCATTGCTTTGGATATGTCAAAAATAAGTGATGATATCTCGTTAAATCCATGTGTATTCAAAAAAATGCATAGATTGAGGATCTTAAAGTTTTATAACTCGAGTTATGAAGAGATGGATAGAGTGCATGTTTCTCAAAACATTAAGTTTAACTTTCCTGCACTAAGGTATTTAGCTGGCATAAATGTCCGATAAATTTACCATGGTCGGGTTGTTCTCTAAGGAACCTTGTTATACTTAGCATGAACAAAAGCAAAGTTGAACGACTATGGAAGGGTGTTATGGTATGTTTCATATTTATATTGCAGTATTGATGTTGTTATAAATTTGTAATACTATATTGAGTACTAATATGAGTTAATGTTGTTTTCTGTAAATTTGGTACTTAATTACAGCCTCTTCCTAAGTTGAAAGAAGTTGACCTTCGTGAGTCCTGCCTAACCCGTTGCCCAGACTTCTCCGGTTCCCCAAAGCTTAAGAAATTGGATCTGTATAGCTGTCAATATTTGTGTGATATTTCACCTTCTGTTGGATGTCTCAATGAGCTTGACGTCCTAGAGCTACGCTTCTGCAATAGACTCAAGACTATTCCAGATTTCAGTGGTTTGATATCTCTCAGACATCTTGATCTCACTGGCTGCGGTAATCTCAAGATGGTGGATGAAATGCCATGTAATCTAGAAACATTTGATTTAGCATCCACCGTTATAGAAGAACTTCCCTTATCCTTTGGAAATTTAAGCAGACTCTGCAGTTTGGATCTTGCTTATTGTCGCAGGCTTAAGAGACTTCCAAGCGGAATTTGTGAGTTGAAATCTCTTCAAGGTCTGAGGCTTGATGATTGTTCAGAACTTGATCAGTTGCCTGATGATAGAGGATGTTTAAATTCTTTGGTGTGCCTCTCTGCTTGCAGAACTCCTATAAGGGAATTACCATCATCTATAATACATTTGAAGAAGCTGCGGTTGTTTCTTTTTAGTGGAATACGTATTATTCATGATTTTGCCAGCAGGGCTGATGATAGCGATGACAGCATGGCTGATGATAGATATGAAAATGAGTTTCATTTTCTTGATGATGGTCGCGATGTAGTTGAAGTCTTTGCAATTAAGTAATTGCATGACAGTTAAACGTTTACCGAAGCTACAGTTGGGAGGCAGACGTGCAGACAATCTCACAGCAGTAGAAGTATTATCCTCTTTCTCTTTTCAAGATTGGACACCACCGTATGATTTTGAAAACACTGTGAAGAACGCTCTTCATGCTCTACAAAAAATTAGAAAGGTTTGTTTTAATTACTTCCATCTTTTCAATATATATATATATATATATTTACTTAAATAGTCTAAATTAGATTTGTTGAGTTGTTGTGTTTGATTTATTAAGTGGTGAAATGACTTGATAAAAAAAACAAAAAATAGTGATTTTATAAATCTTTTTTTTTTTTTTTCAAACAAACCACACACAAGCGAGCTATCTAGTTTCTTTTCTTTTTTCTTTAAAAACAATTCAAAGACAACAATGTTAAATAAATTAATTACTTTTATTGTATAGGCCTGTGTTGTGCTAAGTTATCCCGGATGTAAGGTTCCAGAATGGTTCAATTTTCGAAGTACAAGTAATATCATAAATCTATCACCGAAATGGCTAAGAACTTTATGGGTTTTGCTTTGTGCATTGTTGGGGCACCAGCTCAATATGACCGTCAGGGTTATTGTCACGAGGAGTTGGTAAATTGGACTTGCAAAGTCATATCAAAGGATGGACAATCATTTATTAGGGGTGGACAATTGTCAGTCTGGTCAACCTATATATCTGTGAAGCATGTGAAGTCAACCTATGTATCTGTGAAGTCTCCTATTCTCCCATTCTCTCCCCATATATTATGTGATGCAAAAGAAGTCTCTTTTGAGTTCATGTACAAGTGTAAAATTGAAATGTGTGGCGTGCATTTAATGTATGGCCAATATGATGAAGAGGTCGGTGAAAGTTCTCGGGTTAGTGAGGATGAAAATAATTTGTCTTTGGCAATTGCCCACGATAACTGTGAAGAGGTAGATGAACCACACCACAAAAGATTGAAGAAAACACCCAACTGATCAAGGTAAACTAAATGCTTCTATATTCGAATATTACCAATCTTTCTTGTAGAATTCTATTTTCTTTGTTTAATTTGTTCATTTTTAGATGTCAAAACTTTAGACTAGTTTATTATGTCTATTTGAAAATATATAACAAGGTTGACACTATTTAAGGGTTTTTTTTTTTTTTAATTATTATTAAAATAATTGATTACGTTATGTTCAGTTTATGTTATTGAATTGAATGGAATGGTGACTCATGCATTTTCATAAAGAACTATTTTCTTTTTTGAAAGCATGAGAACTATTTTCTAAATTTCATTTGTTTCATCTTTCAAAAAAAAATATATATATATTTGTTTCAATATCTAGGTCTTGGATTGATGTATTTGTTTGATATATGTTTATTTTGGACTTCCCAACTCTTTTAATCGATTAGGATCTTGGAGATGGTTGAGACTGTTTGTGCGAGTAGCTTCTCCATATACTTGTAAAATAAAAAAGCAAAAAGAAACTTCGTTTCTAACCAGCTACTGTACTAACATGAAAAAGTGTTCGTATGATAGGAACTAAAGAAAGGGAAAACCTCAACCGTTGGATCATGGAAAAGTTCATCCAACGGTGGCAATGTAAAAAATAAAATATATAAAAAAAATTGAGTAGAAATGGGAGACCGGATGAAGAGGTGAAAAGAAAAGTTAATCCTCTTATCATCTCCCGTTCGCCCATTTGCAAACCTTACCATCTCTCTCACCAGAAAACCTAAAAATACAGGCGCTGCCACATATTCATAATATAACTAAATGCTTCTATATTTAAATATCACTAATCTCTCTTGTTAAACTTTGTTGTGCTTTGTTTAATTTATTCATTTTTAGATGTCAAATCTTTAGACTATTTTATCATATTTATTTCAATTTTCAAAATATATAACCACATTGATGTTATTTAACTTCTTTTATTTATAATTGGAATAATTTATTATCTTATGTTTACATTATGTCATTGAATTGTGATTGACACATATTCATTAAAAACTATTTTCTAAATTTTTATTTGTTTCAGCGTCTAGGTCTTGGATTGATGCATAGTTTACAAATACGACTCGGTACGGCTGTATATATGGCTATACGGTCGTACTAGGCAAAAAATGTATCCATACGATCGTATTTGTAAACTAGCATAAAAAAATCAAAATTACTGTATCCTTGCAAACATCAAAATTTACTGTATCCTTGCAAAAATCAAAATTAGCTTTTATTTATTTAATACAATTATATAAACATAAAAAAAATAAAAAAAATAAGTAAAATAAAAAATAAATATTTATAGAATATAAAATAAATATTAAAGAAATTAAAAAATGTAAATAAATAATATTTTAAAAAAATAACTAGAAAAAATTAGCATTTTTACTTTTTTTTTTTCTTTTACTATTTGCCATATATACATTCCGTATAAATCGTACTAGATGTACCGTATCATATCATGACTCATATCGTACCGTATCACATATTTATGAACCTTGGATTGATGTATTTGTTTTAGTCAATATTTCGTTTTATTCTCACTTATTTTACTTCTGCATTTGCAGTAACATTATGTTAGTTTTTTTTTTTATTTTCTTTACTGTGTTAGTGAATTTGATAAGTTCTTTTTCTTTTTTTTTTCTACCACTAACAAAAGTAAGTGTTCTTGTAGCAGAATTAGTCCGCTCATAAACTAAGTACGTATTACTTTGTCAACAAAGAAATAGTTTGTTCAAGAATTAATTGTGCTAATAAAAAAACCTAGTTTGGATACTAGTTTCACAAGTCACACTTTTTTGTATTATTTTCTAGGTTTTCACTTGATTAAATTAGAATATATGATACTATTGAATTTGATAGTTTGAGGATTGACCAATTTTGTGAAGAGAAATGTTAAATACTCTCCTAATGTACTCTTTTAATCTAGTCTAATGTTAAAGAACTCAAATCATATTTTAATTTTTAGAAATACTAAATACACTCTCACAGTATTCTCTTAATCCACTCTCCATTCCGTGAAAGATGCATGTACAAATTTGTATTTTCATGTCCAAAATGTGAAATTTGAAATAATTTTTATGTTCGAAAAACACATGAAAGTACTTTGATATTATTGCTACTGAACTTGTCTCACTAAAAAGTATATAATCCAAAATTTATAATAAAATTATAGGCTTGAGTAGAAGATATATAAGACTCCGTAATAGTGTATAATGTCCATGTACTTTTTTTTTTGAATGATTTAAACATTCCCAACAGAAATATGGTACAATATTTGTTGATATGTAAACTACCATCTGAAATGTTGTGTGGTTTATGATGTTAGATAAAAAGAAAATAATTCAAATAAGTGTACCTCAATGTTGTATATATTGTCCAACAAAGCTGGAGAAAAGACAGATATATTAAAAATAATTTTTAAACCTATTATGCTTTGAAGAATTTAGTGTATGTACGTACGTTTATATCTCTAGTTATTTTTCGCAAACTTTAAGAATTCTCAATGAATGAGTAATACAATAATCTTAATTTTTTTTGATGATATGATGGTAAATCATGCTATTTCTAGACTATTTTTTTCGTATTGTCATCTTTATGTTCGATATATCTTTGTTTCGTAAAAACTATTAGTTTCCCAAACTCTTTTAATTGATAATGATCTCCAGATGTTGAGGCTTTGTGTCTGCAAGTAGTGGGATTGAGTATTTGGAAGAAGCTCTCCTTCCTGTTCTGTTGGCCATTTAGTGTGAAGCGAACTACTTGGAATTGGCTTGGTGGAGTAGTCCTCTTGGTCTTGGGTCTTGATGATTTGAAAACATTTGTCTCTAGATTTTACATTTATCTTATTTATGTCTTCTTCCACATTTTTGTGTTTTGTCTTTTATTTATATTTGTCTATTTCCTGGTTTTATTTGCATTTTGTATATTGTAATATTATTTTTATGTATTTCTTAAGAAGTAAGATTCGGTATATTCTATCCTGATAAGGTAATATCATTTTTTTTTGTTTTACTAATAAAACTTTCTCTTGTAAACTTATACCTTTGACATTCATAAAAAAGGCTTTAAGAAGATACTTCGGGTCAATTTAGAACTCGAGATTTTATATAGTTAAACTTCTTTGTTAATGATGTTGATTAGCACAATAAACATTTTCTATAACTATAAAGTCGTCAAATTTGAAGTCTTAACTCAGTAGGCTATACGTACTTTGTATTCTATATTTATTTATTTTTCAGATTGAAAGTGTCTAGAAATGTAAAGCATCCAAACTTCCTAGCTTAACAATCAAATTAAGCAATTGAAAAACCAAACAGAACTTATTAACACTCTGTACCATGAGCAAAGTTAATCAGTTTATACCCTCTACTTACTGGTTTGATAAGCTCACTGAGCCAATTCTGATAGACCTCAAATTTCTTGCAGGGATATTTCACACAATCTGGAGTCTAGACGTATTATGATGCACACAAACTGGTTTGAAAAGCCTCCATATTCCATAAACCGGTAATTTGATTCACCAAAACGTTAGAAAAGAAAAAAAGACTGTTTGCATACAAGGTGACAAATTCATTTATTCTATAGCAAACTACAAATAGTGTTACTTGATCATGGTATTTGTTTCAATTCCCACTACTATTCAACAAAAAGCATTGTACAGTATTAACCCCACATGCCACAAACTTGTCCCAGTCTCCATACGGAAAAACGAAACCTTTTGCAGCTCAAAATGATATGCTGTTGTAATCATAATGATAGTATTAAAAATGATTATGCTAAAGATTACAAGTAAGAATAGTCGGGATGAGTTTCAAAGGAAAAAAAAAAAATAGCCAGGACGAATTCTTCCAATTAAATTTCTCGCATTTCTGTGTTGTTTGAAACTGAATACTAATAAATACTTAAAAATATATCTATCAATAGCCTGAAAGTGCCGCAAACTCCGTAAATTCAATAAGTCATCACTACCTAATGTGCTTGCTATTAGAGAGTACTCGATATGTGTTAGAAAGAAGTCATCAGAATAAGTCATTTTTAAAAATAAATAAATAAATAAAATGATCCTATTAGTATTTGTAGATTTCATCTCTTGATTTTTGTGGTATTATCATTTTTTTTTTTTGGTAATCTCCTGAATGTGAGTTTGATTGTGGTTGATTTAGTCAATCATTTTATTATTTTTTTTTCAAAAATGATTTTATTAGTATTAAGAAAACAATCAAAAAATAAAATTGAAGTGACCATCTGAGATGGAGATGGGTATGGATAGAGATGGATAAATGCTTGTTTGGCAGATGGAAGATGAAGGCGAAGGCAAAAGAAGTGATGGAAGTGGTTGAAGATAAAGGTGAAAAAAGTGATGGAAGATGAAGATGCATATTATGGATTATGGATTTTCTTCAAATCAATCTAGGTTCGATCGAACCTGGGTCGTTGCCTGGGTTTGGTTTGATTGAACCTGGGATTTTCACCGACACATCCCTTCTACATGTCACCTTCATATGTGCTCAATTCTTTTTGTCAAACTTATTATTTTTTTAATTTTATTTAGAATGGCTTGGTTATATATTTGAGTGGTTGATAAAGGGCTTGATTCTATGTTTGACTAGCTTGGTTGATGCAACAAAATCTGCATTTGATCGAACCCAAATTTGTTAATGATGGAACAAATCTAGGTTCAATCGAACTCAAATTTGATGATGTTCTTGTTCTGATTTTGAGTTCAATCGAACCTCGAATATGTCTTCATGCTAAGACATATTATGGTTTTGATTGAACCTAGATCTTCAATATCCGAACCCAGATTTGATAATATTTGAACCCAGATCTTTGAAGATTTGGATTCATTCATCATAGCTTCAAACTCTATCTGATGGAAATCCAATATGGATCTATATAAGATGGAATTTATATTTTTTTCCTTTTTTAATTTTCAAAATTTGTTCTGATTCTAGGTTCAATTAAACCCCAGAACATGTCTTCATGTTAAGATATGTTTTGAGTTCAATTGAACCCAAATCTTTGAAGATTTGGGTTCATTCATCATAGCTTCAAACTCCATCTGGTAGAGATCCAATATAGATCTCTATTAGATGGAATTCTTTTTTTTTTTTTTCTTTTTTTAATTTGCAAAATTTGGTTTATAAAGTAAAATACAATGATTTTAATTACATTTATATAAGTATTTTATTTTATAAAAAGATGAGGTGGTGATTCATCATTGGTGTAAAGTTGTTTTAAATTTTAAATTTTCTTTAACACATGTTGAATTCTTATGAGTAGATAAATTAGGACAAAATTATAATTGTAGAATTAATCAGTAAGGAGGATAAAATGGACTTTTCATATCCATGCATGAAAATACATTGAACACACAAATTAAATATTAAAATTTTTGGTTCCTTCAAAAAAAAAAAAAAAAAATTTGGTACTCATCGTTATACTTGATATTATACATGGTTGGACAATTTTACCCATAATTATCTATACTTAACTGACAACTCACTAACAGCTCTCTAATAATAGGGGTATTTATGTTGCATGTTTGAAAATTTAAGGTAATTTCGTATAATTATGAGTGAACTTTTCATATTTGTACAATTTCATCTAATCTAAAAGGATTTTGTGTGAGTTGGCCAGTGGCGCCGTTGGTAAGCCCACTAGCCCTTGTGCCTTGAAGACATAAATTTTACTTGTAATAAAGGCAGTCTTCTATCATATAATAATATATGAGTTGTCCCTCCTCCCCCACCTTATGTGGGCTCTCCCCTTCATCTATGTATGGGTTGCTTTCTCCTCCATGGGAGTAACTACCCAACTACATCACAAAATAAAACTTCGCTTGCTCCCAATTAATTCCTGAATTTGTCCTAGTCATAAAAAAAAAAAAGGGTTTTTGTGCAATTTACCCGAAATTAGATTAACCCTACACGATATAATTATTTAAAGAGAGAAACCAACAAAATCGGTTGCCGGTAAAGTTACAATCACATCACAAATACACCACGGCACTTTGATGTCTGATCCCATGTTTTGCACTCTACATTCCATTCCCAAGACTCAACCAATCAATTTCTCAACTACAGAATACAAACAATTATTCAACCCCTAGTGGCCACGTGGCAGATCCCAATTCGCAAAAAAAATCCAAAAGGACACAGGCCAGCCTAGCAGAGAAATCAGAGTTGCGCGTTAAATTTGTTTCAAGTGGATGACGATAATTGACTCCCCATCAGAGTGGGAAAAACGCAAATTAAAAAATAATTAGAAATAAGAAGGAAAATTAGTAAAAACTTCATAAATTTTGATTTTTCTTTAAAAAATAACCCTTTAATTTTGAATTTGAATAAAAACTACATAATTATGTACCAAAAATTCCCAAAAAATGATAAACTATGCCTTTGATAGGAAATTTGCTAGCATAGGTAATAACGAGATGAATAATTTTGTAAATAATATAGGTTTTTCATCAAACTCAAGACAGATCTTCCGTTCGTGTATATTTATAGTACAAAAAACTCTCATATAGTAAATACTCTTTTTTTTTCTCTACTTCCAAAATAGGAAAGTGTGTTTCATGCAATACGAATTCATGCAAGAGCACAATTCTTGCTAAACCTATATCATTTTAGTAAAGTATGTGACTTTTTCATCAGACCTTAGATAGGTTTTCTATTGTATGTATCCAAAGTCCTAAAAAGCCCTTATTATGGTCAAAGACTTTTTTTCTCCTCTCCCAAAATAGAAAAGTGTATTTCCATGTAATACTAACTACTAGAAGAGCGAAATACTTACTAAATTGCATATTCAGCGTAAGTTTCTAAAAGAGACATTTTTCCTATCTGAAAATAATTTCTCTAATACAATGAAACCATGAAATTAATTAACGTGAACTATCATCGATATATATAAAGAGTTAGATGCATCAGCAAACAAGAATAGTAAACCCTAGCCATTCTAAAGTTTCAAAATTTAGTTTTAAAACTCCTCCAACTGATGTATTAAAAAAATTCTGTCAAACTAACAGATTACTTTTGAAAAAAATTTGAACCTTAGGGGACCTTTTGCAAATCTCCCAAATATAAAAAAACAATAATAATAATTAAAAAAAAAAAAATCTGCTTTTATATACATAAATAAACGCAAAAACAATACGACACACTTCAATACGCTTATAGAGAGATTCTACGCTAACTCTCTCTCTCCAGCTTGCTGTTGGTTTTGTGTTTATCTGTACCAAGCACGCGGAGCTTTGGCTGGACCAACCAAAGGTAGCGATCTTGGGTTTTGCTTGCTTGCTTTTTTTTATTTGTTTTGAGTATATCGTCGTTTGACATGCTGTGTTGAGCTATATATATATCCGATCCAGTTTATCAGCTTTGTGTTGTTCTTTGATTTGTTTTTGGTTTTTGGATTGTGGGTTTTTGTGGGTTGATCTGGGTTTTTTGTGTTATTGTCTCTTGTTGCTTGAATTTGTTTAGTTTGGATGAATAAAAGTGAGATTTTTGTTTTTTGATTTGTTTGTTTCTATGGTGGTTGGAGGAAAGATTGAATTTTTATTATGTTTTAGGAGTTTTTATGATGTTTGTGAGATGGGTTTTTGGTATGGAGCTGAGAAGAGTTTAGTTGTGTTTTTGGTGTTTGATCTTGTTCATGTGTTGATATTGCCTTGAGTTTGTTTCATTGGTGGTGGAATTCTTGAAGTTTGAGCCTTTTTTAGTTTGGTTTTTCGTTGATTGTAGAAATTTGCTTTGCAATTCAACTGTGATGGTATTATGCAGTTTTAAGAAAGACATTTTAGGTTTGATGCCCCTTCATTGGGTTTTGAGGGGATTGAGGAGTGACTAAGGGTAGTTGCCAACTAAATGGAAGGAATTTTCTGCTCAATTTGGTCTTGAAACTTGTTTCTTAGATGAAATCTAAGTGATTGTGTTTTGCTCTAGAATGATAATGGGGGAAAAGGACTTGTTTGATTCATTAGTCGGGTTTAATGGATGATAGTTTAGTAATTCTCTGTGTAGTATACTGTTATGAATATGTAGTCTAAAATTTGACCTCTTTGGCAATGGACTTTGAAAATTATAGATAGTACCATGATTAATTTGTTGTTCGTGTGTGTGTACATATTTTTGTTAAGTAGTGTGTGCCTGCATCTTTAATACGTGTTTGCTGTAAAAAATTAGTATGTGTATGTTGCAGAATCTGTGTATGAAGTATGATTGCGTTCATGTATATAATGCATGTTTTAAAGATGCATTCTGATTTTGATGATGTTTGCAGGAAAAATGATTAGGCTATTTAAAGTCAAGGAAAAGCAAAGGGAGCTTGCGGAAAATAACAATGGGAAGACACCTGGCAAGAAGCAAAGTGCAGGAGAATTACGTCTTCACAAAGGTTCTATGAGATGCCCTTTAATAAATGTTATATCCATCTAATGCTATCTGGTGTAAGTTCATGCATATACAAATTTGTTAGCTGGATGCAGCATGAGATGTTTGCCAGTTTAGACACAGAACATTCGTAATTAGTAGCTCTGTGACATTATGCGCATTTACACATGAATTGCAAAAATACTATGTGGTAGACTGGTTATGTTAACAATTTTTGTGATCTTTATCCAGTATGCTGTGTCTCGTCTGATAGGCGTGCCTTACTAATGAGATTCAGTTGAGTGTTTTTTTTTCTCTCGAACAAATGTAAGATTTTTGTTCAACAAATAGAATTATTGGTCTTTAGTTTTCTGAGCCTGGCTACCCTTTGTGAACTCCAATAAACTATTATTCATGGTCGTTGTTTCCTCATGAATCAATTAGTGGCAGTTTATTATTTCCCCTTGTTGCAAATGGTCTGTACTCTATCATCTTATATCTTTTATTTTTCTTTGGGTGCCTAAAACCTATTAATCTGCTGTGTGTATATAAGTTTTATGTGCATCCTTGCCAAAGCATTGCTTGAATATGTAATTTCATCTATATATGTTGGATTTTACTTAATTACTCCTTCTCAACCAGTGGACTTATATTTGAGTTCAATTTAATTGTTAGTGTTTTTAATCTTGCAGATATCAGTGAACTTAATCTTCCGAAAACTTGTAACATCGCATTTCCCAACGGCAAAGATGACTTGATGAACTTTGAGGTTACCATTAGGCCTGATGAAGGATATTATCTGTAAGTAAATCCTGATGCTATCTTATTTTATTTATTACTTGTTCAAATATAACTGCATATCTTTTCTTTTTATTTTTATGTTTGAATCAAACTGAAACTTTATATCAGATTTGAGACCCCTATCAGCTTTGTACCTGGAGAGTATGATCTGACTAGGATTTTAGCTCGTAACTCGTTGGACTTATTGGATACTCTATGACCTTATAGATCCAAGTGTTGAAGTTTTAAAATTTGTAGACAATTCTCTACATTGAATAGTAAGGAGACAATTACAGAAAGCCGCTATTGACCATCTGCTCTTGTGTATTTATGTTAATCATTGTATTCCTTGGCTCTGTATTCTGTGGGCTTGGACAAGCTGATGTTGATTCTTGATTTATTGCATGTCTTATCTGTTGAATCCTGGTGCTGAAGCATGCATTTAGGGCCCTAAATACTAGGTTTCCTCCTTTATAAGCCAGATCTTATCTACTAGGAAAAATGTAATCTTATCTACTAGGGAAAGTGTGATCTTATCAACTAGAAACAGTGTCTCTCACAGTCTCATCATATTATTTTGTGCTTGCTACGTTTTGTTCGTCCAAGATTTAATTACTTACCTGGTTATAATTTTTGTTGCAGAGGTGGCAATTTTGTGTTCACTTTCCAAGTGTCTCCTATCTACCCTCATGAGGCACCAAAGGTCAAGTGCAAGACCAAGGTACATAAGCGAATTTTATTATGCACATTGGTACTCATCTTCTTTCTTTGTAAGTGTGGTATGATTCTATTGTATATGTGGTAAGTCGGTTTTAAAGTTCTAACTGTGGATTGAATTGTAGGTGTACCACCCTAATATTGACTTGGAAGGAAATGTTTGCCTCAACATTCTAAGAGAAGATTGGAAACCTGTTCTGAATATCAACACGATAATCTATGGACTGTTTCATCTTTTCACGGTATCAATCTTAAGCTCACTACTATCCTTTTTAATTAAGCTTCTATTCTTTCTAGTGACTGTTTGTACTTTTGTCAGCAACCCAACTATGAGGATCCTCTCAACCATGAAGCAGCTGCTGTTTTGAGGGACAACCCAAAGCTGTTCGAATCCAATGTTAGAAGGGCAATGGCTGGTGGATATGTGGGGCAGACCTTCTTCACTCGGTGCATGTGAAACTGCTTCTGGAGTTGGAGAACGCCCAAATCCATTCTCAAATACAAGGCTGTATATTTGGTCACAAGGCTTAAGTCCATTTCTAGTGCTATGTTGAGACAGATTATCAGAATCATGCCAAGGCACACAGAAGGGGTGTTTGTATGTTGATGTAACTTTGTGATGTGTTTGTGATATTGGCTGGGGATAAGATTATTTTCTTTATTTTTATGTGAATCAATTGGAAGATGCTGAACTTGAAAACTTTAGTTACTGTACTTATTTCCTTTATCCTCCTGAGGTGAAGTGCATGCTTTTCTTTTCTTTCCATTTTTTTTTTTATCACTCTTTCCTGTTGTTATCAAAATTAGTCCTGTTTAAGCGTGGGGATAAGGAATACTTATCTTATTTGTCTACCCATACATAGTCAAAGCCTCTTTTGTTTGAACAAAGACACCCACAAGCAAGAATGTAAGAGCATTATAAAAGTTGCTCTATGACTTGATTCTGATTTCTAAGACCTCCATGTTTAACCCTGGGATTCATGTAAGATTTCAGGACCCTTGTGTTCTAACTACCAAGACCCTTGTATGTTGCACGTTCTGTTCTCTTTCAAGCGCAGTTTCTTTCTGCTATAGGGTCTTACCATTTTCTTTCTTAACAGTTACGACAAGAACACAAGGTAAAATTCAACAAGGTCCATGGATGGATTTGGTGATCTAATCACAACAGGCAAATTTATACATCTAGCATGATCATAGGAGGAGATTTCTTATTTGTTTGAGACATTACAATTAAATCTGAGCTGGGGAAGGGGAATGATTCGAATTTATGACCTTTAGGATATAAGTGTGAGGGATTTATTATAACCTTATCTTGTCAGGTGAGTTCTCTTCTGTGATACAAATCCAGCAAACTCTTTGGCAATCTTTTTAGAGGAAGCTTATAATAATATTCAAAAATTTCAAGTGAAGGCTTTCATATAAGTTAGTCATCAAGATTGACCTCTATCCAAGAAGAATTTGCAATAAACATACGGGTTTCCTTTTAAAAGAAGTTTGAGACGAATTTAGAAATCAGTGGAACTTTTATACTATAATTAAACCTCAAGGTTGGTTAACGGAACATCCCTCAGACAAATGAGGAATTCTGATTGGTTTTGGATTTGAACCACATGAACACCATATACCAAGTAAATAACCATTCTTGTAATCCAAACTTGCAAGATTGAGAGAGCATCCAAGTTGAAGAGGAGACCAATAAAATTTGGAAACACAAACAAAAAGCAATTATTCAAGAGCACAGTCCACACCTTTTATTAATAAATGATGTAAGAATGCAATCCAGGCAAAAAATGTAGGGACTCTACAAATGCAAATACAACACTTTGAACAAAAATGAGAGCCATAATCAGTTCAAAAATGGGAAATATCAGACACATTAAGCTGAAAAGAGACGAGCTACAAAATGATTGGCTCCTCAGCTAGGCTATCTAAAATATATTCACACACGATATCTAAAGACCGTTATAGAACAAAGTGAATGTACATGCTATCAACAAAGAAATATGATGGGGCGATGGGACGTGATTATTGGTTTAGCAGGGCTAGTTGAGGTTGTTCTGAGACCGGGATAAACCTCTTGACTATTGAAGCCATGTATTTTCCCTGATGCTCAGCAAGAGCCAACTCTGTCTCATTTGGTTCCCTTGAGCCATCACCGGAAAAGACTCCTGCACCATATGGAGACCCTCCTCTTAGAGAGTCCATTGTGAACATTCCAGCACCGAAGGTGTAACCAATCGGAACATAAATCATTCCATGGTGTACTAATTGAGTGATTGCTGTCCACCTGAAACGTGAACGTAACAAAATAATTGGATTGAGAATGTCAAAACCACCACGCAAAAAGCAGGAAATGGTCGTGAAAGTGGCAATCATATTTTTTCTTTGCTGATATATCTGATTAAACAATCTATGTTGGAGATCATCAATTCAGAGATTTCACAAACATCTCAATTCAGACAAGCAAAGGACCAAGATCATCGATGAAACTAAAAGCAATTGCAAAAATAAGCAAACACCTAGAATACAACTCCTGTTGTGTTTTGACTTTGGATGATAGGGACATACACATATTTTACATAGATAAAAGGATAATATAACCTAAGGCAACCGACATTCCTTTAGTTAAATTCTCAAATGATTACTATCATCAGGACCTTGACAATCACAATACCAAAGGAGTCTCAATTGCAAAAGTAAGGATGCCAATATGAGTGTACTCATGATTGTGAAAAGGTCCTATTTATGCATACAAGACAGTAGAGGGCTTTTTGTGAAAAAGCTGTGTTTATATATAAAAGTCAACAACACTGCCAAACACATTGTAGGAGACATCAAACAATGTCACATTCTAATTACAATCTTACCATGTTGTGACTTGTGAGCAGGAGCACAGAACTACACCAAATGGAATCAGTCATAAGTGATAATCCCAGACCATCTAAATGCTGATCTAAACAGGGTTATGTGCATTTTCTTTTCACCTCAGATGGCATATATATAGAACCACAATGTGATAATAGTAAACTGACATAGGTGGCCATGCACTGCAATCCTCACAATAACATTGATTAAGTCAGTCAAGACTATAGACGCTACTTTATTCTATTACCCCCGAACCAGTCCTATGTAATGTAGAAAATATTCTATTCCCCTCTCACATATTTGCAATCACACACTCACAATTGAAAGCCCTATCCACCATAAGCAGAAAATACTGATGTTTCCATGCTTGAGTACATGACATAATATCTAGTGTGTTGTTAATCATCAAAGGTCTCCAAACTCCTAAATGTATCCTACTATTCACCTACAAACTCAGTTATCATCATCGTCATCTAACCACACAACGAAAACTATCAATGAAAGTTACCGCTACAATTTCACCTACAAACAACACATAATTGTGTCAAATCTATTTCCATAATGTATCAACTCCCATTTCACCAAACTCTACCAACTCAAATCAAACCTGTTAAGCACACATTACTCAAAACAACAATTCTTCAAAAAAAAAAATAATAATAACCATAATCAAACAACAGCCACAAAATTAATACAAGGATCACACAAAACCAAACCAATGTACTCACGCTGTGGTCTCTTGTCCACCACCCTGAGTCCCTGTACTCACAAAGAACCCAGCAGGCACACCAGCAAGCCTCTGCCCCTCCCAAAGGGGCCAAGTAGAGTCGAAAAACGCCTTCATTTGAGCCGCCATGGATCCAAACCTTGTAGGGAACCCAAACAAGAACCCATCAGCCAAAACCAAGTCATCCACAGACACAATAGGCACACCTACATCCTTGTCTGGCACTCTCATCTGCTCCAAAACCTCCCTTGGCATCGTCTCGGGGACTCTATACAAAACCCCTTCAACCCCTTCAATGGAATCCACACCTTTCTTCATCCTTCTTGCCAGCAACTCCACATGTCCATACATTGAGTAAAAGACTATGAAAATTCTCAACTTCTTGACTGCTTCTATGTCATTACTCTCAACTGGCAGGTTTTGTAGAAGATTTGGACCAACCCCATCTGGCGTTGGATGATCCTCATCTCTCACATCAGTTGGAGACCTTTTCTTGCTTGGCACACACCCACCTCCTTTCCCCATATAGAAATTATATCAAAATCTCAACTTTACTTCAACTACAATAGATATATCAAAAAAGAATCAAACTTTAGTGGAAAAAATCTAGACTTTTGCTGCCTTCACTTGAAGAACAACACGAGCAAGTATAATGATCACAAAACTAGATGACAAGATAGTCAAAGATTGTGAATTTTTTGTGGTGCTATGTAGTATGTGAATATGGTATGCTCCAAAACAAGAACAACAACCAAAAACAAAAACAAAAACACAAGTAGAGAAATGGGGTTGTGTGTTTGGAGTGGAACTGTTGGGAGTTGACTTGTGCTTTTGAACTGGATGTTGGTCGGAAATCACTGGCAATGAGTTTGAGTTCTTGTAAAAAAAACGTTGTCGTGTCATGTTTTTTTTTGACAGGTGGAATTGATATATTTCCATTACAACGCACCGGCTTGCTTTAAAATTCCAGGCGCCACCTCTATTGACTATTGGTCACTTCATAAAGTGTGAATGGGACAATTTTTTTTTTTTTCCCCAAAAAAAAGGAAAATAAATCATTTATATGTTTTCAAACTTCAAATGTAATTTCAACCGTTTTTAATCCCTCTGCGGTTCGCTAATGTTCTAACCATGTGAAATATTTGTGTGATGTAGACAAATATTTTAACATACGAGAAATGTTATAACATTTTACATATGTTTTTAAGTGAAAATATTTTCTATAATATATTTTATATAGGTGAACATTTTCATATACAGTAACTATTGTAATAACTGAAAATAATAACGATTGAAAATTTGATTTAGGGGAAAAAAGGATTAACATTTTTAAAATAAATTTTATTTTTTGGGACATTTTTTACAACTTGGTGGTATTTTAACTACATATAATTATTTGAAAATAACAATATTCATAAATAAAATAGTTACTTTTTAAAATCAACAAAACATATTTGACATATATATATATAGTCAGAAAACAGAAACCCATGAACCGGACACATGATTCATTAAAATCCATCTTTCCTTCAAACGATATTTGTAGTATAGGAGTGCATTGTCACGGATACTCAAATCTAGTACAACGCACAATCCAAATCCGTCCTTGAAACTTTGTGCTCTCTCAAATCCAATCCGATATTTGATTAACCAAACCCAGCCTATAATGTTACAGGGTGACATTACAGAATTGGAAATGGTAATGCATATGGAAAAAATACCCTACAAGAGGTGGTACATTTTCATGAAGAAATTCCAGAAAAAAATTGCGGTACATTCATTACAAGATACAATAATGAGTAAATGATTGTTTGTTATACATGACAAAGACAACTAGCAAACTCCACAACAGGCCAGCAAAAACAGGGAAAACACAAGACCCAACGCATTTCGCATTTCAAGAGGACAAAACATGGTGACATTCTCCAATGCCTCTAACCAAATCGCTCAATTTCGACATTCAATTCGACAAAATTGCATGGATTTTACGTTCAAGAAGACCAAAGATGGTGATAGTCTCCAATGGCTCCAACTATGATGGCATGCAGTATGTGTCTTTTGAACTTAGTCATATAGAAGTGTACAAGTCTTCTTATGCTTCTTTTAAGGAGCGATTTTTCAATCTCTTCGACTCCCATGGTGGTAGGCAGCCTTTATAGTGAGAGTGAAGAAACAAAGAAGACAACGAGACTTCCTTCTGGGGCATTGAGATTGATGAAAAGCAAGTGAAGGGAGTTCTCAGCCTCTTCTTTTCACTGTCACATCCTTGGAAATTACAGTCATGCCGTACTGTCGTAGTCTTAAGGGCCTCAGGAAGTATGCAGTTGCACAATGAACCTACAAGAACGATAGAAGGCAATATGCATGGCATGACTGAGAATAGCTTTTATTGAATGGATGATGATAACATGTAAGAGACTGATAGAGAGGTAGTATAATAGTTGAAACATGCCATATATAATTTCGTCGATCATAATTTAGAGACTAAAGCATAAGGTGACCAAAGTATAAACGGTGCATTGTCAGTATTCGTGAAGGTTGCCTTGAAAGCATTAGGTGCAATAAAGTGCAAATTTTCATCGTTTTGGGGATTCTTAGAATAGCATGAAGCAATGAAAAGGTTGACTACAGTGAACCAAAATATTTTGTTTCACCATTTTTCATGACTGATGTGACAAGTATTGACCTAAAATGTCCAACATGCCTGATTCATCAAAGCATGCTAAAATTTCGTTGTGTGATAGACAAAGATATGATGTCAAATACCTATTCTTGCAAGCCGATTTACCCACTTGGGAATTGTGTTCCCTGTTAGCTTGTAACATATATCCTCACAGAAATGGTTGCAGTTCTTAACTATCAAATGATATGTATCACCATTGTAGTTTACAGACTGGCGCTCCATGAAATCTCTAACCTCTATAGGATCCAAGGATGTTGTTCCCATGAAGATTGACTTCCTAAATGTGAAGCCAGGGCACTGTCGAGGTTCAACCTCAAAGACACCACTTGTGGAATAGTCATGAGCTCCAAAGGCATATTCTATACCATAAACTGTAAGCATGAAAAAACAATTAGAATCCATTTGTGAAATCCTGAGATTATTACAAGGTTTAGGAAGAACTAGAGACAGCAACATATATGTATAGATAAATGGATAGTTTAACTTTATATGGCAACTAGATTAATTCAGATTCCATAACTTATTGAGAAGAACATAGGTCTAGATTTTATCGGAAGTCACAGGCAAGCCACATTTGGGACGGGAAACATCCGTATCATAGAGGGAGAAAGAAGTGGGAATGCTATTTCTAATTAAGTTTTTGGTCAAATGTATTAAAACCAAATTGTGACATCTAGTACACAAAGGAATACATTGGATTTACAATTTCACTTAAATTGGTCTGCCCAAAAGCAATTTGTGGATGACATAATTCAACTAGAATGTGTTGACTGATGTGTAGTGATGCAAGGACAAGACACTCAACCCCATGTAAAGCAGAAACAAGAACAAATGATTTGTACAACTACTCATATATGCACTTGGCAATGGAGTTGAGTTTTCTAGAGTTTGTTTGATTAACTAGTTTGAAGTATACCTATAAAATCCACGATAACTCAAAACATATGATTTTACCATCAATTGGAAACTAATTCTTGTTTTGTTGAGACTTTGTGTGAATTAAAGAACTAAAAGCTGGCTTTATGTGATACTAGTATGTGTTACACATGGAATTAAATGCTTGGTAATCTTAGATGACCATCGGAATATTTTATATTAATTGTTTTTGACAAGAAATGAGAATTTCTATTTCAGTTAAAACCATTGAGAAGACTGAATTTCAAGATTTGGGTAAAGAGTGTAAGCTAACCTTCTACTCCAGTGTGAAAAATACCAACGCCTGCCCAATACACATAGCCATTAATTGGTGTCAAGTCATACACATTCAAGTAGACAGGAGTGTTGCCTGGACTAAAGCCTGCTGCCTTAACTTTGGGGAAGATGCAAAACCGGGTGGCTGAACTATCTCTTAAACGAAGAGGCACAACCGAGTTCCAGCCATTCTTTGGTCTCAGCTTCATGTTTTAAGAGCGAAACCAGGAATCAGTTTATACCTAGTTCCAGCCAGCAAAAAACAGAAACATCAAAAACACTACATGTAAAAGAACCATGTTGAGGAGAAGTAACCGAACCAACTCCAAAGTAGGATATCTTTAGAAAGAACTGCTCTTGTTTCTAAGTTGTATCCCTGTTCGCGTTTATATTACCCAAGTCCATTTATGAAAAGAAGATGGTTACTCCTATTTGAAACAAAAGAAACTTCCTGTATTACGCCAAATTCTTGATGATATAATATGCCCCACACAAACACATAATATTATCCACAAGAACTTGAATGGAGTTTTACAGTAATATTCAAATATAACATGGCTTACAATGCACTTGGTATGTCTTTCTGCCACATGTAAATGCAATAAAACATTTAAAAAGTTAAGATACAGCACATTTGTCATCAATTAATATGTTTACTTTCATTTTCAGAGCGATCAGCTGATAAATTGATTCTCTCAAAGATCTCTCCAAATAATCATTATGTACAATAGTTATGAGCATACCAATCATTCCTTGGTGAAGACACAGACTAAGGACCAAATTATATCCAATCCACCCCTTGACCGCATATGATAATGCCAAAGGGAAAGAAGTGTAGATTGTTTTTTCCATTTAACGGATTCCTGATGTCTACATCAGTAGTAAAAAAGTATCAAAACCACATCAGATTAGGAGAGAGTCATTAAAACTTGAATCTCAAACAGTAAACTGACTTTACAGTTTACTGAATTCCTGGATCCCTAGATCAGGCGAATCTGTTCTTGAATGCATCCTCTATCTCTTAGTTTCTCCGTTTTTCCTAAGTTTGCTCTTCCCTTCGTCATTTATATGTTTAACCACGTCTCAATAGGTTGTGCATGCTTCTTACTTTGTAAAAGTTTGGCTTCTTCATGATTCTGGGAGCTTACATGTTAACTACCTATCATTTAGATGAGTGCCTCCCTGCTAAAGTTGTTTACAGTTCAGGCGGTTACTTAGAAGAAAGGATCAAACTGAAATACCCCAGTAAGGGTCAAGTAACTTCAGTCATCAAATCCACCTCAGCACTCGAATAAAGATTGCCAATTATGGTTTATTACATATGAAACCACTTTCCAAGAAACAAATTGCCAAATATGAATAGGATGGCACACTGCTAAGCAGTTACCATCAACAATACACCAGTTCTACAATTATGTGACCAAGTAGTATACATTACACAGCATATCAACTTCACATTATCTTCTCATTATTTTGACATTAGGTGACACAACTATCTAGAAGTAAGTAGGGGCCACCTTCTCTTGAATGATTCGAAATCTCAATTATAATGCAAACATTTCAACTTGACAGGTCATGAAGGATTTCAGATTTCTTATACTATCCTTAGGACCCCAATTATTCATTCCATTGTGTCACTATACCTGAGGGCCACATCTCTTGTTCAACCACAATTTAGGCCCTTTTTCAAAACCTCAACCACAGACATATTTAGCTTCCAATTTCCTCATAAAATTTTACAATTGCATGTCACTTACACACAACCAAGTAATTATTGACTGGAGAGACAAACAACCAGTCGTCTAAACCTATTTTCCTTTGGTAAGTGAACTAAACCAAAACCACCTTTTGTTTCTCTCCTATGCATCGACTATTACTACATCAGATTGCTATTCCTTGCACTTTTTGAGTAATCAGCACATAATGTAAGTGTTCTTATCAATGATAACTGAATCATTAAATGACCGAACCAATAAAAGGCAGAAACTTAAAAGACAATGATAAACACTTAAATATGATGCAGATTGCCACAAACCCCCAAAGTTCAACAGAACAATGATTTTTTAGTATACCATATATTTATAATGACAGTCACATTGACAAACAGATTCATGAATCTGACTTAGCATAGTTGGTATATTTTTCATTATTCAAGACTAATAAAAACCGAAAAAAATATCTAATTGAATCTAAGTCACCAACATGGTTTAACTATGAGTAAGACATGAATTGAATCATAACCCTCCACATTATAAGTTCCAGATCCCTTAGTAAAATTGCATTTGTAAAAACAGCAAAATTTGGTTAGTGCACTACATGAATTTTTCAACATCCATGATCTAGATTTATTTTAAAACTAATAAAGACAAGAACTTCAATCAACTAAACCAAACCAAACAATGAGAAGAAACATTTGTACTAACAAAGCTACACTGAAGTCAACAACCATGCAACAACAAATCAAGAAATCCAGAACCAAGAAAACAAATCAAACCCATCAAAGACAACATTTGTGAAAACAAAACAACCCCATTAAACAACCAAAAAGAAACACAAAGCAAAACCACTCTAGAACACATAAAAATGAGAATAAAAAAGGACCCCACTTGCTCACTTGCCTTGGTTAAAGCAAAGAACAGTCACACCCCATCAGAGAATGCACATTGTCAATGTCACCACAGCTACAAGAACACAAGAAGAGAGAGCACCACCACCATCATCAATCACCACCTCGATGAAGCTGATCAAGAAGTGAGCTCTCAAGGTGAGCCCTGAAACAGAAACAGAAACTGAAACTGAAACTAAATGTCACACACACATTAGCTATGCCTGCTTTACTTTTGTTTTATTGTTTAATTGTTTTCGTTTGTTTGTTTATTGGCCTGCTAACCAATAAAAAAAGAAAAAGAAAGCTGTAAGGAGGACAGGGAGTGGTGTACTTTTTTGAAAGTCCAATGAGGGAAAGAGAAGAAGAACATGTAAAAGATGAAAACAACAGAAATTTATAAATTATTTTAAAATCATCGTTTTCATTGTAGGCTCCCTAAAGGTGAAAAGGAAGTAGACTGATGATTGACTTGCTTTTACAAAACTAGATTTTCTCAATTATTATGCTATCTAGTAGTATCTACTTTTTTTGTTTAAATAATATTACTAGTATGGTTGGATTTATTTCCTTCTTAATTTGTAACATTTGAGTTTAAATCATGTGTCCCGCTGAATTATTCTGATTTAATATTGAAAAAATGAATGGAGAAACATTAATAAGGTTTGTAATTTCCACGCTATTTTTTTTTTCATCTTTTACATTCAAATGCAAATGTTGGTATATTCTTTCCATATGAACTTATTTGTGAGTTTACTTTAATTTACTGACTAGGAAATTATTTCCCCGTTTGTGAGTATAGTGATTAATAAAAACCATTTAAAATTAAATTATGTAGGCCATATATGTAAATATAAATTAAGATTTTATTGAAAAATTTTAATTTACTTGTTTACTCAATGCATCAAGTTTTCTTTTCTTTTTTTCTTTTTTTTTTCAAATTTCCCTTCTAATGGAACTTATTTATTTTAATCTACCATTCTGGACTGAGTTAACATTTTATTTTTGTGCTACCAATTGTTCAATTTAAGCAGTCAATTTGTTTTGTGTGATTGGGAAAATTTTCTATGAACAATACATGTGAGGGAGATTTGGAATTTGGGGAGAGAAAGGCTATTCAAATTCAAAATCTTTAGGCCTCCTTTGTTATATGGGATAGGATAGGATTATTTATGTGGGATTGGATTGGATTGGATTAATTTAAAAATTATCCCATGTTTGGTGTGATGTAGAATGGGATTAAAAATAGTGGTGGGATGAAGAAAGTTATGAAGAGAGATTAGATTATTTTTTATCCCATGGTCATCAATGAGATAATTTTCTCCCCAACTAATGAGATAAAATGAGAGTGAGATAATTTTGTGAAGACCCATTTGTTTGCACCAAACATGGGTTTGGACAAAAAAATAGTCCAAACCCAGTCTCATTCTAAGTAACAAACAAAGCCTTAATGTAAGTATGAGAAAGCGTATTACTGGACCAAATGTTTTTTTTTTTAAGTAATATAAATTTGATTGATATAAGTAGAGAGTGTTTCTATAATTAAGATGTCCTAACTTTAAAAAGTAAACACCAACCAATCATATTTATCCATTACATTCTTTATCCTAAAACAAATTATCTCTCCTATTTAATTCAAATGGAATGAGTTGGTTCTGACATTTTAAAATAAGAATGTCTTAATTATAAATGTCTTATATAAGTAGAAATGTAAATTTGAGTGCATGGGTAGGCGTGGAAGAGTTTACAAAATAACGAAAGATTGGTTGGAAGGAGATTTTGCCTTCGCAGTATCAAAGGGAACAAAAAAAAATAATGATGGAAATGATTTTAAATTGTCAGCATATGCAAATTGTTGCAAAAAGAAGCCATCTTCTATTGTTTTAAAATTTAAATAATTCCTCGAATCTGAAGAGAGCGTTTTCATTTTATAATTATTCATTTCTCTACTCGACATCTCCACAATGTCGAAGCACACTTGCCCATTATTATTATTATTATTATTTATAAATCTAACCTTGATTACGTTTAAGGTTTGTAAATATTTACTCTAATGATTAAAAAGATATTTACTTTTACAAAAATTAAAGAAATCTCTCCATGTATATTAATAAATATGAATAATGTGATTTTTTTTTTCTTTTGGTTGTTGGATATACTAAATTTGTATTTTATTTCATTTTTTGCTACAATTCCATTAGGATATAGAGTATAATACAAGTTTTTTAGTTGAGCGTAAACTTCAAACAATTTGAATGTGTTTTTATGTGACTCACATTTATGTTATCTAAATATTTACTTTTATAATTAAATTACAGGTCATTTGTGACTATTTACGGTGCGTTTCAAGACCTCCTCTACATTCAACCGGGTTTCCGCTCCAACCGATCCACCCGAAACCATCAAGCCCGGGTTTTAACCGAAACCTGATATCACTATTTAACAATATGAACCGTTTTTTAATTTATTTTTTCCTATTAAATTCATTGAAATCTCCACACATGTTGTAGCTTGTAACAAACCCTTTTATGGTTTTTCTGTTTAGAAAATTTATCTATGACAATGTAATTAAAAGCAGTATCAAAGGCAACTTTTTTTTTTTTTTTTTGGTATTCTTTTTAATGGCTCACTTGGTGGTTAAATAATTTATGGGGGTTTTGTGATGAGTTGGTGGGTGTGTAGAATCAGTTGATGCATGTAATGTAGCATGAGAATTTGATTGTGTTGTGTATCATATTGTATACGCTTGAATGTGGAACAGTTCAGTGTTTGACTATAGAGATTCAATCTTTATGTGTTTTATGACTAAATTTACTCTTTTTTTTTTTGGGTTTAGTTTGCTTAGTTTGAGGTCTTACAGTGACATGGGTGTAAACAAGTTTCAATGATTTGTGGTTAAATGACTACTTGGTGGTTAAATGATTTGTGGGAATTTTGTGATAAGTTAGATTTAGTGGTGGAGGGTATGTATAATCAATTGACACATTTAATGTAGAATGAGATTTTGATTTAGTGTTGTGTTGTGTGCGCTTGAATGTGGAACAGTTCATTGTTTGACTATAAAGATTCAATCTTTATGTGTTTTATGACTAAATTTATTTAGTTATTTATTTTTATTTTTTGTGTTTAGTTTGATTAGTTTGAGGTGTGATCGTAACATGGGGATTAAAAAAGTTTTCATCTTTATTTGCATTTTGATTGGTTTGTGATGATTGTATAGTTTTGTACAGATTGTTAGGTTTTTAAGAGAAGGAGAAATTGGGAGAGGACACTGGGAAGAGTATGTCGGTGGTTTATGTGTCGGAGTCAAGCGAAATTGTGAATGCAGCTTCAGATTTTCGTACTGATGGTGATGATGGTACACAAAGTGAGGGCTCGGTAGTCGAAAGTAATGTCATAAACGAAGTATGTAACTAAATTAATTTTAGTTGAATAAGTTGTAAAATAACTTGTGTGATTGTTGCGTTGATGGTAATGGCTAGAAATGTGATTAAAGCAAGTTTTGTGAGATGAATAGTTGGTGACTGATTCAACTAGGCCTACTTGATATTGTTTGAATCTTGCTGGTTTTTATCATGTTGTTCGTGATCTTATATTTTTCAGGAGTTTTCGCCTACCAAGGAGGAGATGACTAACCAGGTGCTTGCAGATGATTTGTTGTGAATTTCATAGGGCGTACTTTCATTGTGCTACTTAGTAGCTTTAATTGATTGTAACTTTTTTAGAGGGGAAGTTGTGCAGAGCAATTTTACTGCTCAGCATAGCGGAAGAAACCCAGGTTTGGTGTTGTGGGATTCAGCAGAAATTATGTGGTCGTTTCTTAATGCGTCTGGTTTCGGAGCTGGAGCTGTGGTTGTAAAGGTTAGACCAAATGCAATGACTCCTCTAAGCTGTGTACTTGTTGGGCTTTTTCATGTGTTATTTTTCACAAATGTATTTAGGCGTAGAAAAGTTGGTCTTATTTGTCAGATGGGTTTCCATAATCATGTTCTATCATTCTGTCCTATATTTTTCCTATTTTGAAGTTTTATCTTCTGTGGTCTCAGAATTTTTCGGCAGACCATATTGCAAGGTGTGGCTACTAGCTACTTTATGACCGTTTATCATTTTATTGTGTGAAAATTCTATATTGTTTTAAGTGGTAAAGTTTGAACCAAATCCCCCTTCATTGGCTGTCATTGTCTCAGAATTGCTTTTGATTCTCCTTTTGGATATGGCTCTCACTTGGATAGGAAGAGAATGAATCGAGAAAAGAGAGGAAGAGGCAATCTAAAAAGGAGTCATCTAGGAGGGCTAAATTACAGGTACCCTAAATAAATTCAATTTTTCTGGGATTTAAACATAACTTTGTCCTGTTCCCTTTTTTCTGCTCCAGGTTGCTCATTATTAACGTATCCTGAATTTTTTTGGAAGTGAGGCCTGTTGAAATATAAGGTCCTTTCTGATCCGTTCCTTGCCTTTCTTGAAGTTTTGAAGTGGTTAATACTTCTTTGGACTAAACTTAAGACTGCATTTGGTATCTTATAATTTTAGAAGACTTGCGGGAACAAGAACTACAGCATTTGTTTGAAAAATGGACTATCGGAGCATGAAAAATCATGTGCACAGAGATTACATGTACACTGGATTATGAGGTGTAGCTTGGACGATATCTACATTATCACCTTTGCAACTGCGAATATTTAAGGATACCTTTGATTGCATACTAATTTTACTTTCTGCCATTGAATTTAAATGTTTAGATTAAGCTTACAAAAACATCCAACTTGGAAGTATAGCAACCTAGACCATTCTGGTCTCAAAAATGGGAAAATTACTTTAAACCTTTATTATACTTTTTTTTCGCATTCAGAGCAAGAGATTTTGGAGTGTCATTTTGACTGATGACATTTTTTTAGAGTTGATCCATATTGATTGTGATTTTAGTTTTGAATTCCTCTTCGCCTAGGAAGAAGTTCAGCAACTACAAGGGGTAGTGAAGGAGCTGAAAGCTGAGAGTTCCAAGCTTGACAATGAGCTACTGAGTCTCTGCGACAAATGTAGCAAACTGAGGGAGGAAAATTACTCCTTACTGGTTCACCTTCTAAACTCTGCTACATTATTGGAATTCTTTATCCTTCTAAACATTCTATATTTTCCTGAATAGCTTTCTCTTTGTATGTTTCTTTTTTACAGTCTTCAGAATCTACTTTGAAAGCTGCAACTCAGTTTGTTTATTGATGGAACAGGAAGAGCTTAAACAGATATATGGGGCAGATGCAAGTTCCTCCCTTGAAGCTCTGATGTCTGACACAAAGTGAACAGCGAAAGCGACCAAAGTGAAGAAACAATGACAACCATTGAAAACTCACTTCTAATCCGAGTGTGGATTCAGTCTATGATCTTCTATTTTGAAGGTTGAAATTACCTCAAACTATGGGTACCTGTTAATTCTCCATACATAATCGAAAGTATAAGAACCATGCTAGCCAGGAATGTTTGATATTTTTGCAGATTTTAGGACTGTATGAACTCAAATGACTGAAATTTGATACGCAATTGTGCTTATACCATCCACTTCTGACAGAGTAATACCAAGCCAATTTTTAGTCATGTGCATGCTCTCCCCGTTCATGATCTGTTGCGGTCTTGTATTATCAATAACCTTAAATATGGGAATCATTATTCTATTTGAGCAGCTATATAATTATCATAAGATTCATGACATCGATTGATTGTGAAGGTGAATACATCATACATTATTTTCTCAGAATTTGTAGACTTTATTAATCGAAATGTGTTTTGATGCATTTACAACTATAAATCTTTTCCCCATTGAAGAGGGGAGCTATTGTAAACCTGTTAAGCAGAAACAAAAAACTCAAAAATCTGAACCATCCGGGAAAGGTTTCAGTGCGTCTTGCTTGCCATTAATGTAGAAATCCACGATTGCTATCATCCGAGGAAGCTTATCAGGGTGGTAATTTACATGAATAACTACTGGAGTGAACTTGCTCAAATTAGCATCTTTCCTCACAGTCCTGAAGAGTACGTTGCTGTTCATGAAAAGGTAGAAATCCATGGTTCTCCTGGATGCATGGAGCCCATCATACCTGGGATGTGAAGGGAAAGTGAGCTCCTCGTTGAAAACCGCCTGGTCCCAAGAGGATGGTTCCTTTGAAAGTCGTCCAGCAACACGATCAAGAAGCTCGATTGAAGGGAGCGTTGGTCGTATGTAGAAGAAACCGGAGTTATAAACCCATACCCTCATTGTATGAGCAGCCCTTGACCACCCCATTGCAGGTTCATCAAAAATGTCATCAAAACCATATGCAGTCTTATTATTGTGACCATCGGTCATGGCCTCCACATCTGAGTCTCGATACAGATGATCGAACGGGTTCTGAAAATACACAATATCAACATCTGAGAGGAGAACACCGTAACCCAACTGCAGAAACTCCCTCAAGATACGAAATTTCAACCCCGAAATAGCATGGCTACCCCCAGTCCTTGCAAAGGAATCAATACTTTCATCGGGGTCTCTCTTATACACTGGAACATCATTTGATTCACAAAACTTGAATGTCTCCTCATCCAAAGCAACAACCAAGTAATTGGGTATCCCCACTCTTTTGATACAATTGAACCAAACCTCCAACTCCTCCATCACATTCGAATTCACAAGAGCAACTATAAGCTCTCTCTGAACAGCTACTTTCTCGAGTATTTTAGCCAATCTTGGGTTCACAGACTCGTCTAGGACGACGGTGGGATTGGTCCTTGAACCTTTAACAGTACCAAAAGGTCCAGACTTTTGCTGTTCACCTAACAACATAACTTGTTTTACATGATCTTTTTCTTGCTCAACTAACCTAAGCTTTTCGGTCAGCTCACTAACTTGTTTCAACAACTCTACTTCCTTCTCCATAGCTAACACAAACTCTGATTTCAACAGGTTCAATTGTTCCAATGATTCACATTTAGTTGGCACAACCTAGCAAACAAACAACTAAAACATTGGCTATTTGTACATAAGTACCAATTACAAGCCTAACAGAGCCCAGGAACTCACAAACATCATATAAGAAAAAAAGCAAACACAAATGAAACAGATTGTGAGCAATATCATAGAATGTTCACATTAGCCTCAACAATTGTGATTTAAACACATATATAATATTAGTAATTATCAGACTTAAAAGCTTAAACTGATAAAAAAGGCACCATCCCATCACATGTAAGATCAACTGGCTTACCAAGTGACTTAAAGTCAAACACAAATATACAACGAATTCAACTTTTATCAGATAGGGTGTTTGAATCGAAGATTCCTGGGATAAACCAATCTTTATCACCATGTTAATAACCAATAAGCTAAAAAATTTAAGCCGATAGAAAATTACTTAAAAATAGTATATAAGCTATCTAACCAGTACAACGTGATCACTTAATTCTAAACAGAATTATACTAAAAAACGCATATTTAAGATCACAAAACATGAACTACACAACACATGATAAAACAACAGACTCCAAAAGCAGAATCATTGAAAAGATGATGTGAAGAGATATGGCACCTGGGGGGTGGACTTAGAGGTCCAAGAAGTGTGAAACTGAGGTTTGGTGGGTGAGAGAAAGTTGCAAGGAAAAAATAAAGCAAAAAGGCAACCCAGGGAGATCCCAACAGCTATGGCAACTGGAATTCTTGACCTGTGAATTGAATGTGAATGTGTATGTGATTGTGCATTGCTTCTCATCATCCGGTGACTGACTCTGTGTCCATACATGTTTTTTATTTTTTTGGTTCTGGGGTTTTTGTGTGGACTATGTTGAAAGTGTTTTGAGGAAATTATGGTTTGGTTGTTACAAGTTTGTGTTGTCTAGTTGAAGACAGAAAAGAGTAAATGAGTCATGAAAAAAGGAGGGAAACTTTTGGACGTTATTTAGTTGAAGAGAAGCTTGGTCACTTGGGACTGGTGATCACAACTTGAGTAATGTATCTTTCTTCTATAGCATTTGTTTGAAAGTGAAAGCAACTTTGTACACTCAATATACAATATTTAGTGTCCATATACTAAATTTGGTGCAAGAGCATACTATAGTAGGTTGAATTTGGATTTGATTCTATCTAACAAGATTGGATTACTAAATTGGATTAAATTGTATTTAATTAGATTGGATATGTTCATACATTTTGGATTTGATTATATCTAACAAGATTGGATTACTAAATTGGATTAAATAGTATTTAATGAAATTGGATTATGTTCATACTATTGTATTAAAACTGTATTATGATATTTCTCCAAAAAAACTGTATTATGATAAGCAAACCCGCTGTCATTCAACTGCTGCTTTTCAACAATTGGTTTCATTTTAATTTTGTTGTTAGCCTTTTTTAAGTTTTATCCTGTTTATTAAAACATGAACACTTTGTCTTGATCAACAAGTGTACAAATCAATTTCGTTCTAGGCATCTAAACACTAGTTTCCTAACAAAAATCTACAGTTCTCTCTTGCTCTAATCATCTGAGCGATCTAGTAAGTAAATGTAACCATTGTCAAGTGAATATAGGTTTCAACGACAGTTCTTACTTTATGAACGTACATATTAATTCAAACAAATAAAATAAGAAGAACAAATTAAAAATATACCAGATGAGCTCTAATCAAATACAAACAAAGAACAAAATAACAAATTTGGCACAAGTAAATATTGTATATGTTACATCAATAACTTTGTTCCTATTTCTATATGCAGATTATACAATCGATTACAGAATTTTAAACGAAGCATTTAATATTTGACTTGATAAACAAACCAATATTTCACTAGAATTGATGATCCAAAACTTTGATATCATGTGCCTATTTACAGCAGAAATTGTTGTTCATATGTGATTAGGCCTTTCAAGCAATGAAGAGATGCTAACTATTACCTAATCTATGGTAAAGAGAGAGAGTTTGTTTTGCTTGCTATGAAGAAAGCATCATTCTTCATTATCTGATTGTGCATCTGGAATCCGTCCTGTTGGGCCTCCAATTGCACGGTTTGCCTGCCTAGGTAATGGATGAATGATATGCCTGACAATTTGGTTCACTGATCAAGAATGAAAAAAGATGAGATCATGAGACAAATGACAACAATAATAAGTAACAAGAAAATAAAATCCGAACCTAAATGTACATCAAGGAGAAGCGCGCATGCAGAAAAAATATGTGAATGCACATGAGGTCAGCTGTTTTACAATTATCAGCCATATATATATAATATACAATATAGTCTTCAGCAATTGCCATTCCACAATCAAAAATAGTTACCATATTGTGACATGTTAATTGAACAGAGTTATGCAGCAACATAAGAATAAATTTCATAATAATGACATAAACAAATTATATATATACATATAGGCACATTTTACATTGCACTTGGGTATAGATACACTTGTAATATTGACCATTCAATTTTCAATTAGTCAGATTTAAGAGTATTGACCCATTAATTAAAGGTTAAATCTCAACACTTAGATCTGACTCATTGAAAATTGAATGGTTAAAATTATAAATATATCCATACCCAAGTGCATCGACAACTGCGCCACACACACACACACACATATACATGCAATCATCTAGTTAGCTCAGTAATTTGTTTGCAATTGTTGACATTTAGCAAATATTTAACCTCAAAAATAAAAACATCATTTGTACTAGAAGGTTTAATGTACAAACAATGAGTTCAGTATTCAATCAGAAGCAAAATGGGGTAAGCCTGAATTCTCACCTGATGCCATAACTTTGATGAAAAGTGTCCTCACAAATTGGATTTCTGCTTGATGTGAACTGACGAGTTTACTCTGCAGGTATAGAAAACTATTCAGAACTTTGGAAATTGCTGGTAACATTTCTAAAATCTAAATAGAAATGGCATATTTAGTAGCTGGACAAGCAATCATGTGATCCATTTCCCTCTGTCATAAAATGAAATTATACAAGTTGGTTACCATTTCGCCATACACAAACTCCACAACTTGATCGAGTCTAGCTTGATGTCTCAATAGAAACGGCCGCAGTCTGGTCATATACAAATGCCTTGCTCCCTGTCAATTCATGAAGCAGTTTATTCATGCGATAGGGCCAGCTCAAACAAATTTAACAATCTACAGAAAGCAGAAGCCAAGCTTACGTTGGCAGACGGAAGTTGAAGCCAAACTAGAAATGCAAACTTGACATGGTAGAACAGCGGGAACCTGATTAAACAACAAGGCAAAAGAAGCAACTCACTAAAGCCCTAACAATTAGAATATATAAGCAAACTAAACCCTCAACATACCATGAGAGAATCTTGTCTGCAAACACTTCGGCGACACTAAACGATCCATAAACTGTCCAATAGAGAAGCCACTTTTGCTGGTCGTTTCGATCTTTGTTCTCGATAGCTTTAAACGTGGAGTAAACAGGCAAAACAGTCCCCACACAACAACTACACAAACAAAACCACACATCAATCCAACGTTAACACTTGTACAAACATATATTCATGAATAGGGGACTCACTACTCACCACGCAGTACGGATAACAACATTGGGTCCCAGTGGACAAAGCAGCAACCCTAAACCAACCTGCTTCCGTCAAAACAACCAACATCTAAGTGAAAGAGCAGAGAAATGAAATTAATTCTGTATAGTAGATGAGGGAGAGGCAAACCTCGGAAGAGAGAGCCATCGATTCTTCAATCTGCAGAGAGAGAGAGAGAGTGACGGATTTGAAATTCGGAGGAGTACGTTGAGACTTGAGAAGTTTCCCCTGCAATTCCAATGTCTGCTAATTCCGAGCTGGGTTTTAGCTGAGAAATCCGACCCGAAAGTTGCCCTGCTATCGGGACCAGAAGATTGAAGATTCTTATAGGAGCCCTTAAAAGTTTGATTATACTTTTAAAATAACCCTCCGGTAACTTTTTAGATTAACGTCTCTTTGGCTGTCAATCAAAACCATAATATATATATTCAAACAATCAAATTTAGTTAAAAAAAAAAACTTATTACAAATATGATGAGATATAAAAATCAGTTAAACTATGGATGAATGTGCTACAATGTGATACGTGATTATGTGAAATTATGGGATTATATGCAAGATGCTGATATCAAATTAATTGTCATTTCAAACAATCATTTTTTTTTTTTAATGATAATTTATGCCACTTAATAATTTTTTTTTTAAAATCTAAATATTAATTGTTAAACACTCATAAACTATATCACTTTCTGTATATTTAAAATTTTTATTGTGCCTGGAATATAATATACATACATACATATATATATGTATGTATAGCTGTGCTTGAAAATACTAAGCTATAATTTATGGTAGGAACTACAATTTCTAATTCAAATGATATATAAAAATAAATTAAAAGAGAAAAAGTATTGAGAGACAGATGGAAATAGTTTAGTCAAAATTTGATTAAAAAAATAAAAATTGTATGAATATATTTTAGACTGGTGTGCATGTATGCCTAGCAGCAAAATCAGTATCTTCTGTTAAGGGAGTTGTTATTTCAGCTTCAGGCTTCAGAGAGATTTTTGGAAATGTATGCTTGACTACAATAGCCGTTCTCATCAAAACTCTAGCCAGTCTTGCTTCCTGTTTCATACATGACAAAATTATACAATCCCTCTGTTAACTTACCCTGCATAATCTATCTTATAATACAAGCTAAATGTAAGTCTACACAGATGGATTCGATGTTCGTTATGAACCTCTCTAAAATTTATTGAAGGAAGCTTTTGATGAATGTTTGAACTACTTGGATCACTTGTACATATTTCCACACTTGGGAGAAGTTGGAGAATGCAAAGCGCAGTTAAAAAATAGGACATCATGATAAGTGATAATAAGTTATGCAGAAAGAGCCATAGGACTATAAATATCTACTTGGAAGAAGCATTACATTAGGCGGATGTCCTTCCTCTCCCACAATGGAAGCCATGTCAACAATTTTGCAGTCTCAATGCGGTTTCCTTGTATCATTTGAGCCGATTCTCTCCTCCAAGGTTGCTTCTAATAAAGGACAACAAAATGAATATATTAGGTATGATATTTACAATAAAAATGCGTTGCTAAAAGATTTATACATGATCTCTATTGATAGTCTCACTTTATTTTTATCCAACTAATTTATGAAAAGACAACACTGCTTGAAAATTTCCCTTACCACCACAATCCCACATCTACAAATGCATGTCTTGCAAATATACTTTACACCTGTGAAATATCGTATGAAAAAGTATTGGTATTTGTTAAAATGCAAAATTCAGTTACTTCAATGCTAAAACGCCATTTTCTGCTCAGTTAGCAGGGACATGATATGAATATCTCAAATTACCTCCAGAAGGTTGATGGTGGCTAGCAATTTCTCATAGTTCTGTAGTCAAGCTGTAAACTGATTTTCAAACCACACTCACTTCCAGAGCATCGTTTTGTGTTACTTGACGAGATGTTTACATTCAGAATATGCTCTTAATCGAGTACCCTAGCAATTTCATATAGTTCTGTAGTCAAGCTGTCTAACATTGAATATATTGCCTTTGTTTTGGAATGGGATATATCGCCAGAGATAAATGTATGAACTCCACTTTTCAAATACAACCAACTGCAACCAGCAAACTTCTTCACCACATTCCCTCTCATTTGATTCCTTATCCTCCTCATCTCAGACCAGTTCCCCTCAGCTGCATAGACGTTAGCCAACTGCACATAACGTGCCCCATTATCTCCTTCAATTCTTAGAAGTTTCTTCTCTGCCTCTTTAGCAAGTTTTGCATTTCTATTTAGCCTACAAGCATTCAAATATGCCCCCAATATCACTGCATCTTGTTCTATAGGAATCCGTTTCATGAATTGTACTGCCTTCCCTAGTTGATTTGCCCTTCCATATAAATCAATCATACAACCATAGTGATCTCTCTCGGGCCATATGTTATAATCTTCTGTCATGGACTTAAAGTATTTTTCACCCATTTCTACTGAACCACAGTGACGGCAAGCTGATAGGAGCGCAATAAAGGTAACGGCATCAGGCTTGAATCCTTTTTTCACCATTTCCTCAAACAACTGGATAGCTTTGTTTTCATGGCCATGGTGAGCATAGCCAGCTATCATTACATTGTAAAGGACTGAATCCCTGTCAACAACGTGTTGAAAGATTTTTTCTGCATAAATCATATTCCCACATTTCAAATACATATCAACCAATGTGCTAATCAACTTCTCTTCCATCTCAATATTTGTTCTCAGCATGTAAGCATGTATCTCTTTTCCAGGATTCAAAGTGGCTTGTAGTGTACAAGCACCAAGAACACAGTTAAGCATTACAGCATCAGGAACTATTCCTTCCTTGGCTCTAAACTGACTTAAAAGTTCGAACACAGCCTCACATTGCTGCGCTTTGACAAACCCAGAAAACAAAGCTGTCCAAACCACCGTATTCTTCTCTGCTAATGAATCAAAAAGCTTCCTAGCTTGTACCATGTTTCCTTGGTGTGAATATCCCACAATCATCGAAGTTACCGCAAATGAATTCCCACTTCCACTGACCAAAAGCATCCTTTCTGCATACTTCATATTCTCACACTTGCTGTACACATCAACAATGCCACTACTTACGAATGAATTCAAACTCATTCCGTTCTTCAAAACGCACGCGTGAACTTCCTTTCCGCGTCTCAAACTCCTCAACCCTGAACAAGCACTCAATACACTTCCAAACGTATGCTCATTCCATCTAACCCCATTCTCTGCCATACAACCAAACAACTTCAACCCCTCGTCCATCCGACCATTCTGTACATACCCTGATATCAAAGTATTCCATGACACCACATCATTCAACTCACTCTCCCTCCAAAACATCTCCAAAGCCATATCCATCTCCCCTTCTCTACAACACGCCGCCACCATAGCATTCTTCGAAACCAAGTCCACCCCACCACCACTCCCCTCAAAAACCCTCCAAACATCCCCAAAACACGAACATTTCGAATACATATCAACAAGCGAACTCACTGCAAACCCCCCAACATCATTCCCCATTTTCACCATAAAACCATGCAACTGCCTCCCACAAACCAAATTACATAACTTGGCACACAAGTTAAGCATACTAGTAACCGTAAACTCATCAAACCTCGCCCCACCACCCACATTTTGCATCTCTCTAAACAACTCAAGTGCGTGACCCTCAAACCCCTCCACGCCTACATAACCAGACAACATTGAATTATAAGTGACCACATCTTTCTCAGGCGCAGAGTCAAAGAACTCGCGCGCCCGTGTCAAGTTTTGGGATTTTATATAAGCTGAAATTATGGTGTTCCAAGTGAAAACGTTTCGTTGTGGCATTTCATCGAACACTTTCTGAGATTCTAATAAAAGGTGGTGCTTTGAGTAGACGTTGATGAGTTGGTTGGCGGCGCGAATCGGGGGCCTGAAACCGGCCTTTATGGACTGCACATGGTATATCAAACCATCTTTCAAGGTCCTCATTTACGTGATATCATTAGCGAACATGCAAGAGAGTTCAACAACGTATTGTTGGCGCCATAAGAGACTCTGTTCGTGATTTGCGACACACAATTTTGGTCTCTATATTGTAATATAATTTGTAACATGAATAAGTACCACAAAAACCGTGCCTTTTAATGGTTTCGACGATGACTCTTTTACATATTCCAATCCTCTCTTTGTAATATTTTACTTTTTTTTTAATAATTAATTAAATTTTAACGATATAAATGGTAAACAGTTTATCGAGTACCTATCGAGATTAAAAATTAGACATATTTAAAAATTTACTCTCACATCAAAAAATATCTATTTTTGCATTAATAACCAAAAACTTTCTACATATGTTAGTAAATATGTATAGTGAAAATTGAATTTTTTATCACAAATACGATGAAGAAACATAATAATCACTTAAGCTACATATTATATAATTAGATCCCACAATTTTTTTTTCTTATTTTAAGAAAATTAAACTATATTAGCTTAAAATTTGTATTAAGATGTTATGACATGAATATTCATGCACTCATTTGCTTTAAACCCATAATAATTAAAAAATTGATTTAAGAACGTATTATTACAAGAGCTCTTGAAATACTTCGGAAAATATAGCCATGCAATTTCTTGAAAATGCTTTCAATTGCTTCCAAATGCACCATTATTCTACCTCCAATTACATACTTATAAGAGAGTCATGTCCAGGAGAGTCAGGTAGCCATGCATGTTCACCAGCTCAATAATATCAAAACTGATAGGCATAAAAGAAAGTCTACTGTGATTATTCGAAGCGTTTTGATTTCATTTGATATCAAACAATTTGAACAAGTCATCTTGTCTCATGATTTTACAGCCTCGATTGATGCAACAAAACTTTAGCTGCACCATATACCGTCATCGCATCATCTGCAGAGAAATAAAATCACTATAATTCAGCATTGTACACAATGTAGGATCATGTCGTTTGTTTAGAATAATTAGAGGGATACGGCTCGTAACAATAACAAATGAAGTCAACACCAGACAATGCCTGAAATGTTTCCATGCCAATTTTTTATAGCATATGCAGCAGCCATTTGCATGATGTGGGAAAAAAAGAAAGCTAATGATTATGCTCCGTGCAGCAAATTTACGGACACTAGTAATGTTTTTGTTGCGAGTTGAGTTACTTGAAGATATATCTGAATTCATGGATGATATCAATATCCCCTAATTTGATTTCTCGTTCGGCAGAGTCCCTATAAAGAGTTGTAACACTAGACTAACATCATCATACCTGAAATGGTTGTCAAACTAAATTCTGAAGGCACATTGGTCTCAACCTCAACAGCAGCTTTCGCGGCTGCAATACCCACTGTCACACTCTGCATGAAATCTAAACCTGCACATATAGAAGCAAGTGTCCCACCGACCAAGCAGTCACCAGCTCCAGTGAGCCTCACAACTGAGGCAGGAAGTGCAGGAAAGTGCACAGCGAAAAACTGAGAGCCTCCTTCAGGCTGTGTAGCACCAACATATGAACTGGATGGACAGCTTGATGTCACGATATCGTATAACTTTCTACTGAATCCATATGATTTGGCTCTCTCAGGATCAATTCTCATGGATTTTGGTCGTCCTTTAGAGCATAAGAACACTCCATCTGGACCAAGGGTCACAATGACTACTTTTACACCCTTTTCTAACAAAACCAAGATTGCTGGTTTTAGCATTTGAAACAAAGATTCTATTGAATACTTTTTCCTACTAATTGGCTGAAATGTGTTTTCACCAGACAAAGCATTTGCCATGGCAACTAGTTCATCTTCATTAGGTGAAGCAACAGTTATCTGTAGAAAACCTCATCATCAGTTAAAGATAGTAAATATTAAATAAGTTACTGGGAGTGAAATATTTTAACAAGTCCTATCTTATCAATTTAATTTAAAGAAAGAAACGCAAAAAGTAACAGTTGCTAGTCCAAGACAGTCTGAGCCACTCTTTTGGCCGTAAGGTTAAAGTCTCAATTTCAGCATTTTCAACAGTCATGATCTGGATTGTGAGAAAGAGAGAGAGAGAGAGAGAGAGAGAGAGAGAGAGAGGTATAAAACTGATTTAGAGAAAACTATCAGCTTTTACAAAGTATGATGTGTTGTAATATTCACTAAAAAACACATTTCAGGAAACAAAAGGTGGTAACTTTGGTCCTGATTGAATTTCCATGAAGATGATAATAACCACATTCTCAAGATTTTTAGAAGTTGCTCCATAAGGTTTACTGTAAAAGACATAAATGTACAAAATTTCACAACACTCACATACTTGACAACCGAGGCAATTCTTCTGGATTTTGTGACTGATACAGGTTCAAACCACACTGGAACATTAGATTCTGCTGCCACTGCAACAGGGAGAAAAATAATTGAAACTAATACAAAACTAGAAAACTTCAAAGTGAACAAGGCAAAAAGAAATAAGAAGAAATAGCAAAGAGTAAAGACACCGGCTGATGATTTACAGTAAACAGAAAGAGAGCAAGGACTGAAAATCTAAAGTGATGTCACAAACTTACTTCGACAAGAAGCTTCTAAAGCAGGAGGATTCAAATTTGCATCAACCATTAATACAGGAGCAGAAGATATATTGCATTTGAACGGTTGAATCCACTCAGGTGTGAGAAATTTTTCCTGTGGTCAAAGTAATCATGAACAGACTTAGGTCCTTGTGAAACTATTTAAGCAGGCAACCAACTGCAATTCTAAATGACAAACTTAAGTCTACTTACGATTGCTTCAACACTTGCAACGGCAGCTGCCAATTCTCCATTGACATCAAGTATGTTGCACACAACGGCAGTATCAATATCTTGTTGCCTCCTAATGCCTATTCCAGAACCAACACAATGTGAATATAGACTGATTGATTTTCAATGCCAACTTTGGGAAAAAGGGAAAATGAAGACTATATTATAGAACAACAGAAGCTTTTCTTTCTCCACTCTTGATCCTTGTTATGAATTTCTATTTTCCCAAAAATAACAGAAGTTCTAACCAAGGTTATGTCATTTTCCCATGTAAATTCTAAAAATATATGCCACAATAAATTCTGTGATGGGAAGGAAAAAAGATTATATCAAGGTTGAAACATGTCAATAATAGATCTCAAACAAAATAAGTATCAACAATTCGTTAAGTCTCTAGGAATATGAAAACAATTTTGTTGCAGAACTTCACTCACTCCAATTTGCAACACAATTATGAGTGCTCTACAGTATTATTTTCTAACAGATTAGACAATTAAAACACAGAAGCATGTCTCAGATACACAAAGTAAAACAACATGACTGCAATCACATGGCAAGATAGTCACCAAAAACCACCTTCTGTGGATAGACCAGCAGATTTCCAGTGCTCCAGCAGCAAATTTCCTAAAAATAACAAAATTAAAAAGAAAACAATCTGTCAGTTACATAAAAGCTATTTGGACTGTTGATTAAATATGATGATGACCATAACATGATTGATGATAATATCATTTTGAAATCCAAACATCCCAGTACGTAAATATTTCTCCATACACTGCACTTAAGTTATGTCCTCATTGGTTAGTTAATATGGAGATGCTACAAAATTTGGACAACCATATTGGAACTGATAAACCCATATACAAGTAACAAGATACACATATAATACATTTCAGATAATACTCTTCCTGATTAGAACAACGTGACCTTCACATAAACCAAGCTCACAAAACACAATGCAAACAAACGTAGCACGAAGGAAATATAAAAGAAGAAGTGAACACAAAGCTCCCACGATACCACAAGGAGAAAGCAAATCACCTGCCATGTCAAGTCCCAAAGCACTAATCATGAACGGCTTAGCCCCAAGCTTTGACATACACTCCGCAACATTCCTCGCAACACCTCCTAGTACATAATGCACCTGTATTTATAATTATCCCCTAACATAAACATCAACAAACGAAACCATTTCGATATTTTCCCAATTCATCTACTCACTGCTAAATTCACGTTAAGCCTAAATTCACTAAAGAAGAACATCAATTCACTCCCTAAATCCAAAACTAGGAACGACAACCACTCCAAAATGGGGTTTCTTTTTTCTCTTCAAGTTTTCAAATTTCAAACAAAACAATACACACACACACACATCATAGAGAGAATAAATTCAAAAACAAAAAAGTGGTTATATAAGGACCTTGCCAGGCGTGGTGGTTCTTGGAATTGCAGCGAGAGAAGGAGTGGCATGAATGTCCAACACCATCCCTCCCACAATCACTGCCTCTACTTCCATCTCTTGTTTCTGCAACTGCCCACCTCTTAATAACAGCTTATGTTTATACACACAAACACAACAAAGTGCGAATCAGAAGCAAAGTTTTACAAAACAAAAACACAGAGAGATATAGTTGAAGTAAGTTTACCTGATGAAGCACAGAGTTGGGTTCGCTTGGATGTGAAACAGCATCCAAACGTCTGTTAACACTAGTCTCCATTGTCTTTGCCTGCCTTTCACACTTAACAAACGCACTCTATGAAGCTATTGACAAATGTTGTGCAGACACATAGTTAGATTGTCATTGCTTGAACTTAAACTCGGGTTCGGGTTCGATCAGCTTCGAAATTTAAACCATATTGGACTGGATTAAATTGTGTGACTTTTGGACGCTAATGAGAAATAACTGTTATCTTTTTAATTTTTTTTTCTTTTTTATACATCATTGATATTGTAATTTAGAGGCTGATCAACCATGTATTTATGTAGAATTATTATAGTAGCATGACTACAGGATTCAATGGCAAGTGGGGGAACTATTTAGTCCGACCACGATGGTACTATTTTATTTTCTCTTTTTTTAAGAATTCAATGGGATTAGTTGGTTATATGCAATTGAAAGAAACTTAATCTCATCTAATCAACAAGCATGGGAGGGTATTTAATCCAATCCCAACTCCATCTCCAGCAACAAACAATACCTTACCTTAATGAAGAACAACCCTAAACCAAGCTATTACCCGTTAATTTTTATTATTATTATTATTATTATGTTTTCGTAACAACATTTGATTGAAGAAAAAAATGATAAATGATTAAAAAAAATAAAAAAGGAAATAATTTGAGTTGTAAAGACCCTGAATTCAAAACACCTCTTATCTCTTTTTTAATCACATAAAATTGATGGCATTCTTTAAAACAACAGCGGGGTGTAGATAGAAGTACTCTGGAATTTCTCATGTTGTCTGAGGCCTGGGTTGAATATAATAATATGATTGCAAAACCTTTTTTCTTGAAAAAAAAATATATATATATTTTCCTTTTTAGTTTCATACATTTAATATTTTTTCTGCAATTTATATTTCAATACTTTATGGATAGCACACAAGAGAAAGGATCACATCCGTACCAAAAAAAAATGGAAATTGTTAATAAAATTGTCTCAATTGATTCAGGTCCCCTAAAGTGCCAGTTCATTTAGTCGGCCCAGCAATTACCTTCTAAATTGGGCCTCAATTTGGGCATTCTATTAGAAGATGAGTGTCGATATTTCCACCCCTTTAAAATTGTTTATGCACTCTTTGAGTAATTCATCTTATTCTATTAAGTAAATCATAATTATAAGAATAAATTATATAAATACTCTCGAGTTTAGATGGAATTTTAGCTAGATGAGAATTTTGACTGTAATTTCACATATGTCTCCTATCGTCAGTTAACTTCCATAAACTTAAGTTGTTGACTATTATTTCAATATAAAATGACTATGATACCCTTATTAGGGGTAAAAATGTCTTTTGGAGTGAAAAAAAAAAGTTATTAATTAATTAATGTTAAAAACAAATTTTTTCAATGAATAAAATATTTTTTTTATAAAAAGAAAAAACATCATCGATAGAGATATCCACTAGCGATGGATCAAATATGCCCCTTCAAAGGGGCAGATTTGATCAATCGCTAGGGGAGACGCAAGCTCCTCCATCGAAGAAGAAGATTATCTTATCATCATTCCAATCAATGATGGTCAATCTAACCATCATCGTTTTGACTGATAAAGGGTTGATCATCACTCATCATCAAATCAATTTTTTTTTTTTAATTCTTTTTTCTATTTTTAATATAAATTATTATTTTTAAGTGATAGAATATAAAATAATAGATAAGCATACTGTAGTCATCTTACATTGAAATAGTGGTAAATAGTTTTAGTTTACAGAAGTCAACCAATAGTAGGGGACATTTGTGCAATTACAATCAAAATCTCTATCTAGCTACAGTTACACCTAAAATTGAGGGTGAGCGTAATTTGTTTTTATAATTATGATTCATTTAATAGAATTAGATGAACTTACTAAAAGAGTGTATAAATAGTTTTAGAGGGGTGTAAATATTGACACTCTTAGGAGATAACATGATATTGGTCCTAGGCTTTTATGTCCTTGAACTAGTTCACCATCGTCTTTAATTACAAACCAATAGTTGAAGAAACTTCCACATTAATTGCATCAGTCTCTTGTCTACATAATCCAATCTGTCTCAAGTGCACTATGTATCGTAATACAAGTTATGTTATATATTTATTATTTTTAGGATATCACACACAATATAATCATTCAAACCTATATCATTGTCAGGATGAATGAGAACTATCCACTAATCACATTCGATTGTGATTATAAGTTTTATTATCAAGCATGCTTAGTATTGAAATCCAATAACTAAAATAAAAATAAAAATAAAAAAAATAAAAATAAAAAAAGCAAATTTTAAAAGTTATCATTGATTGTTGAACTCTCTAAATAAAGTTATACGACCACAAAATTTAATAATTATAATTACTCACAACACTCCATCTTTATTTTCACCAAGAGTTGAGTTCAAAATAAGATAAACATAAAAATTCTATCTCTATCATGATAGTGAAAATTAAAAATATCTGAACTCTAGTTCAAAGAAATGATCATAATCTATGCATATTGCTTTAATTCTGATCCCTTAAAATATTACTAGCACTTATTGATAATTTGGTGATCATTCATGCATTTTAGATTGAATCAAGTTTATAAAATAATATGTGCAAGGTTTATCCAATCGCTTGACACACATTATAGGCGAATAATCAATTCATTTTTTTTTACCTTTTTTAACACTTGTGGTGAACTATCTTTGCACAATTAAGAGCTTCAAGATAAAATTTAACGTTATAATGATTAATTTTGCAACTTTTGAGCTCGCAATAGGTCTCATGGCTACCCCCTATATTAAGATTTTGGATTTGGCCACTAACCCATGAAATCAAAACCCCCCAAACGACTTGTAACACCTGTCAAATGTTCACATTAAATAAGGTTAAATTAACTTTTTTAATATTATTTAAAATTAAATAAAGTAATGTGATTGGAATCAAATAGTGAATATTGCTATTAAATCAATCATTACATCAATAAAATTGTCATGATGGACATTTTTTAAAGTGATTACACCGTATAAGAAAATTTTATCAATGTAATTGTATTTATACTATATTTTCAAGGTGACAAAGTTAAGTTATAAATCGTCGAATTTAAGAGATTTATGATTTTATATATAGGATTGAAATGGTGATTCAATTTTATGGCATTTAATTGTTTGAAAAATAAATTATTCCGATAGTTTACTTGAATAACGAAATGAAATGATGAAATCATGATGTGATAATGATAATAATAATAACGAAAATGACAAGCAATACAAGGAAAGACGGAAAGCATCCCAAATAATGGCATCAGAAAAGTGAAAACCAAATTGAAATGTGAGACACCAAGGTGTTGATGCATGTTACCTTTTGATCAATGAGCCACACATTTTTGCTAATGAGAGCCAAAGTTCTATTGAGACAACACACATGAAAGTGATGAAGAGATGAAGTGATAAGTACATATATAGATAAGTCATCATGGGCACATGGTGTTAGAAGTTCACCCAAAACAAAAGGAGAAGGAAAAAAAAGTCAATCTATAAATCATTTCATTTGGCTTGTCTTTAAAATGTGTGGGCTAAAAATGGAGTACGAAATGGGAGGATATAATCTCACAAACTCACCCTTTTCTTTTTTATTGTTTTCAATATCATGAATACGTGGGTGGTTAAAAATTATTGGACGGTCTACATTTTATTTTGATATAAAACTTTTTTAAAAGTTTTCTGCAATTAAATTATTTATTTAATGTTATAATCAATGAGTTTTAAATTATTCATTGAAGTTATAGATTGCGGATATATAGTTTACCCTTCTGTTCTAAATAATATTTTTCGTGCTCCTTGAGATTTAATTTAAATACATTTAATTAGGCTTACTCTTAATCAACTCTAATTGATCAAATCATTCAAATAATTTTTTAAAATAATATTAAAATTGTTTGAGTCCTAGTAAGATAGGTTCAAGTGTTGATCTCTTATTGATATCTATGTATATTATATCTTACATTAGTAGCGATGAAATGATGGAAAGTTATAGAAGAATAGTCAATTACTTCCTTACTTTCACATGATTAAGACAATATCTTAACATTGCAGAACAGAAATGTCAAACAATCAATTGGCACACCAAAGAAGACAATCAAACTACTTTGTTTGACGGAAGAACTCTCTAGGAAAAACCTTATCCAAGAAAAATGCTGAGTATGAAAACAGTCGATATTTAACACTTCTTGAAGTAAACAAAAACTTCTTCCATTGAATGAAACCAAGATTTTTAGAACTCCCAAAGTGCTTTTTCTGAGTTCCAATGAGAGATAAAGGCATGTTGGAAAAATGGTACACTCCTCAGCCAAATTATGGCAACCAAAGACCCCCAAACCCAATCCCTTTCTTCCACCAAATACCAGTCTTGAGCTGCCCACTTGCCAGCTCTTGGTTCATTAACTCAACACTTGTACTTCTTGGAGAATCTACTGCTTTATCAAGTCATCATCGAAGAAAATTTTATACGAGATGGTTTTACCATATAATATATACGTTCACTAAATTAAAATACACAATATGATAAAATGACTAAATATGATTAGATGAAAGAAATATAATACTAAAAACCTTATCATATAACAATTTTTGATCGGATGATTTCAATAGAACTGTCATGTGGAAGTTTTCCCCCGTTTAATAGGCTTAAAAGTCTCAATTTCTTATCCAAATTCTAAAATTAGATTAGAATAAGAATTCAAATCTTTCTACCAGTTCCATACAAAAGTGGCTCATGGGTTTACATAGTTGTATAGAAAGTCGTTGGTGTGAATTGATGCGTATATTTTTTGTTTTGTATCGTTCCGTGCATTTTTGTTTAATCTTGTAACTTGAACAACCAATCCTCATTCCGTAAGAAACAGATGTCCACACTTGATAAGGAGCTCAAGTTGTAATCCTCACACAAAATCCTGCACAAATTGGACATGGGAGATGCTTGTAAAGTAGTCCAAGATTGTGAATACAGAAAGACAAAAAAGAGAGTAGAAGTCAAATCCTCCATCACATGTGTTGTAAACATGGACTGGTCCCCCAAACAGAGTCCACACACAGTTGCTAACCACAAATAAAAATAAATAAGAACACAAGTGAAGGACTTGGGCACTGCCCACAGCAGATTTGGAATTTTGTTGGTGAGGTCAGAGAATCAATTTCAGATCACAAGTGCAGAAGAAATGTGAGGGTGTGGTGACATTTCAAATTCATTTTTCATATTATGTTCTTGTCAAATTTCTCGATCTTATGGACAATGACGTTGGTGTGGACACCGTACCTGCGGTAAAGAGCAAGCATCTTTCGTTCTTTCAATGTCGACAAACATCTTATGGTGTAAAAATGGGGTTTTTTTACCATCTTGTGTGAGAATGACAGCCAAATTAGATCTAGCGTGAATATATATGAAAGCGATGGTATCATTTGTGAAACTGCAGCATAGGTTTAGTGTCATCTAGAGTTGCGTGAAGAACGGTAAAGTTGAAGTCATGTGAAATTAATTACTACATCAATTGTACTAATCATCAAGTTTATATTATTTGTCTCAAATTTTATGAATCACACCAAAAGACTGTAGTAAACTTTGTAAAATAAAGTCTACAATGTGTTGCATTAATGTGCTAAATTTTATTAGAGTTCGTATTATTCATTTTTTCAAGAGATTTTCATGATAAGAGTATATTACGCAACATAAAAGGGTTTTAAACTTTGAGATTTTATTTTCAAATAATGTGACAATTTATTCAGTTATAACTATTAAATAAGTTATAAAATAATTATAAATGAAACCATAAATAATGTGATAATTACAAGTAAACTGATATACCATTTAAATGCTAAATACTATAGGTTACTAATGTTAGCAACCGTCAGAGTATCATACATATATATAGTAACTATCACCTTACTCTAAATTCAAGAGAGTATATCAATAACAGCTCGCACCGTTGATTTAAGCACCAGCTGCCCCTGCCTAGGCCATAGTTTGACATTTGGAGAAGCCAAAAATAACAAACTCTCTCACTTTTCTGTGTGGATTGCCCTCCCACCCTCGTATGAATCTATACCTCACATCCGTGTGAGTAGATCCCTATTATATGAGAATAGTATCCGGGTCACGCCATCAGTATTCCTATTTCAGTTGATCCTGGTAATTCTTTGAATCAATCCCAATCCTTAAAAAAAAAAGAAAAAAAAAATCAAGAGAGTAGTAATCATTGACGAAGAAATGATAATAACAATAGCAAAACCTAGAGAGTTTGTCCCATTTCAATAATGTTACTTGAAATCTGGATTAAGATGCCAACTGTGTGATTATTGTCAATTTCTAAACTCGATCTAAAAGCTACATTCACCAAACAAGATCTCATATTTGACTAATTTGTTTTAATTAATCTCTAATGATTTAATATGACACCGTTTTTGACCGGGTGTCGTGCCACCAGTTCTGGGGATGCATTTTTTACGTGAAATATTATAAAGTCAACTTAACATGAATATATATATATATATATATATATATATAATTAAGTACAAGTTCTGGGACCTTCCCTGTACCAATATTGTTCCTGCTAAATTATTGTTCATTTAATACAAAATCATACCAAATATAAAGAAAAATAAAAGGATGAAACGTCAAACTATTCGATAATACTTGGCGAGGTGTAATTGACTTGGCTTAATGCAATTATTTGCTCAAAATATTAATTAATCTATAATTATAATAATACTTCCATACAATAATAATATGATTAAGATTATCAATATTATCCTCCTTGAATATGTCTATATTGTGAATTAATAAAAATGCTTAAATTTTGTATATCTCCTTTTAGCATAGGTTATTGTACGCCTCCGCCTTCATAAGAGATAGAAGGAAATTTAGGTTACAGCTTGATCAAGATGGGTTCCAATTATTTTAAGGAGTTTTCTCTTTTTATTGTAAAAATAAATAATTTCTATTATAAATTTATAATAATGATATTCAGACCACATATATAATGATTAATTTTAATAAGTTTCAACATACCTCCAACCCTTTATCAATATCAATCTTCATAAAAAAAACATTTAAAATTTGTCCAACCACTCTTGACATTTCTTTATATATACAAACACACCGCAAATTACTAACACACACACGTCCTAATTAAGTCAATTATTTCGTTTTCGATCATGATTAAAAACCCAATCCAAAACTTACGTGACACAACCATAATTTGGACGTTAAATCAAATCGCCGTGTGTAGAATTTTGTTTTGAAAACCCCCTTCTTTTCTACAGCAACAAGTCATATTAGACTTGTGAACAAAACTCAGACGCACTTCATGAAACCTTTGTTGTGTCAATTTCTACTTATTGTAATTAGTTTTTGGAACCTGACAACTTAGAAAATATTCTTCACAAGACCAAGACAGACCAGACACAAGTCACAAATCATACCACACAGCCTTACAAGGTAAAAAACACACAAGGAAGTCCAAATCTTGCCACTTAATTGTCTGCTTGTATGATTATTAGACAAAACCATTTCGAAGAAGACGCACAAGTAAGTGTAAATTTCAAAGGCACGTGACTTGGACCATCCAATAATCCAAGCGTAGAAGTCTCTCAAGTTTAGTTTTGTCAAGCACGTGGACCCTCCCCTGTGCTTGGAAACAAAGATATCATTTTCCAAGCACGCTTTTTGTCCTTTCGAAAACCGGGAGTAGTCGTAGTAGTACAATCCACGTCTCCAATCAGTATCCCTCCACTTTTATTGGACTTTATTGCCCCTGAATTTTTGTGATCGTTGTGCTTAGAGCATCTCCAATGGTCTAGGGATTGTCTTTGGAAAAAAATGGACATGTCATTAATGTCAAGGGAATTACTTCCTACATGGCATTGATAGACAATCAAACCAAAAAATGATCTCCAATGGTTCAATGTAAAGTTTAAATATATATATATATATAAAACTTTTTAAACCATTTTAGAATAAAAAAAAAAAATTAGACACAGTTCTCCCTTCCTCCACTGTGCTCCGTCTTCCTCCCTTCCTCCACTGTCAACTCTGTCGTGTAAATCTCCTTCACCACTCCGTATCGAACAGCTCCGTCCAGATCCGTCGGTTTCAACTCCGTCCTGTAAATCTCTTCCACCAGATCCAAGTCGAACGACTTCTCCGTCCAGATCCAAGTCGAACGACTTCTCCGTCCAGATCCAGTTCTTTGACGCCGTCTTCGTGATCCTGTCGCGCTGGTTTTCTGACAGTTATGGAGCTCGGCACCGTCGAGGCAGATTTCGACTCCAGCGCTGCTTGGTGCTAGCTTTGCAACTCCTCGATCCGGTGCTGCTTGAAATCGTTGGTCATTGTCAAAGTTGTTTTGTGAACAAAATCAGAGATCTAATATTGGGGGCTTTTTAATCTGAAAAATTAGAAAGGGAGATTGAAGAAACTTGGTTCAGAGAATGACGAGAATGACATTGAAGATTGCTGAGATGGCTATCCATCAGACCTTCTACAAGTAGAGGGTCCTCTTCACACTGTCTATTTTTTTTTTTTTTTTTTTGCCACCTCAGCTTGATAGCCAATGTTGACAGTTGCATTGGAGAAAGTTATTTTAACACAATCTTATGTGGCATCTTGTTTTTTCACAATCCACAGCCCAGTGGAGATGCTCTTATATGCTGCCTAGCCGCCAATGGCAACCTGGTTTCTATGCTCCAATGCCCATAACAGTCATGATGTAAAATGTTTATTTTTTAAATTTAAAAAATATTTGATTTAGAGTTTAATAGAAAGTAATGCTATAATTCTTACATTTTATCATAATTTTTATTTTAAGTAATTTATAATTTTATGTAGATTGAGAAGAAAAAATTTAGTTATTGAATTTTAAACTAAAAATACGTAAAAATTAATAGCTTAAAAATTTTTAAAATATATGTTGAAAGTGAAAGACTTTTTTTTCAAACCTACTTATTACTATACTGATGAAGTATAGTATCAAAAAATAACATGGTAATAATAAAATAACTATCACATCATTTAAAATAAAAATAAAATAATATTTATGATTTAATATCACAAAAATTTTGATATATGCAATTACTTACAGTAATCATTTAAGATTTTATTATTTACACATTCTTACAATTACAATTTTGTGTAAATCAAAGTGAAAATGTTTGAATTGGATACAAAATTAAGCTAGGTTGCTTGATCATCTCTCCTTGAAAAATTTACAAAAAATTAAGATTTTTTTTTGCAAAAAAAAAATAAAATGATTTCATGACTTTTTCAAATGAAGTTTTGTCGCTCATATAAAATTTATAATTCAACTTACAATTGATTTTTGGATTTTATTGACTTAACAATCATTTTGGACATGGTAATTGTCATGTTCCCGTTGGAATTGGAAAGCTGCCTTGAAAAGTAAGTTTCATTAGAGTTGACTTAATTTGATTTATATATAATATTTTTATTGAAAGAGAAAAAAGAAAAACCCTTTATTCATTTTCATAACTTCATGTAAAGCGTTATTATTATAATTTAGAAATTAATTTTATGTTGAAAATAATGTATATATTTGATATTATGTGATGACCAGAACAGATAGGTGCTTTATGATTAAACTATTGAATATATGGTTGAAAATTTAATTATAACTCAAATTAACATGTGAAGCAACCTTAATTTCAGATAAAATAATCATAAGTTTTCAATAAAAATGTGCTTGACAAATCAATATATTATTAATTAAAGACTTTAGGTTAAAATTGCTTTCTGATTAATTTGACCAACGACCGGTTTGAATTCATGATGTGAGATATTAGGTCTCCTTTAAGCTATAAATAATATAATATACTTTTATTTCCTTTTCACTTTGTATACTTAATCTCACTTAACAGTATTGATCAATCATGAAATTAAAAAATTCCATTTATGCATTATGTACACACGAACCATTTACATGTGTGCAAAACGTTCAATAACTTTTAAGGTTCATCAATTTAAATTAAATTTCAAAAATAATGATATGATTTTAAATATTAAATAATTTTTCAAGTTTTTATGATCTAATCTAACTTAAAAAAATATAAAATGACATTTTATTTAAAATATATAAACTACTCTCAAAATGAATTATATATATATACATATATATATTAGTTATTTGTTTTTAAAAACAATAAAAATATCCAAGCTTCAAATCATATCGCAATCGAAATCTATATTTTATTTTGAAGGTGGTTGATTTCATAATTCTCCCAAGAAATCTCGCTTGAACAACAAACAGAGAACACTGATCATATTTTTATGTATCTAAAATTTGTTGATAAAAAGCATATACTAATCAAGCATATTTCTTTGTTTTATTATTAAAAAAACATATAGCTTATTAGGTACCTACATTTTGGTCGGTTGATGATGCATGCATGTGACCATTTAAGATTGGAAATTCAATCATCTCACATTACATCTAGTAAATTGGACTGTCCCTTACCTTGCAGAGTTGGCATATCATTTGTTTGTAGCGCCACTTTGAAGTGCATGTACCTGTCTGGAGTAGGCAATCACGGGTTTAGGTTCATTCTCACCGAATTATTCCTATACATCAGCTTAGGAGAACCAATGTCCAAACAACTGATGTAAACTTGACAGGGACACAAAATTAAACTTGCAGACATGATGTATAGTTTCTTTTATCTTAATAAAAATTTTATAAATCATGCAATCGATTGCTTTCATTGTGCGATGATGGGATCATGACATAGCCTTAAAACGAATTGGAGAGTGGAATGTTTCACAGACAAGGACTTGGCAATTTGCATCAGATTTCCCCTGTTTGTGTCTAAAATCTGTTTCAAAAGTGCCCTTAATTAGCATATATATAAATGTACTGGTCTGGATGCAAGTGTTGTTGTGATTACTGTATCCCAACATCTCCAACTTGGAGAAGTTTGAACTTACAGCTGGACTGTGAGCGGGCTTCTGTATAATAATGTTGATGTTGAATCTGAACCGATTAACATGATGACACTTTTTTTAACAGAAATTCCAACTTGTTTCATTTATTAATTTTATTCATATGATATCATAGATAATGGGGAGGGTGATTTGTGATTTAAAAATCATTTTTTTTTTAAAAAAAAAAAATTCAAGTTCTTAAGCATTTTTTTATGTAATTTCAATAATTTTATTTTTACGTATGTTTCATGAATAAAAATAAGATAAAAATGGATTACTATAGTGTTCAGTTTGATTTTATTTTTAATAATTATTATAAAATTACAAAACGAACATGGATTAGAATTATTTAATATATGAAAATTATAGTCTGCTTGGATGGTAAGACAAACTTATCTCACTTAGTAGGCGGCAGGTTCGATACTATATTGCACACCCCCTTGGGCCGGTATTTGTCAGCTGTCCTTCCTCTTGCTTGGAAGTCGCTGCTCCCCTTTCTTATCTGGAGGTTTTGGTTAGACATCGTTTTTCAAGTGTTCTCATTTAAAAAGTTCAGCTTACGATGTTGGTGTATGTCATATGTACCGTGCTATGTAAGGGAAAAAAAATCGTTTAATATCTTTTTGTGAAACATGAGTACAGCACATTGTGTTGCAAAAAAAAAAAAGATTACAGGACGTAAAAAACACAAAATATTTTCTTTTTGTTTTTTTAAATGCGATTAACATATTATTTTCTTCATTCAAAAAACATATTATTTTCTTTATTGTCTTTTATAAGACATCGATGGAATGTACACAGTTAAAAGTTAGATATCGATAAATTATAATCTAAATGTTTGTTTTTTTTTTTTTAATTTAAAAACAATTCTACAAAACATTTCCAATGCACCGTTCTTGTCTTAAAATTTCAAATTGACTTTTAAAATTAATATTTAAAATTTTGTAAAGTATCTAACAAAACATTTTTCTAGTATTTTGTGTCTTTTATTCTATAAAGACAAAATTTATAATCAAATTAAAATAAAGCAAATTTACTTATCTTATAATCAAAAAGCAAATATTAATTATACTTTTTTGTACGCATCAAACCACTTGGCCACCAAACTGGTAGGCAACATGGACACAACTTGCAACATAGACAACCAAGGACAGCTCAATTAACATAAAACAATTATTAATCCATTATCTACTTCTGAATTAAATTAAATCCGATCCAACGGTTCAATTGGTTAATTAAGATTAAAAGTTTATTAATTTAACCCAATCACCCAATATAACGGGTCAATGTCCAATATTTTTTCGAAGTTGCCTTTTCATATACTAAATGAGCCAATAAAATAACAAGAGGATTGTGAAAGATTCGATTCTGGTATCTCGCGATTATCAAGAGAAAAGATTATAATTGTTGTATATGACTTAACAACTCATATTTTTAATTTTTTTTATAACAACTAACTAATCAAATTAGTGGTAAGTGATAATGAAGTTATAATCACATGTTCGTCATGGTTGGTGGGATTTAAGGCAAATGTGATTGTATCGGAACTGTCATTAAAGTTAATTAATGTTGGGTCTAGTGATGATAAGATTCATGGTTTCTTTTATGATTAGGAATTTAATTATTTTTTATATACGAAAAGGGGGTTTTAATGAATTGTTTAAGTATGAGTAAATTACGCAAAATGAGTAAATTACGCAAAACCATCTTAACTATTGCCTTTTGACAAACGAAATAAGGTTTGTTTTTTATTACATCGTCCTCCCCTGCACTAACGATTTTACCATGATTGATTGTCAACATTAACTTTGTTAAAGATATTTGGATTATTTTCTCTTATTTTTTATTTTTCATTTAAAATTGTATTAATTAATAGGTTGTTTGGGTTTTAAAATAATTTAAAATTCTAAAAATTACAAAATAAAATAAATTTTAAATGATTTTGAAATTTAAAAATAATTAAAAAATAAATTTAAATATAAAAAATAATAATTTTTAACATTTTCTTAAAAATCAAAACAATGGAAAAAAATTTAAACAATTAAAAAAAATCTAAAAAAAAAAAAAAAAACAACAAAGTAGAGATCCAACCCAAATTGGATATCCAATTTGGGTTGGATCTCCACCCAGTTTATTTTTCACATTCTCTTCCACATTTAGTTCATCACCCCTCATCTTCATCAGAACATTCAACATTCCACACAATTCATCATTAGACTAACATCTCAATTCTCACAACATCTATCATTATCAAACCATCATATTCATCTTTTTTTTGTTTTTTCAAAGCCTTCATCTAAGTTCGTCAATCTATATGAAGAACAACAAGCAAAATTATCATATTCAATTTCCAGATTTAACAAGCAACATTAAAAGAAAGATTAAACAAATAATAAAATTTATCTTGTTGAAGATAAACTAGATGAAGATGAAATCATCCAGACAAAGCTTGTAGATGAAGATCTTCATCCATAATTGCTAAACAAATTCCAAAACTAGGTTTGTTTGAAGATGAACGAACCCAAGTTGACTTGGGTCATTGGAAGGTAAGAGAGAGAGAGGAGTTAAACTAAGAGAAAGAGAAAGAGAGAGAGAGAGAGAGAGAAAAGCTTTTAGTTTTTCTTTTAAAATAGATCTCAACCGTTCATGTTTGAGATGAACAGTTGAGTTTTTTATTTTAATTTTTTTAAATTGTTTTCACATAAAAGTAAGGGTAAATATATCATTTCAGTCATCAATTAGTTATTTGGGAAGATTATGGTCTTTCATATCTATTTTAACGGTCAACATATACTTTCACTATCAATCATGACACTATTGTTGAGTTATCTCTTATTAGCTTATAACACGTTTCATAACTTCAAGTCTTAAATATTATAGTTAGACTATTTTCTATTCGTTTAAATTTTTAGGTATGGTAATAACCAATAATTTCAATCTAAATCCAAAAAAGATTATGCAATCTGATAAATCATTGTTTACATTAAACTCAATTAATTTAATTAATTAATAATTAATTATTATTTTTTATAATCTGTATTGTCCTTATCGTAATTCGTAAAGCTTTTGTTACTTATCACATAAGAGCCAACCCAACTGGGTTTTGCTTGATCAAACTTCGAATAAATAATAATATTAATATATAAATAAAAGTTGTCATCCATCTCATATATGAGTTTTTCTTTCATTTTCATGTGAGTCTCTCTTTCACCACCATATAAGTTTGGATTTCTCTCATTTAGAAATATTTTTCTGAATCATACCATAAAATGATATTTTGATAGATTTCAGTTTTCATGGGCTAGTATTAGATTTTAAAAAAATAAAATAAAATAAAATCGTGTAGTCGTCTAAGTCAACGGTTGTTTGAGAAACGAAAAACAAAAAATTCAGTCACTATTCATTAATATTTTTTCTAAAGGAAGGTCTGCTTGTCAATTTATTCACTCTAACAAACAAATAATTCACTGTTTTTTAAATCAAAATTTTATTATTTTTTAGTGAATGAGGATTGTATTCATCTAAATGTCGGTAAGATAAAATATATATTAAATAAAAAATAATAATTGACGCATATGTATATAAATCTATATTTTTTCTACTATAAAGTCTTTGATATGATTTCTCTCTGTATTCCTATCTTTTAAAATCATGTTTAATTATATTTTGAATCATTTGTATCCATTAATATCCTTAATTGTTGTTATGAATCTCTCTATTTCGTAATTTGTTTTAGAAATGTTTATTGTATAACTTCACTGAGATTTTAATTTCATATTCGATTTTATATACGTATATATATATATACAACACACACGTACGCATTTTGAAACTCAAAAAATAAATGATGTACTTTCGGAAAACAAACTAATAATTGAAGAGAGCAAGTGCAACTTACAAAGGGGTAAGATGTCTTGGCCATAAAAAGAAGTGGGTCCATTCTCGACATCAAGCCTGTGCCCGTCTTTGTTGACCCAAGAATTTGTAAAAGCTTTTGGGATCACTTTTCGACAAATCCAATTAAAATCTTTTGAATGCATCCTCCTATGTCTTATTGATTGACTTGCTTGACTTCAAAAAATTAAAAAACACACACCGAAAGTTAAAAAAAAAAAAACAGTGAAAGTGAAATTACATAAAAATTAGGGACTAATGTGGGAGAAAACACAGTTTCTATGCTCACATGTATAATACTTATAAGGTGTAAATATTTACGTATTATTTTCGTACAAATTTATTGTGAAATTAATTATTATAAATTGTTAAATAAGTTGTTCATTTTTTTTTTTAATGACTAGTATAAGCTCAAGGATCAAGCGGAACCAAATAAAATTTGGTTCTGGGCACGATTCGGGTAACAACTCTCATATGGAAGAAAATATCCCACACATAGGTGAAGAGAGACTCATACAAGATGGAGGGACAACACACATAATTATTTGGTGGGGGAGAGGTTGTTGGGTGTAAAACGATGCACTTAAAGCATGAGATCAGTGAGTTCTATCCAACTGAGTCACTGACTTGCTGCTAAGTTGTTCGAATTTGAAATTAGTTGTTTAACTTACATAATTTATTGTTTTAGGTCAAATTACAAGTTCAGTTGCTGAGGTAGTTGTACAAACTGATTAGGCGTGTATATATATATATATATATATATTTTTGAGTTATCGGCATTCGGGTAGATTATTGTCGAGACCAATTGAAATAGGATTTTAAAACACAATCCGAATTATTATTTTTAGAAGTTGGGAGAGGACTACCCACATAAAGATGAGAAAATTTTCCACATATAGATGAGAAAATTTTCCACATATTGATGAGATTTTGGTAATTCTAACCCACCAATTGAGGGTAAATGAGAATGAGTTTGGTCTTATTACAAGACCAAGTCACTTTCCTTAGGCATAATTTTTTTTTTTTTTTGAATGCTCAATTATTCTGAGTATTTGTATTTAGTTGGGTCTCAAGGATTGAGATGCAACATTACGATCCCATTGCGTGAAATGTTTCAAGTGGGCCATAATGGTAATATTTTTCCAATAGAATGATTGGTTTCAAAGTAGGATTGAAAAAAACTGTTTATTTGATCATCACCTTCTACCTTTGACAAAACCTGCAATTAGCTGGCGTACAAGTTTTTATCCTAAGAAATTTAGTATTTTAAAATAGGTGCACTACTCTTAATAATCGCCAAACAATATTCTTGCAGCAATGAGCAATCTTTGAAAATTCAAATTCATTTTAAACCAAAATTTGACTAAGCTGATGTGGGTTTTTGACATTCTGATATGTGTAATTAAACATGATTTTTATAATTTTATTGATTAGCTCAACTACTTGATCATTTTGGATAAATCAAGTTGAATAGTCAAGAAATGGGGAAAAAAAAAGAAAAGAAAAGAAAATGTTCCTATGTGTACATTATTAATGAAATTAATGTTCATATGTATAAACAAACATTATTGTTATGGATGAACTTACTAATATTCCACCACTTGGTTCTTGTGACGAAGTGAAAAGCTCACCTAAAGGTGAAATGTTTTTCTTTTTTCCTTTTTCTCTGAAGAATATAACTCTTTTTTTATTTGAAAATAACTACTGAACAAATTTAAGTTCCATCGAAGTTTACAAAGATGAATATAAAATGTGATAACTTGAATGATACTTAAAGTCTTAAAGGTTAGGTATCTAATAGATTTACTAATAATTTTTTAATCGACAACATCTCACATATTCGTTCAATCTAAACGTCATATCTTTACTTATTGAAATTAAATTATTAAATTATTTTAGGGGTCTGCAGAATTTTTATTTATTTTTTATATTACATGTTCTTATTTTGTTTTGTTACTAACACTGTTAACCTCAATCTTATTCATTAAAGCTCAACCTTTTCCTTGAAATCGAGTTTGCGACATTGAAGTTAGTGGATCTCTCTTTTAATATTGTTGAAAGTGAATTTTAAAGCGAATGTTAGTCAAGTCTGAACTTAAAATTGAGATAATTGTCACTAGTAGTATGCATGGTGTAGTTGTATTACCTTAAATATATATTAAGACATTGAAAACAAAATGCGTTTGGGTGTTCAAGTATAAAATATATTCGAGTTTTCTTTATCTTAATCACATATAATCAGTTAATGAAGAAGTTGAAAATTGCGGACATACATAAATAATGTCTGTAATCTATCTCATAATCATGAACTAATATCTCTCTTTAGATCATCGCTCATTGTTTGTCGTTGATCAATAATGTCTACTATCGTCGTATCGCTGTTCATTTTATCTCTCTCGTTTATTATTAACTATGTTATTGACGCTATTGTTTCGTTTTGAAATATTTTGAAAATACTTTGAGCTTTTATTGTGACAGGTAACATTTTATCTTTAAAATTTATCAAAAGGTGAATTGTGCTATTATAATACACTCTAATTTTCTAGTGTTATTTTACAAACTCATAAATATTTTAGTGTCATAAAAAAACCGATAATAACATCCAAAATTTGAATACAAATAACACATATTTCACTTAGATTTTTATTGATATCATGATGCCACACGTGCCAATGTAGCTAATTAAATTCATTTGCACCTATTTTGACTCACCAGACAAAAACTTAAATAACCTAAAATATCTCCAAACCAAAATAAAGATTGAACATGTGCAAATTCACTGTTGTGAGTACATCATTTTCACCATCAACAACAGCACTTGGGGTACGCACGTGGCACATCTAACAGCACTTGCAACCCACAATAATTCTACTAGCGTGTAATGTACTAGATTACCACAAGGACCTTACGCTGCTTAATGGTACGCTTTCTCAGAAAGCACTTCAGAATAAAAGTGCTTTTACAAATAATGCCACAAGCTATAGGACTCTTAACAGTTTTTTACCTAAACTTGAAAATTAAAAAATAAAATAAAATCACTTGTCAAGATTGACGACAATTAATGTATCATGTATTATTTTATGGTAACAAAAATGTTAAACCCAGAGTTGTTATTAATTTGTAGGATAAAACATAACTTGCATGCCAATAATTAACATGCTTATATGATTTTATTATGTCTATTTTGTTTGACCAAATACATTTATCAAGATAAATTTTAATTTTTTAAACTCATGCGTTCAAGTGGTACCCATAACACTTTCTCTTCGTATTTTTGATAAAAGTTCAAGTTTTATCATGAAAATTTGTTAGCATGAATTTCATAATCGGTATTCATCAGTTTGGAAATGTTTTTTTGATATTTCACAATTGTAAGTTTAATCAATAAATTTTAACAATTTCAAAACAGTAACACCTTTTACAACTCCAAAAACTATTTCAAAAATTCAAAATGATTGAACTTTTTATATAGTTTTTTGGGTTGTATGGTATTGTTATTCGGAAAAAAAAAAAAAAAAAACCTCTTAAAATGTATCTTCAAAACTCATTAATTTATATATATATATCTTAAAAAATAAACGAACATATATTTTTATTAATATTCAATGTTTGTTTTTTGAAAGGTGACTTCCAATATTTAATGTACCTAAAACAGACACTTATTAATTCAAACGTTTTCTTAATGTGGAAAAAAAAATAAAAAACCTTAAAAAGGTGTGTAGTCGGCATAAATATAATCTTCAAAGAGACTTACAATTCACAACTTTTTTCCATAAATTAATCATAAACCGGCTACCATCTAATTAATTAAAAAATTAAAGCATCACAATTGTTATAGCTGCTGTAGAAAAGGCGACGTGATGACAAAGTCAGGCAAACGACTCAGCAGCCTTAAATCTCATTACATGAAGTCCACTTTTTCTATTTTCCTTGGGTCATATTTTGGACCCACCCAATTTGCATCCATTTTTTCCTCTGTTTTTTGGATGCTCGACTGGATATAACTACTGTTATTAATAATTCTATTAATTTGTATGCTCAACTTTATATTGTTGCACCTCATTATCTATATGGATCGGCAGCAATATAAAAATCTAGAATCATATAGAATTATTATAATATTGGGATAAAACATATGTGTGTCAATGTTACAGTTTAGCATGTGTCTGACATCTATTATCTATCTACATTACACATGAGGAGGCGGGTCAAATGTCAACCTCAAGTCTTAAATACTATAGTTGGATAATTTCCTATCAGCTTAAAATTTTAAGTTTGATGATAACTAACATAATATCAGAACTTGAATGTATCTGGTTTTAACTCTCTTTCCTCATTTTATCTCAAATTTTTGTTATATATGTTATAAAAGTAGGGGGTGTTTAGTATGTGTCTGACATCTATCATCTATCCACGTTACACGTGAAGGGATGTGTCACATGTTAACCTTAAATCTTAAATACTATAATTAAGTTTTTCTTATCGGCTTCAACTTTTAGGTTTGATGATTAATTTGTTAACAAAAATTACTAATTGCATGCTGTAAAATGTGACCATAATAATTTAGGTTTGATGATTAATTTGTTAACAAAAATTACTAATTGCATGCTGTAAAATGTGACCATAATAATTTAAGATAGTGTTACTGTTGAAAAATGACTATGTGAATCAATTCTAAGTTGATTTGGTGTTAATTTGCGTCTTAGATTATGAATATTATTTCTATTAAAAAAGCAGTAAATCATATGGGTTATCTTAAAAGATTTTAGTCCCTTTTACATTATTTGTTTGTTACATACAAACATTTTCAAGCTATTTAAAAATGAGCAAAGTTAAACAACCTAAGAAAGTTAGTTTAAAAATCAATCCAAAATAATATGATTCATCCTTATTTTATCAATTTAAATAATGTGGATAGTGATTTATTGTTACTATATTATAAGATGACTCATCACTTTGATTTTGAAAGTACAAAAAAAATTATAGTAACCTTAATTCATATCCAAATAACGCATTAAATATTTCATACAAAATCAATGAATTCTAGGTAGCAAAATCCCTTTTTGATACATTTTATCTTTTTTTTTCTTTTCTTTTTTTCTTGGCTAATTGAGAAATTAAATGGTATAATAATTATTATTGTTTTTTTTTTTTGGTAGCTTGTATATATAGAAACATGATTATTAATTGTTTTCCAATTGGTTGTTTCCCCATTAACTTATCAAATCAAATCATGCGGTAATTGATTTATTGTTACCAAATGATTGATTTTGCATTAGTTGCTTCTTTTGTTCTTATCTTATCGACTAAAATGGTATGGAAAATTATTGTCATTACCATGACATGGTGAATAATGTTCCAATTTGGTTGTTTTTGCACCAATTGCTTCTCATGTTCTTATCTTCAATCCAATTGATTTGATAAGAGATTCATTACCATATCACAAGATAAATAGTGGATAATATGATCCTAACATATAAAAGGACATGGTGACATGGTGAATGATATTCCAATTTGGTTGTTTTTGCATCAATCGCTTCTCATGTTCTTATCTTCAATCAAATTATTTGGTAAGAGATTCATTACCATATTACAAGATAATAGTGGATAATAAGATCCTAACATATAATTTATTAATCCAAATAATTAAGAGACTCATTACCATATCACAAGATAAGTAGTAGATGATCACTAAGATCTTAACATATAACTAATTAACTCAAATGATTAATAAGTGATCCATCATCACCATATCATAAGATAACACATGGTTAATAAGATAATAGTAGATAATTTACCATATCATTTGGATTTGATAAAATAAAGACAAATAACATACTATGTCATTTGAACTAATCTTTGAATTGTGTAAATTCATGTTTGAAAATTAATCAACATTTTTCTTCCCCAATTGGAGAAAGATTTTTTTTTTTAAAAAAAAAAAATTGATAAATTATATGAAGAATCACTCCTAATTACAAAGTTTTTGTCCTTTTTTTTTTAAATTTTATTTTGAACTTCTTTTGGCTCTTTGATTTTGTATTTTCATAATTAGATTATTATTTTTTTAATAGAAAAAAGGTGTCGATGTAATAATTTCAAAATCAGTTGTACTCTTTTGTATTTAACGTCCAATACCAGAATAAAAACAAAAAAGTTGTCTCCAGTCTAATGTTAATCTAAAAATAGTTTATTATGGACTGGAACGCCCCACTTGGGTCCACTGTCTATGTAGCCATCGCCACGCACCACGAACCCGCACCCTAATCATGTAACGTATTTGATCAACAAGTCATGAGCTTGCTTGCTCTCTCTCTCTCTCCTTGGACTCTTTTAGTCCAACCTTATATGACGCAGCTCTTCTCCTCTTCCTCTATGGCTCTATATAAACCTCAACTCTGCACCCTCTATGTACACATCTACACTTGCTACTACTATACACTTGTTTTCATGACACCTTGAGTCTCTCTCTTATCATCTTCAAAAATCACTCTTCAAACAAAATCTCTATTTTCTCCCTCTCTAACTAGCAACCATGGCTGCCGGCCTGGGAGCTGAGACTGACCACCAACAACAACAGCAGCAGCAGCAGAAAAACATTGCAGATTTCGATCCTCAAAAGAAACCCAAAAGAAACAAGTTTGCTTTTGCTTGTGCAATTCTTGCTTCCATGACTTCTGTTTTACTTGGTTATGGTAAGTAGTTTCTTTTTATCCATGTTGTAACTTCCTAACTTTTATGTACTATTAATTCCGCACATGATTGATAAACCTATATTTATCATTTCGATACATAAAAACTTACCGAAAAAGCCCATGTTGCAGTTTAATACTATTATCCAGCTACCTAAAAGCTTAAGTTTTTGAGTCTGCTGCTTGTATATATGTTTATATGTTTATAATATTATTTGTATTTGATGATGTAGATATTGGGGTAATGAGTGGAGCTGCAATCTATATCAAAAGAGACCTGAAAATCAACGACTTGGAGGTGGAGATCCTGGTGGGGACTCTCAACATTTACTCTCTATTAGGGTCAGCCGCCGCGGGCAGGACGTCGGACTGGATAGGTCGTCGGTACACTATAGTTCTGGCGGGTGCAATCTTCTTCGCCGGAGCTCTCCTGATGGGGTTCGCCACCAGCTACGCTTTCCTCATGGTGGCTCGCTTCGTCGCCGGCATCGGCGTCGGATATGCCCTCATGATCGCCCCTGTCTACACTGCCGAAGTCTCTCCTGCTTCCTCTCGTGGCTTCCTCACCTCTTTCCCTGAGGTTCGCTCCTTACTATTTTCATTTTTCCATTCTAGGAAGCACTTCTCAAAAAAGCACTTTCTTCAAAAGCACCATACAGAAGCGCTTTTATTAGAACCATATTTTTGTAATTTTTCATCTATCCAAAAATTTTAAAAATCGTTTTATTTTACTTTCAACTAGATTTTTACGATATCTTATTATAAAACAATTCATAAGAAAGAATTTTTAATAACTTGTTACATGATTATTTACTATTTCGAAAACAATCCATAATAAAGAACTTTTGACAAGTTTTCTTTGAAAAAAAGCAATAAATGTTTGTACGTGTGTGGTGTATCTATAGGTTTTCATCAATGGCGGGATTTTGCTTGGATACGTGTCAAACTACGCATTCTCGAAGCTCTCACTCCACCTAGGATGGCGGATGATGCTCGGAATCGGCGCCGTCCCTTCCGTGGCCCTCGCCCTCACAGTCATAGGCATGCCGGAGTCGCCACGGTGGCTGGTCTTGCAAGGCAGGCTCGCCGACGCCAAGAAAGTCCTCGACAAGACCTCCGACTCCAAAGAAGAAGCTCTCCTCCGACTCGCCGACATCAAGGAAGCCGCCGGAATTCCTCAAGAATGCAACGACGACGTCGTCAAAGTGGAAAAACACAAGACCCACGGCGAGGGAGTCTGGAAGGAGCTCCTCCTCCGTCCGACGCCGGCAGTCCGCCATATCCTCATCGCCTGCGTCGGGATCCACTTCTTCCAGCAAGCGTCCGGCATCGACGCCGTCGTTTTGTACAGCCCTAGAATCTTCGAAAAAGCCGGAATCACGAAGGACAGCGAGAAGCTCCTGGCAACGATAGCCGTTGGATTCGTCAAAACTATTTTCATCCTCACCGCTACTTTTTTACTCGACAGGATCGGACGGCGGCCGTTGCTTTTAAGTAGCGTGGGAGGCATGATCCTCTCACTCGCGACGCTGGGGTTCTCTCTAACGATGATCGATCACTCGACTAAAAAGCTCCCCTGGGCCGTCGGATTGGCCATCACGACAGTCTTATCCTACGTGGCGTTTTTCTCGATCGGGATGGGCCCCATCACGTGGGTGTACAGCTCGGAGATTTTCCCGTTGAAGCTGCGTGCACAGGGGACGAGTATGGGGGTGGCGGTGAACAGGCTCACGAGTGGGGTCCTTTCCACGACTTTTCTATCTCTCTACAAGGGGATCACCATTGGTGGGGCCTTCTTCCTCTTCATGTCGATCGCGACCGTTGCTTGGATCTTCTTCTACACGTGTCTGCCTGAGACGCAAGGACGGACTTTGGAGGATATGGAGGTGCTTTTTGGGAATTTCAACTGGTTGAGAGACTCCAAAGCCGCGAAAAGGAGAGCTGCGGCTGGTAACCGTGACGGTGACGGAACGGGAACGGGAACGGGAACGGCAGCGAGTAACGTTCAGTTAGGGAGGGTTACTAACGGTAACGAGTAAATATAACGAAATTTTTAGAGCAGTTGGGTGGGTGAGTGAGTGAGTGAGTTGGAGAGGGAGTTGAGAATGAAGAGAAGTGACGCAAAGGTTATGCAATGGAAAATTATAAATTATGAATTAAATATGGATAATAGTCTATATAATTAATGTTTCATTTTCTGTGATTGTGTGGGAGTAATTTGTCCTTGGTTTGGTGCGTTTTGGTTGTGATGATTTTGGTTCCATGGAATTGTGTCAAATTGTAAAGAAAGGCAAATTCTAAAAGTTGCATCATTGAAAAGTAGTTTGGTGGGTTTGTAAACCCGAGTATCTACATAAGAGAACGGAATTGAAGAATAATTATCTTTATAAAACGCAGGTTTGTAAAATTTGTTCTTCACAATTTCATAGTTTCAGATTTCAGTGCTCAGAGTATGAATTAAAGATAATTACGTCTCCTAATTAAGTTGAGAACTTAGGTTTAAAATTTAAAATTTATGGAGATTTCTTTACGATTTTAAGTTAAATTTAAATTCTATTCATGTTTTACAAATTTTACGGATTAAAGATGTAAGAAAGAAATGTATACCTATAAAGTATAACAAATTACTTGGAAATAGATCAAAATGTTTAGGGAATATGGAAGAACGAGCTCCAATTGTTGAGGAGGTGAAAATAGTGATTTTGATAGTGAGTCTCCAAGGTTTAGAATTTGACATGTGATATTGGGACCTTTCTATATGGATGGTGGTTATTTATTTGTTTGGATGTGGCCTTTTCTTCCTTTTCTGATAATTTTTGGTTTGATTGGCAAATTTTTTTTTTTTTCACTTTTTCACTGTTCTTTATTTTTTTTCCAAAATAAATTAAATTATGTGGTTTATGTCCTTTCTTTTAGAATAAGTGGTCCATTCTTGCGTGGGTTCATTGAATTGACTACTTGAAGAAGACTGGAGGGACTTCACATTTCTTATGCATGTTATATCTTTCCCAATTTTGGTGGTTGGTTTAAAATTTGGTAAAAGAAATTACAATTGTAGTGAGATGACATGCATTACGAGTGGTCCTTTAATCTATGTGGTTCAGAAGCCTTGTTTTTCTTTTCTAATTTCTCACATATAATTATAAAGTTGTTGTTTGGTTTTGGGGGCTTTTGAATTTGAAGAAGTGTACAAAAATTTGGGAGCTTCAAAAAAGTTGTTGTTCGGTTTTGGGAGCTTTTGGATTTGAAGAACTGTACAAAAACAAGGCTTATGACATGTGATATAGTTATATGAACCATATAGGTTAAAAAGGAACTGTGCAAAAAAGTCCTAAATTTGAAGAACACCACAACGTTAGATGATCAACCTAAGATGCATGAATATGCAGGCCCAAAAATAATAAAAGAGCATAGGCTAACTAATTTTATTTTATTTTTTATTTTTGTTGTTGTTGTTGTTGTTAATTTGAAAGCAATTCTTTTGGTGTTTTGCAGATGAGCTAAAAAGGCTATAAACCTGAGTTGGAAAATAAATAAAAATATGTTTAGGTATGAAATTAACAAAATATAAACTCACATTGTTAGATCAAAACCCTTTGCATTAAAAAAATATCCTCAACAATTTGTTCACTATATTTTTCCATAAAATAAATGGATTGCCAGGAAACAATAGAGGAAGAGATGGACACACAGAGAAGAACACATGGTGTTCTTGGTTGATGGGGGACAAAAAGAGCCCGTTAATAATTGATAATGTGTCTGGGAATCTTACAGAGGTCCTTGTCCAGCCCCATTTCTCCAAATTTTTGAAAACAGCAGCAGATTTCAGGGGACCCATCCTTGTCATCACACACGCACAGGCCGCTTAATGGCCATTCAAGCAATTTTGTATTTTTTAATTTCTAAGTCTTCATAACGTTAACAATTCAACAACTAACATCAGAATCAGTCTTTATGTTAAAGAGTTTGCTCTTAAAACAACCTTTTATACGTGTGCAAATTAAATACAGATCATAAATATTTTATTATTATTTTGATCAGGATTGTGATGCAAATAAAACTATAAAAAAGATATTAACCAATCAGAACTAGATATTATATTTTTACAAGCCTCACGAAGAAACCCACGTTTAGGTTACAATGAACTCATTTCGTTTTATGGCCAATTTTAACAACCACAATTACCCTGGTATCAGCTCTGTTGCTTCAAAACTACAGCGGAGATTCTCGTAAAAATTTGCAGCTATGATACCATCACATATGATTATAGAATTACAAGCAAGCATGTACATTTGAAAAAGGAGCTCTGTACCCGTTAATTTTACTTCTCATTGCCCTGCCGGAGGTACTGTATCAAGTCATAGCCAGCAGTGGTCCATTTGTTGTAGGCATCTGTGCAATCGTTTTTCATGAAAAAGGCGGCCTCACGCTCGCTCATTTCGGGACGAAACCTCTTCCGAAGATTTCCGATAGGATCGCCACTGCTAAAGCAAGGCTGTCCGCTTACAAAGCACAAGTAAATTTCTCATGCATTTCTACCATATGCAAGAAAACGCTTTAAATAGACTGCTCATGATTTAAACATTGTTCAGGAGTTGCATCTTAATGTAACTAAATAATGGAAAAAGAGAATTAATAAAGGAAAGCACAACAGCACTAAGTGCCAAAAGAAAAGAAAAACCAATATGTGAGATTATTTCATCATCTTATATATTTAGATGAAATAGATAAAGTTATGTTAATCGCATATGCATGTGTCAACCATAATATGAACACAGATAATAGAAAAGAAAAGGTTTGAAGAAACATATAGCTATTCGATGAGGTTGCAGGCCCCCATACTGCATACAAAACAGATCACATCTGTTAAGACTTCCAAAAGAAACTGTATGGAAGAAAAGACAATGGTATTAACACAACCTTCTACTACAACCATATCTCGATGACATCAAAAATCACATGAATGAGAGAGCAGAATGAAATTGAGAGGGAAAAGCACGGAAGGAGTGAGGACGATAGAGAAAATCATTTCTTACCTCAAAGCGATCAATGAAAAATCCAATCCAAAGTTTATGAGCAAATATTTGTTCAAGAGGATCAACTTCAGGCAGCACCACTGGTTCCCCGGGGGCTAAATGTGGCCTTAACTTTGCAGCCAGTCCTGAGTATCTCACATCAGTAGCAAAGATACTACGTTTTCTATCAATTGTCCATAACCATGCATCAACAAGCTCGGCAAGGATCAGGGACCCGGGTGCAGCAGACACCAACCAGGTCCAAATAAAAACACCAGTTTCCATTGCATAAGAGGTTGAAATATAAGCTGGACACCAACAACGAAGCCGCAGAAGTTGTGAGAAGCCCTCGACATTTGATCTTGAACTAGAACCCTAACAAAATAAAATAAAGTTAATGCCTTTCACAAAAAAGGAAACACCGACTAATAGAATATTTGTTGATAACAAGAACATAAAGATTTTGTTAAGGATGAGCCATTTTTTATGGCAAATTTAATTAGTTTGGATGAGAGACAACAAGATCGGAGGTAAATTAATTCATCACCACCCGTATTAATTACTTAAGCACCATTGTCTCGGCTATTTAGTGATTGCATCAAATTGATTTGCTCCTCCACATATTTCCTGTAAATAGACAACTGAACTTTGTAATTCATCATCCCATTTCTAAAATGTCAAGTACATTTAAAAATTCTCTTCTCCCTAGTTCTCTCCTTAAATTTTAGAGAGAGATTATATTGTTATTGGTTTAATAACATTCTTTTAGTCTTGACCAATGGATGTTTCTCTTACATTGAAAGTTTTACCACGTAAACCTTGTGTTTACTATTTTTATTTTATCACTTTCCTTTTCTTTAAATATTATTCTTCATTTCAGGTTTAAGCTAGATTAAAATAATATCGGGTTGCCATAACAGTGGTATTAGAGCCATAAGTTCTTTAGAAAAATTCTGAGTATGCTATGTGGTTGCAGCATTGTTTGATTTTCCACATCAGAAAAGAATTGTTCTTGGTTACTGGAAATAAATGTGGTGATGTGAAAATGCATACCTATGAAAGATTAAGACTTAATATTTAAACATGTCTATTGTGACCAACTTTTTTTTCTTGAGAACTTACCTGGAGCATAATTCACAATTCTGAAATATGGGCACTATTGATGATACTTTTCGTTGGATATGTTGTGAGTATTTCACAAAAATGGCAGCGAAATTTGAAATTAAGAAGATTGATGGAAATAATTTTTCATTGTGAAAAATAAAGATAAAAACTATTTTATAAAAAGATAATTATTTACAAGCAATAGAAGGAAGGTTAGTTAAGATCAATGATGACGCCTAGTGGAACAAGATGGATGACAACACAATTACCAATCTCCATCTAGCCTTAGTAGATGGTGTCTTATCCAGTGCGGTGGAGAAGAAAACGACTAAGGAGGTACGAGACACTGATAAAATTGTATGAGTCCAAGCCACTGCACATAAAGATTTTCTTAAAAATGAAGTTTGGTAATCTTCGAATAGTGTAATCTACAGCAGTAACCGACCATATCAATACCTTAAATACTATATTTTCTTCACTTTCAGTGTTGGGTCATAGAATAAAGGCAAATGAACGTGCAGAAATTCTACTTCAAAGTCTACCTAATTCGTATGATCAACTTGTCATCAATCTCACAAATAATATTCTTTCAGAATATTTAGTTTTCGATGAGCTTGCAGTTGTTGTCTTAGAAGAAGAAAGTAGGTGGAAGAATAAGGAAGACATATTGGCAAGTAGTACACAAGTGAAGGCTTTACCAACAACAAGAGAGAGATCAAAGGAATGTGGCCCCAATAGAAGTCTTAAGATGGTAGATCAAAATTAAGAAGTAAGAAGAATGTCAGATGCTACAATTGTGGCAAGAAAAGGCACGTCAAAAATGAGTGTTGGCATAATAAGAAGAATAAAGCTCTTGAGTCATCAAAGTCGTATGTATGTATAACAAGTACCTCAGATGATGGTGACGTCTTATACAATGAAGCAACCACTGTTGTGGAAAGAAGATTACGGTTTGCTGATGTCTGGATTCTAGGTTCAACAGCCACCTGACATATGACCTCTCGTAGAGAATGGTTCCACACATATGAACCTATCTCAAGAGGATCTATGTTTATGGGTGATGATCATACTTCGAAAATTATATGTATCGGTACAAGCATAATAAAAATGCATAATGGTGCAGTTCGCACCATTCAAGAGGTACGATATGTGAAGGGCTTGAAAATCTATTGTCTTTAGGATAATTGGATGATCTTGGATGTAAAACACAGATAGAAAATAAGGTCTTGAAAATTGTTAGAGGTGCGCTTGTTGTCATGAAAGGAGAAAAAATTGTTGTAAATCTATACATGCTTAAAGGAAAAAACACTACTGGAGACTGATTCATGTGTTGCATCAACCAACCACGGGAAGAGTCAGCGATGATGTGGCATCGCAAATTAAGCCATATATTTGAACGAGGTTTGAATATTCTCTCCAAAGGTAGATTGCTTCCAGGGCTTAAAACGGTAAATCTACCTTTCTATGAGCATTATGTGACAAGTAAGCAATACAGATTGAAGTTCAGCAATTCTACTACTAGCAGCAAATGCATTCTAGGCTTGATTTATTCTGATGTTTAAGAATCATCGGATATATCATTAGGAAGAACAAAATGCTTTGTATTATTTAATAATGATTCCTCTATGAGAAGTTGGGTGTACCCTATCAAGAAGAAGTCAAATGTGTTTCTAGTATTCAAGGCATTCAAAGTGCGGATAGAACTTGAATATGAGAAAAAGATCAAGTGCTTAAGGATAGATAATGGAAAAGAACATATAGACTAGGAGTTTCTTGCTTTTTGCAAGCAAAAAGGAATCGAAAGGCAATTCACAGTCACATACACTTCTCAATAACATGGGGTGACAAAACAAATGAATAGAACTCTTGCAGAAAAAATAAGAGCTATGTTGAAAAATACAGGTTTACCCAGGTCATTTTGGGTAAAAGCAGTGAAAATCGCCTGTTATATGATAAATCTATATCCATCCACAACAACTGAGTTGAAAACACCAATAGAGATGTGGATTGGTAAATTGGCTAATTATTTTACTTTACCTTTGGATGTCATGTGTATGTGATGTATCATGGCTAAGAAAAAATAAAGTTTGATCCAAAATCAAGAAGACGTACATTCTTGGGGTATGCTGATAGAGTGAAAAGGTATCGTCTGTGGGATCCTATCGCTTACAAGGTTATCATCAGCAGGGATGCTATCTTTGTAGTAGATCAACTTTAAAGAAATAGAGATGATAGCACTTCAAAAGAAAATTTAGAGACTACCATTGTACAAGTGGAAAAAAATTAAGAATATGAAAATTTAGGTTCTTTTGAAGTAGAACCAGAGCACAAAGTACAAGAACCAGTTGAGATTGAGGCTCTAAAAATTCAACGGTCAACTCAAGAAATGAGACTAGTAGTATGACATTCGGAGTATGTTACAAAGGGTAATGTTGTATCTAACAGAGAATGAAGAGCCTTCAACTTTCCATAAAGCTTTAAACAGCCCAGATGTACCTATATAGATAATAGCAATGCAGGAAGAAATTGAAACTCTACACAAAAACAAGACTTGGGTACTTATACCTCAACCATAAGGTCGAAAAGCCATTAGAAACAGATGGGTATTTAAGATCAAACGAAATGACAATGACTAAATGGAGCGATATCGTGCAAGATTAGTGGTGAAAAAATATGCTTAGAAAGAAGGTATTGATTTCAATGAGATATTTTCTCGAGTGGTTCAACTTATAATAATAAGAGTGGTCTTAGCAATATATGCTACATTTAATCTACACTTAGAGCAGTTAGATGTGAAAACTGCATTTCTTCATGGAGAACTTGAACAAGAAATTTACATGCTCCAACCAAAAGGTTTTGCCATAAAAGACAATGAGAACTTAGTTTACAGGTTAAATAAATGTTTATACAATTTAAAACAAGTGTCGAGATGTTGGTACAAGAGATTTAATTCCTTCATTATAAGTCCTAGATACAACAAACTTAATTCAGACCATTGTACATACTACAAGAGGTTTGGAGATAGTGATAATTTCATTATCTTGTTGTTGTATGTGGATAACATATTGGTAGTTGACGCCAACAAAGATTGAGTCCAAGAATTAAAGGCACAATTGGCTAGAGAGGTTGATATGAAGGATTTGAGACCAACAAACAAGATTCTAGGAATACAAATTTACCGAAACAAAAATGACAAGAAGATTTAGCTCTCTTAGAAAAACTACTTAAGAAAGATCTTGTGTTGTTTCAACATGCAAGATTGTAAGCCAATTTCTACCCCTCTTCCTGTGAATTGCAAATTATCCTCATGTATGAGCCCTAGCAATAAAGCGAAGAGGATGAAAATGTCTCGAGTGTCGTATGCATTAGCAGTGAAAGTTTAATGTTCACTATGATATGTACAAGATTGGACATTACATAAGCAGTGGGAGTCATTAGTCGATATATGGCGAATCCTGGTAAAGAGTATTGGAATGCTGTGAAGATGATTCTAAGATACATCAGAGGATCCTCAAATGCTACATTATGTTATAAAGGATCAGAGTTTATTATCAGAGGCTATGTAGATTCAAATTTTGCAGGAGATCTCGAAAAAAAAAAAAAAAAAAAAAAAAAAAAAAAACCACTATAGGCTATGTGTTTACGATTGCAAGAGGAACTGTGAGTTGGGTAGCCAAGTTAAAAATAGTTGTGGCTTTATCTATAATAGAAGCAGAATACATGACAACTACATAAACTTGTCAGGAAGCAATTTGGATTAAAAGGTTATTAAAGGAGTTTGGACAAAAACAATAGAAAATCTCTTTGTTTTGTGACAGTCAAAGCGTCTTGCATATTGCAAGGAATCCAACCTTTCATTCCTAAACAAAGCACGTAAGAGTCCAATATCATTTCGTTCGTGAAATAGTGGAAGATGATAGTGTGGATAAGCAAAATATACACACCAAGGAGAACCTAAGAAATGCAATGACCAAGCCTACCAATGTTGATAAATTCATTTGGTATAGATCTTCATAAGGTCTCACGGAAACGTAGGCAGCAAGAGCTTGATCAAGAATTAGAAGGATAAATCAGATCCTCAAAATAACTTCAACTGGGAGAATATTAAGGATGAAGCCATTTTTTATTAACCCAAATGAATTAATAAGAGATTAATCATTATCATATCACAAGATAACACATGGTTAATAAGATAATAGTATATAATTTTTCATATCATTTAGATTTAATAGTACAAATGGCTTATCACATCATTTAAACTAATATTTGAATTGTGTGAATTTCCCTTTAAAAATTAATCACCATTTTTCTTCCCGAATTGGAGAAAGATTTAAAAAAAAAATGATAAATTTTATGAAGAATCACTTCTAATTACAAAGTTTTTGTCTCTTTGATTTTTTTTTCTTTTGAACTTCTTTTGTCTCTTTTATTTTGTATTTTCACAATTAGATTATTATTTTTTTAATAGAAAAACTGGTGTCTAATGTGATAATCGCAAAATCAGTTGTACTCGTTTGTATTTAACGTCCAATACTAGAATAAAAACAAAAAGTTGTCCCTACTCTAATGTCGATCTAAAAATAGTTTATTATGGACTGGGACACTGTCCATGTGCACCACGAACCCGAACCGTATACGTAATGTATTGGACCAAAAACTCATGAGCTTGCTTGCTCTCTCTCTCTCTTTGGACTCTTTTGGTCCAACCTTATAGATGCAACTCTCCTCCTCTTCCTCTATACAAATCTCAACTCTGAACCCTCTATATACACATCCACACTTGCTACTAGTATTATATACACTTATTTTCATGACACGTTGAGTCTCTCTCTTATCATCTTCACAAATCACTCTTCAAACAAATCTCTGTTTTCTCCCTCTCTAACTAGCAACCATGGCTGCCGGCCTGGGAGCTGAGACTGACCAACAACAACAACAGCAGAAAAACATTGCAGATTTCGATCCTCAAAAGAAACCCAAGAGAAACAAGTTTGCTATTGCTTGTGCAATTCTTGCTTCCATGACTTCTGTTTTACTTGGTTATGGTGAGTAGTTTCTCTTTCTCCATGACACAAATGAAAGCACAAGAAAAAATAAAAATTATAACTTCCCTAACTTTTATGTACTATTAATTCCCCACATGATTGATAAAACTATATTTATCATTTCGAGACAAAAACTTTCCTAAAAAACCCTATGTTACGGCTTAATACTATTATCGGTCTCTTAAAAAAAGAAAAAAGGCGCTTAATACTATTATCCGGTTACCTGAACAGTTAAGCTTTTGAGTTTGGTCGTTACTATATATGTTTATAATATTATTTGTATTTGATGACGTAGATATTGGGGTGATGAGTGGAGCTGCAATCTATATCAAAAGAGACCTGAAAATCAGCGACTTGGAGGTGGAGATCCTGGTGGGGACTCTCAACATTTACTCTCTATTAGGGTCAGCCGCCGCCGGCAGGACGTCGGACTGGATAGGCCGCCGGTACACGATAGTTCTGACGGCTGCAATCTTCTTCGCCGGAGCTCTCCTTATGGGGTTCGCCACCAGCTACGCTTTCCTCATGGTGGGTCGCTTCGTCGCCGGCATTGGCATCGGATACGGCGGCATGATCGCTCCTCTCTACATTTCCGAAGTCTCTCCTGCTTCCTCTCGTGGCTTCCTCGCGTCTTTCCCTGAGGTTCGCTCCTTACTATTGTCATTTTTCCATTCACGTTCTAGGAAGCAGTACTTCTCAAAAAAGTACTTTCTTTAAAAACACCATCCAGAAGCGCTTTTATTGGGACCATTTTTACCCAAAAAAAAAATCGTATTTTTTGAGTAATTTTTCATTTATCTAAAAATTTTAAAAATTCCTTTTATTTTACTTTCAACTAGATTTTAAGGCGCACTACGATAGCCTTTTTTTCCGCGATAAAGAACTTTCCACAAGTTACTTTTGGAAAAAATAAATAAATGTTTATACGTGAATCTATAGGTTTTCATCAATGGCGGGATTTTGCTTGGATACGTGTCAAACTACGCATTCTCCAAGCTCTCACTCCACCTAGGATGGCGGATGATGCTCGGAATCGGCGCCGTCCCTTCCGTGGTCCTCGCCCTCGTGGTCCTAGCCATGCCAGAGTCGCCACGGTGGCTGGTCCTGCAAGGCAGGCTCTCCGAGGCCAAGAAAGTCCTCGACAAGACCTCCGACCCCAAAGAAGAAGCTCTTCTCCGACTCGCCGATATCAAGCGAGCCGCCGGAATTCCTCAAGAATGCAACGACGACGTCGTCAAAGTGGAAAGACACAAGAGCCACGGCGAGGGAGTCTGGAAGGAGCTCCTCCTCCGTCCGACGCCGACCGTCCGCCATATCCTCGTCGCCGTCGTCGGCATCCACTTCTTCCAACAAGCGTCCGGCATCGACGCCGTCGTTTTGTACAGCCCTAGAATCTTCGAAAAAGCCGGAATCACGAAGGACAACGAGAAGCTCCTGGCAACGATAGCCGTTGGATTTGTCAAAACTATTTTCATCCTCACCGCTACTTTCTTGCTCGACAGGATCGGACGGCGGCCGTTGCTTTTAAGTAGCGTGGGAGGCATGATCCTCTCACTCGCGACGCTCGGGTTCTCTCTAACGATGATCGATCACACGACTAAAAAGCTCCCCTGGGCCGTCGGATTGGCCATCACGACAGTCTTATCCTACGTGGCGTTTTTCTCGATCGGGATGGGGCCCATCCCAATGGTGTACAGCTCGGAGATTTTCCCGTTGAAGCTACGGGCGCAGGGGATCAGTATGGGGGTGGCGGTCAACAGGTTGACGAGTGGGGTCATTTCCACGACTTTTATATCTCTCTACAAGGGGATCACCATTGGTGGGGCCTTCTTCCTCTTCATGTCGATCGCGACCGTTGCTTGGATCTTCTTCTACACGTGTCTGCCTGAGACGCAAGGACGGACTTTGGAGGATATGGAGGTGCTTTTCGGGAATTTCAGCTGGTTGAGAGACTCCAAAGCCGCGAAAAGGAGAGCTGCGGCTGCTAACGGTGACGGTGACGGAACGGGAACGGCAACAACTAACGTTCAATTAGGGAGGGTTACTAACGGTAACGAGTAAATATAACGAAATTTTTAGAGCAGTTGGGTGAGTGAGTGAGTTGGAGAGGGAGTTGAGAATGAAGAGAAGTGACACAAAGGTTATGCAATGGAAAATTATGAATTAAATATGGATAATAGTCTACATATATTTATATATAATTAATGTTTCTTTTTCTGTGATTTTGTGGGAGTAATTTGTTCTTGGTTTTGTGTGTTTTAGTTGTGATGATTTTGGTTCTATAGAATTGTCTCGTATTGTTAAAGAAAGGCAAATTCTAGAAGTTGCATCATTGAAAAGTATTTTGGTGGGTTTGTGAACCCAGGTATCTAGATAAGAGAAGGGAATTGAAGAATAATTATCTTCATCAATAGTAGGTTTGTAAAATACATTCTTCATAACTTCATACTTTCAATGCTCACAGAATGAATTAAAGGTAATTTCATCGAGATCTCAAATTCAAATTTTAAGATTTATACAAATTTTCTTATAATGTTAAACTAAGTTCAGACCATGTTCATACCTAACAAATTTTATGGATTAAAGATATATGAAGAAAACGTGTAGATATAAAGTATAACAAATTACTTGGAAATAAATGAAAATGTCTAGGGGATGTGGAAGAAAGAGCTCCAATTATTGAGAGGTGAAAATAGTGATTTTGATAGTGAGTCTCCAAGGTTTAGAATTTGACATGTGATATTGGGACCTTTCTATGTGGATGGTGGTTATTTATTTGTTTGGATGTGGCCTTCTCATACTTTTCAGGTAATTTTTGGGTTTGATTGGCATTTTTTTTTCACTATTTCACTTTTCTTTATTTTTCCCAAAATAGATTACATTATGCGGTTCATGTCCCTTCTTTTAGAATAAGTGGTCCCTTCTCGCATGGGTTCATTGAACTGACTACTTGAAGAAGACTAGGTTATTCACATTTCTTATGCATGTTATATCTTTCCTAATTTTGATGGTCGGTTTAAAACTTGGTAAAAGAAATTACAACTATAGTGAGATGACATGCATTATAAGTGGTCCTTTAACCTGTGTGGTTCAGAGGCCTTGTTTTTCTTTTCTAATTTCTCACATATAATCATAAAGTTGTTGTTTGGTTTTGGGAGCTTTGAATTTGGACCTAACGAATGTTAGTTATATGGTTTAAAGCAGATGAAATGAAGTTATTTAAATTAGAATTTTTTTTAAAAAAAAAAAACAAAAAAAGGTCATTTCCCAATTCTTGTAACGTACTATAAAAATATAATGCAATCTTAAAATGATAACTTATTTCAACTATGAAAAACTGAAGCTTAATAATCTTGATCAAAATTTTAAATAATCAAAATACCACGAAATGTTTAACAACTATATGTACATTTGAAACAAAATTACTTATAAAAATAATTGTACAAAAAAGACATAAATTTCAAGAACACCATAACGTTAGATGACCAGCCAAAGATGCATGAATATGCAAGGCCGCGGCTCCACGGCCCCACACCACCCCCCGGGCCCCGATGAGCTAAAAAGGCTATAAACTTGAGGTGGAAAATAAAAAATATATATGTTTAGGAATAAAATTAACAAAATATAAACTCACATTGTTAGATGGAAACCCTTCGCATTAAAAAAATTTCCTCAACAATTTGTTCACTATGTTTTTCCATAAAATAAATGGATTGCCAGGAAACAATAGAGGAAGAGAAGGACACACAGAGAAGAACACATGGTGTTCTTGGTTGATGGAGGACAAAAAGAGCCCGTTAATAATTGATAATGTGTCTGGGAATCTTACAGAGGCCCTTGTCCAGCCCCATTTCTTTGATGTTTGAAAACAGCAGCAGATTTCAGGGGACCCATCCTTGTCATCACACACGCACAGGCCGCTTAATGGCCATTCAAGCAATTTTGTATTTTTTAATTTCTAAGTCTTCATAACGTTAACAATTCAACTACCAACATCAGAATCAGTCTTTATGTTAAAGAGTTTGCTCTTAAAACAACCTTTTATACATGTGCAAATTAAATACAGATCATAAATATTTTATTATTATTTTGATCAGGATTGTGATGCAAATAAAACTATAAAAAAGATATTAACCAATCAGAACTAGATATTATATTTTTACAAGCCTCACGAAGAAACCCAGGTTTAGGTTACAATGAACTCATTTCGTTTTTATGCCAATTTTAACAACCACAATTACCCTGGTATCAGCTCTGTTGCTGCAAAACTACAGCGGAGATTCTCGTAAAAATTTGCAGCTATGATACCATCACATATGATTATAGAATTACAAGCAAGCATGTACATTTGAAAAAGGAGCTCTGTACCCGTTAATTTTACTTCTCATTGCCCTGCTGGAGGTACTGTATCAAGTCATAGCCAGCAGTGGTCCATTTGTTGTAGGCATCTGTGCAATCGTTTTCATGAAAAAGGCGGCCTCACGCTCGCTCATTTCAGGACGAAACCTCTTCTGAAGATTTCCGATAGGATCGCCACTGCTAAAGCAAGGCTGTCCGCTGTCTAGCATTCACATCACGGTATTGATGATCCCATCCATGTAACGGCGAGCAGCAAGGTAACCTTTGATGCACAAGCTATTTATGATGCAAAAACATAGTCAATTTTGTGCCTGAAGTGAATTCAGAAATACAAAGATAAAAGATTCAACTAACCAAGTAAAGCTTTTTTAATTACCTCACAAAAAATTCCCACGTCTCACTCTTCATAACCCCTGATGGATCTAGCAGTTGTGTCATTTCATGACTCAGCTTGAAGTGTGCACTCTCGAAGCGCATATTGCCACCAGGTGATGTTTCCAAAATGAAACCAAAATCGATATGGACAAGCCTTCCAACACTGCATTGGCATTTGTAATATGATTGGGAAGGACTAGTCAGATAAAGCAAGTCATTGTAACCACTGGTTTAATTATGGTTCCCCACGAATCTGTCACAATTCTAAAATGAATAGATCACAAGAGAGGACATACTTGTCAAAGAGAAGATTCCCATTGTGTCAATCCTTTGGTTGGAGTAAAAGGCTTGCAACTGCATAACCAGCACTGCAAATGATGAAATTCTTACGTGCTTTTTCAAAAGGAGTGCCAACCGCTCCATAGTCCTGTTGGAAAATCTCATACAAACCACCATCAGTTGTTTCACCCATTTGGCTTCTGCTCCGTGAATCAGGTACAACCTGCATGATAAGAAAGGTCATTAAGAGAAGAAAACCATACCTTTTTTGTAGTTAAGACTGACCTGTGCCTCGTGACACTGTAAATTTTGTGGCATTGATGGTGTTGCCCAATCTTGAAACACATGAATTTCAAATTTTTTCATGGGCAGGGAAGAAAACACAGGAAAGTAGGAGATACAAACTCACCTCAATTATACCTCTCTCAGGACCAGTTGGGAGAACACCATAAGGAAACAGATAGAGATCTAATCCGACTGCTTCAAATATGTCCCTAAGAAGTGATATCACTTGAAGAGAAAGAACATATAGATTTTGTTAAGGATGAGCCATTTTTAATGGCAAATTATTGACTATTTTTTATGGCAAATTTAATTAGTTTATGTGAGAGAGAACAAGATCGGAGGTAAATTATTTCATCACCACCCTTATTAATTACTTAAGCACCATTGTCTCGACTATTTAGTGATTGCATCATATTGATTTGCTTCTCCACATATTGCCTGTAAATAGACAACTGAACTTTGTAATTCATCATCCCATTTCTAAAATCTCAAATGCATGTAAAAATTCTCTTCTTAAATTTTAGAGAGAGATTATATTGTTATTGGTTTAATAACATTCTTTTAGTTTTGGTCAATGGATGTTTCCCTTACATTAAAAGTTTTACCACGTAAACTTTGTGTTTACTATTTTTATTTTATCACTTTCCTTTTCTTTCAATATTATTCTCAATTTCAGATTTAAGTTGGATTAAAATAGTGTCGGGTTGTCATAACAGTGGTATTAGAGTCATAGGTTCTTTAGAAAAAATTATAAGTATGCTTTGTGGTTGCAGCATTGTTTGATCTTCCACATCAGAAAAAAATTATTTCTGATTACTAGAAATAAATGTGGTGGTGTGAAAATGCATGCCTAGGAAAGATTAAGACTTGATATTTAAACATGTCTATTGTGACCGACTTTTTTTTTTTTTGGAACTAACCTGGAGCATAATTCACAATTCCGAAATATGGGCACTATTGACGATACTGTTCACTGGATATGTTGTGAGTATTTCACAAAAATGGTAGCGGAATTTAAAATTAAGATGAAGTTCAATGGAAATAATTTTTCGTTGTGAAAGATAAAGATAAAAACTATGTTGAGAAAGATAATTATTTACAATCAATAGAAGGAAGGTTAGTCAAAATCTATGATGACACCAAGTGGAACGAGATAGATGACAACGTAATTACCAATCTCCATCTAGTCTCAGTAGATGGTGTCTTATCAAGTGTGGTGGAGAAGAAAATTAATGGCTAAGGAGGTATGAGACACTTTGATAAAATTGTACGTGTCTAAGTCATTACACATAAAGATTTTCTTAAAAATGAAGTTTGGTAATCTTTGAATAGCAAAATCTACAGCAGTAACCGACCACATCAATACCTTAAATACTCTATTTTCTTAACTTTCAGTGTTAGGTCTTATAATGGAGGCAAATGAACATGCAGAAATTCTATTTCAAAGTCTACCTGATTCGTATGATCAACTTGTCATCAATCTCACAAATAATATTCTTTCAGAATATCTTGTTTTTAATGAGCTTGTAGCTATTGTCTAAGAAGAAGAAAGTAGGTGGAAGAATAAGGAAGACATATTGGCAAGTAGTATACAAGCGAAGGCTTTGCCAACAACAAGAAAGAGAGATCAAAGGAATGTGGCCCCAGTAGGAGTCTTAAGATGGTAGATTAAAATTAAGAAGTAAGAAAAATGTTAGATGTTATAATTGTGGCAAGAAAGGGCACGTCAAAAATGAGTGTTGGCATCATAAGAAGAATAAAGCTCTTGAGTCATCAAAGTTGTGGGTATGTATAGCAAGTACCTCAGATGATGGTGACGTCTTATACAGCGAAGCAACCATTGTTGTGGAAAGAAGATTACGATTTGCTGATGTCTGGATTCTACATTCAGCAGCCACTTGACACATGACCTCTCGTAGAAAATGGTTCCACACATATGAACCTATCTCAGGAGGATCTATATTTATGGGTGATGATCATACTTTGAAAATTATATGTATCGATACAAGCAAGATAAAAATGCATAATGGTACAGTTTCCACCATTCAAGAGGTATGATATGTGAACGACTTGAAAATTTATTGTCTTTAGGACAATTTGATGATCTTGGATGTAAAATCCATGTAAAAAATAAGGTCTTGAAAATTGCTAGAGGTGCACTTGTTGTCATGAAAGGAGAAAAGATTGTTGTAAATCTATACATGCTTAAAGGAAAAACACTACTGGAGGCTGCTTCATGTGTTGCATCAACCAACCATGGGAAGAGTTAGCAATGATGTGGCATCGCAAATTAAGCCATATATCTGAACGAGGTTTGAATATTCTCTCCGAAGGTAGATTGCTTCCAGGGCTTAAAACGGTAAATCTACCTTTCTGTAAGCATTATGTGACAAGTAAACAACACAGATTGAAGTTCAACAATTCTATACTAGCAACAAATGCATTCTAGACTTGATTTATTCTGATGTTTAGGTATCATCAGATATATCGCTAGGAAGAACAAAATACTTTGTATTATTTAATAATGATTACTCTATGAGAATTGGGTGTACCTTATCAAGAAGAAGTCAAATGTGTTTCTAATATTCAAGGCATTCAAAGTGCGGATAGAACTTGAATCTAAGAAAAAGATCAAGTGCTTAAGGACAGATAATGGAAGAGAACATATAGACTAGGAGTTTCTTGCTTTTTGCAAGCACAAAGGAATCGAAAGGCAATTCACATTCACATATACTCCTTAACAACATGGGGTGATAGAACAAATGAATAGAACTCTTGCAGAAAAAATAAAAGCTATGTTGAAGAATACAGGTGTACCTAAGTCATTTTGGGTAAAAGCAGTGAAGATCGCTTGTTATATGATAAATCTATGTCCATCCACAGCAATTGAGTTGAAAACACCAATAGAGATGTGGACTAGTAAACTCGCCAATTATTTTACTTTACCTTTGGATGTCATGTGTATATGATGTATCATGCCTAAGAAAGAACAAAGTTTGATCCAAAATCAAGGAGATGTACATTACTGGGGTATGCTGATAGAGTAAAAAGGTATCGTGTGTGGGATCCTACCGCTTACAAGGTTATCATCAGTAGGGATGCTATCTTTGTAGAAGATCAACTTCAAAGAAATAGAGATGATAGCACTTTAAAAGAAAATTTAGATACTACCATTGTACAAGTGGAAAATAATTAAAAATATGAAAATTTAGGTTCTTTTGAAGTAGAACCAGAGCATAAAGTACAAGAACTAGTTGAGATTGAGGCTCTAGAAATTCAACGGTCAACTCAAGAGAGGAGACTAGCAGTATGACATTCGGAGTATGTTACGGAGCGTAATATTGTATCTAGCTGAGAATGAAGAGCCTTCAACTTTCCATAAAGCTTTAAGCAGCCCAGATGTACCTCTATGGATGATAGCAATACAGGAAGAAATTGAAACTCTACATAAAAACAAGACTTGGGTACTTATACCTCGACCATAAGGTCGGAAAGCCATTGGAAATAGATGGGTATTTAAGATCAAACGAGATGGCAACGACTAAATGGAGTGATATCGTGCAAGATTAGTGGTGAAAAGATATGCTTAGAAAGAATATATTGATTTCAATGAGATATTTTCCTCAGTGGTTTGACTTACAATAATAAGAGCGGTCTTGGCAATGTGTGTTATATTTAATCTACACTTAGAGCAGTTAAATGTGAAAACTTCATTTCTTCATGGAGAACTTGAACAAGAAATTTACATGCTCCAACTAGAAGTTTTGCTAAAAAAGACAATGAGAACTTAGTTTGCAAGTTAAAGAAATCTTTATACAGTTTAAAACAAGTGTCGAGATGTTGGTACAAGAGATTTTATTCCTTTATTATAAGTCTTAGATACAACAGACTTAATTCAGACCATTGTACATACTACAAGAGGTTTGGAGATAGTGATGATTTCATTATCTTGCTGTTGTATGTAGATGACATATTGGTAGCTAATCTCAACAAAGATCGAGTCCAAGAATTAAAGGCATAATTGGCTAGGGAGGTTGATATGAAGGATCTGGAACCAACAAACAAGATTTTAGGAATACAAATTCACTGAGACAAAAATGACAGGAAGATTTAGCTCTCTTAGAAAAATTACTTAAGAAAGATCTTGGATCTTGTGCTGTTTCAACATGCAGGATTGTAAGCCAATTTTGACCCCTCTTCCCGTGAATCGCAAATTATCCTCATGTATGAGCCCTAGCAATAAAGCAAAGAGGACGAAAATGTCTCGAGTGTCATATGCATTAGCAATGAAAGTTTGATATTCGCTATGATATGTACAAGATTGGACATTACATAAGCAATGGGAGTCATTAGTCGATATATGGCGAATCATGATAAAGAGTATTGGAATATTGTGAAGAGGATTCTATGATACATCAGATGATCCTTAGATGCTACATTATGCTATAAAGGATCAGAGTTTATTATTAGAGGCTATGTGGATTCAGATTTTGCAGGAGATCTCAATAAAAAAAAAAAAAAAAAATCCACTTTAGGTTATGTGTTTACGATTGCAGAAGGAGCTGTGAGCTGGGTAGCCAAATTACAAATAGTTGTGGCTTTATTTATAACAGAAGCAGAATACATGGCAACTACACAAGCTTGTCAGAAAGCAATTTGGATTAAAAGGTTATTAAAAGAGCTTGGACAAAAACAATAGAAAATTTTTTTGTTTTGTGACAGTCAAAGTGTCTTGCATATTGCAAGGAATCCAACCTTTCATTCCTGAACAAAGCACATAAGAGTCTAATATTATTTCGTTTGTGAAGTAGTGGAAGATGATAGTGTCGATAAGCAAAATATACACACCAAGGAGAACCTAAGAAATGCAATGACCAAGCCTACCAATGTTGATAAATTCATTTGATATAGATCTTCATAAGGTCTCATGGAAACGTAGGTAGCAAGAGCTTAATCAAATATTAGAAGGATAAACCAGATCCTCAAAATAACTTCAACTGGGAGAATGTAAGGATGAAACCATTTTTTATGGCAAATTGTTGACTATTTTTTGTGACAAATTTAATTAGTTTAGGTGAGAGACAAGAAGGTGGGAGGTAAATTAATTCATGACCACCCTTATTAATTAATTAATTACCATTGTCTCAACTATTAAGTAGTTGAGCAAATTGATTTGCCCCTCCACATATTGTCTATGAAAAAGCAATTGGACTTTGTAATTCATTGTCCTATTTCCAAAATCTTAAATGTATTTGAGAGTTCTTTTCTTTCTATCGTTTTTCTAAAGTTTTAGAGAGAGGCTATATTGTTGTTGGTTTAATAAAATTTTTCTAGTCTTGGTCCGTGAATGTTTCCCTCACATTAAGAGTTTTACCACGTAAATCTTGTGTTCACTATTTTTGTTTCATTACTTCAATTTTTTTTCTCAATATTATTCTCAAGTTTACATTGAATTAAAATGGTATCGGATCGTCGTAACAAATTTGAAAGGAAAAATATATTTACCAGAGTAGAGAGCAGCAATGCAGTGGCCTGAGAACAAGTTTCACGGAACTGTGACTTTTCTACTTGCCTACCTTTTTCTGCAGCCTTAACAAACTGTTGAAGGAGAGTTATAAATTTGGAGAGCAACATCTCGTTAAACGAATCATCCTCTGTCTGCACTGGTTGAGAAAATGCTCCAGTTATCAACCTTTGAAAGCCAGTAGGCCTGGTACCAGGCTGAAATCCACCAATGCTGCTATAGAACCTTCTAATGCCAGCAATTTCTCCAGCGTAGTTGGACTTTTGTTGGGAAAACTTCACCTCCCAAAACCTCTTCTTAAAAAAAACCTGCCTCCAGTAAGAATATCAGAAATAATAGAGAAATAAAATAGAAAATAATAACAATTACCACAACACAAGAATTTACGTGGAAAACTCCAAACCAGGAGAAAAAACCACGGCCCTCAGAAAGAAATTCACTATGTAAAAAATTATTACAATCACATAGACTATTCCCTCACATCCCACGACCCCAATACACCCACACTCTCCAAAGCATACATTAACTCACACCTTCCTACACTATAAAATAATAAGAACAAGAAAGGAATTTAAGAAGAGTCAAAAACAATGCTTAAAGTGCCTTTGACTGGGGCGATTTGAAACCAAAACATTGAACTCTTTTTATAGCCTTCAGAACCCATTCTTCCTTGTTTTGTTTCAGATGTGGGATTCATTCCACTTTTATTTTTGCCTTTGTTTTCAATGTGGGATTGGCTCCACTTTTATTTTTGCCAATTTCCTAACAAACTCCACCTTGGCAAAATAAAAGAAACATCCTCTGCAGCTACGGCACAATCATTGTCTATACCGACAATCATAATTCTCAACCCAGAGAACTATCATACTCCACCATAAAAGAGTACACTCACTTAGAATTACCACATTCTAAGAATTTCACTTCGGCACATGTCGAAAAACCTGCTGAAATTTTATGGTGTAACTTCCACGTTTGGCTTTACCGGAAGTTCATCAGCCATCGACATACATTCCACCACACACCTTGCATCAATGCCAAACCAATGCCCGTGTGCAATTGTGGATCCGCTAACAACACATCCTCTTCCATGGTAACGCGGAAATACCATGAGGATGTACTTCTCACTTCTCAAAGGAAATCTCTTTCTCCTATCAGGGAGATACTGTTAGCTTCTGCCTCGGAGCTTTTTGCCGAACCCGCTCCACCTTGACAATTTTTCTTAACATGCCCAGATTGTCCACACCCCCAACAAATTAGATTCTTCCCGGAGTTCTTCTTCTTCCAATTGCTCCCATTTCTAGTTACCAACATTAATTCTGCTGATGAAGTGCAATCTCCACTTTTCAGCCTTCTCTCCTCAGAAAAGAGTTTGCCGGTAACTTCTACAAATTTCAGAGTCTCCTTCTCATACATCAAAATAGGTTTCATGTGTTCATAGAAAGGTGGAAGAGACAAGATGAGCCTTAATGCTTTATCCTCATCTTCAATTTTAACTCCAATAGCTTCTAATTCAGAAACAATACCATTGAGAACACTCAGGTGATCTGAGATTTTCATACCTTCATCCATACGCAGAGTATGAAACTGCTCCTTTAGGTACAACCGATTTGAGATGCCCTTTGCCTGATACAACTCTTCAAGCTTCTCCCAGAGTTTCTTGGCTGTTGATATTCCATACACGTTTGCAAGAACATTCTTGGCCAAACACAGGCGAATTGCACTTGCAGCTCTCAAATCTAGATCTTCCCAATCTTCATTGCTCATACTAGGCTTCATAGAATCTTTGTCTTCGCTGGAATCTTTGTTGAGTACAGGGCTTGGTTTCTTCTCTAACGCCTTGTGTAACCCGAATTGTATCAACACATCTTTGACTTGCATTTGCCACAAGCCGAAATTGATCTTTCCATCAAATTTCTCCACATCAAACCTCATAGGGCTTGAAAACTTTGACATAACTGTATACTGGAATAGTGCACTTGTAGTCCGTGAACAATACACCAGGTAAATTCCCAGGAAAGAGAGGTCGGTCACAATGGACACAGTTAAATACCAAGTCTTTCCTAGCCAGAACCTTTCCTAGACATGCACTTTCACACCACCACACTTATTCCAGCAACCAAGAACAATTCTTTTCTGATGTGGAAGATCAGACAATGCTGCAACCACAGAGCATACTAAGAATTTTCTAAAACATCTGACACCTTATCAACCAGGCAACCAGCAACCCGGCTCTGATACCACTTGTTGGGAAAACTTCACCTCCCAAAACCTCTTCTTAAAACAAACCTGCCTCCAGTAAGAATATCAGAAATAATAGAGAAATAAAATAGAAAATAATAACAATTACCACAACACAAGAATTTACGTGGAAAACTCCAAACCAGGAGAAAAAACCACGGCCCTCAGAAAGAAATTCACTATGTGAAAAATTATTACAATCACATAGACTATTCTCTCACATCCCACGACCCCAATACACCCACACTCTCCAAAGCATACATTAACTCACACATTCCTACACTATAAAATAATAAGAACAAGAAAGGAATTTAAGAAGAGTCAAAAACAATGCTTAAAGTGTCTTTCACTGGGGCGATTTGAAACCAAAATATTGAGCTCCTTTTATAGCCTTCAGAACCCATTCTTCCTTGTTTTGTTTCAGATGTGGGATTCATTCCACTTTTATTTTTGCCTTTGTTTTCACTGTGGGATTGGCTCCACTTTTATTTTTGCCAATTTCCTAACAACTTTGTCGTTGCACTAACAATACCAGTGCTAAGAACCTCCAAATTGAAGGCTTCAGTCAGTTGTAAGTTTGCTCCCGACGCTGCTGCTGCTGCTGCAGCCATGACTGCAGGAATGTTTGCTGTACGTATGCCTGGCCAACACTCATTTTTACTGGTACCAATCTTTATTTCAGACAAAAGAGAGACCACATCAGCAGTAGGCTGTCCTCGCTTCCATGGATTTGCTTTACAAAGCTTCTCCTGAAGCACGAATTTAAAACCATAACATAAAAAATGACAACACAACAAGAAATCAAATTAACAAAGACCAATTACAACAGATGGAAATGAAGATGATGATATATTTTTAACTATAACAAAAGATAACCCATTGAGTTTCCAATAACTAAAATTCCAGATTATCGTGGATCATGGATAGAAAAAATGTGATGATATACCCCAAAACAAAAGTAAAAATTGAAATTTATAGGAATTCCAATTCAATACGGCACTAAACTAGAATCAGAAGATCACAAGAAAACTGAACATCAATAAGTTTGTAAGATATAGCTAGCATCATTCATAATAGAATGAGCACCCTAAATAAAGTTAAATCTTCCTTTAAAAAATATAAAAAGAATAACTGCTAACCAGAAAAAAATCTCTGATGTAACTTTTGTTCTACAAAACTGTTCAACAAGTACCGTACAGAAAGCAACAAATGGGGATACAAAGTAATTATGCCCTTCATCAGATAAATAAATTACTGATCGAAAGAAGAGCAGTTGGTGTTTTCTGTGCCTTTTTTTTTTTTTTTTTTTTGTGTGCGCGCGCGTTTGTGCAGGAGGTGGAACCATATATAGTTATACTGAATTACACAGAAAATTGTGAAGTTATCAACCTGGAGCAGGCCCTGGTAGTGCATCGAGCATGTGAAAGTGATATAATAAACCATTCACGAACAAATCTCTGGTCCAAAGAACGAACAGTTGCTACCAAAGCAGGATCGTTAATAGCAGCAGGAGCGTAACTATCAACTGAAAACAGCAGGGAATCTAGACAAGGGGAATTCCATAAAACCTGCATGAATTTACTTCCATATGCTGTATGTGAGGGAATATGTCACGTGTTAACCTCAAAACTATTTATTATCAGTTTAAACTTTTAAGTTTGATAATAACTAACAAAAATTAATGCCGTAAAATGTGACCATAATAATTCAAGATGGTGTTACTGCGAAATACAATGTGATTTGGTTTTAATTTGTGTTTTAGATTATGAATATTATTTCTATTAAATTAAAAAGCAGTAAATCATATGGGTTATCTTAAAAGATTTTAGTCCCTCTTACATCATTTGTTCGTTTTATACAAACAATTTCAAGCTATTTAACAACCAGCAAAGTTAAACAACCTAAGAAAGTTAGTTTAAAAATTAATCCAAAATAATATGATTCATCCTTATTCTATCAATTTAAATAATGTGGATAGTGTTTTATTGTTACTATATCATAAGATGACTCATTACTATGATTTTAGAGATTACAAAACAGATTACAGTAACCTCAATTCATATCCCAATAAAGTATTAAATACTTCATACAAAATCAATGAATTCTTGGTAGCAAAATCCATCTTTGATACATTTTATCCATTTTTTTTTTTTTTTGGCTAATTGAGAAATTAAATGGTATAGTTATTATTATTGTTTTCTTTTTGGTAGCTTGTATAGAAACATGATAATTGTTTTCCGATTGGTTGTTTCCCCACCAACTTATCAAATCAAATCATGCGGTAATTGATTTATTGTTACCAAATGATTGATTTTGCATTAGTTACTTCTCTTGTTCTTATCTTATCAACTAAAATGATATGGAAAATTATTGTCATTACCATGTCATGCATAAAAGGACCTGGTGAATGATATTCCGATTTGGTTGTTTTTGCATCAATTGCTTCTCATGTTCATATGTTCAATCCAAAAGATTTGATAAGAGATTCATTACCATATCACAAGATAAATAGTGGATAATAAGATCCTAACATATAAAAGGAGATGGTGAATGATATCCCAATTTGGTTGTTTTTATTGCATCAATTGTTTCTCATGTTCTTGTCTTCAATCAAATGATTTGGTGAGAGATTCATTACCATATTACAAGACAAGTAGTGGATAATAAGATCCTAACATAAAATTTATCAATCCAAATACTAAAGAGACTCACTATGATATCACAAGATAAGTAGTAGATGATAAAATCATAACATATAATTAATTAACCCAAATGATTTAATAAGAGATTAATCATTATCATATCACAAGATAACACATGGTTAATAAGATAATAGTATATAATTTTTCATATCATTTTAGATTTAATAGTACAAATGACTTATCACATCGTTTAAACTAATATTTGAATTGTGTAGATTTCCCTTTAAAAATTAATCACCATTTTTCTTCCCCAATTGGAGAAAGATTTTAAAAAAAAAATGATAAATTTTATGAAGAATCACTCCTAATTACAAAGTTTTTGTCTCTTTAATTTTTTTTTTTCTTTTGAACTTCTTTTGTCTCTTTTATTTTGTATTTTCACAATTAGATTTTTTTTTTTCAATAGAAAAACTGGTGTCCATGTATTAATCGCAAAATCAGTTGTACTCTTTTGTATTTAACGTCCAATACTAGAATAAAAACAAAAAGTTGTCCCTACTCTAATGTCAATCTAAAAATAGTTTATTATGGATTGGGACACTGTCCATGTGCACCACGAACCCGAACCGTATAATGTACGTAATGTATTTGACCAAAAACTCATGAGCTTGCTTGCTCTCTCTCTCTCTTTGGACTCTTTTGGTCCAACCTTATAGATGCAACTTTCCTCCTCTTCCTCTATACAAATCTCAACTCTGAACCCTCTATATACACATCCACACTTGCTACTAGTATTATATACACTTGTTATCATGACACGTTGAGTCTCTCTCTTATCATCTTCAAAAATCACTCTTCAAACAAATCTCTGTTTTCTCCCTCTCTAACTATCAACCATGGCTGCCGGCCTGGGAGCTGAGACTGACCAACAACAACAACAGCAGAAAAACATTGCAGATTTCGATCCTCAAAAGAAACCCAAAAGAAACAAGTTTGCTATTGCTTGTGCAATTCTTGCTTCCATGACTTCTGTTTTACTTGGTTATGGTGAGTAGTTTCTCTTTCTCCATGACACAAATGAAACCACAAGAAAAAATAAAAATTATAACTTCCCTAACTTTTATGTACTGTTAATTCCCCACATGATTGATAAAACTATATTTTATCATTTCGAGACAAAAACTTACCTAAAATACCCTATGTCACAGCTTAATAGACAAAAACTGTATTATTTGTATTTGATGATGTAGATATTGGGGTGATGAGTGGAGCTGCAATCTATATCAAAAGAGACCTGAAAATCAGCGACTTGGAGGTGGAGATCCTGGTGGGGACTCTCAGCATTTACTCTTTAATAGGGTCAGCCGCCGCCGGCAGGACGTCGGACTGGATAGGCCGCCGGTACACGATAGTTCTGACGGCTGCAATCTTCTTCGCCGGAGCTCTCCTTATGGGGTTCGCCACCAGCTACGCTTTCCTCATGGTGGGTCGCTTCGTCGCCGGCATTGGCGTCGGATACGGCTGCATGATCGCCCCTCTCTACATTTCCGAAGTCTCTCCTGCTTCCTCTCGTGGCTTCCTCACCTCTTTCCCGGAGGTTCGCTCCTTACTATTTTCATTTTTCCATTCACGTTCTAGGAAGCAGTACTTCTCAAAAAAGTACTTTCTTTAAAAGCACAATGCAGAAGCGCTTTTATTAGGACCATAATTTTTTACCCATATTTATTAGCACTACGATAGCCTTTTTATTCTTTGAGGTAAGGCACTACGATAACTTGTTTACATGTTTATTTACTATTGGTCTTGAATCCGGATTTTCAAAACGATCAATTATTAATAACTTGTTATATGATTATTCACAATCCGTGATAAAGAACTTTTGACAAGTTACTTTTGGAAAAAATAAATAAATGTTTATACGTGAATCTATAGGTTTTCATCAATGGCGGGATTTTGCTTGGATACGTGTCAAACTACGCATTCTCGAAGGTCTCACTCCACCTAGGATGGCGGATGATGCTCGGAATCGGCGCCATCCCTTCCGTGGCCCTCGCCTTCATGGTCCTAGCCATGCCGGAGTCGCCACGGTGGCTGGTCCTGCAAGGCAGGCTCGCCGACGCCAAGAAAGTCCTCGACAAGACCTCCGACCCCAAAGAAGAAGCTCTTCTCCGACTCGCCGACATCAAGCGAGCCGCCGGAATTCCTCAAGAATGCAACGACGACGTCTTCAAAGTGGAAAGACACAAGAGCCACGGCGAGGGAGTCTGGAAGGAGCTCCTCCTCCGTCCGACGCCGACCGTCCGCCATATCCTCGTCGCCGTCGTCGGCATCCACTTCTTCCAGCAAGCGTCCGGCATCGCCGCCGTCGTTTTGTACAGCCCTAGAATCTTCGAAAAAGCCGGAATCACGAAGGACAACGAGAAGCTCCTGGCAACGATAGCCGTTGGATTCGTCAAAACTATTTTCATCCTCACCGCTACTTTCTTGCTCGACAGGATCGGACGGCGGCCGTTGCTTTTAAGTAGCATGGGAGGCATGATCCTCTCACTCGCGACGCTCGGGTTCTCTCTAACGATGATCGATCACACGACTAAAAAGCTCCCCTGGGCCGTCGGATTGGCCATCACGACAGTCTTATGCTACGTGGCGTTTTTCTCTATCGGGATGGGGCCCATCACAATGGTGTACAGCTCTGAGATTTTCCCGTTGAAGCTACGCGCGCAGGGAATCAGTATGGGGGTGGCGGTGAACAGGCTGACGAGTGGGGTCATTTCCACGACTTTTATATCTCTCTACAAGGGGATCACCATTGGTGGGGCCTTCTTCCTCTTCATGTCGGTCGCGACCGTTGCTTGGATCTTCTTCTACACGTGTCTGCCTGAGACGCAAGGACGGACTTTGGAGGATATGGAGGTGCTTTTCGGGAATTTCAACTGGTTGAGAGACTCCAAAGCCGCGAAAAGGAGAGAGCTAACGGTGACGGTGACGGAACGGGAACGGCAACAAGTAACGTTCGATTAGGGAGGGTTACTAACGGTAACGAGTAAATATAACGAAATTTTTAGAGCAGTTGGGTGAGTGAGTGAGTTGGAGAGGGAGTTGAGAATGAAGAGAAGTGACACAAAGGTTATGCAATGGAAAATTATGAATTATGAATTAAATATGGATAATAGTCTACATATATTTATATATAATTAATGTTTCTTTTTCTGTGATTTTGTGGGAGTAATTTGTTCTTGGTTTTGTGTGTTTTAGTTGTGATGATTTTGGTTCTATAGAATTGTCTCGTATTGTTAAAGAAAGGCAAATTCTAGAAGTTGCATCATTGAAAAGTATTTTGGTGGGTTTGTAAACCCAGGTATCTAGATAAGAGAAGGGAATTGAAGAATAATTATCTTCATCAATAGTAGGTTTGTAAAATACATTCTTCATAACTTCATACTTTCAATGCTCACAGAATGAATTAAAGGTAATTTCGTCGAGATCTCAAATTCAAATTTTAAGATTTATACAAATTTTCTTATAATGTTAAACTAAGTTTAGATCATATTCATACTTAACAAATTTTATAGATTAAAGATATATAAAGAAAACGTGTAGATATAAAGTATAACAAATTACTTGGAAATAGATGAAAATGTCTAGGGGATGTGGAAGAAAGAGCTCCAATTATTGAGAGGTGATAATAGTGATTTTGATAGTGAGTCTCCAAGGTTTAGAATTTGACATGTGATATTGGGACCTTTCTATGTGGACGGTGGTTATTTATTTGTTTGGATGTGGCCGTCTCATACTTCTCGGGTAATTTTGGGTTTGATTGGCATTTTTTTTCACTTTTTCACTTTTCTTTATTTTTTCCAAAATAGATTAAATTATGTGGTTCATGTCCCTTCTTTTAGAATAAGCAGTCCATTCTTGCATGGGTTCATTGAACTGACTACTTGAAGAAGACTAGGTTATTCACATTTCTTATGCATGTTATATCTTTCCTAATTTTGATGGTCGGTTTAAAATTTGGTAAAAGAAATTACAACTATAGTGAGATGACATGCATTTTAAGTGGTCCTTTAACCTGTGTCTGTGTGGTTCAGAGGCCTTGTTTTTCTTTTCTAATTTCTCACATATAATTATAAAGTTGTTGTTTGGTTTTGGGAGCTTTTGAATTTGGACCTAACGAATGTTAGTTATATGGTTTAAAGCAGATGAAATGAAGTTATTTAAATAAGAATTTTTTTTTTTTTAAAAAAAAGGGTCATTTCCCAAATCTTGTAACGTACTATAAAAATATAATGCAATCTTAAAATGATCACTTACTTCAACTATGAAAAACTGAAGCTTAATAATCTTGATCAAAATTTTAAATAATCAAAATACCACGAAATGTTTAACAACTATATGTACATTTAAAACAAAATTACTTATAAAAATAATTGTACAAAAAAGACCTAAATTTCAAGAACACCATAGCGTTAGATGACCAGCCGAAGATGCATGAATATGCAAGGCTGCCGCGCCACGGCCCCACACCACCCCCCGGCCCCGATGAGCTAAAAAGGCTACAAACTTGATGTGGAAAATAAAATAAATATATGTTTAGGAATGAAATTAACAAAATATAAACTCACATTGTTAGATCGAAACCCTTCCCATTAAAAAAAATTTCCTCAACAATTTGTTCACTATGTTTTTCCATAAAATAAATGGATTGCCAGGAAACAATAGATGAAGTGATGGACAGAGAGAGAAGAGGAAACACAAGGTCTATTTGCTTGATGGAGAACAAAAAGAGTCCATTAATAATTGACAATGTGTCTTGAGAATCTTACAGAGGTCCTTGTCCAGCCCCATTTCTCCAAATTTTTGAAAACAGTAGATTTCAGGGGACCCATCCATGTCATCACACACGTTCAGGCAATTCATAAAGTAAACACCAGAAACAATTCATAACGTTAAGAATTCAACTTCAACTTCTAACATCAGAATCAGTCTTTATGTTAAAGAGTTTGCTCTAAAACGACCTTTTATACGTGTGCAAACTAAATACAGATCATAAATATTCTATCATTATTTTGATCAGGATTGTGATGCAAATAAAACTGTAAAAATGATATTAACCAATCAGAACTAGATATTATATTTTTACAAGCCTCACGAGGAAACCCACTTTCAGGTTACAATGAACTCATTTTGTTTTTATGCCAATTTTAACAATCACAATTACCCTGGAATCAGCTCTGTTGCCGCAAAACTACAGCGGAGATCCTCGTAAAAATTTGCAGCTATGATACCATCACATATGATAATAGAATTACAAGCAAGCATATACATTTGAAAAAGAAGCTCTGTACCTGTTAATTTTACTTCTCAATGCCCTGCTGGAGGTACTGTATCAAGTCATAGCCAGCAGTGGTCCATTTGTTGTAGGCATCCGTGCATACGTTTTTCATGAAAAAGGCGGCCTCACGTTCGCTCATTTCGGGACGAAACCTCTTCCGAAGATTTCCGATAGGATCGCCTCTGCTAAAGCAAGGTAGTCCGCTGTCCAGCATTAACATAACAGTATTGATGATCCCATCCATGTAACGGCGAGCAGCGAGGTAACCTTTGATGCACAAGCTATTTATGATGCAAAACATAGTCAATTTTGAGCCTGAAGTGAGTTCAGAAATACAAAGATAGAAGATTTAACTAACAAAGTAAAGCTTTTTTAATTACCTCACAAAAAATTCCCACGTCTCACTCTTCATAACCCCTGATGGATCTAGTAGTTGTGTCATTTCATGACTCAGCTTGAAGTGTGCACTCTCGAAGCGCATATTGCCACCAGGTGATGTTTCCAAAATGAAACCAAAATCGATATGGACAAGCCTTCCAACACTGCATTGGCATTTGTAATATGATTGGGAAGGACTAGTCAGATAAAGCAAGTCGTTGTAACCACTGGTTTAATTATGGTTTCCCACGAATCTGTCTCAATTCTAAAATGAATAGATCATAAGAGAGGACATACTTGTCAAAGAGAAGATTCCCATTGTGTCTATCCTTTGGTTGGAGTAAAAGGCTTGCAACTGCATAACCAGCACTGCTAATGATGAAGTTCTTACGTGCTTTTTCAAAAGAAGGAGTGCCAACCGCTCCATAGTCCTGTTGGAAAATCTCATACAAACCACCATCAGTTGTTTCACCCATTTGGCTTCTGCTCCGTGAATTAGGTACAACCTGCATGACGAAAGGTCATTGAGAGAAGAAAACCACACTTTTTTGTAGTTAAGACTGATTTGTGCCTCGTGACACTGCAAAATTTTGTGGCATTGATGGTGTTGCCCAATCTTGAAACACATGAATTTCAAATTTTTTCATGGGCAGGGAAGAAAACACAGGAAAGTAGGAGATACAAACTCACCTCAATTATTCCTCTCTCAGGACCAGTTGGGAGAACACCATAAGGAAACAGATAGAGATCTAATCCAACTGCTTCAAATATGTCCCTAAGAAGTGATATCACTTGAAGAGCAAGAACATCTTGTCGACAATCATCTCCTACCTTCAATAAAGCCACGTATCAGAAATCAGGATTAACTATCAAATTAGCATAATAAGAAATTAACAATGATGAAATACTGAAATAAATTCAGACAGATGAAACTATGAACAATATTTTTCAATTCTTATTTGCTACACAAGTTTGTGTTTCGAAACAAATTAGTCCACAATGAGCACAATATCTAAGAAATAAGTTGTGGACAACCCACTTGAGGGGCTTGATAATTTGCATTTGCACTTTGTGCTTGTAGGAACTGTAAATTTTATTTTACTACAATTTGGAGCACAAGCTACCTTAAAAATGCAAGCTTGGGGCACTATATTTCTGCAATCACCATCTCGATCAACCACATTAAATGTTATCATAATAGGAACTTTTGCTGCTGATTGCAATGGTATTCCACTATCCACCTGAATATTCCTAACAAGTTTGTTAGGAGCAGTTGGCAGATAGAGGTCATCTCCTTCCACTTCAATTTTCTCCAACTCCCTGTCGTAGCAAGCAAATAAAATCTTCAATCATTGAGATTCAAGTCAAAATACACAAAAAACAAGTATTAGGGTGCCTAACTACTATTGTTGAACTGTTTCCTAATAGCCTTAACTGTTAGGTCTAGAAGTTACATAACATGGCGTCAAAGCCCTACTTTTACCGTAAGTGCCAAGGTTTGAGTCTCTCTACGTAATTATTATCTGTCATATGAATTTGTTATGTAATTATGTTAGGACTTGAGCCAAGTAGCAAGCCAGCTGGTCTTGCAAATGAGTGGATGCCGAATGTAAATCCTACTGCCATTTCATTTCCTAACATGTTATGCTTTGGGCCTAGTGGTTACCTAACAATGAACTAAAGCTTCAATAAGTAAAAAGCATACCTACGGATACCAGCTCGGCGTTCTTCCTTAGGAAGAGGGAAGAGTACACCAGAAATAGATGTAACTTTGTCAAAGAAATCAAACTCTCTATTAAACACATCAAGAGCCTTTGGGGTGAAACCATCAATAATATGCTGACGAACAACTGGCAGCAATGCTTGAAATGAACTATTCTGAAATTAATAGAATATACATATACATGTTAGCAAGCTTCAATGACACAGTACAGAGAGGATTAACAATCCAAAAAAAATATATTAACAGCCTTTCTAATAATGTTACTATAGAACTCGGTGGCAAATAATGCCAATTTCATATATACCATCACCCTCATCAAAGGATCACCACTGCAACATATTGTGCAAAGCTTATTAATTAATATGTGAGGAAGCTTCTCAGTCTATAGCATTTGCCTACATAGAGCAACTTTTATATAGTCTTGAGTATTGCAGTAGAAAAGTACATAAACAAACTTATCATTTGTGCCAAATAATCCAACAAGGGTTGTTAGTTGTTATATACTGCATGGATCAGTCATTTATATCTTTCAGGACCACTATGGAACAGTCTATGAAAATGATATAGAAACGTAGTATAGTCTCTAGACAGACATACCTTGGCAGAGTTAGCATCCTTGCCAGATTCTGGTACACTTGTCTCACCCTACATTAACAAACTCATGAATTACATAGACTAGTAAATCAAAATCAGGAACTTACAATGAAAGAACACAGAAATATGCATTCTATCTAGATTTACTGGAACATGATAATTGTAGTTGTCAGGTTATATGTATATTCTTCCACACCTGTAGATGCCATATCAGGATATGGGCAAAAATATCACTTCTTTGTGCTGCTCTAAGCAAATAGCCTTCAACAAATTTCTGCAATAACATGAAGAACAAATTCAATACTCTGTTAACATTCTGGTCTACAATTCAGGAAGACTTGCACACCCAACTTCAACCAACATTAGCATCCAAAATTAAAATTCTGCTAGCATTATATTTAGGTTACAGTGGACTGACCATGTAAAGGTCATTCTAATTGGTATATTAGAATAATATAGAACTCATAAACATACAAAACTATTGTTTACTCTAACAGTATTTGCTTTGCATACAAAATTTTGTTGGTTTGATTTGATGTATCACAGAGCAAATAACATCAGGAAACAAGATGTTTAATAAAGATAAATCAAATTCAGGTTCATCCAAGTCGCACAAAACTTCAGAACTAAGCAAATTTGTGAGCGTAAAATAAGTTTCAACCAAAAAAAGACGTTCAAGGAATCACAGCCTGAATAGCAATGTATAATACAGAAAAAAGTAACATCAACATTAAAATATTCATTATAACTCACCCCATCATCATATCGCAGAGCCTGCACTAGCTGTGGCATAAAGAAAGTCACTCTTTCTGGAGGATAGGATTCCAAAACCCTAAGCACATATGCCATGACACGTGGATGACCCTTGTATGCTGGAGTAAGGAACTCAAGAGCTTGTGTAATTGAACAAGCTGCCCAGTGGGGCAATTGTTGTAATAGCACTGAATCTTCATCAACTGTCTTTGGGGTCACAAAATATGGCAATGCTTCGGGTATACAGCGAATGTCCAATATATTCAACTGCAAGAAACCACCACCAAAATCAAGAGAACTCAATATAAAATGTGATTGAACGACTGGTATTGCTACAGAACTTCAAAAAAGCTCTTCATTCCATTTTTGACATAATTACAATGTAACATATTTTTATTTAAGAAGCATATTGTATGGTATCCATGTCGAGAAATGAATAATATAATTTGTCACAGTCGAATTCTCAATAAATTTGTTTTCTAAAGCAAAAAGTGTTTTAGAAAGACCTTTCGACTTTTAACCCAAAAAAATGAATATATTGGAAATGCTAAATTTCGCAGTACACACTTATCTGGTAGTGAATAAAAAGATCTCATCCAACATGATTACCAACTTTCCAAAAGGAAGAAGAATAATAAAATAATCAAAACAGAATGAATTCAGTTGTAAAACATGCAACGAAAGTAATGTCAAATAAGGAAACAAAAAAGAAAGAAAAGAAAGAAAGAAGAACAATAGTGCTGCAAGTATGAAATTTGAGCAGGTTGTCCAAAATTGAAAAGAAAACGTTATGAAAATTTTATAACATTTCATTACAATATAAACCCAAAAGAGAATCATGATCATGATTCTGCTTATCTAACTTAAACTTCATATTCCATGCCTTATCACTACCTCTCAAACTTTCTTGATAAGGCACGTGTGATCACACACCATATTTTGTGCATAAAATAGACAAAACATGGTAAACTTATCAATTTAAAATAGCTCAATAGTTGACAGCCTTTTTCCAAGGACATGCTTCTAACTTTGTCTTTCTCTCACAAATCACTATCAGAGTAAATTCAATAATGACAACAATTTTCTACGGAACTATCTTCTAAAGAGCAAAATGATTCCTATTTAACATAGACAAACATACCTGAACCAGATGGGTTACTTCAGCTTTCAGAGTAGCATTTGCAGGGAACCTCGATGCCAAGGATAGAGCAATCCGAGGATCCACAGAGAAGGCAGTCTTGGCATATTCAATCCACCTCTCTGCACTAACTTTAGACTTTGAAGATAAACTATCTCTGAAAATAAACAGCAGTACACAAAGCAAAGAAATTAATACCCAGATGGGATTACCCAGACAACAGACACCCAAATGGGTGAATATAATAACAAGGAAAAAGTGAATAAACCACGTTTAATCAATTTTCAAGGATTACTTTGAAATAATGGGCTGTGCCCAAACATCAAGCCTATCAGCCTCAAGCTGGCATAACATCAGAAGTAGTTGCTTTCGTCTTTCTCTTGCCACAGCATAATTTTCTATTTGGCCCCAGATAGGGTGATATTGACTATTCTGCAAATATTTTAGTAAATTTAGCAAAAAATAGGATACACAATTCATAATTACAAGAACAGTGGTATATTAAAAAAGAAAGACATTCTGTAACAGATGGACGAATCATTTTCAAGTTCGGATAATCATGCCTAAAAACATTCGCAACTGAGGACTCCCAGACTGCAAACATAAACATCTTACCACATCAACCACAGAGCTACTATTCTCACGCACCCGTCCTTTTGCATCAATTTGAAGAGCATCTGCTCGCTCATTTGAAAGATACTGAACAAACATGGACACGGACTGAGCCTCACTGTGGGTGTAATTTTCATATTTTGTGTCATACCATTCAGGCTCATAAGCAAACCAGCCCAATGAGGACCTGCAATATGCAACAATAACGTGAGTATTGAAACTATAAAGAAATCTAACTGTTCTAAGGCAATTCTAAAACAACACAACTACAGACACACAGGATTTAATGTTTGAAGATGCTTAATTGAAACAAACCAAAGTAAACCTACAGCGTATAAAACAGGGTAAAGAAGAACTGAATACTAAGAACTTTACTTCATGTACTTCATCTTGTTAGCTATTTCACTGTTACATTTTACAGTCAATTATCTAAAACCAAATCATCAGGAACATTAGTCGAGTAATAATAGTTTATCCAGGTGTAAAACATCGAAGGTGCTTCAAACAGAAATTTCTACTAAAAAATTATTTAACACATCTAAAGTTCTGTACCACAAATATCAAATTGAACAACTGAAACTTATAGCCCCTCCCCTCTCCCTCCCTGCCATTTATATATACAAAAGGGAGAGAGAGGAAAAAGTACAATTACATGAATGATCATTGTTATAAACAATAAACTAGCTCTTGCTTATCATATAGGAAACAGCTGTTGTCATGAAAATTTGCAAAACAAGCTACCAAGACTCTAAAAGCCAAAAGCACATTATAGAAGCTAGTGAACCATAATAAAGAATTGCAGATAGATGTCTTAAGGAAGAAAGCCGATAGCGATTACCGCAAAATCCGATCTTCCAGAAGTTGAAGCCCCATTTTAAAATTCCGAAAGTTGCCCTGGGACTGGCATGAGCAGAATTTCAGTCCAAGAAGCATGACAGTGAAAAAAGTACCAGTTGCTGCAGGATGGTGGGAAAAATTCCATGGGAGTTTTGTGGTCCCTTGTAACATCCTACCTAGGAGCAGGAGTTGCTCAATACTATTGTGTCGAACTACCTGTGGACCAATGCAATTAATGGTACAAACCACATAATACAAAACAAAGCAAAAGTAAATTTCTCATGCATTTCTACCATATACAAGAAAACACTTTAAACAGACTACTCATGATTTAAACATTGTTCAGGAGTTGCATCTTAATGTACTTAAATAATGGAAAAAGAGAATTATTAAGGGAAAGCACAACAGCACTAAGTCCAAAAAGAAAAGAAAAACCAATATGTGAGATTATTTCATCATCTCATATATTTAGATAAAATAGATAAAGTTATGTTAATCGCATAAGCATATGTCAAGCATAATATGAACACAGATAATAGAAAAGAAAAGGTTTGAAGAAACATATAGCCATTCGATTAGGTTGCAGGCCCCCATACTGCATACAAGACAGATCACATCTGTTAAGACTTCCAAAAGAAGCTGTATGGAAGAAAAGACACAATGGTATAAACACAAACTTCTACTACAACCGTATCTCCAAGACATCAAAAATCACATAAATGAGAGAGCAGAATGAAATTGAGAGGGAAAAGCAAGGAAGGAGTGAGGACGATAGAGAAAATCACTTCTTACCTCAAAGCGATCAATGAAAAATCCAATCCAAAGTTTATGAGCAAATATTTGTTCAACAGGATCAACTTCAGGCAGCACCACTGGCTCCCCAGGGGCTAGATGTGGCCTTAACTTTGCAGCCGGTCCTGAGTATCTCACGTCAGTAGCAAAGATACCACGCTTTCTATCAATTGTCCATAACCATGCATCAACAAGCTCAGCAAGGACCAGGGACCCCAATTCAGGTGCAGCAGACACCAACCAGGTCCAAATAAAAACCCCAGTTTCCATTGCATCAGAGGTTGAAATATAAGCTGGACACCAACAAAGAAGCCGCAGAAGTTGTGAGAAGCCCTCTACATTTGATCTTGAACTAGAACCCTAACAAAATAAAATAAAGTTAATACCTTTCAGAAAAAAGGAAGCACAGACTAATAGAATATTTGTTGATAACAAGAACATATAGATTTGAAAGGAAAAATATATTTACCAGGTTAGAGAGCAGCAATGCAGTTGCCTGAGAACAAGTTTCACGGAACTGTGACTTTTCTACCTGCCCACCTTTTTCTGCAGCATTAATAAACTGCTGAAGGAGAGTTATAAATTTCGAAAGCAACATCTCGTTAAACGAATCATCCTCTGTCTGCACTGGTTGAGAAAATGCTCCAGTTATCAACCTTTGAAAGCCAGTAGGCCTGGTACCAGGCTGAAATCCACCAATGCTGTTATAGAACCTTCTCATGCCAGCAATTTCTCCAGCATAGTTGGACTTTGCTGTTGCACTAACAATACCAGTGCTAAGAACCTCCAAATTGAAGGCTTCAGTCGGTTGTAAGTTTGCTCCTGAAGCTGCTGCTGCCGCAGCCATGACTGCAGGAATGTTTGCTGTCCGTATGCCTGGCCAACACTCATTTTTACCAGTACCAATCTTTATTTCAGACAAAAGAGAGACCACATCAGTAGTAGGCTGTCCTCGCTGCCATGTATTTGCTTTACAAAGCTTCTCCTGAAGCACGAATTTAAAACCATAACATAAAAAATGACAACACAAGAAGAAGTCAAATTAACAAAGAACAATTACAACAGATGGAAATGAAGATGATGATATACTTTTAACTATAACAAAAGATAACCCAATGAGTTTACAATAAACTAAAATTCCAGATTATCATGGGTCATGGATAGAAAAAATGTGATCCTATATCTCAAAACAAAAGTAAAAAGGAAATTTATAGGAATTCCAATTCAATAAGGCACTAAACTAGAACCAGAAGACCACAAGAAAACTGAACATCAATAAGCGTGTAAGATATAGTAAGCATCATTCATAATAGAATGAGCACCCTAATTAAAGTTAAATCTTCCATTAAAAATTACAAAAAGAATAACTGCTAACCAGAAAAAATCTCTTATGTAACTTTTGTTCTACAAAACTGTTCAGCAAGTACCATACAGAAAGCAACAAATGGGGATACAAAGTAATTGTGCCCTTCATCAGATAAATAAACTACTGATCGAAAGAAGAGCAGTTGGTGTTTTCTGCGCGTCTTGTTTTTTTTTTTGTGTGTGTGTGTGTGTGCAGGAGGTGGAACCGTATATAGTTATACTGAATCACACAGAAAATGGTAAAGTTATCAACCTGGAGCAGGCCCTGGGTAGTGCATGGAGCATGTGAAAGTGATATAATAACCCATTCACGAACAAATCTCTGGTACAAAGAACGAACAGTTGCTACCAAAGCAGGATCGTTAATAACAGCAGGAGCATCACTATCAACTGAAAATAGCAGGGAATCCAGACAAGAGGAATTCCATAAAACCTGCATGAATTTACTTCCACATGTTTCAAATGTACTGAAGAAACCCATGAAAGGGAAAAATCTATTAACAATGCAAGAAGCAGGACCAATATGGTTTTACCTGAGGAAACTTATCTCTAAGCTGATTTAACAAGTTAAAAGCAGTATCCCGGATATGTTCCTCCCTCTGTGACATACTCTTTATGAGAAAACAGACATGTGCAAAAAGAGTAGATTCTGTGATCTCAGCTAGATTGCCTGTTTCTGATGTCCGATCTTCCTGTATGCAGTTCAGACTGTCATTGATGCCCATATATATATATATATATATATATAGAGAGAGAGAGAGAGAGAGAGAGAGAGCATATATATTTGAAGGAAAAGATCTAATGAACTTCTAATGTCACATAACGCCATCTACAAGGGCATAAGTTCAACCCAAAAAGTTGAGCGTTTACAAACAACATAGCTAGAATCATCTATAATCAACAATGTTGAATTCATTCTTATTTTTGAAAGGAATACACATCACCAAAAAGAGCAGGCAAAAAGAACAATGAAATCTGCCACCAAGGGAGGTACCTGCCCCAAAGGGAAAAAGGATGATAATGCCATTTTTAAGTTAGTATATCACAATATACAAAACGAACAGTTAAAACAAAATAGTTATGACAGTTCGTGAAAATCATAAATTCTTTTTGGACATTTTAGAAGCACACTATTAACCGATAAAAATTATCAATATATAACCACAACATTATTTAATAAATTTTAAATACAGATTTACCATATTAAAAATATAAATCTATAATCAAATATAAATAAAAGATGAAATTTAGCTGTTATATACAATTTGTGCTTGCACAGTTACAAGGGTAGTTATGATAAGGATTTACTAAACAAGGGTAGTTAAGAGAAAGATTTATTTTCTTTTAGCATTTCTTTTTTCAGTTTCAAATGTTTGATTTTTACGGACTCTTGTAGTAGAATCTAATAATTAATATTTATCGTTATAACTATACAGAATCTGTATATTAGCATGACCCTAAAAGAAAACATATCCCAAAGTACCCCAGGCCAAGCAAAGACCACTCATATGGTATTGATGGCCACTTGAACAAGTGATCTCAAGGTCTTTCACCATATTAAGAACAATTACGATCTAAGAAGAAAACATTTAATGGTAAAAGAATCAGCATATGTGCTTAACGAAGATAGTTAAGCATGCCTTGGAATCTACCATCGCTCATTAGACAAAAGGCCTTTCATACAAGATAACTAAGAATAATTTAGATCTTTCTTTTGTCCTATTCTTTAATTATGACACTTAGATGCAAGATCTGTGCCCCTAAATTATCCCATGAAAAGATGAATCTCCCAGGCATGAGATGAGAAACAGAATCAAAAAAGGAATTGCAAAAGTTTCATATGAGAAAGGGACACATACCAGCCATGATACTGCAGTTTCAAATGCCCGGAGCACAATTGCATTCAAACACTGGAAAACAGCCAGCATAAGATTTGGAGTCTTTAGGTACTCAAAGACACAACTGAAAGCACTTCTAGAGGCAGTCAAACTAGTGCCACCATTAAGGATGCCACCATTGCTGCTAAAACGTATAATCTCCAGAAATGCAACCGCAAGAAGATAGGTTGCCTTCACACCTGTTAAAAGAAAAACTTCTATTGTTAGTGATAAAAGAAACAAAATTTATTTATTATATTAAACAAGTATACAGGGGAATCAACAAAAGAGATACATATATACGTACAAATGTATGTGTGTATGTGTGCATTTCAAGACAACTGGTTAATAAGAATTACACCAAAATCTCAACAAGCAAACATTCCACTAAAATAAGATGATAGACATTCAATTCTTTATAAATTCAAAGAATCTACATAACCTGAAATTGTGCTCATTGCTGCAACCTCAACCCTTCCTCCTAAAGCAGCAGCAAGAGCCGCTCGTTGGGTGCCAGCCGCTTTCTCATTGCCACTCCCTCGGCGACTGCCAGGGTTGTGAAGAGCATTGAGTTCCAATTCATCTTCAAGCCATTTCACTGAGCTGACAACCTAGAAAACATGTTGTCAAGCGAAACTTCAGATTTAGATATGTTTTTTCAAGAGATTATACTGCAATCATTGTAGAGAGCATGTCTCATATTATAATAACAAACTACAAATATTCAGCCTAATAAACAGTCATCTTAACCTTCATACCAATAAAGCCCAGTCAACTATATAATAAGTTCCTCATTTTACCAGAGTAAGAGGCAATTTTCATCAACAACTTTGTTAGATCTACACTCATCCAATTCCAAGAATGAGATATCTCAAATGCGTGCCAAGTGCCAACATTCACTTTGATGGTGCATTTGTTTAAGACAGTATCAGCAAAAGTCCAGTTTCTATCAACTCATAGGTTCCGAATACTTTGTCTGCTAAAAAAATGTAACTTATAAATTTTTTATTCCATAAGTAATCGTTCACAAAGTGAGACCGAATTTCAGTAGCTTAAACCTATAAAGTTATCCGATCATGTTGACATCTTCGTATTATTCAATCCACTACTTAAATATAACATTAGATTCTTTAAAGGGCAACACAAAGCTGAAGTAACAAAATTTCGATGAGACAAATTACAAACGCATTTATAGGTTGATCCCAAATAGTACTTCATATGTTGGAACTGCTGCACCTATCTGTAATCCTATATGAACCTCGTTTCTAATAAATAGTTCAGTCTTACTTGACATTAACTAATTCTCAAGTCCACACAAGCTCTAAGCTCCTGTTAAACATCTGGTGAGTCCACCAATAATTTACACAAGCAATAGTTAGCCCAGCACTGCAGACAGTGTCTTAGTAAAACTGCTCCACATGAACTACTACTGTGTTCCAACCTCCCAAAGATGCATTTAAGTGAGCATAAGCATAAGACATAAAGGGGCAAATCGTACAATAGATAATCTAAGAGAAACTTCACATAATAACCTGAAACATCAAATCTGTTACAGCAATTTTTTTGTTTTTTTATAGGAAACAAATCTGTTACAGCAATTTTGAGAATCAAACAAACCAATCATTTAAGTAATTAAGTATCTACTTACAAGGGGAGGAGTCCCTTGAGCAATACGCTGGACAGCAGAAGACCACACTACATTCCACATGTATGGTCCACCAACTGCTTGAAGAGGAATTGCACCCATGCTACCCACACTGTTCAGAGTAGAAGAAACTGACTTTCCTGGTGGTAGCTGGGTTTTCAGTATGGGAGGTGCTAAGCCAAAAAGAGCCAGATAGAACCACAGGTTGCGAAACAATTTCAAAAGTGATGGCTCCACGTCTACAGTTGGATCAAAATCAGAACATATTTCAGCAACAGCAGGAAGTAGCGGTCCCAAAAAATCTGCTCCACTCCTGCAGCAATTAAGAGCTGTCAGATATGAAATCTCTAAAATAACAAGTAATGAGGCAGTAAGTGTAAAAGTGAAGTGAAGAACTCAAGCATCCAACGTAGTGCAGGATACTTATAAATCAAATCGAGTTACCACAACATGACTCGCTACCAGCAAATAAATTAGAACAAATTTATCTTACCTCCCACTTTTAGATTCAGCCGCCAAACCTACATCAGAGCACAAAGACAACATTCGATGACGAAAGTCTGAACGCAATTTATCGCTGGTGAGACCACCAGCAATCAGAAGAAATCCTGCAGGAAGAGTCTAGAATGTAATTGAAGCAGTGAGCGACCATTTGATTGATAAATTTTCAAACAACTTTCAAAATCAGAGGATTTTCTATTCCAGAGATATAACATACCTCAGTACGCTCTATAGTGGCTTCTGATGCCATTGTTCTGCTTTCTGCAGATCCAACACTTGATAATTTACTCAAGTAACTTCTTGTCATCAGAACAACTGTTTCACGATAGGACTTCTCAAAACCCAAACTTGCCATGCGAGACACGGCATCAAGAAGCTGTGGTCAAAAGGGCAGGTAAAAGTCGAGAAACCATGCCACCAATATTGAGTAGAATAAATTAATACAAGAACTGAAATACAAAATCAGCAAATACATGTTCTGAAGACAAAGATTCCATACACGAAGTCGCAATAAACTAGGAGTTGAAGCATCACCCTCTTCTAAGTTCTCAACAAAAAGTGGCAATATCATATCGACCACTTCAGACTTGTTAACAGCAACAGTCAAATCAGCTAGCAAGCGTATAAGATTGAGTTGCTTAGAAAGAAGTTTCTCTTGGTCAACCTGAAATTTGCCTCCAGTATATAAAGTATGCAATGGCATGTTACAAAATTATTCAAATTACGAGCCAAAATATATATATATATACGTATGCAATAGTTAGGGTATAACATGTCTTAATTTAATAAGCCTACAAAAACAATTCCAAGAAAATTGTCATTGTGAAAATTATTGTTCATTTACCAAGGTAGCAATAAACTCCAGAAGAGAAAGTAAAGGATTTATTCTCAATCAAATTTGGTAACAACACGCACACAAACAATCATATATATATATATATAATGACCAGCCATGCAATGTGTGGGTATAACATTTGGTAATTTAATTATTTTTCAGTTACAAAATTAATTGCAAACTCAAGAAGAGAAAATAAAGAATTTATTCTCAATGAAAATTGGTAACAACAGCTATACAAATAAATCATTATATATACCTCGCAAAAGAAAAAGGAAAAAAAAAAACCTTATAGAATTTGTACTGTTATACATTACTAAAGATGAAAACTTATTTGTGTTTCATATTTGTTCTTTTAGTAATTAGTAGCAATACAAATTCCCAATGATTATAAGGTGTGTGTCAAATCTTGAGTAACACTAGGGCTGACAACGTATACACACAGAAACAAGGACAGAATTAGTACTACACAAATAACCTGCTCATCGTATCGTTCACGAACACTTGTAGCTATTCCCGTGATAAATGAGTCCACAGGTGTCCGGTCTCTCGCCCACCCAAATTCAATAACCTCACGACTTGTTTTCATGATACTCTCAAACAAGGCTCCTTGGCTGCTACCCCAAGAATCAGCCTGATATAATAATATCAGGCATTAATATAAACAAACAGGATTAATACAAAGGAAAAATTAATAAAGAAGTTTATCTCTAAAATGACCAGATTTAACTCTGGATCACAATGCAAAATCAGAATCATAAAGATTATACACCTGTTCACATGCATTTAGAACAAGAGGCTTAAGGCGAATGAGCAAAACACGAAGTGGTTGACCTTCCCTGATGACAGCAATCTGTGCAATCCCAGCAAGCAGGGAACTGAACAGCTCCTCGCAAACTCTCAACTTTTTCCATACAGAGCGCAAACATGCATCAGCAGCATCTAAAAACAATGCAAGAGTCTCAAGCACCAATTTCTTAGAGGTCTTTCCATCCGGTTCAAGGGATGAAAGACTCTTAATTTTCATCCTCGCCACAGACTGATAAAAACATAGTTTTGCATTTATTCTAGCTTTCAAAAGCTGTCCTTGTTCACTCCAATCTAGCTTCTTCGTCTGCCACAAAAAACAACTAATGTTTAAAAATAATTCCTCACAAAATCAAAATTTTAACTTCTTCTACAAAATATCCAATAACTAATCTAAATGCCTAACCCTTTTCTTCAACACATTATTTTAGTTGCCTTGACTCCAACTTCTTCAAAATACATACTTAATACAACAGTTTTGTTTCTCTATCTTCAACAACCGAAAGCAGAGACAACAACACATCCCTCTCCTTCAATACATTTCATTTCTGGTCATACACAATTCCATAATCCACAAACTCTCCTCTACTTCCCCTATACAAAACACTTAAAAGAACCCGCACATCATTGGCTCACAAAAATTAAATCATATCCAAACTTTTCTTCAATAAATTAAACACCCAACATTTCCCACACAATGCACCATAATGATCTAGTCATATACCACAAAATCAAACATCTACAATCACATAAATTTCCTTCAGCGATTAACACAACCCACATTGCTCGAAAATTATCTAAATTCATGCTCATACCTTGAGAAAAGCAGACATGGATTGAAGCTGCCTCCTTGCAATAGACCTCACCTGATCCAAAAGCTTCGCATCAACCTGCGATTTATCCAAAACATGCCCTATCAATTTACACACAATCTCCTGCTTCTCCAAGCTCTCCAGCGAGTCTTCCTCGTGCGAAGAAGCCATATGTCGTCCACCAAACATGCTCCCTCCACCATTAACCATCACCGAAGAAGCCTTGGACGATGCACTGCTCACCGCCTCGTTTCCCGGACTCGACTCGCTCCCGTTGAGTTGACTCGGATGCAAATGGCTTGCACTCAGTGGAGAGCTCTGAGACGACGTCGTTTCGGAGTTTATCGCTATTTGCTCTCTCGGCGAGGACGGAATCGGGACTGTTAACTGATCGAGGAGGCCGGTTGTCAGCTTATCGGCATCGGTCAGTGAAATTGGCGGGAAATTCTTCGACAAAGCGACTAGAAACACTCCAACGATACCGGAATCCACGTCTGCTCCGTCACCGTTACCGTTAACCGCCTTTAGAACGACGTCGCCAGTCAATCCAGCGATCTCGTCAGAGAAATCGGCGGAGATTTCGCAGGATTTCGCCACGTAAGCTAGGAACTCGGTGTAGAACAACGAGATTGACTCGTTGGAGAACCCCTGCGGCCAGAACGCGCGGCGGAACGACGACGGAACGGCGCGGAAGAACTCGACGGCGACGGACTCGGCCTTATGGTCGCTTTCATCGCCGGTGGAGGCGGCGGTGGCCGAGGCGCCACTGCGCTTGGAGAGGAACCGCGCGACGGCGAGCACGGCATTGAGGTGTGTCCGCGACACGCGCGGCGACGAGGAGGAGAGAAGGTCGGGTTGCGGACAGCGGTTGCAAATCCACGCGAGTTTGTCGGAGAAGAGTTTCGGATTCTGTGCGATCAAATCGCAAAGCTCGACCAATGCCTCCATCACATCGAAATGTAGATTCAAAAATTGAAGAATTTTGAGGAGAATCAGAGGAAATTAGGGTTTATAAATAGAAACGATCGTCACTCATTTTGATGATGTGATTTTTTTTTTCTTCGTTGTGTGTGTGTGTGTGTGTGTGTGTGGAGTTGTTTTCATTTCTCTGCCTTTTACTTTGTATTTTTGCGTATAAAGTGATTTCTCTTGCTTTGGTGCAATTCTCGCGCCTCTCAAGTCTCGAATGACTCTCTTTCTCTGTCACCGTAGAGACAGAGAGAGATAAAAAATGCTAACGGACGGTTACGAAGTGAAGGGAGCTGTGTGTTAACTTTGTGAGTTGGCAAGGTGGTCGTGTGCGATTCACGTGACATTGACTTGGTTTTCTTTGGTTTTTGTGTTTTAAAAAGAAAAAAATTGAAGCAAAATTTTAAAAAACTAAGTACATATTATATGGTAGATATTCTAAAAGTAATTTGAGTAACTCAAAAATATTTTATTACTACAAGAAGACATTTCTTCATACGCCAATTAGTATATATAGTGGGATAGTTCGAGAATAATCTATTCTCATATTATATTTATAGGAAAAATTTTTGTCACTTGTAATGATAAATATATATAAAAACATACTTCTATTATTATATTGTAAGAAAAAAATCCTATCACATATGCTCATATATATATAAAATAAAATGACTTGAATATAATATCTGAAAATATTCCTTAAACCGTACACTAATAGATATGATAGGATCGGAATCAGTTTGAAAACAATTTACTTACACGGTTGAAAAATAATTTATTTTCATCATATAGAAAAAAATCTTATAACTATTAATAAAGATGCATAATAGGATCGCTCAAAAATGGTTTATTCCCATAAATATAATAGATGAATAAATTCCTTCCCACATCATAAAGTGAAGTCGTTATTTTATTTTATTTTATTTTTTGAAAAAAAAAAATGAAATCTGTATACACATGTGTTTATGGATATATATGATGAAAATTAAATTATTATTCTATATGTAAACGAGAAGCATACATATGATGAATTGCTCCGGCAATTGATGTGTACATATATAAATATAGTTTTAAAAATAAATAAATTTCATATTTATCAAACAAGAAAATATATATATTTAAATATATATTAATTTGTTGAAACGTTACAATCTAAAAGAATCTTGGCTGGCCGATGCTGCAGAGAGGTTGAATACGATAATAAAGAAGTGATGTTAACGGGTATCTGTTACATTTAGATGGGTTATTATCAATTGACTCCTTGGAAATAAAAATAATGTCAATTGACCTCTAGAAATGAAAAAAATATCAAACCATCACTGATTTTGAAAATATTAATCAAAAAGCCCCGACCGTCATTTAGAATAATAGAACAGTTAAGAAAGTGATGAATCCGTTAATGCCAAGGGTATAATCATCAATGTTATTGTTGGGATAGTTGGATAGAATTAAAAACTTAAATTAAAATAAAAATAAAAAATCATTAAAATTTTAAAAAACTAAATTAAAATAAAAAAAATGTGTCTCTCTCTCCTACTCTCTCTTATTCTTCTTTTGTCACACACACTCTCTCTCCCCCTCTCTCTCTTCTTCATCTATCAGTCTCTCTCTCTTTTCTTCCTCTTAATATTCTTCTTCAATCTCTCAAACCATCATCGGATCTGGAAAAACCACATTCATCAGGTCCATTTATCAGATTTGGAAAAACGCTTAACGACTCTTGGCTCGAAATCACCGAACCATGATGGAGTGAAGTCATGCTTCAAGTTCGTCAGCTCAAACACACCCACCATCTATGTGTTTGGAAAGCCATTGTTGTTGTTGAAGCGGTGCGGTGAGTTGTATGTTGTTATGTCGAGTAGTGCGGAGATGGATCAAATCGTGCAGACATTGTTCCCAACGTGGTTCATGGAGAAGATAGAGATAACGGTGAAGAAAAGCCAGCTGTGTGTTGTCGTCGTAGCGGCGCGGCAGTGCGGAGGTAGATCTGCGGGCTTTGTTGATCCGGGGTTTGATTCCAAGGGTTGTCTGGTGATGGTTGAACAAATGTTTTTTTTTTTCATTTTTATTTAGTTATTAATTGATTTTTTATTTAGTTATTAATTGGATATGATGAATTGTGAATTTTTTTGTTGTGTTATGAAATTGATTGTGGTTTTATATTGATTGTTGTTTGATGTCGTTATTGGAGCTTATGAGGTTCATTTCTGATATGCGAAGTTCATGTGTTTGGGGTTCCTCTAAGTTGATTTGAGAGATTGATTGTTGGGGTCATTTTTAAGGTTTACAGGTGAACTGGGATGAAAATGTTGATAAAGATTTTTTTTTTTCCATTTTATTTGTTTTCTTCAAATTTTTCTAGGTGGATAGAGATCTAATATCCAGATTGAATCTACACCATCCATCTCATCAAATGGAGATATAATATCTAAATTTGATCTATACCATCCATCTCATCAGATGAACAGTGGAGATCCAATCTGGATATTGATCTCCATTTGAAAAAAAAAAAAAAAAAACTCTGATTTTAGTTTTTTTTTTTTTTAATTTATTCACCCAATTATTATTTTTTTTAATTTTTAGTTTTTTTTGAAAAAAAATGGAGATGGGATCTTCCACTATTCATCTACCTTGATGGATGGTGGAGATCACTATTAGGATCTACATCTCTGTTTTTTTTTTTTTTCAAATTTTAATTGTTTTTAATTATTAATTAATTTTAAAATTTAAATTTATTATATTTATTTGGTATAGTTATTATTCATTTTTATTTTTTATTTATTTTTTCATTTTTGTCATTTTTATCATCTCTTAATTATTTTTATATTTATATTTATTTTTTTTATTTTTTATTCCTTTTAAATTTAATTGTTTTTATGAACATCCTCATCTTTTGGTTTTATTTAATTCTGATGGATTTTTTTTCAATTTAATTTATTTTAATTTTTATTTAATAATTATTATTATTTTAATTATTTAAAATTATAATTTATTTATTTCAATTGTAAATTCAAAAAAAATTATTTATTTTTTATTTTGATTGTCAAATGTTTGGTAATTGAATAATTTTTTGTTTTTATTTTTAACTTTTTAATATAGTAAGGGTATTTTGGTTTTTTATTACTTTTGTTTCAAAACCACTAAAAATATTGATGGAAATCGCTTTTGGCAGACGATAGGAAATTTTTTAGCTAATATTTTAAAAAATGAGGTAACTTGACGTTATTTTTATTTTTAGGGGTTTTGTGAATTTTTTCCTGTTTAGATAGATGGCATGCGTGGTCGCGGCGGTAGTGCCTTGAAAAGGTCCTTCGCTTTTTAACGGTAATGAATTATAATGTCGCCTACTTGTGTCGCGTGAGTCGAGACATTGTAGTATGGAACTATGGATGAATCCGTCTTTGCTCATAATTGATTTCTTAAAATAGTAGGTAAACTTGCAGAGGTGTGTTGTTAAAGTAAACGCAACCTTAGTTTTGTGATTTTTTTTTTTCTTATACGGAATTGTGATTTTAAAGTTTAGTCATTCATTTATGATGAAAATTCAGAACTAATTTTTACAACTTGCCTAATATTCTATAATCAAATATGTTTATACATATGCAATGTGGGAACCTTAAACCTTTACCATTATGCACAATCATATGTATAGAGAGATTATGTTTATTCTTTCAAACATTATAATGGAATGTTATAATTTATTTTAATTAGTTTCCCTATTTTCGTTTTCTAGTGGAACTTGATTTATGTTTATCAAATTTTAATTAATAAATCTGCCATTTAAAAATGTATGAGATCAAGTTCTCACGTATATACCATTGAGGCTGTGAAATCTATTAATATATGTCACCTTAAATCTCGATTTGATTACAATAATTGAAAAGAAATTAAATTGAAAAATCATAAAAATTTAATCACATTAATGATAAATTATTAAAATGACAGATTAACCATTACTAATAATTAGTATTTTACTTTAGTTATGGTGGACTTAAATTAAATCATAAAAGTATAGTAGTATTGTAATGTCAGACATCCAACTCGTATGATGTTATTCCAATTAAGTAATAGTAATACATGAAAAAAATGAGATAGTGTTGTAATGAATATAACCTAAGACTAATACAAGTTAAACTCTGTAGCCTTATTCACTTTAAATACTTCTACAGCAAATCTTGAAATCGTATGTTCAGTAGTTATTAATGTGTTTACTTGAGTAACGAAACTGCTCTAATTGATATCATCCAGTGAGAATCAAATAATTGCATATAGATTATGCATATTTAAAAAAAGAAAAAATTGGGAATGTTCATAGGAACTCAATAGCTTCATATTTATCCGATTGATATGATATATTTCATTATTTTATGATATATCCATGAGATAAATATGATGTATTTTCCGTCTTAAGTATAAATTTACAGACAACTTCCCTGTCCTCGTTATTATTAAGCATAATTATTCCTATCATTTTGTGATAGGGTCATTATTAGTGTAATTTTTTATTTTTTTTTAAAAAAAAAAGGAAAAACTGAACGCTCTGCTTTTTGGGTCACATACATGACACACATCACTCCGGACAAATTTTTTTTCCCCTCTTTTTGGTTCAGTAAACAGAGAGAGCCACGATTTTAGTAGAAGGCAAACTGTTTGTTGAAATAGCTAAATCAGGCATCATTGCCTGATCCCTCATGATCTTGGTTTCAAGTGCATTAAAACTTAAAAGTCAATTAACCATAATTTTCCAATTAAAAAACACTTAAATAAGCCCTTAATTCAAATGCCTTCTTACAATAAAGGCTTCCAAGTTAATAAATATAAAACAAACGAATAATAGACTAACATAGCAATACTTAATTTCATCTAACACCTTATACACCCCTATAAAAGAAACTGATCAAAACCAGGCATGTGTCATGTACTGTGTGATATTATTCTAATAAAGTACATTTCACATCAAAATTCAAGTCCAATAAAATTCAAAAATTATAACACAAATTTGGATGCAAACAAACCAAACCAATCAATTAAAAAAAATCACATAGATTTAGATCAAAACAAAACATTACAAACCTTGACAAATTAACAAAACATAAAATCAAAAAAACTTACCATAAAATAGTGACGCCAACTTCATCAAAGTCCCAACAAATTTTATACTAAATTACACAACCTGATCATCAGCGATCAAAAGGGCCAGTTGGATCAAGCTGCTTGCACAAACCCAAGTAAGTGAGATACAGCACACGATCCTTGGCACCAGTTCGATGGTTCTTGGTGTGCTTGCAAAAATACTTGAGCTGATCCAACGTGCAGCAACCAAGCAACTGCCCCAGAAGCAAAAACAGCCAATTGATCTCCTTCTTCTTCTCTGGAATCACAGGCTTTGCGCTATTCTCCTGCTCACAGAACCTGCAAGTGGGCAATGTAGGATTCATCCAAACGCTAGGAGCCCTATCATGCATACGACTCTTGTTCTCGGCAATAAACTTGCCCACTTCCAAGAACTTGTCCTTCAAATCATACTCCATTTCGTACAATTTGTCACATTTCTTGCATTGTACCTCCCCTTTGATGGACGTTATATGTTTCGACAACAGATAGTTGAGAGGATGGATTGTGGCACGAGCCGTAGTGGCCCAGGGAAAGAGAGCAGGCACTGTCTCGCTCTTTCCCTGGCCCGGTGTCTGAGTAGGGTTTCTACGGGCGCGCAGAGGACGTGACACCACCCCAGAACCACTAGTAGGGACAGGCTCTGGGGCACGGTACACCAAAGGGTCATGCATGAAGCCCGTGGGGAGATATAGAGGATGTTGTGGAGATAAATCTTGAGGTATTTGTATTTGTTGTTGGGGAATCATGAATTTTTGCATCGACAACAACGGTTGTTGTATCATTATGGGGTCAGATAGTGGTGGTGGTGATGAAAATGAAGACAGTTCTTGCTCAGAGATGGTTCTCAATCTAAGAGCGAGAAAATCATTGTCGTTTTCATTTTCTTCGTGATGGACCCTTTTGGGTATTTGGTACTCATCGCTACTCTTTCTCTTTCTATTGATTTCATCATTGTTGGTTTTCAAATCTTCCTCGTTCTTCATGTTGGAAAAGCTAGGTTTTTTTTTTTTTTTTGGTTTTGATAAAGACAAAGAAAAAATAGGGAAGCAAAAACGAAATGGAGTGGATTTGGTTTGATGGGGTGATTTTGAAAGTGGGGAGTTTGGTGATAGAGACGAAAAAAAAAAAACAGAATTGTGGTGGGTTTGGATTGAAAACGATGATGAGTTTAAATTTGAAAAGGCAAGGACTGTTCAAATTCTTCTGGGGGTGGTGGTGGTGTTGTATTTGTAGTTTGTTGCTGTTTTAGAGGGCTGCATTTGCATTCCCGCGTGGCAGCCTTTTGTGGTGGAATTTTATACGCGCATGTCTATGGAGGATTGTTGTGGTTTGATTCTTTCGTCTTGCTGTGTGCTGAGGTGCATCATTTTAATTTGTCAATAAATGTGTCATGAGTTTAAAATTCATAATTTAGAAGTGCTAAACATTGGCTTTCTATTCGATGTAGGACATGTGTAGCTTGTTTTGACATAAAATTTATCATAAATTTCATTTTTTGGAAATAAAACATATATCATAAAAGTATAATTTGTATAAGTGTTATATATTAAAGGGCAAATTGCACAAACCTCCCCTGAGGTTTGACGAAATTGCACAAAAATGATGAAGTTTGAGTAACTCGCACGGACACTACCTGAGGTTTTAAAAACTCTACACAAACCTCCCTTATCGTCAGTCAACTATGATTAAATCCTAACGGTCAACGTTCAAAAGTATGAAAAGACGAAGATACCCTTTAGGTCAAACTTAAAGTCAATATTTTATTTTTTTTAAATTTAAAATTAATAAAAAATCTCTTTAATTTGATTAAAAAAAAAAAGAAAATTAAAAAAAAAATATTTTTTTTAAAGGAGCTGGTCTCCATGGGAGACCAAGGTCTCCCATGGAGACCAAATCCTTGTCTTCCGGCGATGGAGACCATTCCATCGCCGGAGACCAGTCTGGTCTCCAGCTGGAGACGGTGGTCTCCAGCGCAGGAGACCACCGTCTCCAGCGTTGGAGACCATTTTATCTGGTCTCCAGCACGCTGGAGACCTGATGAAATGGTCTCCAGAGCGCTGGAGACCAGATCTGGTCTCCAGCCAGAGACCAAACTGGTCTCCGGCGGAGACCAGACAACTGGTCTCCATGGGAGAGGAGACCAGTGGTCTCCATGCGCGTCTCCAGCAATGGAGACGCACCTGGAGACCACTGGTCTCCTCTCCCATGGAGACCACTGGTCTCCATGGAGGCCAGAAGACCAGAATATTTTCTGGTCTCCAGCCAGAGACCAAACTGGTTTTCGGCGGAGACCAGACAACTGGTCTCCATGGGAGAGGAGACCAGTGGTCTCCGGCGATGGAGACCACTGGTCTCCTGGCCTCCATGGAGACCAGTGGTCTCCGTCGGCCTCCATCGCCATGGAGGCCAGGAGACCAGTGGTCTCCATGAGAGAGGAGACCAGTGGTCTCCAGGTGCGTCTCCATTGCTGGAGACGCGCATGGAGACCACTGGTCTCCTCTCCCATGGAGACCAGTTGTCTGGTCTCCGCCGGAGACCAGTTTGGTCTCTGGCTGGAGACCAGAAAATATTCTGGTCTCCAGACTGGAGACCAGATCTGGTCTCCAACGTTCTGGAGACCATTTCATCAGGTCTCCAGCGTGCTGGAGACCAGATAAAATGGTCTCCAACAAAGGAGACGGTGGTCTCCTGCGCTGGAGACCACCGTCTCCAGCTGGAGACCAAACTGGTCTCCGGCGATGGAGACCATTCCATCGCCGGAGACAAGGATTTGGTCTCCATGGGAGACTTTGGTCTCCCATGGAGACCAGCTCCTTTAAAAAAAATATATTTTTTTTTAATTTTCTTTTTTTTTTAATCAAATTAAAGAGATTTTTTTATTAATTTTAAATTTAAAAAAAATAAAATATTGACTTTAAGTTTGACCTAAAGGGTATCTTCGTCTTTTCATACTTTTGAATGTTGACCGTTAGGATTTAATCATAGTTGACTGACGATAAGGGAGGTTTGTGTAGAGTTTTTAAAACCTCAGGTAGTGTCCGTGCGAGTTACCCAAACATCGTCATTTTTGTGCAATTTCGTCAAACCTCAGGGGAGGTTTGTGCAATTTGCCCTATATTAAATAGATAGTGTATTGGGCAAGTACATGCATTCCTCATCGTAATTTGTTAGCTCTAGATTAAAAGTACTTGTTAGAATGTGTTTAATTAATTAATAATGTTTTAAGGAATGAATTTAAAGTTTAAAATATTTAAAACATTTTTTTTAAAGATTTTGTGAGATTTTGTATCACCTTTTTTTTTTTTCCTTTTTGTTTGTGATTTTGTATAAAAACACTTGTGTTTTTTATATTTAAATTTAATTGAAACGATATTATGGATAGGCTTATCTGTGATTTTTAAATTTTTAAGTGAATTTGTTTTTCTAAAAACTTTTATTTTGAAATTGTTTACATTATCTCAATTCTTTCCATGGATGGAAAATGTAACAAAAAGTTTTATAGTTATCTCGTACCTCTTATTTTTATCTAAAATATATCGAAGTGAACGTATTAAAACTCTTTGAATGTAGTGATATGGAAATGGAACAATGTTATTGGATCATTTGAACATGCAGATGAAGTATAAATGTTATTTTTCTTCATTCAGTTAATGATATAACGTTTTAAATTTCGTAATGTCCAAAACATAATAACATTGGATTATGTGATCATGTAAATGAAGTATAAATGATATTTTTCTTAGTTCAATGAATGGTATTATGATTTATTAGGAGTTGGTGTTGTTATCGAGAAAATATAACTATATAATTTTAGTATCATTATAAGGAATTTTAAAAGAGGTAAAATTAAATAATGATAATAATAAAAAAATATTTTACACACATATAATAATAAATTTGCATTTGTATACATAGTAAAATTGTTTTTTTTTAAAAAAAAAATATATATATATATATAGTTAGTTAGAAATTGTTCACATTATCTCAATTCTTTCAATGGAAAATATAGCAAAAGTTTTATAGCCCATATCTCTTATTTATATATAAAATGTATCGAAGTATATTTATTTAAAACTCTTTGAATATAGTGTTATCAAAGTGGAATAAGGTTATTGGATTATGTGAGCATGTAAATGAAGTATAAATGTTACTTTCTTCATTCAATCAATGGTATTAAACTTTTAATTTTGCAATGTTCAAAATAGAATAATGTTGGATTATGTGATAATGTAAATGAAGTATAAATGTTATTTTTCTTGGTTCAGTAAATTGTATTATAATTTATTAGGAGTTGGTGTTGTTAACGAGATAAGATAACCATATAGATTTAGTATCATTATAACGAAATTTAAATATTTTAAAAAGGTAAAATTAAATAATAATAATAATAACAATAATAATAAACTCTTTTACACATATAATAGTAAGACTCTTTTTTAAAAAAATTGTATTTAGAAATTGTTTACATTATCTCTTATTTATATCTAAAATGTGTGGAAGTAGATGTACTTGAAACTCTTATTTTTATTTATTTATTTTTATGGTAGGGAGAATGAATTAAATTGATAGAAAACTACTCATATATTATGTCTTAAAATAAATGTAAGACTTGAACTCTTGACTTCTTAGAATTAAGGGAATTACCATTTGTACTAAGAAGTGGTATGTTTAAAACTCCTATATTTACATGTAAATTTCAGTAAGGATTTTTCATGAAAACTATTAATTAATTGTAATATTTCAAAATTTTGAATTGAGTCCTCCTAATATACATAGTAAACAAGGTGGATTTTATTAAATTTTATTATTTTAACAGTTCATTGAATTGTGTTAAAAAATAAACACTTCATTTGACAAACTTATAAAAAAAAAAAAAAAACGCATTTAATAAACAATGAATGTAGAAGGACGTTTCATCAACCAATAGGAATAGGACACATAACTATGACAAGATAATTGACAAATAGCAGAGCTACATGGGCTTGCAAAGTTAAACCCCAGTTTTTAGATTGGGCCTTATGGATCAACGGACAGAAGTTACTAAATACGCCCACCAAAACCACGATTCCACCACGTAACTGCCTTATTATTTCAAAATTAAAATTTTAATTGAAGACGTATTTTTTATAAGTAAGAAGTTACGTTTATCATGTTTTGAATTTGAGAGATTCATGTAGTGTTCCATGCTTCTTAGGACGAATTGATTGTATTAAAGTTGTGAACCACTGATTGTACATTAATTAATAAATTCAGCTACCGATCATGCAAAAGTAGATATATTAAATGATCCACATATTAAGAATAAAATCAGTTTATCATTACGAGAGCGCTAATCAGGTTAGACGTACTCTGATATTGTGAGATTAATTACTACTACCATGACTCGAAATACAATTGTCACTATAAGAGATAAGTCTCTCCACAATTTGCGATTTAACAAATAGGTGTAGGATTTGATCTCTATCACAAATATGATGTGGGAGGTATTAAACTATTTTGCTAAGGGTAGGTGTAAATAATTTAAAACAATATGCAATTCAACATAAATGATTTATATATCCAATTATTTGATTTTTTGGGTCTTTGTAGAATTTGATATTATTCATCTTGAGCTTCCATACCTAAGTTTCAGAATATCAATTATGATTGAAGATGAACATTGAGGATTTTTAATGTTTCAGGATAGGTTATGAATTGGATTTAAAAGACTTTAAGTGAATATAAATTGTAGCTCTAGTGTTGTACCAATGTATGTGCTTCAATGGTAGACGTCCCAGATTGGTCCTTGTAAGGCTTAAATTTGTTAGTGCAATTTGTACCCCATATAGAGCTATGAAGAAACGACGCAAAAAGTACTCTTTAGTGTCTGGCCTTTTTACGAAAAGCCTACTTTATCAAAAACTGTTATTAATCTCTATAATTATTATTCAAAATCTGTTAAAATTAATCATTAATCGATTTTAGCTATTTAAAAATAGAAAACACACAAATTTTTAAAGATGACTTATACTTCTTAATGAGTTTATATTCAGTCTGATGCGTTTATTTGAGCTATTATGGATTGCATATGCCTCAGTGCATCCATTTTGTGTACTATAGTTCATTTGCTTGATAATGTTTTATTGATCATCCTTTTTCTCTAAGGTTTTCTCTTTGTTGCTTTTCGTTTTATCAACTTAATTTCGATATAAACAAAATTTCACAAAGAAAATCTACCAGTCAAAACAACAACACTTTACATGGACACCAAACATATTCTTGATGTTTATCTAACCTCGTTCAAAGCTATATACCTAACCCACATCTTATGTAATACAAAAGTCTAGTACATTTTAGCATTTGGGAAAAATAAAAATAAAAACAAACATCCATTACAATAACACTACTATTTTAACTTTTAAGTTAATATATAAGAGTTTAAATATTATAGTTTTGAATTTATTCATACCATGATTTTTTTTTATAATATAATGTTGAATTTTAGTATTATAAAATATATTTTAAATATCAAAATTATGATGATATATTAAAAAACAATATTATATAAATCTATATAAATCAATACTCAAAAGATATTTTTGATCGATTTATTTAAAATATAGTTGACCGGAAGCGACTATGTAGAGAAAATTTTAAAACCTATGGCTTTTAGTTTGTATATAATTCAAAACTTAAGGGACCTCTCAATATTATTCCTTCAAACAGACATGTTTTAAGAGACTGAACTAAACTGAAACCCACTTTTGTCTTCCCTCCCTTAAATTGTTTCTGCATTTACTTTTTCTGGTCAATGCAACTTCTTTCAACAAACTCGATTATCCCATTACAAGGTTTTTAATTCTGTGTCTGGGTTTTGCTCCTTTTAATCTATAAGCTGCTTCTCAGGAACAAGACATACCCACTTGCTAGAATCGTTGTTGGAGGGTGTGATTCGACTTTGTTTACTTCTTTTTCTATTCGTTTTAGATTTATTTGTTTAGTGTTTGTTTTGTTACTGATTCTGTTGATTTGATGTTTTTGTTTTGTTTGGTATGATGGATTTTAGAGACCAAATTCAGAAGATGTACCATTTGATTGCAAAAGTAAGTGTATTGGTTTTTCCTGTTGATATCATTCATGTTTGGGGTCCTTTTAGTTTTATTGATATTTTTGTCAATTTATTTCCTTTTTGTGTGCCTTTTGTTGTTCAAAGAAAAATATAGAGCAAAACTAAGAGGATTGCTGTTAAAAATGGTGTCTTGATGTCAGCGTGTTTTGATGTTATGATAAAATTATGATGAACTGAGGAGCCAGCAGGTTTCATTAGTGGTTCCTTTTGATGTGTTTTTGATTTATTAATATAATCATGCTGACTTATGGAGCTGATAAGTTATACAATTCTTTTGAGGTGTTTAGAGCTCAACATTTGTTCTAATAAATCATCTATTTCTGCATGAGAAATGGATTGTTGGTGTAAAATGATTCCGTAGCTTGTGATTTGCTTGAACTTAAGCTAGATTTTCATTTTGGTTTTAAATTTTTATGCAGATTGGCAATGTAGGGGTCCGATTATTGTGGCATTTGCTACATTTTGCTGTCAGCTTATGGTACTTTTCATCAGGTGTAGCCACTGCAATTGAAAGTTATCTTATATCTATGGGAATACTAAAGAGATACAAAGCCCTTGACATAGGCAAGCTTCGGTATCTAGCTATAGTAGTAGAAAGTGAAGATGCTTATCAGATTGCGAAAGTTATTAAGCTTTTGCAGTGGCTGGTGGATATTGGTGTAAAACGTGTGTGCCTCTATGATGCAGAAGGTAAGGGTAGTTCAATAAACATTGAAATTTTTGTCAGTACTGATGTATGCTTGTCCAAAGGCATTTTCTTGTTGGGTATGCAATTCTTATGAAGTCTCCTTGTATAATTACTTTTATCATTTATTTTATTGTTGTTACAGGAATACTGAAGAAATCAAAGGACTCAATTTTGGCAAGACTGAATAATGCGACCTTGTTTGAGGTACAATGCTATTTTTACAAGTTGTAGTATGATAGTATTATTACTTCTTGTTCCGCAGTTTACCAGTTGCAGATAGACTTTCCTCACATCTAGAGGTACTGTTGGGTTGATGTGTGACTGATCTACCCATATAGCTTCATAAACAGTTCGCCAGTTGTTGGTGTGTTGTGAGATTGATCTGTGGTTCTGAATTAAGCATTGAGTTTTGCTGGCTTGGCCTAGGCTAGACTTCATACGATGAAATGCACTAGATATCCTGATTTATATGTAGCTTTCCTGTTATTCACTGTTATCGGTATTCTTTAAGTGGTACACGGGGTTGCTTACCTACAAATATACTCCAGACGACTATATTTCTTCTGTTATTTTGTGAAGCTTCTATTTGTTGACTATAGTAGTAGTGTTATTTGAGTTATCTGCAAGGTGCACCTATGCCTTTGGAATGTTAGCTGTGATGCCTGAATTTACAATGAATTTAGTGTTCAATTATGCAGGAAGCTGGTGAAGGCAATCTGCTGCTTGACCATAAGCATATTACTTTGGAATTCGCTTCATCGTCCGATGAGAAGGAAGCTGTGACTAAAGCGGCTAATTTCCTTTTCATGAAGTATTTGAATTTGGGTGACTCTGGCAAAATTGAGGAAGAAAGTTTTTTCACTGAAGCTCACTTGACTGAGGCTCTAAGAGCAGTTGGTTTGTGTTACTCACCTGCTCTGTTCTGTAGGATGATTAAAATGATCACCTTTCAGATCACATATCTGACCTTCTGTGTAATTATGTTTTTGGACTATCAGGTTGTGGAGGGCCAGAACCTGATCTTTTATTGGTTTATGGACCTGCAAGGTGCCACCTAGGTTTCCCCGCATGGAGAATTCGCTATACCGAGATTGTGTGAGTGTTCTTTCTGAACTAGATGAACTGATTAGTAACATATAAGCCCTTTCTGTTTCTATTTAGCTTGGCATTGTTTGGGGTCTATTAACTTAGAAATGCGAAAATTCACTGATCTTTTAATATATGCGATGAGTTCATGTTGAACAAAACAGTTAATCCTCAATAAGGCCAATAGTTTTTTAGATATCTTGTGTTTCTGTGGAATTCTTTTCCAGCTTGGGTATACATTTCTCCATTGGCACTTTTATGTTAAGATGATGGTTCGTTCTTTGTTTGATGATAGGTTTGGCAATTTAGTTTATGTACTTTTCTGAAGGTTTTCTATTTTTTGTGAAGTAAATGGAGAATATCTAAAATATGTGTCTTGTTTGCTTCTACCATTATGGTGTACAGTAAAGGAAATACATAGTTGTGGCTGTTTCTGTTTGCAGTTGTAGGAATTCATGTCCTGAGAAAGTAAAGAAGCTTTCTTAAAATAACATCAACAGTTAAGTTCTCTGCCGTCATCATGTCTGCTGCTCGATTGATTTTGTTAATAAATGAACTTAACTTCATGATATTTCAGATTTTAGCAGCATGCAATATCTATGATCTATATGTTTTTTCGTTTGTCGCTCATGAGGCCCCAAGAAGTTGGAAGAACTCATAAAACATGAGCAAGTAAACAAATTTACCTCAGAAATCTGTTTCAGTGCTTTGTTAACTTCATGATCACCATATTAATTCACTGGCCTTACAGGCTCGGAAATGCACAATTTGCTATTATTTGTGTTCTAATTTAAATTAGTTTATCTGAGCATATATGATACTAACTATGGAATTGAAGAACAAAAGACTTAAATTAGCTCGAACCTACAAGACTAGGAGAATTCTATAAAAGCAACCAACTTCTGTTCTCATTTATGAATGTGAATGTGTGTGATGTGTTTAAGGAGCAACCCCATTTCTTGTTTGTATTTGCTCCTACTTCATTTTGTCATCTGGATACTGGAGTGGTACAAAATTTGGCCTTAATTTCTTATTCAAAATTTGCTTATTTACAACTTGATGTGGCTGTTTGTTGTGTTACAGGCATATGGGACCCTTGAAGTCCATGAGACGTGGTTCCCTCATTAAGACCATTTACAGGTTTACCATGGTTCGCCAAAATTATGGTAAGTAGTGTTTCTCTTTCATTTGAATCAGTTATTTCTTCCAAAGGGAACCAATGAATCCACCCAGATGAAAAGAATGGGGCTGTTTTACTGTTTCTAACATCAATTTCTTTGTTAGTGATTTTAAAGGGTCTGCCATGACTTTCTCCCTTTTTTAACAGGGAAATGAACTCCAGCATTGCAAGATGACTGCTGTAGAGATTCAGTCATTGCATCATCGGCTACGTTGTTTAATAGACCTTTCATACTCAGCAAGTGAAGTAGACCCTAGCTTACATCTATATTTAAACAGATTATAATTAACTGATAATCAGATTAGACAACACGAGTTTCTGTGTCATACACAGTCACACCATATAATTATTTGGTGCCTATATCATAAAATCCCTGCCAGCAAATCTGCTGGGGGCCGAGTATGTGTATGTGCAATATTACCAAGGTGTGTACCAAGTAATTTTTTAAAGTTTAATGTCATTTTTTTTAAAGTTTAATGTCATTTCAGTATCAATATTGACTCTGTTTTTCCTTTCTTTTTTCTTTTTGGTTCCTTGATTTCTTAAATAATTTATCTCATTTAGAGATCTTAATGTTATAATTGAATAATATTGTCATTAGCAAATCAGAACTACAGTTATAAGGGAAAAAAAATGTACAAGTCCCTTACATGTGATTTCTCTATTGAATGGAAGCTACCATCCCATCAGATGAAAATAGCTAGAGTTACATCAAATATTTCTTAACACAAAAGGATGAAGAGAAAATCCCACGACTTCAATATCAAAACGTCAAAATAATTAGCATTGAGGTTGTACAAATCACTTTGGAAGATGTCTACAACTGTCATTTAACAAGGGAGGCAATGCTGTAATATCCATTATATGGCAAATTACTATATCAAATGCCTAGAGTGTTGCGTGAACTATCACTGAGAAGTTCAAGTTCAGTACTCTGTTTCCAGGATACCATCAACTAGCCCAAACTCCATAGCCTGTGACATGGAAGGAACGGAATTATGACCGTTATAACGAGAGAAAGTAGAGTTCAATATATTCTGGCATCAGTCAGCTGCAAGTACAGGTTGGACTAATAAAATGTGTGCGATTCTAATTAAACAATGATAAAAACATTTTTCTTTCTCGAGCATACGTATAAGCATCAAATGTCATGTTCAATAATTCTGGCATAGGCACTGAAAATGTAGCATATTACATCTAATCACTACATTTTCAAAAGCAAACGTAATAAGATGTACAAACTTAAATTCTCTTACAAAGGTTTAATAATGCAGCCAGAACAGAAAATGGAAATTTTCATAGATTCTCCCAAAATAGAGTTTCAGAAAGCATCCCTAAAATGATCAAAATCTGAGACTTGTCAATGGGGCAATCTATTCACTTTGTTCTCTTCTAGATAGAGAAAGGGGTGCTGGGAGGTGGGAGGAAAGTCTTAACTAATATCAAGTGCAACTGTACGAGCAACTCAACTCATAATTTAAGAAAAACAGTGATCAAGCCACATTACCTCAGAAGCAGACATGAAACGATCTCTATCAGTATATTGTTGCACTCTCTCAAGAGGTTGACCGGTAAAAGCAGCATACATCCTGTCAATTTTCTGCAGCAGATTTCCAGGAAAAGATCACATCAATAAAAGGCCCCATAGTGTCTATAAGACCATTGCAAGCATTCATTTGTATACAGAGTGGATACCATCTCAATAGTTTAGTGCAGTATAACAACAAATCTAAATCTTTGAACCCCAAGAAAGCCCTACAACACTTGAAGCTAGAAAGGAAGATATTTGGTTTTAAAGGATGACCATACCAAAACTACAAATTTTGTTTTCCATATAAAATTTTTGCTACTTGCAGCTTGAAACAGAGTTATGAGTTTCATAGACTTAAATCAACCTCATTAGCAATAATACATGATATAATTGACTGAGACTGTCCAAAAATTATGCAGAGGATGTAACAGAGGGAAAGAAACACTTACATGGCGAGATTGAACTGCTTCATTCACTTGGCGCTTCACATCTTCCACTTGACCCTACAAACATATAACCCTCGATCAAATCTATGGTTTTTAAGTCAAAACAATAGAAAATTATAACCTTATTGCACTAAGTTGAAACTTCCTAATTTCAAAGCAGGATCCAAGTAAATTAAATTCAATTTAGCTCATGCATCCATATGCTAGAGGAGAAGAGGCAAGGCTAAATTAAAAAAGAGGAAACTGGGACACAAAGAGTGTCTTAGGTCTTTGGAAGTAATACAACACTAAAATAGTAGACAGACACAGGGGTTCTAGCTTCATGCAGCCTAGAAATTAATTCAAATTCTTAGATTATGCCATAGAATGCATTTGAGTCCCGAGTTTCCATGTGTACTGTCAGTTGTAATATGCATTGTCTGTTCTATATATTATTTTCGTTCTTGGGTTAGAGGTTTTGGGTAGCTTATACTTGAAGGCTGGTATCATTAATGGAAAAGGGCATAAAAAAAAGATTACTTTTATTTATATTCTAGGAGCTCAATAAAGGGGGAGAGAGAGACACAAGTATTTGGATTCGAACTTCTTTGAAGTTCAAATACAGAAACCTTTTGTCATTATGATCTATTTGACTAACAAGCAATTTTATCTAGATATATTAATGCTGTTTCAAATATTCTCACCCTCACATAAGCAATTCTCTTTTGTCAATTTGTAGTTTAGAAAACAAAGGAATTAGCTCATACCCCACACCCGCTTTGTGGTTGATGTATCATAATACGTGCATTTGGCATTGCATAGCGCATTCCCTTCTCTCCACCAGCAAGAAGAAGTGCTCCTTGGCTTGCAGCTACTCCAAAACAGACTGTACCAACCTTTGGCTTAATCTGAGCAGATAATATGAAGCTAAATGCTTGTAGATTGAAAATCAAAAGTGAAGGAAATAACAGATAGAGATGAAATGTTAATATAGTTAAATGGATTCAAAAGTGTGATGTATTCAAGTGAGAGATGCAATATAAGGCTTCAATGAGTTACTACAGAGAATTTTTCTGGGCTATGCATACCCATTTTAAGAAAAGAGGCAAATTTAATCTGATAAGTTTCAGAGAGAAAAATACAAAAAAGTTGGGTCTCCAAATTGACAACATAAACACCCTTTCTTCAAATTTGTTTATCCAGATATGCCACTTCTAACCTAGTCTATATATTAGCATTAGAAAATGTATTTCTCAATATTTATCTATGCCTATGCTGGAATATGTTTTGCTAATTAAGACAAGATGGTCATGTTATAATTGTTCATTGATTCATCATAACAATCTGAATTAATGCTTCACTACTGGCATCTAACATGGTTTCAACATTGAGATTTGCTGGCAAGAATTTATATGCTTGTGTGGCAATTACATTACAATTATCGGTCTTACATCTCACAAGTTTTACTAAAACCTAAGGTCCCAGTCATCCCAAACAAGGGGATAACCAGAGACAAGACTTAAAATCAACATTGTTCTCATCTACAGGAAGGTCGCAATCAACATCATATTATCATGAGAAGGTTACTAATAAAGATTGAACACAAAATCAGAAAAGTGAAAGGCAATAGCATCAAATGACAAAATAAGAATAACTTTGAAACCTTACCCAAGACATGCAATCATAAACTGCCAACACAGAATATGTGCTTCCACCAGGGCAGTTCAAATACATCTGACAAGATACACAACATGGTCATGAAACTTATAGAAGCTGGTTTTCATATTGCATACTCTGATTGCAAGAAATGAAGCAAAAATTAAAAGGTTGACATATGACGCACCAGAATATCTGATTTTTCATCGATTGTTGCCAGAGTCACTAACTGCGAAATAACTCGTTGAGCAACCTGTGAGTTGATTGGCTGCCCAATAAAGATTATACGATTCCTAAATAATACAGTTGACAGGTCCAAAGCTCCTCCAGGTGTTACTACTGCTGGCATTATGGGTGGATTCCCCTTTTTGGCTGTTATTGAACCATGACTATATATATACCACAGTGTTATAAACTTATATAATCACCAGCTACACATATTTAAAGTATCAGAAATCAAGGAAAAATTTATACCGCACGTCACATGCCCACAACCTAAGAACAGTTCAAAACCTAATCTAATCTAACGTAACATATTTCTAAAATCAATGACTTCTATCAATATTGTCAAAAATAAAGGAATCAACCATGGCATAACTGGCAATGTTTTCCACAATATGCAATCCTGATTAATTCTGCTTTTTATGGCCAAATTCCATTTGTACTCTTTCAAACGAATGTAGTGGCAGCATGGCCAAGAGGAATACTATTCTATATAAACCTTTAACTAAAACACACATCATCCAAGCAAAACCATCACTTAATAGGAATTACATATTCACTACAAGATATGGACAACAAGCAAAATCAATTGACAACACACACACACACAAATTTAAAAGAAAAAAACCATCCCAAAAATGGGAAAAACAAAAGGGTAACTGAAGACTAATTAAAAATTTAAAACACAATAAGCAAAAAGGTACAAGCAACAAACCTTGGTTCCGTACTACGAAAATCCTTCTCATCAACTTTTAGAGGCAACCCACTAGTTCTACTAGATAATCCTGAAGAACAAAAGACATTCTTCACATAAATTACTAAGTACGCACATACACAATCACGCGCGCACGCACACAACAGCTCTAGGAAAAAACTCCTACATCATAGTTTAAACATATCAACATTTTCTAAACCGAGTCAAATCACTATATTCAACTCAAATTAGGCGTTCAATAACTCAAATAAACACACATAACAACGAATTAAGCTAAAATATTATCTGGGTCGATCCTTAAAAAAATTGGCAATGAAGTTTGAAGTATCAAAAAGACCAACATGTTCAATTACCAATAGTTGAAGAATCACCATAAGCACTTGGCAATGCAGAAACTTTCGACCTGGAGAAGTTCCTGTAACAGCAGCGAATCAAATATGAGAAAAAAAAATAATTCACTTGCAATTAAAAAATAAATAAAATACAAGATTTCAAGTTAGTGAAAGAAATGTTAAACAAAAAGAAAAACGCAGATGATATATGAGTGTATGTACCTCGAAGAGCGAAAAGAGAAGGAGATATTGTTGAGAGAAGAGGTGGAGAAGGTCCAAGAAGGTGAGATAGCTGATGCCACCATTCTGAAACCAATTTAAAACACCGATTTGAGACAGAGAGAAGGAGGGTTTTGAAGTGATAGAGAACAGCAACAACTACAGACGATTGTTTCTTTGTAGTTTTAACTTCTAAACAAAAAACTCATTTTTTTTGTTTTCAATTCCATTATGTATGTTATATTTAGGTGATTAAAATCAATTTTATGTGATATCCCTTCTTGTTTAATTAATTGTTCAATTAACTTTTTTTCATATTGAGGTTAAAACTCATGAATTTGATAGGTCTTTAAAGGCTTTTGTCAATTGAGCAATTGTTATGGTGCTTTAATCATTGATTTAAAAGGATTAAAGTTTAAACAATTATATCTATTTATTTTATTTGTGGAGTAAAAGCATGTTTATGTTGAGGGCCGACTTATTATAATCCTAAAGAATATTTTTAAGTTTGAATAATTGCAACGTAAATAATTTTTATAAGTTTTATTTTAGGGTTAGACATAAATATAGATTTTTTTTTAACTTTATAGTAATATAAGACCAAAAATTATATAACTTTCATCCTATCCATTTATACTTAGGTATTTCGATTTATAATTCATGTTGTACTCATTTTCACATATTTAATTATGAGTATCAAAATAAAAAGACACGGTGAGTTTTTCTCATTTTTGAATTGAATAATATGACTATATATATATATATATATATATAAAAGAATTAAGAAGGATGCAATTCTCCGGGCCCATCATGGGTCGGCCCGAAGAATTGCATCTATTGAGTCCAGCCCTTTCTGTTTTAATAGATTGTTTCATCGAAACGGGACATAAATATTTGGAAAAATTTTACTATCTTCTAGTCATAATTTGATCATAAACATGGTTGACATCTATGATTTTGGTTTTTGATTGGTTTCATTTAATTCAAGAGCTAAATTAACTTTTCCAAGCAAAATGGTGATAGAAAATTTGAACAAATGATTGAATAATAAAGAGTAAAATTGAGATAAATTCATTCCACTATTACTTTTTAATTTAAATATAAAACCTTAAAAGTATAATTTTAAACATAAAATAAATTATTAATCACGGTCTCTAAAATGTTTTGACATATAAGCATAATTTAAGTAGTTGACATTGTGCGTAGTACAACTTCGATTCTTTTTTTTTTTTTTTTGGAAGTAGTATAAATTCAATTCTTATCAACAAAATTTACAATGTAAGAGTTATTTCCTCAAAAAATGCACCAGTTCAGATACTTTTCTCCATCTAGTGCATCCAACCATTAAGTATATAAATACACATAAAGTTTCAAACTAATAATTTGGACACCAAACTTGAGAACACAATCCTTCCCCATGAAGGATTTTATTTTTATTTTTATTTTTTTTTATACACTTCCTGAAGGATATTTTGACTTGAACGGAATTTAGGTTTTGAATTTTCAAACACTAATTTATGGTATATGATTAATTAATTATTTTTTATTCATCGCTTTGCATAGGACAAAAGCAAGACCATTTTTTAGTAATCTAAAATTTCGCTAAAATGAGAACATCTAAACCAGTGCTTATGTAATATATAAATATTTGTTGTATTGAATATCTAAGAAAGTAGTATACATTTCATGCTTATAATTCAACAAACTTTGTTATTAATCAGCTTAAGGTGCATTCAAGATCATTGTAACTAATAATGAACAAAAGAACCTACTTATTTATCTTTCAAGCGAATTATTTCATAAATGAAGGTATAAGCGATTATTTAATTAACGACAACCATCCCAAGCAAAGCCTTAGACGGTGTCCAAACTACAAAGTATTGTCGAACACCTATTTGGGCATGCACCATGGTTAGTTTCAGTGCTACGAACAACATCAACTTTCTTTGATAATTAATCATACAAACTTCATTAGAGACAATTAAACATGATCTTATAGATCACATACAATTGGACTATCAATATTATCATGCACTTAATTTACAACTAATCAATATTACACTACTAATTCTTGCGAATATTTCAATCAATTTCAAGCAGGCAAAGGCACCCAAACCAAATTATCAGAAGGGAAGACATGGCAGACAGGAGAAGTCCCAGGTTTGATCCTCAACACTCGAAACGAGACATGGTCTTTGTCCCAATGAGAGGTGTCCACGTGGCAAACACCCACAGCCTCCACTCTCCCACCTCCATTTTCACCTCCCTCCAATGAGATCTCAAACAACCTGTTCTCACTCTCGTGGCTGTGACAGTAAAAGACCGCATAAGGGTATGGCATGGAGTGACAAGCCACCATTTTTTGTGCGAAAACTTCTCTTGGGGCCTCCAAGACAGTGTAGTTTTGTAAAAAGGGTTTTGTTGGGTTTCTGAGAAATGAAGTGGTCAAGACTCTTAGGTTGCTTTCCAATCCAAGTATGCCACGTGTGAAATCCAGCATGGATTCCAGGGAGGTAGCACATAGTTTGGTCTCACCTTTATTGGGTTCAAGTTCACATAGAGAGAGAGTGTAGTTCATGGCTTGGGCTTGTGGGGACAATTTGGAGATGGAGAAGAGTTGGAGAAGATAAGGGAGTTGAGTGGAAGAAAAAGGAATGGAATTGGCTTCTTCTCTGGAGAGTAAAGGAGGAGTATTACTACTAGTAATACTAGACTTTGAAGGGCTTTTTGGGGACATATATAGGGGCATTGATTTGCCTTTCTTGAGATCATCTATGGTGAAGAATATGTTCTCTGAAGGGTCCCTGATATGATCAGGATCTTCATGATTATGATCATGTTTAGCCAGCTTCCTTGCGCTTGTGTCTTGAACTGCATACTGCAAGAGAGATCCAAAGTAAAAAAAGAAAACACCAAAATGGTGTGTTAGTTTCAATACATGCTGCAAATGAAAACATATATCGATATATAGTTTCATGTATGGAGGAGAGAATTATATATGTACCAGAAAGAAAAGGACAAAGAAGATGATGAGGATCCAAGAAGAATAACCAGGAGCCATTTTCCGCTTCAAATTCTTGGAACTTTGACAAGTGAAACTGCAAGTCAGCAAGATACTTTGCTTTCGATTGTTTCTTGTTGCTTCTTCTCTTTATTCTGCTACTAAATATAGAAAGAGGAATTTAATTGTTCAACTGATCATGAACAATTGGAAACTGGAACAAGCGTGAGTATATGCGCAATATTTTTATTTCAAGAAAAATTATAATATTTTTGTGAGATGGTACTTATCATGTAATTATGATTTATCATATATATATATAGATAAAGTCAAATAATCACATCGAGACTGTACTCTACTGTTGTCTATAAACCTTTATCTGAAGTGGACTGTAGGGTGTAATTGCATACATCATTCGGGTCAATGATTTTTTTCCATTCTTAATCATAAAATCGTGCAGCTTACTTCGATGGGTTGGCTAGAGAGAAATTATATTTTATACATATTTTGTTCGTGTATCGTTCAGATGCACGTTATGAATTGAAAAATAAAATAAAAAAGTAATAATATATTGTCTAAAAAATTTGATATGATTAATTAATTTGTAATAACCACATAGATTATTAAATGATGTACTGATTATGTAATTGTTATGAATAAATTTATCACATTATTTAAATAATAAGTTTGAATATATAATATTTTTAAATAATTAACAAATGTTATATTTAGATTTTTAAAACAGGAAATATTATGTAATAGTATATCGATCGAACGAATATATATTATTTAAATTTTGAGTCATCATTATATTTTTAAGAACATATATTAAGAAGATACTTAATAATATATATATATATATATATATATATAAAAGTGAATGTTTACCTAGATAGAATTGTTCTTTTTAAGTTAGCCCTCCACGGTATATGTGTATTCAAATATCAATGCAATAATTAAACTATATAAATAAGAGGTCCTTATGTATTTTAAGAAAATATATAGTGACATTCTTACCTGAAATTTGTATCTGTAACTATGAAAACAGTTGACTTTTTGCAGGTACCAAATAAACCTTGCCTTGACAAATGACCATCGTTATACATTTTCCTTCTAATAAAATAAGTTTTCAAATAAACCTATGTGCTAATATTATCTCTAGTTGCCGCCACTGTTGCCTAACCCAAATAGAGTTGATTGCACGGTTACACCAATGCCCACATGCCTATTAATATATATTATAAATACACGGTGACACCAATGCCCACATCCTATTAATATAAATTACAAACACCTATTTAGGTTCAGGTACTTCTTCATTAATTATTAAGTTTGGTTAAATGAATCAAAAGCGGGATGTATAGAAATTAATTATAGAAAGGTGGGTTGTTAGAGATAATTAGTCAATAGAAAATCAGAGAATTGGTAGACACTTTTGATTTAAATTATCATAATTTTATGTCTTAACAACTAATTTAGTTTTTTTTTTTTTTTTTAATTTTAAACTCTTTTAACGATAACTAATATAGTATTAGAACTTAAAACTTATTAGTTGAAGCCTTCTCTCCCCCTTTATTTGGAATTCTTGTTGTACACAATACTTTTGACCTTTTAGTCATGTAATAAGACTAGTAATAATGTAAATATAAAATGAACTTAAATGTGTGGGGAAATGTCACAAAACTGACAAAAAGTAAGGATATGATTTATATCTCATTTCTATAATTTTATCATGGATGAGGTTATTGCCACTCGAAAGACTTATCTTTATACTCATTTACTTCAAACACCCAACATTAAAATTTAAAAATAACAATTTTACTTTGTACACCCATTGAAATCTCAAATATAGCCTTAATTGAATATTCATTATTATTTCTCATTCTTCTTTTTATGTCCTCATTTTTTTTTTCAAAAATCTTTTTTTATTATTTTATTTAGATCATGAGTTTTTTATGTATTTATGTTAAAATTTATAGATATATCAAACTTTTTTTTAAAAAAAAAAAAATTAATCTTGTATAAAATTTTAAAGTATTTACCATATTTTTTTCTTGTTGCAATGAAGACAAATAAAAGAGAGCAACTGATATTTCAGAAAACAATAATAATGATAATTGGAATGATGGCTGCTTTCAATATTGTAGGATATATATTTCCACTAAATTGTATTATTTATTTATTTATTTTTGACATTTCTACTAACTGATTAATAGCAAACTTTCAATATTGTAGGTAAACTTTGGATGAAGAGAGGAACCCAATTTTATTAGAATATTGCTCTACTTGATCCTTGTTGGATGGTTCCGTAATTTTCTATAGCTCAACTATGAGTGCAGAATGCTTATCCACTTTGAGTAAATTAAATTGTTTTGTTGTTTGAGTAACCACCGATTAATTGCTATTAAAAAATATTTCGATTACTAATTAAATGCATGGTATATATCACATGTTTTCTACTTTCAGGAAGCACTCCAATTATGTTTCAGTTAGCTTTTCACCGACACTTCTAGATACTTCAATTTAGTTACCATCGTTAAGAGAATATAACAACACGACTGAGATGATATCACTTGTTTTTATTTTTCTTACATCCCCATTAATCAGTCAACTATAAAATTATATTCTCATTTTCTAAATTCTACATTGTCATGATTTTTAAAACATAAATATTTTTTGAGAATTGTAGGATACGGATACTATACAATATACATTGATTTTCTAATTTTTTATATTTTGGAATACATCCATTAGGTCAAGATTTGTCAAATTAATTTACTAGGATCAAACATTATATCCATAGACTATGTATCATAAGATATAAACTCACAAAATATTGAGACAACCCATACACATTATTAAATATACACACTGAATTTGAACATCCTATAACTATACGTGAAAAAAGAAAAATGTAAATTCCTACTAAATCTTATAAAATGATTAAAAAAAAGGTTATGCCATGTAATTTTGTAATATAATTCATCCATTTAATTAATTAAATGAATTATATTATATAAGTAAATTATATCTATTATATTTATTTAGTAATACCACAATATAAACAAATATATAAGTGATACATTTAAAATATATATATATATATATATGAGTGGTATAATATCCTACAATAAATAAATATAAATTAATATTACATATATGTAACCCAATTTTTCTTATTTAAACATACATATCAAACAATATTGTAATTAAGTTGCAGTTACCATGTTATTTATTTTAAGGTAGTGTTAACATGTGCCAAATAATTCAAACATCAATTACATAATTCGTATTTATTATTTTTAATACATTACTACATAATTTCTTTATATCTTAAAATATATATATATATATTTTTTTTCTGTTTTGAAACTTAACATTTAAAACACATGTTAATAGTTTTCTTTATTAAATGATTTTTTTATCAAAATGACAGTTATAATAACACTATATTAGCTACATTGTTTATTACTTTCCTTTATTAAATTATTTGCTTTTTTAAGTGGCAGTTATAACACCATATTAGCTACATTATTCATAATAAGTTACCAAAAACACTTTTCTAGTGGTAGTGTAATTAGAACCTCAATAAGTGATGACAGTACTTTTAGGTACAAAAGTCCACTCAAGATTTAAGTGGTTCACTTTATGTTGGGTCAACCATGGAAAATTTTACCAGATAAGAGAAGATTATGACACAAGAAAATAAATCCCACCTCCACTATAAAATCTCACAACACAAACAAAGAATATTTGAATGAGCACAGTGTAATTTATCATCATCATATCTATCACTACACTGCAAAACAATATCAAATCGATCAATCACAATCCTCATCATAATTACTTGTATGAATAAATCTCTTTTTTAACTTTCTCATGAGTTGACAATTTGAATAAATGGAAACAATGGGTCTTGTAGTTCATACCTTAAAATTCTAAAAAATAAAGTGAACATTTAGCACCACAAAATCATGACATGCATCATCATCATCATCATCACCAACATTATTATATATTCATGGACTTAAAATCAATCTTTTTGACAACAACACCAACCCAATAAAACCTTTGACTTCTTTACAAGAGAGTTGAAACCAAACAAAAAAAGCTGAGTTGTGAGCTGACATTGCTATTTAATGATGATATCCTTTCTCTCCACTGAAGGTTACATTGTTTCTTTTTGTCATTTAAAATTTGTTTCATTATTAAAATAATTAATATCCACTTAGTTTGTCGTTTTACATGTCGATTATGAGGATAGTGTTGCAGTACTAGACCATCAAACTAATTTTTGATTTAATTATATATATTTTACATGGTAAGAAACATGAATTAAGTTTTATCATCTTGAATAGGAAAAAATAATAATAATTAAAACAACGTTTGATATAAAGTTCAAAGAATATTTTCAAATTTTAACAAACTATAAAAAATGTGTATTGAAATATGTTTTTTTCATGTTCTTTGCAATTGAGAAGTTTTGACAAGAATTTTCTAATATAATTTTATTGAAATCAACAAAAATAACCCTTTTAATTAATTTTAATCTTCTTTTATTTTTTTTTGGTTTTTCAAAATACTGGATTATGAAAATAAATCAACCCAATTTTTGCTTTTAGATTCATTTTATATATATATATTGGTTTGTTAGAGGATAATGAATCCTATCTAAATTACTATCCAAATACATTACCAAATAATAATTATATATTCTGCATGAAATGGAAAATTAAACCAAAAGTATATATATGGTACATAAGTATATACAATGGTTGCACAGAATGAAGTTGACTTTGGCATACAAGGCCAATATAGTGCCACGTTCATCACAACACAACACGGCACACAGATTATTAGACTTATAAAAAGCTTTAGAAAAGATAAGACACAATGCATGCATGAACCTGCAGATGGTTGTTGGTGGCAGTGGATGAGAGTTTGGCCCATTTGGGGTAAACGTTCATGATCCTATTTATATTGAAAATTCTTGAGTTAAAAATAAAAAATGGTTCGTTTCATATTGAAAATTCTTGAGTTAAAGGTAATTTTTTTATGTGATATGAACTTTTTCTTCCGTTTTTGAGAGCTCTAATTTCAAAGCAAATCTTCGAGATTCTAATTAAGAATATCCAATAAATTATACGATATATAATATATTTATGATATATGTAATTAAAAAAAAAAAAAAGCGTGCCTGAACCCAGGACCAGTGATGAAAAGGAACACTTGAACTTCATGATGGTAGACATTTCTTTTGACAAGTACAACTATAGTTTATTCTTCTTCTTATTATTATTATTTTTGTTGGTGCACATTTTAAGTTGACTTTGCATATAAAGGCAACCCCTAGCTAGCTATAGTTGCTATTGCTTTCTCTGGCCCTCCATAATCTAATCTCTAGCTAACTCTTGCAGAGTTGTCACTTTTTGAATCTTGTCTCCACCGAGAGCTCTCTCTCTCTTTTTTAGTTAATTATATTAAAATTTTTTCCCGTTTTTTCTTTATAGTCAGCTGATATCATAATCAACAATTCTATGCAACAGTAGACCCATTTGTACTTTTTACAACATTTTATAATGTTTTTGAAGGCTTTGAGTTTGACTATTTATTCAGCAAACAATGGAGTATGATATATAATTATATATGAGTCATGAGATAACGTTGCGAATACGCGTAGGATAGGATTTGAAATGTTAGCTAGCTACCATTTTTTTTTTCATGGAAGTCAATTGAGATTGGTTTTTAACATTTTCTACGTCTTTGGAGTCGACTTCTCACAGAAAATATTAAAATTTCTATAGTGTTTGGTACGAAAACACTTCTGAGAATTTTTTTTTTTTTTTAAAAAATTTGTCATTTTTTTTCAAATATATCATAAAAATACCTTTTCGAGGCTGTATAGAAAGCACTTGATTTTTTTCTCTATCCAGAAATTAGCAATTTCTATGAAATGATTCTATAAAAAACAATTATAAGTGGCGTTTTACTAGGTGTTAATTTGTATATATTTCAATATTATTAATTTTCAAACACACTATAAATTAGTTGAATTCTTTCGTTGTTTAGATGATCAGGTTGACTTTATTTAATTGAAACCTAGCAGTAGAGGCTTCTGTACTCAACATGCAAATTACTATTATTTTCTTCGTCTTCTTCTTCTTATCTGTTTTTTTTTAAAAGAAACGAAATATTCGGGCATCTTTTCTTCATAGTCAACTTAAAACTCAATGATCCCTACCTTGTTTTTTAGGTTCAATTTCATACTCATGGATCATGATAACTACAGAACAAAAAAACGCAGATATATATTAACTAAATTAAATTAAATTAACGTTTGATAACTGTTCATTGTCACATTACCCCTCCATTATTGTTAAAATAGATAAAGAAAACTGCATGTGTCAAGCATGAGTCCATGGATCCTTATGATTTTTTAAACTTGTGACTAATGTTAGTACGTGCCATGATCAGTTTTATTACATCAGTTACATTACATCAGACATGGCTCTCGCCTTGTGAGGGGATGGATACTGAGACATCAATTGCAAAGTTTATGGCGTTTTAGTATAAATTACGTTTTACTATTGTGTTCTAGCTAATTAACACTGAAGTTACCGATAATATGTAAAGTTGAACTATAATACATACTTTTATTTTGTAAAATCTCATGTGTGAAAGGAAGTAGAGATATGCTTTAAAAACAAAAAAGAATTGAATAAAAGACTACATCATTTATGTTTCAAAATACTTAAAAGATCATGTGCGTTCTAACTTATAAAATTTTAGACCAAAATGCTCTTAGTTGCTTCCCTAAATAAAAACCAAAGACTTTAAATTAAAATAATTGATCAAGTTCTCTATAAGATATTACAAGGTTCCTTTTATACACAAATCCAAAATTTGGAAGAGACAGAAATTATTTAAAAGTTCATATGACATACCGCACATTGGTAAAAAGTGCATGATTAAAAACTAGATATGTTTTCTTTAATTTTCTCATAAATATTTATTAATTCGAATGTTAATTGTATTTAAAATTTAAGTAAAAGTACTACGTGATTCTTGAAAAATTAGGCATGAGTTCTTCACCTAGTACAACATCGCTGGAAAGTACCACTCAAATTATGAGTACAATTACTTTTGGTGCTAGTTCCCAGTTCAATTTTAAAATTGAAGCATGACCCTGAAAATTGTTCCAGGGACAAATAAGCTGTCTCCCTGGTTATTCACTTGGCAAAATATAATAATGCAAAGTCTAACATTAATTAAATTTTTTATCAATCTAGTCTGTAACTAAAAGGAAAGGCCAGGATCTAGTTAAGTACTCCATGAATTATAATTAATATTAAAGACATAAAGAAGGGTTCAGTGCTCAAAGTAGTTAATTAACAATTTATGGTGATCTTACGCAGCCAGTAACCTCCTCTTTAGAGGCTTCATTAAGCTTTAGTTAGAGTTTTATGATATAGTTAGTTAATTATCTTAACAGACAAAGTCAATGACATATAATTTATTATATAATCATATAAATGATAATAAAACTTAAATGTAAAACATTACTTTCTTACATGTCAACAATTAAGATAGTAACCATTTGCGTATTTCTTCCTTTTATCTAGTTGTAATTACTCATTGAAGGAGTTAGGAAAAGGAATATGATTAAATTCTACAAAGGTCTAAATAATTCTTGGCGGATGAAATATATATGCATTGATGTTAATAAAAAAAGAGTGCATGGTCTATAATTGTTTCTTAATTTATATAGATTCAACATTCCATTAATTAATTATATATATATATATATATATTGGTATGAAAATTCATTTTAACAGAACTCATATTAAAAGTTTAACAAATTTTTTTATAAATTTAACATTAACCTTACAAACTCGACATGGAAACCTTATTTCACACCCTGATTAATTAGGAAACTGTGACTTGGCTTTTTGTGACTTTAGAACCCAGGTGTCCAGGAATCCTTATCATGGACCATCGTCCATGAGAGCATCACTTCAAAGTTCGTATTATTATGCAATTTTTTTTTTCTAGCTTAAGTTGGACTCACATATATTTTAATACCATAAAATAAATTGAACGGAACAAATTAAAATTAAAACTATTAATTGCTTTTGTTGTTTTATTTGGCCTATAAATGGAAGTGTACTCGTAGTTTCAAGAGAATAACCTAACACAGACACTCCCTACTCTAGATATCACCAATTCTCAAGTGCTCCTCCCACTTAACACCATGAAGTCTCTCTCTGCTTTCATTTTTCTCTTCTCTCTTCTCTTGGTAAGCTTTTTCATTTATTGTTTTTTTAGCTTTTTTCAAAGCACTTCTCTTTTGATGTTTTAGTTATTTTTTTGTTTATCTAATATATGCACTTTATTAATTAGAAGTGGTTTTTTTTCTCCTTGTGTGGAATAGTTTGTCAACTTGAGCTATGGAAGAAAAGAGCCAGCTGGGGATTATTGGAAAAGCATAATGAAAAAGCAGCCCATGCCAAAAGCACTTTCGGATCTCGTTGATCAACAAGAATCTGCAGCTTCAGATCCCTCTGGTGCAAGCAAAACGGTCCATTTTGTTAAGGATTTTGATGTCAAGGGTAATGCTATCTTGTATAACACCCATTCTCATGATGAGCCTAAGAAAGAGAGCCAAATCAAGCCTGATCAGAACTAGACAATTTACTTATAATCATTATCAATCAGAGGGCTGTGAATCAATCAGACAAGTCATGATTTATATATATATATATATATATATTTACATGTTGTGGAAGATCAAGTAGTTCTGTGTCTTATATATATTGAGTTTTGATATTGTGTGTTGTTGGAAACTTTAGTTATTTGTTTTTAATTATAATAATTTTTTTATTATAAAGTACTTTGTCTTTTTAGTCACATCTGCAAGATAGTATTATTATGTAGAAAAGCTGTAGCTACTATGATCGGCTTAAAGCTTAATAAATCTTCAGGGAATTGAATATTGTCATTAAATTACTGCAATTTTATGTTTCTTTTTTTCTACAGCAAAATGACAATATTTTTTTGAAACAGTATAATGACATTTTTTTTTTTTGCTTGTTTTCATATATTTATTGTCACCGTGCGACCTGACCGCTCCCTTCTTGCCATGCATGCCATATGGGCTTAGCTTTCAGTTGTATTGTAGTAGCAATTGCTTGATTGAATCTAAATATCTTGATGACCTAAAATCTTATAGAATCTTAGTAGTAGCAGGATCCCAACTGAATTTTTGTGCTTGAAAATACAATACTGTGTTTGGTGTTTACTTGGTTGGTCTCGATATTTTTGAAAGTCTTGTTACGAATGATTCAGTTTACCCTAAAAAGACACTATTCGATAAGGAAATTCTAATTCGTTAATCCTTTCGATAAAATTGGAAAAAAAAAAAAAAAAAATCCTATAGCACCATATTTTGGTAACTATATTATATGATTGAATAAATCCTCCTCCATCTATTGTTTTGGGTCAAGTTCAACGATTCCAGCTCCCTTCTTGCCATGCATGCCATATGGGCTTAGCTTTCAGTTGTATTGTAATAGCAATTGCTTGATTGAATCTAAATATCTTGATGACCTAAAATCTTATAAGATCTTAGTAGTAGCAGGATCCCAACTGAATTTTTGTGCTTGAAAATACAATACTGTGTTTGGTGTTTACATGGTTGGTCTCGATATTTTTGAAAGTCTCGTCACGAATAATCTAGTTTACCCTAAAAAGACACCATTCGATAAGGAAATTCTAATTCGTTAATCCTTTCGATAAAATTGGAAAAAAAAAAAAAATCCTATAGCACCATATTTTGGTAACTTATATTATATGATTGAATAAATCCTCCTCCATCTATTGTTTTGGGTCAAGTTCAACGATTCCAGCTTGCTGGTGACACAGCAAGCATATAAAGCAGGCCGAAAATGAATGGACTAGATGAGAATTCTTTAATGGAAGGTGAGATGAGAAAATGAATGGACTAGATGAGACCTTTTTTAATGAGAGGTGAGATCAGAGATAGTTGATTTAGGCGCATCTAATTGTTGAAGTTCAATAATTTCATTTTTTGATGTTCATTTATTACAATGACATGACAAAATTATATTCAAGTAAGAAAAAAGACCTGCTTTATTTTCGAAAAAATCTCTTATACGAAAGTAAAATTAAATTTAAAAATTATAACTAGTTATTTTTTCGTAAGAAAAAGGAAAAAGAAAAAACGAACTTCTCAAAACTAGATGTTCAATGAATTTAATCAGGATTTTAGGCTTTGTATGATCTGATGTAAAATGGCTTTCCTATCCTAGTATATTTGGGCCTTGATTAGCCCAGAAAGGCCCGTTTATTTATGGCTTTGGATCATATATATATTCATAAGAGAATCAATCGTAGGCTCATTGATTCATAGTCTATAAATAGTTTTTTTATTATTTATTTATTTTATGAACTAAGATAAATAATATAGAAATGTTGAAAAAACAGAAGGAGTTTGATTAAATTGTATCTACAATTACTTTTTGAACACTGTTATAAAATTATGTCAAAATTCAAAAAGATAAAGAAGTCCTTTTAATTATTCTTCCTGATGAAATAATTACGAAAGACTAACATATGCATAGCATTAATTAATAGAAAAAATAAATCATTAATCCACGTTTCATGTATTTTACAAAACTATATATTATTGAAATTTGAAAATTTTTAACGAAATAAGAAAGCAACACTCTACCTTTTTCATAAAATTGCAAGTGATGGAAAGCAACCCATATCTTATAATAATGATTTTGTTCAGTGGCAATTAAACACCTCCAATGCTCTTATTTTCTGTCTCTACATTATGTTGACGCATTATTAATTTGTTTTTTCTTTATAAGCTTTTTTTTATAGTTATTATTACTTTTTGAACACAATAAAATGATTGAACTAAAAATATTATTAAAAAAAGGGATCAAGTTGCAGGTTGGTTTTACTCAAATAATTATGAATGGGATTGTGTGGCTTATCACAGCAAAAAGTTGGGATCGAAAAAAATTCTAACAAAAAGGAGGTAGAAATGTAGAATTAATAATATGAAAATACGGAAAATAGCACTAAGAGTTGGCTGACTTTTGATGTTTTGTTTATAACTAGTACGATAATTTTAAGGTCTAAGAGAGAGGAAAAATAACTTGAACTCATATTCTCTAAAATATAAATGTGATAAATATATTATTAGACTAACCCCATATACTAAAAGCTCATTCACGAGTAATTTAAATGAATAATATAATTGAATTGTTATCTAAAAGTTTATTAATAATTTAAATTTAAGATTTTTTTTTTTAAATATCACCAACAATGTAATATTTTAAACCTTGAACAATGACGGACTAAATAAATATTCTTTATTATCAACTCATATTAAGTGGTGGTAGTAGATTACCGTTTTATTTTATTATAATACAAATTATCCACCAATTAAAAAGCAAGAAAAAAAAAAAAAACTCTTTACAAAACCCACCTTTGATTTGATTATTAATGACAACTTACTAAAATAAGATTAACTTGCTGTGTTTTTTTAATAAATATGCAGTTGACTAGCACCAAAGTACGAACACGTCAACTTGAACTATTTTCCGTAGTTCTCTTCCCTCTATGATGTACTTAGTATCTGGTTATTGCTCATTTTTGAAGGAAAAGATCATCAACTGGAACAATAAGCACTTTTACTAAAAGTAGAAAGATGAAATCAGGATATGCTTTTTGGATCCTCCTACCTCTACTCCTTGTCATAGTAATGTCATTCAAGTGTTACCAAAATTTGTTATGTGCAGAAAATGTCAAAATTTTGAGGCAATATTAGAATTTTCAATAATTGATGACTTCTTTTGTTGATCATTCCAAGTTTATGCCACCAATCATTTATGTTGCATTATTTTGCTGCAGGGTGCTTGGAAAAGTACTTTTACAGCAGAGTTTTCAACTTTGAAGCAGAAACAAGTGAGATGATGGTCATGGGAAAACCTCTACTACTCAGCCAATAGCTCAAATAACAGGTCCAAAGTCTATGAAACATTTTATCTTTTTTGAGACATGAGATTACCAAACTGAGTGAATATTCTTTATCATCAAAACAAATCAGATGATAATGTATATAGAACTTAATTCTAGAAAAATTGTAGAAATGAAAATAGAAAAAAACGAGAGATATTGGTCACTTAATCATGAAAACAAGGGTTTATTTAGATTCACAAGTCCACAACATTACTTAGCAAATTGGATGATCCCATGTAGCAATATATTGCTGCTTTTTTACACTGAATAACACAACATTCACACTTTTATTCCTACTAAACTATATATGTAGACTGATATCAGTGGGACAAGCAGCAAAGGGACCTCAAACAATCACTTGATGAAAACACTACTAGTCGTGGTAGAAACGGCCGGGACGAACACTAGATTCTCTGCTGGGAAGAAATGGCACACATGGGAACTTCCTGGTTTAATCCCGAGCACATGAAATGATGCATGATGATGATTCCATTGAGAGGTATCCATGTGGCAGATTGCAACAGCCTTGAGCTTGTCTCCATTCTGACCACCTAGTGGAACTTTGAAGACCTTGTTCTGGGAATCTAAGCTATGGCAATAGAAAATTGCATAAGGATATGGCATTGTGTGACATGCTACAACTTTTGGAGAAGGTATCTCTCTAGGCACTTCAAGGACAGTATAATTTTGGTAAATGGTTCTTGAATTTTTGATATGGGTGGTGGTTAAAATTTTAAAATCTGTGTCCAATCCGAAGGTCGTGTGTGCAAAATCAAGCATGGACTCTAGAGAGGTAACACAGATTTTGGTCTCACCCTTGATGGGTCTAGATTCACATTGGTTAAGTGTATGTTCCAAGCCTTTGGCTGGGGGTGAGCCAGGTTGGAAGGAGAAGAGTTCAAGAAGGTAAGGAAGATGCTTCGACGAAAATGGAATTGAATCAGCCTCTTCTCTAGGCAAGAATTGAGGAGAAACATGAGGATCTCTTTCTCGAAAATATAAGGGCATCGTTCTTCCAACCTTCAAGTCATTCAACGTGAAGAACACCATGGATGAAGGGTCCATGTGATCCATGTGAGATGATGGAACATGATCATGATGCAACTCTTGATGATCATCCTCATGATCATACATGCCATGATGTACATCTCTTGCACCACTTATGTAAGCAAACTGCAAAAACAATTCTAGTATCAACAATTCAGTTTTAGCATCAATTAGGCAGCTAGGATCAACCATGAAGTCATAAATATTTCCTCAAAATATTAACATTTTTGCTTACAACGAAGTCTCAATAAACACTTAATTAACTATAAGCTTGAAATCATCAACAATACAAGTCTCCTATAATTTTTAAGATATCCCTGAATGTTGCAACATATATGAATGGGGCAGAGTCTGAAGAACATTACCGTTGCAAGGAGTACTAGAAGTAGAAGGTTCCAAGAAGCAAATCCTGAACCCATCCTCTTGCTCTTACTAAAAGTGCTTTCTGTTCCAGTATACAGAACAACAAGTATATCAGCCAGGGAAAAATAATCTTAAAGTACAGAAAAGCTGAAGCAAATTTTCCAAGAATAAATTTGTAAACTTCAAATCAAGAAAGGAGAAGATGGTTTTAAGGAAGAATTTTTGATCATGTGTCATGATCTACCTGATTAGCTACAAGGAAGAAGTGTTTCCTGCAAGTAAAATTGCAAACTTATAACAAAATCATGCACGTTTAACTTACTGTAGTACTGCTGATGATAAAATTAAAGGTAAAGGTTTTTGTCTGCTTTGTATAACTTATTCATATTCAATAATTTAGATAATATTGCTATTTGTTTAATTAGGAAAACAGTACTGACAGCTATGGCTTGAAGACCATAGTTTATCTATGGTAATTTGAGTTTGCAGGTGAAAAAAAAAAAATAATAACCAATACAATATTGCATATTGATTAGAACTCTGTTGTTATTTAATGTCTTTTGTTAATATTGATAATAACCACTCAACCCAAAGTACTTGCAGTTGTTAGATAAAGCCTACATAATATATAAACATTAAAATTTAACTTATTAATTACTAGTTGTCTCAAATGCAATTTGGATAAAGATGATGGACATATGATACAGGTCTCTTATAGTGTAATGTGGTTGTTATAACAAAATAATAATAATAATAATAATAATAGTAATAAAATTAGGAGATGTGCCCCTGCAATTAGAGACCTCATGTCTTTAATATCATAGTAGTAGTCATTCAACCCAAAGTGTTTACAAACTAATATCCAAGAAAGCCCTCAATACGTTATTGAACAATTACCGGTAAAGCCTTTTCTAAGGCTAACATTGTATAAAGTTTTCAGATCATGTGAACAAAGTGAATTTACTTGGTAGTTATATCTTTCAAAATACTATTACCCTTATTTTATAGAGTTTGGGTTCTTTCGAGGTTTTTACTTGGACTTTTTTTTTTTATTAATTAATGTTTAAGCATAAAAAATATTATATGGTCAAAATTTATCACTTTATTTCTCTCTTATCAATTTAAGTATTTCATTTTAGCTGAAATATTAAAAAAAAAAATAGTACAAGCAAATAAAAAAACCGAATTCTATTTTGGTAGTTGTGAGTTGGGATGCAGAATGAAATCACAAACATTGTTTTGTCTACATTATTGGTATGATACCCATGTCATTGGGACCCCATTAGTTGTCTCACAACAACCCACTTGTTAATATTTTTATAACATAATTCCAACAACATCTTACACAGATCAAACTTTAACGATTTTGAAAAACTAACGGAGAATCCAAAGAGATTTAGTTTGTGCCCCAAATATCTCCATAACCATGCAAAATAATATAATTTTAGTTTGGATTATTTTAGATAACATTCCATTTGGGCTTGCTTTACAAACAGGAACGACATTGAATTGATAGCTTCCTTTATCGTGCTTCTCAAATAAAGAAGAATGTTAATTAATAAGAGAAAACGAAAGGATATAAATTGCAAGAAAACAAAGCCATTATAAGACATGCGTGGGTTGCTTTCAATTACTTGGACAATGTCTCTTTCCACAAAATCTTTAGCCAGAATATTTTAACAACTATTAAATAATGGTGGTGATTAGATGTGCATCATCTTTTTTTACATGATTGCTATCTTTAACTTTCAATCAGAAAACAAAATTGTATATTTACTAATAATAATAATAATAGCTATATTTTTTCACTTAATAGTATGTATTTAATAGTAATTAAGTTGCAAATTAATTTATAACAAATAACTTGGTTTCAAATCAAAGGTCCGTCGGTGTTAAATGATTTAAAAATATTGGTGTTGTAAGGTGGGAGTAAAAGTACCTGAATTTGCTTGCTCATGCATATTCAAGCTTTTAAATGATAATACGATCTAAACTGGGAGTCTGGGATAGTTGCCTTGCCTTATATTTGGACTTTGGTTTCATGAATATTCAAACTTTTAAAAAAAGGGTACTGATCAAAGCTATTCCTTGAAGAACAAGAATTTATCAATGATAATTCAAGGTTGAAGTAAAAATAAATAAAAAGAAACCCATCATTGCATTAATTATAATTTATAACTATATGATCTGCTGTTGTTTATGAGTATAAATTTTGGTTAATATTGTTAGTAACCAATATTCAACCCAAAGTAAAAAAGTTAAATGAGAGCTTGACAATACTAAATAAGACCTATAAGTTAATTATCACATCCTATGTAATGCAATATGAAGAGAGATGCCAGGCGCGCGCAAAAATTACAAGCCCATATAATTGAGGAAATAAGGAGACGAGCTCTTGCAGTCATGATCTTGATATTATAGTCCACCAAAAAGTTTGCTAACAAACCATACAATAAAGCACTCAAAGGGCTATTGAATAACTATTGGGACACTCTCCAATGCTAATCTTGCTTGAAATGGTTTTCAAATCATATATGAACTAAGTGAATTTACTTGAGAAAAATTTCATACAGGATATTTCCCTCATTTTGGTACTTGGAAAGGAGAAAGAAACTAAAAAATCAAGAGTGAAGTTGATATATTACCAAACATTTTGAGCATTCTTTGTTAATGAGGAATTTTTTCGATCCCTCCATCTTTATTTTCCTTTGTTTTTTGAGCATTGATGAAGCACACTCCCTCCACAATTGTTCTATTTCGTAATTAAACTAACTATTGCTACTTGATTTTGTTTTTGATTTGTTTAACTCAAACAATTTGATTTTCTTTTATGAGAAAACAAAATGATAATAATTATGTAATGGATATATGATTAAATTGCTAGAAAACTAAATCATTACAGAGTTTGCTTTCTATCACTAATTATACACATCTCTTTCAAAAAATATTTGCCAAAATCTTCTAATAACTATTAAATAATGGTAGTGGTTATGGTCTGTTACATGTGCCTATCTTGAACTTTCAGTAATGGAAAATATGGAAAAATCCTTAAAAAGCACATGAAACATGAATTATACATAGGCCGGCCCTTGTTTTTAGTAATCATTCCAACTTAGTTTATTTCAGTTTGTTGTATGATTCGAATTCAATTATTAGTTTAATAATGGGTCATTTTAATTGATCCTACAGAGTCTTAGCAATGTCATTGCATTAATTAATATCCACTGAAGTCTAACGATATATTAAAAAAAAAAAAACCATTTTTTCAGAGGGGTCCATAATCCATTGCTAAAAAGAATAAGAAGACAACAAAGTATTGAGGTCATCTTCAAGAACAAGCTTTTTGAGAGTAGGAGGGGGCTCTTCTATCGAAAATTAATATCTCATCATTAATTCATGGAGCAAATTTTGCCAGACCATACACTACTCTGTAGGTTATGCCGGCAAGTCGGCAACAGAGAAGAATAGATGTCCTTTGTAGAGCAAAAACTCTTCAGGATCAATAATGTCTCCAAATAACAAAACAATTTATCGATAAAACAGGATTCTGGAATATGACAAGGGCCTACACCCGTGTTACAGAGTCCCTTGCAAGTCTCACATATGAAGTATGGAGATGGGATGAATCCCACAACCATGCATGGAAGGGTACGTAGATGTATTAATGGATATGTCTATCCTTTTGGATTGTAAGTCTATTTATCAATATATATATATATACACATACATAAACACATTAACACATAAAAAGTAACCAAAAAAAAAGAAGAGAGAGAGAGAGAGAAAGAAAATGCATGGGCAATTAAAAACTCAACTCAGATTCACATGTGAGGAGAATGTCACAGCAACTTGTATATGGAAAAAATAGTTTGTACTATTATTACAACTCATACAATTATTTTTGTATAACAGTACAAAAATAGTTTGTAATAGTATACAATAATAATTAAAGAATTTCTATATATGGTAATTACATCTTTACTAATTATACTCTTTAATTTTCTACTCTCATATATTGCTGGAGGATATTCATGTTTCTCCAAAGAGTAATGTAGGCTTCCCAAATATTTTATTCAAATTCATATCCAAATAATGTGTTATGTAAGTTATCAACATTTTATTATTTATTACACCATCCCATGATTTATAAAATTTTGACAACTTACATACCACATCATTTTTAGCATAAATTTGAATAGAATATTTGGAAAGTCTAACATTACTCTTCTTCAAATGGATACTCGTTCCTTTCTTTATAAGGATTCAAACATAATGCAATAAAATAATAATATTTTCTTGCATGATTAATTAGTCAACAACATTCAAATAAATAGTTTTTTTTTTGAAAAAAAAAAAACTACATCGAAATAAATATTGAAATTACAAAATCAATGTCTCCTCAAACATCCAATTCACAATGCTTTTACGAAAGTTAAAAAGATTGAACATGTCATGTATATATCAGTTGAAAATGACTCATGTAATTAACCTTGTGAAGTAAGAGATTAATTGAAATTTACATTCGAGATCATGTTAAATTCAATATGATTTAAATAATGACTTCTTCATTACAAATAAAAGGTCAAATGATTGATTTGTCAAAAGTTATAATTGTTAATTAATAATAACAATTTTAGCCCAGACTAATCACCCACAAGTATTGAGAGTTATTGGATCGGTTACTAGCTGATAATTTCTTTTTATTGTTATATATACAATAGGTTTGAGATTAAATCACATATTAGAATTCATAAGCGAGGTTGGTATGCAGTTAGTCAGTATAATAAAAATATAAATAAACCATTCAAAAAATGTAATTAAAAATTTTGGTTAATTTGTTCATGAATGTTGGCTTATATGACGATGTCAATAGCAATGTACCTTGTAAAAAAGAGGCAATCTTTTTAAATAAGGGCAAATTGCACAAACCTCCCCTGAGATTTGACGAAATTGCACAAAAATGACGAAGTTTGGGTAACTCGCACGGACACTACCTGAGGTTGTAAAAACTCTACACAAACCTCCCTTATCGTCAATCAACTATGATTAAATCCTAACGGTCAACGTTCAAAAGTATGAAAAGACGAAGATACCCTTTAGGTCAAACTTAAAGTCAATATTTTATTTTTTTTTTAAATTTAAAATTAATAAAAAATCTCTTTAATTTGATTAAAAAAAAAAAGAAAATTAAAAAAAATATATTTTTTTTAAAGGAGCTGGTCTCCCATGGAGACCAAATCCTTGTCTCCGGCGATGGAGACCATTCCATCGCCGGAGACCACTGGTCTCCTCTCCCATGGAGACCAGAATATTGTCTGGTTTCCACCGGAGACCAGTTTGGTCTCTGGCTGGAGACCAGAAAATATTCTGGTCTCCATGGGAGAGGAGACCAGTGGTCTCCGGCGATGGAGACCACTGGTCTCCTGGCCTCCATGGAGACCAGTGGTCTCCGTCGGCCTCCATCGCCATGGAGGCCAGGAGACCAGTGGTCTCCATGGGAGAGGAGACCACTGGTCTCCATGCGCGTCTCCAGCAATGGAGACGCACCTGGAGACCACTGGTCTCCTCTCCCATGGAGACCAGTTGTCTGGTCTCCGCCGGAGACCAGTTTGGTCTCTGGCTGGAGACCAGAAAATATTCTGGTCTCCAGACTGGAGACCAGAAAATATTCTGGTCTCCAGACTGGAGACCAAATCTGGTCTCCAACGCTGGAGACGGTGGTCTCCTGCGCTGGAGACCACCGTCTCCAGCTGGAGACCAGACTGGTCTCCGGCGATGGAATGGTCTCCATCACCGGAGACAAGGATTTGGTCTCCATGGGAGACCTTGGTCTCCCATGGAGACTAGCTCCTTTAAAAAAAATATTTTTTTTTAATTTTCTTTTTTTTTTTAATCAAATTAAAGAGATTTTTTATTAATTTTAAATTTAAAAAAAAATAAAATATTGACTTTAAGTTTGACCTAAAGGGTATCTTCGTCTTTTCATACTTTTGAACGTTGACCGTTAGGATTTAATCATAGTTGACTGACAATAAGGGAGGTTTGTGTAGAGTTTTTAAAACCTCAGGTAGTGTCCGTGCGAGTTACCCAAACTTCGTCATTTTTGTGCAATTTCGTCAAACCTTAGGGGAGGTTTGTGCAATTTGCCCTTTAAATAATATCAAAAGATTATGGACGGCTAAAAAAAGCAAAAGACCTCTCTAATGAGAAAATAACGATGCGTGTAAGGAATTAAATAATATATATATATTGGTGGGGCCAAGAGACCCCATTGGCCGGTAGTGGCGCCATCCTTGTCTGTGTACAAATTATTGTTAGTGAATTTAGTAGTCAAATTAGCTTCATTTTTTTTTTTTAACTTTTAATAGAAAAAATTCATTATTAATAATATAAAGATTAGAACTTAAAACCGGTTGGTGGGCTCTTGCAAAACAGTGTCAAATCACGGGACCTTCGACCAAAAGGAATAGACACTGATGGTGGGCAGCGTTTTGGCCTTTATCGTGGACTCAAATTCAATCATGATTTTACTCACAACCCGATGGCACACATGATTATATATTTTTGGAAAAACTTCGTTTGAGTGCTTAAGGTTTTAAAAAATATCAATTTTTTAAAATATTTTTAAAAATAATTTTTTTAATCCTTAATTTTTTTAAAACTCTTTAAAAAAATTCAAACCATCAATCAACTATTAATCAATAGTTACAAATAGTTTGGATAAGAAGGGTAAGATGATCTTTTCGTGTAAGAAACTAAGAATATGACATGTGGATGGTTAAGATTTTAGACAAATAAAAAAAATAATTAAAAAATAAAAAATTAATTAATTAGTTAATTGAAATTAAAAAATATGAAAGATCTCCACCGTTCATCTTAAAGACGATGAAGATTAAAATTAATTATGAAAAAAATAAGAAAATTAAAAAAAAAAATGGATTCAAACATCTAAATCCAAATCTTCTTCAAAACAACTTATTTATAAAAAAAATAAAACAAAAAAACACCTAGCAAATTCATCTTTAACCCTACCGCTCCAAATTGATCCGGATTAAAATACACTCAGTAATCTCAAACACCAATCCAGTAAACATTCATCAGACCCTAACATTAACCCCAAACACCATAAACATCAACCCCAAACATCAAATACCAACCTCAAACAACCACAAACATTAACCCCAAACATCAAATATCAATCCCAAACCCTAAACATTTTTCTCTCGCCATTGTCATTTTCATCTTCATCCCCAAATTCTTCATTATTATTATTATTTTTTTTGCTGTTGTTGTAGTCCGAGTTCTGAGTTTGAAACCAGAACCAACCTTTTGGATTCAATCACCCAAAAACTTTTGGTTCTGGGTTCCATCATCCAGAACCCTCAAGTTCTAGGTTTGATGGAATCTAGAACCTGAGGTTCTGAGGTTCTGGGTTCGATAGAACCCATAACAAGAGCTTTGGTAATGGGTTCTATTGAACCCAGAACTTGAGGTTTGAGGATAGAAAAGAGAGATGAAGAAGAAGATAAAAAAAGATAGGAGAGATTGAAGGAGACGAAGAAGAAGAAGAAGAAGAAAAAGAAGAAGAAGAAGAGTTTCTTAAGAGAAAGGGAGAGAGAGAGAGCTTTTGGTGGTTTGTTGATGATAGTAATTTATTATTATTATTATTATTATTATTAAATATTTTTCTTTTTTCAATTAAGTAAAAACTTTTAATTATATATATTTATTTATTTTTAATATTTTTATTTAAGTAGGAATAAAATGGTAATTTAATACATTATGACCTAGATGAGGGGCAAATGAGTTATTTTGCTTTTTTCTTCTATTTTGACCGTTGGTTAACTAACAGTTTAAACTTTTTTGAAGAGTTTTGGAAAAATTAAAGATAAAAAAAGCTATTTTTAAATAAACTTTAAAAAATTGATATTTTTCAAAACTCAAATACTAAAATTAAGTTTTCCCTATATTTTTCCATTTGCCAAAAGGATAAGAATTTAATTCTCATCAATAGTAAATTACAATTTGTTTGAATAGTTTTATCCTTTTATTATGATAATCGATATCCAAATGCACAAATAATATTTCTCAGATAGGTCCCAACAAACTTTTAACATGTTTAGTATTAACTTAAAAAAATAAATAAATAAAGTCAATTATGACTTTTACTATATCTAAATTTTCCTTAACTAATGACATCTAAACATAAAATATATACACATGGTCAAGATTTGTTCAAATTTTCTCTCTCGAAAAGGCATACCAAACAAATCGTTTCATCCAAACTTGCATATATACCCTTTGAAAAAAAATCAAGTAAAAACTTATTTCAGGACTAAATCTGCTTTGAAGAGTACAAGAACACATGCAAAAGCAGCAAAACTATATATGCATCAGTTGGTAGGGCCTTTCTCTGGTGTTACAGGTTTTCCTTTTCAGTATTAATTTATTATTCTTCTTGATGTTTATGAATAAATAATCTTGAATGATTAAATTATCACTTGCATGATCAGCATGACATATATAATTGATAAGATTCCATTTTTTTTCTTCTATATATAGCAAGAGGCGTATCCTTTTCAGTATTAATTTATTATTGTTCTTGATGTTTATGAATAAATAATCTGGAATGATTAAATTATCACTTGCATGATCAGCATGACATATATAACTGATAAGATTCCATTTTTTTTCTTCTATATAGCAAGAGGCGTATCGACCTCCACGCACCATTAAGCTGATAAGTTTCAACAGACTGAAAACATGAAAGCTCTCTTTCTCGCTCTCTCTACGCTTTCCTTGCTTCTTTTGGTATGCATTTCATTAAATGCAATTTTAAGAATCCATTACTTTACATGTTCAAGAAATAATATTAGATTTTGCTAACATATATTGCTTCAAGTAGTATTTTGATTGGAATTTTGATGATCCGCTAGATCTAAACTTGTTTTGTTTGTTATACTGATTGTATGAGCAGTTCACTAGCATTACAGATGCAAGGAAAGACCTAGGAGAATACTGGAAACTTGTGATGAAAGATCAACCCATGCCTGAAACAATCCGAGACCTCATTCCTGCAGATCTTTCCTCTGATCCGAAAGCTGATTGTCATACAATGCAAAACACTGAGGCAAAGAAAGAGAACGTTGAGCCAAGGCCTGATGTTAAAATTTATGTTGGTTATGCTAGGCCAAGAGAGGAAAACATTGACTCGAGGCCTGATCTTACAATTTATGACAACAGTGTTAAACCAACGGGGAAGACATTCTTCATCAAGGATTCTGAACCGGTGAAGCCCGACGTCTCAATTTATGACAACAATGTTAAGCCAATCGATAAGAGATTCGTCGTCATGGACTTTGAGCCAGTGAAGCCCGACGTCTCAATTTATGACAACGGCGTCAAACCGACGGAGAAGAGATTCTTCGTCATGGACTCCGAGCCGGTGAAGCCAGACATCTCAATTTATGATAACGGCGTCAAACCCGTGGAGAAGAGATTCTTCGCCATGGACTCTGAGCCAGTGAAGCCAGACGTCTCAATTTATGACAACGGCGTCAAACCGACGGAGAAGAGATTCTTTGTCATGGACTCTGAGCCAGTGAAGCCCGATGTCTCAATTTATGACAACGGTGTCAAACCGACGAAGAAGAGATTCTTCATCATGGACTCTGAGCCGGTGAAGCCCGACGTCTCAATTTATGATAACGGCGTCAAACCAACGAAGAAGAGATTCTTCGTCATGGACTCTGAGCCGGTAAAGCCCGACGTCTCAATTTATGATAACGACATTAAACCGGCAGAGAAAAGATTCTTCGTCATGGACTCTAAGCCAGTGAAGTCCGACGCCACCATCTATGACAATGGCATTAAACCGATGAAAGAGCAGTCGTCTGGTAAGAACGTTGAGCCGAGGTCTGAAGTTGCAACAATTACCGTGGGTAAATGAGAAGGACTACTACTAACATTAGCAAAATAGAGCCCCTAGTCGTATGTAATAAGCATAGCTATATGCGTCGTAAGTTATCATGGGCTCACTGTTCGAAAGAAATTTATGTAGCTCTCTTCTGTAGTTTCGGTATATGAAGCAAATGAATTAAGAAGTTTACTTTTGTGTGCCAAATATTTCCACTTTCGGCTTATTAAATTTTTTATATAAATTGATACTGTTCATGAATATTAGAATATAATTTCACGATTTATATTAATCTATGCACAATTTGATGCAATTCCTTGACAGTTTATTTCATCATATTCCATCAACTGCACGGAGGAGCCTGTTTCAAACCGGAAATTTGGTTCACAAATAAAATATCTAAGAATATATGTTAATCGTCCTCAATTAATATTGAAACTTCAAATACTAAATAATTAATTAAAAACAAATAAAAGCTTACGTTTTGTTTCAATATGTTGATATATATGATCTTGGTATTGTTGTTCTTTGATAATGACCCAACATTAATGAAATCAACAATATAATTAACGACACATATATCATTATAATAATAAGAATAAGAATTTCGGTCTATGACAACATTCAGCTAAGCAGCATCTCTCAAAGTTCGTTTTGTTACACCCTAGTGATATTTCCAAAAAAAAGAAAAAAATCAATTGGATACATGCCGCCAGAAGCCACCCATCACAACTTCTTCACTGAGTACATGGTACACAGAATCAACTTCCATTTGTGGCTCACCAATCTTTTTTCTTATCACCCATCTAGTATTATAAAGTAATTGAATAACATATCAAATATAAATATATAACTACACATAATTACATAGTTTGCAATGCATTGATCTGTATTATAAATTATAACTTATGATTAAATATTTTTTCTTACTTAAAAAAAAAAATTAAATGTTTTTTTTCTGCGTTAATTACAACCAACCACAAACCAATTCTAGACTAACAAATACCCCATTTGATTTCAACAACATCAAATACCATAATATCAAACCTCCAAACCAATGTAACATCACTCGATATGCAAATCAAAACACTAATGTACAACCACAAAGAGAATGAATGAAGAGACGGAGATGAGAGAGTTTTTTTTTTTTTACCTCATTTAAAATTTTTTTAATAAAGATATTCGAATAACAAATTTGCCTTACTATCCAAATAGATTCTTAACCAGCCTTGTAGTCTAGAGGAGGTTTTTGAATAAAGGCTCTTACATTACAAGAAATTTTATTTATGACAATGTTCAAAAAACAACATACATGAAGTCTATGTTGCCTTAAGTTACCTATAACAACATGCAAATAATGCATATTGTGAAATGGATTTATGATAATGTGCAAATCCATATGACAATATACAAAATCATGCACATTGTTAAAATCGTGCAAATAAAGTATTTCATATAAATATGTATTTAAACCACTCTATTTACGAATAATAATGCATTCTATTATTTATAACAACATGCATTTGCACGGTTTTGACAATGTACATGATTTTGTATGTTATCATATGGTTTGCACGGTTTGACACACTGTTGTAAGCCTCTTCCACAATATATATTACTTACACGTTACCATAGGTGATTTACAACAATCTATATATCATGCATATTATCTTTTGAATGTTACCGTAGACAAAATTTTTTATACTGTTAGTATACCCGTTTAATAATAACTGAGAGTTCAGGAGAAATGTTTGTATTCAACACAATAATAAATTAATTCATCTCATGAGATTTTTCATTATTGTGTAAGAGTTCTTATGATCAAATCTCAGTGATGTTATAAGTTGGAGTTGAAGTTCATACAATATCCAGTTTATGAATTAATTCTTGATTGTTTGCCTCTTGGTTGTCTTTGTATCCCATTTTTCTTATTAATTATAAAATTGCTCTAAAGGACCTTTATCGGAGAATTGTTATCATAAAAAAAGAAAAAAGAAAAAAGAAAAACAAAAAAAGCTCACCCTTTTCAATATTGTTAATAAAAAAATTACAGGCACTAAAAGAAGAACTAATCATAATTGTAGCTAGAAACAGTAAATAAGGACTTGAAGGTGTTTATCAATTATCATGCATGCTAAAGCATATCACCATCACAAGATTGCTTGCTTTTTCATCTTCTGGGCCAAAATCTTCTATATATCATTGAAAATTGGTGGTGGTTAAGGGTTCATCATCTCTATTTATAAACATGCCTGCTCATGTCGTATAAGTTTCAATAATGAAAAGGAGACCTGTGCACACATTCGAAACATATGCTATATGAAGGATTGCTTGTTTTACATTAATTAATCTTTTGATACATTATAGATATCTTCAACCAAATATTAATATTTAAACAATACATGTCGGAAAAAGCAAAATCCCAATACCTAATCTTCAATGATGGATCAACCTTTTTCATCACCAATCAACTGCAACCACTTATGAACTACATACAGTTCTCTCAAAGCCTTAAAACAATGTTTTTCAGAGACCGTACGTTTAAAACCTACTTTAACAAAATAGTTTAGTTTTCGTGGAAGAAGCCAAATTCATTATTTAGAATATACAACTCTCATTATAATTGATTGTGGCTCCCAAAAGTAATTAATTAATTCCAACTGGACCCAAATGATCCTTTTCAGAATAGTGTTTTTGTCAATGTCAATTAAAAATCTTCATTTGCATTTCCAATTATAAAAAAAAAAAAAAAAAAGATTTTATTTAATTATGAATTTGGTATGCTGTCAACATACTTTATATAGTATTTTAAAAAATATATATTATTGGTGCGTTTACTTCACTTAGAAAAATTAAAATGAGAATCGGAATGGTTTGGAATCGTAATGATGTATTGAAATCATAATAAGTTGTTTACTTCAATTGTAGGAATCAGAATTGAAACCAGTAGCATTCTCATTGAGTTGTTTACTTTGCTTTGGAATTAGAATGGATTAATTATAAGTTACAAAAATGTCATTGATTAAAATTAAGGACTAATTACAATATGCAAAATAGTGTTTAATATGTAGTGTCATATTTTTGTTATGTAACTCGTCATAATAAGCTAAAAAATTAACTTTCTTAACAATATTATTATAAACATATTGCGTATCTTTTTTTTTTTTGAAAAAACATATTGTGTATCTATATTGTATATTAAGTCGTGATTTTTTTTTTTTAATATATAATGTTATCAAATTAGGTTTTTTTTTAAAAGAATAGTATAAGAGATTTTTTATATTGAATTTTGAAATGGGAATGAAATTCCAAGTGAGGTGGGAGCCTTTGGAGGAATAGGATTCCCATTCCATTATCCCAAATTGATGTGGGATCCACACTTTTATTCATTCTCTCATGAAGTAAACATACCATATATATATATATATATATATATATATAACCCAAAAAAACAGAAGAAACTAAAAATAAAAAGTACAGCAATAAAAAAAATTAAGCACCATGAGATGACAACCATATATAGATCGTAAAATAGAGACCCCTATACCGAATGGAACAATTGGTATGGATATTATGTGCTAGAGGACCGAAACATTTATTTTAAGATAATATAAATAATATACTGATGGTTTAATTTATCATAAAAATGTTCAAGATAATTGGATAAGACATGGTTGCATAGTTCCATTATACATAAGATAATTTGTTCCTATATTGCAGCTCTTACAATCATAGTATTTTCAAGTAGGGGCCATCGCTTCGCTTTAATTGCTTGCAAATTCGTATTACAATGATCCTTGTGGTCTGGTCCATGCAGAATCACTCTCATAAAGCATGATATGGGGTTTTTCAAATTAATGCTAACTGGCTAATACTTTATTTTTTTTCATTCTTCTTCTATATATAGTGATTAGTGAGAGATGTGCGGCCTCCAAACAAATTTCCATAGGGACATGAGGTTGTTCCTTGGTGTGCAGGTGGTTGTTTTTAGAGTGATATTTGGGTCTGCTTGAATATTCTGAAAACAGCCCAAAACGATCCGAACCAAACTGAACTGAACTGACTGTGTTCAGTCAAGTTTGGTTTTACCCCTTAATCTGAACATGTTCAGTTTTGATTTTGAGAACCAATAAAAATTTGATTCATGTTCGTTTATGGTTGGAACCGAACTGAACATGTAAATGTCCACCTCTACCTATAAGCTAAAAGAATAGCCACGTATATATGTACAAATAAAGGCCAATCTCTTTCATTAAAATAATCGACAACCACCATTTAGCAAGTAGCACCAAACAATTCAGATAAAAACACAAGCAAGAATGAGAGAACTGCCATCGGACTATTGTTTACAACGTGTAACGACATTGAATAAGCTTGGAACAACCGATTATGGATGCAGCCCCATGTGAATTTAAGATATTAATTTGTATCTTCTTTTTTATATGATAAGAGTTCGTGTTGTACTATAAAATCCTCAACTTTACGGGTGCGTTTGGACGATCGGATCTGGTTCCGTATTGGACATATTGCTCGACTGGTGGAACGAGTGCAGTTTTGGGTGAGGACGTTGGACTGGTTACACAAGTCCTATCAACTAATTTATAACCCACAAAGGTTGCTTACATGAAGAGTGGCGATATTACGACCCTCAAAAGTTCGTATGTGCACCCCTCTTTGTTTATACACCCCATCAATGTTTTTAAAACATCTGTTTTTGTAAGCACACCCCACTTATACTAAATATACCCTTTCTATTAATTTAAAATTTATATATTATAAATAAGGGGAAATTTCACTTTAATCCCTAAATATTTTAATTATCATAAAAAATTAAATAAGGTTAATATATTGTTTTTTATTTTAATATGTTTAAATATTTTTAAAAAATCTAAAAAATCTGAAAATCATTCGACCTAATTCCAGATATTCATCTTTAAGGCACCAAGCTACCACATCAACCTTCAACCACAAAATCAACCCTCCCTGAATTCTACAACTTGAACGCCAAAGAAGCTGTTCTCTACTTCGAAGAATGGTTCAAATCTCACAACCCCATACTTTTCCATTGCATCTCAACATCTTAAATACCCACAACCATGCCTGCTTCTCCACTGTCAGCCACTCTCTTTCCTCTCCTCCACTCACCACCTGACCACACTCTCACTTCTCTCCCCTTCCAGCCAAAAGCCTCTCCTTCTCCTTCTCCTTCGACAAAAACAACAATGCCACCTCTCTCCGGTGATGTCCTACAGTCACATCCGTTTGCAAACTCCGACGACCGATCACCATTCAATCCAACTAAACGACGAGTCCGATTACCACCAAATCGTCTCCTCCGATGGCCGCATCTCCATCTCTGGCATCGGTTCTCTCCTCTCTTGTACGCCTGATTCTCTTTCTTCACATATCAATCTATCACCGATGGTTCGGGTTCGAGTTCGGGTTTCTGTTCAAGTTCTCTCTCGATTCTTTGCTGCTCAAAGACGAAACCTAGTTCTCTTCCCCGCAATTCGCCGTTGACGGAGCTCAATTCACATCTATTCCTCGAAGAAACAATCTTGTCTCCGAGTTCCGAGTTTTCTCTCGATTCTTCGCTCTTCGGTTTTGTGGGTTTTATGGAAATAGGTTTGAGAGGTTGTGAACTGGTGTGTGGCGGCTAGGGTTCAATCCTTGGTGAAAATTGAGGTTGTTGCTGGTGAACAATCTGGGAAACTAATGAGATAAAGATCTGGGTTTTTTTTTTTTTTTTTGGCAACTTTAATTTCTTTAATTTTCTATTTTTGAATTTTGAATATTTGCTTTTTTAAGATTTTAATTACAAATTTAAGAATTTCCTGAAAAAGTATTTTTTGTGTCAAAATGCAAACCTAAGGTAGTCTTGTGTAACTTATGTTATTTTTATTATAATAATAATAGTAATTTGATTTAAGGATAGGAATGGAATTCTAAAATATATACAAATTTTGGTGTACATAGGATTTTATACATGAAACCCATCATGAAGATAGGTTTCATTGGGTTGTAGGTTATGTTTTTATTTTATTTTTTAAAATAACTGTTATGTAATTATTTAAACATTAAAACGTAAAAAATATATTAATTTATAAAACTTAATTAAATACTACTAATAATTTTAATATATTAAAAAATTAAAAATTTATAAAAATTAATAAATGATTATGATTATATTGTAAAGGGATTCTTTCAAAATGGGTCACTTTGAAAAGTTTTAGATTTTTCTTTATTTTTAATTCATCAAAATTTGATTGTTTTATTTATAATATTAAATCAGCCTAAATTATTGTTTTTTTTTTTTAAAACAATATTTAGACATATTCATTTTTTAACAATAAACAATATTTAGACATAATCATTTTTGAACAAATTCAATCATATTATACACCAAACATGAGATTTAATCCTATTCAATTTAGTATAATACAATTCAATATGGTATATCAAACTCACCCTATATGGATATATGTATAGCTAGTTCATAGGAACCTTTTTGAAAAAACAACTCATATGATGAGAAATTATGTCATTCTACTTTAATTTATTGCTTCAATAAAGTAATTTATTTATCCAAGATAAATGACTTTCATCGTACTTTTCTTATTATTAGATGAAATGATTGCTCTTGTGTAGTAAGTACAATGTTCTCTTAAAATTTATTTACAATTTTTTATTATCATCAATATACTTATTATTACTTTACAATATAATTGTAATTTATGGCATAATTATAAGAAATTTTACCTACTATAAATGAATGAATGGTATAATACTCACGTAATTAATTAAATATTCTGTATACTTATTTATTTAATTTCAGCCCTTACATTAAGCTAAGAGATATCATCAACAACTTCAAATAACAGCTCTCCAGTTTTATTTTTTTTGAGATAAAAGGCACTATTATAAACCAGCAAACGAAGGGAAAATACATAAAATATTGACATCACGCCAAAAGAAATCCTCCAGAGAGGACAAAGCCAAAGCTACGAGCTTATGCGTCAAGAGGTTCCCATTACGGGAAACGGCTTGACACTTACACACACTCACCACTTTACATAAGTCCTTGATATCAGAGACAAGAGAGAATCCTCACCCTCAGAAAAACACACATCATTCACGACCAAAACAACATTGATAGCATCAACTTCCAGAAACTCAATCTTGAGACGCAAAGAGGAAGCAAGTAAAAAGCCTTCACGCAAGGCAAGGAGTTCACCGATTTTAGGGGAGAAGTTACCAGTCCAGGATTTAGTAGCAGCAGCATCTCGCTCTCCAGTTTTATTGAAAGAGCCAAACTTGCAATGAATTAGCATTGATTTGGGCCATTTGGCATGTTTAATTTATTCTTACTTTGATAATTTCCACTGTGGCTTTTTGCGTACAAATGGTAATTGAATACTTAATTTGTCTTTAATTAATTATTCTTATGTTTTGCAATAAGACATACATATCCTATTATCTATAAATAAGGGCCCACCCTTTTCAATACTGAAAAACTTTTCAGGCCATTCACCCATGCATATGTCATTAAGCATTTAAAAATTTTATTTTAATCATTGACAAATATTCCTCCTCTAGTGGATCACTTGATTTCTCTCTCTGTTTTTTTTTTTTTTTCTATATATAGCAAGAGGTGGCTGGTCTCAATGCAAATCCTAGAGGTCATATCATATCTAGGAATATTCTTGGTTTCATTTGAGAAAATGAAAAGCTTTCTCAACTCTCTCCGCACTCTCCTTGCTTCTCTTGGTATGCAATTCTTCTGGAAAACTTCAACATATTTATTCTTTTAGTTATTCAAAGGGTCTTGTCAAAAGTCAAGTCAGATGTTTTTTTTTTTTTTTTTTAACAGAACTCAGAAGGTTTTTGGAAAAAGGGTAAATTACACTAAAATATCCGGACCTATCGAATTATTACAGTCATGATGCGAGTTTTATCTAAATTACACATAAATACATTTGACTTAGTTTGACTAACGACCAATTAACAGTAAAATTAATGCTCAAGGGTAAATTGATCTTTTTATATATCAAATAATATTTGAGATATTATTTAAACAAAATTCTCTCTCTCTCTAAAAAACAAAATCTCTCTCTCTCTCATTCTTCTTCTTCTTCTTTTGCTCATCATCATCTTCTTCTTCTTCTTCTTCTTCTGCTCGTCTTCTTCTTCTTCTTCTTCTTCTTTTTCTGCTCTTCTTCTTCTCTGGGTTCGAATGGAACCCGAAACTGGGTTCGAATTCGAACCCAGTTTCTGGGTTTCTTCGAATGGAACCCAGATCTGGGTTCCTTCGAATGGAACCCAGATCTGGGTTCCATTCGAACCCAGAACTATTGATTGGTCATCTTCGTCATCTTCTATTCTTGTTTTTTTTTTTTTTTCCTTTTTTGCGTGGCGGTGGGTGGTCGGTAACGGTTGGTTGCTTGATTGTGTGGTGATTGTGTGGTAATGGTTGGTTCACAGTCATGGTTCGAAAAAACTGGGTTCAAAACTTTTGTATTTTTGGTGATTGTGTGGTGATGAAGAGGATGCGTGATTTAGGGTGATAGGGATTTCGTGATGGTTTGATGGGTTCATGACTGTGAACCCAGTCGAATCTGGGTTCAAACCCAGATGTCCAGAAGAAGATGATGATGAACAAGAAGCAGAAGAGAAAGGAGAACAGAGATGATAAGGGCATTTGTGTCATTTCATTCTAAAAATGTTGTCAAATTGTTAAGTTTGACTAAGTCAACTAACGGTAGGGTATTTACCTGTAATTAATGATAAACTCACACCATTGATGTAATAATATGATATGTGAAGGTACTTTAGTATAATTTTCCCTTGGAAAAAAAATAATGAAATTTAATTAGTTTTAATTTATTTTTTTGCTTTCTCTTGTGATTTTTGGACACTTTTTGATAAAGCATACTAATTGCTTTCATAAAAGTTGTATGTAATCGTTTAAAAAAAAAATGGTGTATATAATATGTTAAAGAAATTTAAAGAGTTCTTTTTTTTATTAAAATAATTTCATTTGAATTTATCCCTATATAGTTAATTTATTCATATTTCTACAAGAGATCAATGAAACTTATCTTAATGTCTATTCAATTAGAAGTTGAAAAAAATGTCAATATGACAAATTTTGATAAATTTATGATCTTTTGATTGATTTTGATGATTTACTATCTCTGAAGTTTTATTTAATAATATGCTTGTTCAATCTAATGTGTGTATTCTACTCGTGCAGTTTGCTAATACTATAGATGGTAGGAAAGACCTGGAAGAATACTGGCGAATTAGCATGAAAAATCAACCAATGCCTGAATCAATCCGAGGCCTTGTTCGTATAGATCATTCCTCAGCTAATAAAGTTGATTGTTAGGAACCTGAAAATCAAAAGACCAAATCAAAGAGAAAGCCATTGTTATAGACTTAGAGCTAACAGAAGTGAAGTCTAGCCCTGATGTTACCATTTACCATGCTGATGTTAAGCCAAGTAACGAGAAACTCTTTGTTAGAGATTTCAAGTCGAGACCAGATGCCACAATCTACAACAACGATATCAAATCAACTTCTAAAAATCTTTCGTGGAAGACTTTGAACCAAGGTCTAACATCAAACCAAGTGCAGAGAAATCTTCAGGTAAGAACTTTGAGCCAAGATCCAATACCACAAGTTATAACAACGACGTTAAACCAACCATACGGAAATCTTTTTTCAAGAACTTTGAACTAAGGCTGGATGCCACGATCTACATCAACGACATCAAGCCAATCACAATAAAATCTTTTGTCTAGAACTTTGCTCTAAGACTAAATGCCACAATCTACATCAACGACATCAAATCAACCACAGGAAAATTTTTAGTCAAGGACTTCGAGCTGAGATTGGATGCCACAATTTATATCAACGACATCAAACCAATGGTAGAAAAATCTTTTGTTAAGGACTTTGAGCCAAGACCAGAATGCCACAATCTACATCAACAATATCAAACCAACTGCAGAAAAATTTGTTGTCAAGGACTTTGAGTTTTACCCAGATGTCACGATCTCTATCAACGACATCAAACCAACCACAGGAAAATCTTTAGTTAAGGACTTCGAGCCGAGATTGGATGCCACAATCTACATCAACAATGTCAAACCAACTGCAGATGCTACCATTTATATAAACGGTATCATTAAATTACCATATGAAGAGACATCTTTTGCTAGAATCTTTGAGCCAAACCCCGAAGTTACAATCTATCACAACAATATTAAACCAACTAAAGGGCAATCATCGACCAAAAACTTTGAGCCAAGACCTGATGCTACTATTTATCATGGCTAGTGACAACCTCATGAAAAGCAAAGCCTAATCTTGATGCAGAGTGTTGTGATAGCTCTCTATGTATTGTAGGTAATGTTTGCATATGTGTGATGTTTTTTGCATGTAATTAGCTGAATATAGGGCTCAATGCTATACATGTAATAGCACTTTGTTGCTTAGTTGTGTTGCAGTAGACTACGATTGCATAAAGGTGAAGTTAATTAATTTCCTTAAAGGTTTTCTATTTTGTGCTACACTCAGAGTAAAATATATATATATGCACGAATTTGATTATTTATTGCATCATTTTCTGACCAATAATATCACTAATTTTTTTGCTAATAATGATAGGAACAAAAGAAATGATCTCTCTATCAGGGAGAAATCCACGTTTTTAACAATAACAAATCCTACAAGTCTAGTTAATATATTTTTTTCGGAGGATAGTCTAGTTACAAGTTAAGTTAAGAGAAAATTAAGAAAATATTTCGATAAATTTCAAAATTGTTTGAATTTATTTTAATTTTGAATATAACAAAATCTACTCTCTCTTTTTTTAATCCTAAACCAATGATAAAATATCAAAACGAATTTCAAAATAACATTTAATGATCAATGTTTATATGAGTTTGCTACCTAAATAAAAATCCTATTAAATTAATCTATTTGACTTCTTATTCAAACCTTTTAAATTCTAATCTGGGCAAGATCATTCTCACACAAAATAAATCTTAATTAATTTATGTTAAATTATTAAATTTTGTTTAGTTTATCTAAAGCATCTATCTTCAAACTACCTTTGTACAATTTTGTGAGAAAGATTTACTTCTAAATTTTGTAGGCTTAATTAATTCCAATTTAATGTCTTTTTTTACCTGAGTATTGTTGCCTTAACCCAATAATTCAATCCAATTTAAAAAATCAAATTTTACAATCAATCACAGAATAGTTGCCTGCAATCGTAACCCTCAAATCCCCAAAAACTCCACTTCTCCTGACATGAACAGTCTAGATTACCCCAAAAATGAAATTCCAGATTCTTATCGTGGACCCCAACACACGCGAACATACCCACAGAATTTATATTTCCAGGCATATTGTTTTGCCTTCCACTACTTTGACGCAACAGTTCTCCAATAGACCGCTATATATTTATGCTTGCATGCTTGGCAAAAGTAATTTTCTCCCTGACAAAATCAATCCACATAAAAATGTCGACGTCGTTGTTTTTATATTTTTAAGCTAACAACAAGAACACTGAGGTAGAGGGAGCAAAAAAAAAAAAAAAAAATTGTAATGGAAGAGAAACGCCGGGAAGCCGGAACGCAACCGGCGGCTTCGAGCTCAGCGGTTTCTGGCGCCGAGTCGTCGCCTTCCGAGCCGGCATCGTCGCGGCGGCGAGCCGGGGGGCAGAAGCGGAAAGCTAACGCGCTGGCGGCGGCGAATGCGGCGTCGTCGTCGTCTTTGCCGTCAAAACGCGTCACTCGAGAGAAGAACCTAACCTCTCACCCGCCGATCTACAACCACAACGGGCCGTTGACGAGAGCTCGCGGCCCGAACACTCTGGCCACGTCAGCCGGAGGAGGAGGATCGGCGTTTTCGGCTTCAGCCGGCGGCAAGTTGCTCGAGTTGGCGCGAGACGACGCTAAGCTGGAGGCTGTCGAGGAGGTGAACAAAGTGAGGGAAGCGTGGGACGCGTTGGAGGCGAAAGTTGAGGCGGAGTTTGAGACGATTAGATCTCGTGAGAGTCACGTGCATGTTGTGCCTACTCATTGTGGTAAAATTTTTGGTTTCTGTTTTCGAGTTTTTGTTGTTCAGATCATGATCAAACCCTAATTTTGAGCTAAATTGAGGTCGTTTTAATATATTAGTATCTATTTTGTTTGTGAGAAGATTGTGACTAGTGTAAAAAATGACATTTGTAATGTTTTTGGTTATTTTGATAACTTAATTGCATGAAATTGATTGTGGTACTGTTCAGCTTGGTTGGATAGAGAGTGTTTTGTGATTAGGTTTAAGATTGTAAAAAATGTTGAGTTTTTAAAGGGGTTTATGGTAGTACATTTCTGTTTGTTTTCTTAGTTGGATAGAGAGTATTTTGTGTTTAGGTTTAAGATGGTGAAAAAGTAGAGATTTTTGAGGGTTTATGCTAGTATATTTCTGTTTGTTTGCTCAGTTGGGTAGAGAGTATTTTGTGTTTAGGTTTAAGATGGTGAAAAATGTTTGTATTTTAAGGATTTGTGCTAGTACATTTGTGTTTGTTTGCTGAGTAAATGAGTTGGGAGGAGAAGAAAGTAGAAATTTTGGGTTTTTTTGGTTACATACTAGACTTGCTTTAGTGGATTTAGTGTTAGTTTATTTCTTTCTATGTGGTTTCTGTTATCAGATTCAACGTGATGGTACAATTCATGGGGAGGGAGTTTTATGGTCTTTCTTTCTTTGGTTCAATGTGGAAATGCTACAAATTTGGGGGGTGGGGGTGGTTTTCCTTTTGTTTAATTTGTTTTGTTTCTGGGGTTGGTCTTTTTGTGCATTTGGTAGGAATCTTCTTATGTGCTTTTAATAGTAGAGTTATAGTATGTTGATTCTCAAATCCTTTTTTTTTTTTTTTTTGTTGTCGTGTACCTCTATTGAGCTTAATTGCTTTGCCATTTTGTTCGAATGTCTTAGGTAAGAAATCTAGTTTGCTTATTTACTAATTGTCTAACTTTAGCCACACGTTATTCCGATTTCAAGAGTAGAGTGAAAAATAAAGAAAAGGTTGTATTTGTAGCTCTGAGGTCATATAAGTGAGGATATGAAATGAGACTGAAATTGTTTGAGAGTCATGTAAGTGATGATTTAAAATGGAAATTAAGATTCTATCCACTATTAAGGAACTTTCCTCTCCGTATTGTCCTTGAAATTTCTCTAATTTCTCTCCCACCAACTAATTAAAATACTCAGGAGAGCCAGCACAGCATATCTTCACAAGACTTGAGCTTTACTGTGTAATTTTTATTACTAGAAAAATTAAAATCTCAATGATTTAAGATTGTGTGAAGTGTGAAGAATTAAGCCAAATTGCTTATGCTGGGCTCAACAAATTTGTTTTCTAAGATTCAATATAATTCTGTCTTTTACCGTTTGTATGCTTCCCGTAATTTTTTTCTGAAATTTGGTAGAACATTAATGATGAGATTTTGTAATTGGATGCAAATTATCTTTCAACAATTTGGCCTCTTCGGAAGTTTCTTGTTCTGTAGTTGCCTCCAAGACAAGGAAATAAAAAGAAGAAAATTAAAATTTTGGACTTACTTTATTTGTGATGGTTAATACATGCTTCCTGTTTTGGCATTTATACCCTCATTTTTCTCACAGGTTGGTTTTCATGGACAAAAGTTCACCCTCTTGAGGAGCAAGGACTGCCTTCTTTTTTCAATGGGAAGTCGCAGGACCGAACTCCTGACATGTACATGGAGATACGTAATTGGATTGTGAAGAAGTTTCATTCAAATCCTAACACACAAATTGAATTGAAAGATTTATCTGAACTTGAAGTTGGATGCTTAGATGCTAGGCGGGAGGTGATGGATTTCTTGGAGTACTGGGGTTTGATTAATTTCCATCCATTTTCACCAGTAGATTCTGCTACAACAAATGCTGATGGTGACGGGGCTGCAAATGCTGATGGTGATGGGACCGCAAATGCTGATGGTGACAAGGCAGCTAATGCCAATGGTAACAAGGTGGTTAATGCTGGTGATGATGCTGCAAAAAAGGAATCTTTGCTTGATAAATTGTATCACTTTGAAGAAATTCAGTTTTGTCCTCCTGCTGCTCCGAAGCTTAACATAATATCTCCTGCTGCGACATCTGGACTATTCTGCGAGTCTGCAATTGCTGAAGAATTAGTGAAGCCTGAGGGGCCATCTGTTGAGTACCACTGCAACTCTTGTTCGGCCGATTGCTCTCGCAAGCGCTACCATTGTCAAAAACAGGTTAGTTTATTCCTTATTATTATTATTATTTTTATATAGTGTTATCATGTTATGGTGACAAAACCCTGTGTTACCTGAAGCAAGATTAATGACTTTTTGGCTAATTTTTACCTTTTTAATTTATCCATATTCCATATTCTATTTAGTGATTATGTTCATATTTTGCAGGCGGATTTTGATTTGTGTACCGACTGCTTTACTAATGGAAAATTTGGCTCTGGCATGTCATCATCTGATTTTATTCTCATGGTACCGGGTGAAGCTGCAGGTGTCAATGGTGGGAAGTGGACGGATCAAGAGACCCTTCTCCTCCTTGAAGCATTGGAACTTTATAAAGAAAACTGGAATGAGATTGCAGAGCATGTGGCCACGAAAACGAAAGCTCAATGTATATTGCACTTTGTTCAAATGCCAATCGAGGATGTCTTTCTTGATAGTAATGATGAGGAAGATGCCAATTCCAAAGAAACTACAGATCCTGCTGCAACTCATGATGTTAACGTGGTCCCTAAAGATGTTCCTGAAACATCAGAAAGTAAGACTGGTGCTGATGAGGGTCCATCACAGACTGCCCCAATGGAAACATCGAAACCAGAAGATGCAAGTGAAGTGAAAATTTCTGAGGAAACTCTAAAACCGGAAGATGATAATAAGGTGAAAGTTGGTGATGAAATGTCAAAATCAGAAGTTAACAATGACGTGAAAATTAATTCTGAGACTGGTGAAAACATTGCACTCAAGGCTCTTAGGGAAGCTTTTGAAGCTGTTGGTTATCTTCCAACACCTGAAAGCCCCCATTCCTTTGCTGAAGTTGGGAATCCTGTCATGGCATTGGTAAGTGAATATGTTATAGATGTAAGAAATTAGTATCTTTTTGTTTAGAGTGTGTGTTTGGGTGTGGCGAGGACCAAGAACAAATTACTTCGAAGTGATGTATTGGGTTAGGACTTAAGATTTTACATAATTTCTGTCAAAAACTATTAATCAATAAAGGAGTGAAATTTCTTGTTTAATCCGCCTGAAAAAAACTGCCTAAATAATATGCTTTTTGTGGTACCATTTTCATTTTCAGATTTGTAGCTAGAAGGATTTAGCATTAATAGTTTAAAACTGAGATTTCAAGACCTGCTTTTGGCAAATAGTTAAGGACTACCTCATCAAAACTTCTTGTGATATTTTCAATTCTTCTCATCTAAATAATGGGTATGTTATGTTTACCAAGTTCATATAAATTTCATCTTAGACTTTCTGCTGTCCAATATGCTATATTTTTCATTTCCTTTTTGAATGTTTACAAGCTTTTAAGATTTTTAAGATTTGTATCGTGTCTAAATTTTCTACTTAATTTACACATGGGATCTGCTTATCATTGACTTGCCTGGAGTAGAACACCTTATTTTCTCATTTGCCTTAAATTATTATTGCTTTCTTCCACAGGCAGCATTCTTGTCACTCCTGGTGGGATCTGACATTGCTACTGTTTCAGCTCGTAGTTCTTTGAAATCCATATCTAGCAACTCTCCTGCGATGCAGTTGGCTGCGAGGCACTGTTTCATTTTGGAAGACCCACCAGGTTACAAGAAGGAACCAATTCATTCTGAGAGGTATGTGAACTTATATGCGGCTATATAATACTTTGCAGTTTGTGAGTGTTATTTTCTGACATAGAGATTTGCAGTATTGTTACTGAAGCGGCTGATAAAGAAGCGCAAAAAGGTGGAAATTCAGAAAATAGAAATGACAAGGAGGATAACCCTACCTCAATGTTGGCTGAAAGGGATTTGTCAAATGATCATAGCAACAAAATAACTGAAGATTCTGTTCCAGAAGAAAATAGACCGCCAGCTTCTACAAATGAGAAATCTACAGAGAAATCAAATTCTGCAAAAGAACCAGACAACATGGTTACTCCTGAGAAAGTTGAATCTGGCAAGCTGAATGAATCAAGCAATGCTGAATTACCAGGGGACAAGGCCAATCCAGAATTAAGCAATCCACCAAGTTCCATGAAGGAGGTGGGAGAAGGAGCTTCCGTTGGAGACCCTTCTCCACCTGTAGAGGTTGCAAAGGAAGTTGCTTCATTGCCCGATTCACTTACTCTGGAAAAGGAGGCTGGTCAGCCAGTTACATCAAATTCACTTTCAGAGCCTTCGCTACCTTCTAGTGCAGCAAAGGATATGGATATGGTTCCTGAGTCTCTACCATCAGAGAACAATGAACCTGAGCAGCCAGTTATATCAAGTTTGAAAGGGGAGCCCACGCAACCCACAGAGGTACTGAAGGACGTAGATATGGTGTCTGACTTACTGCCCTCAGAAGTGAATGAACCCCAATTGACAGAATCAATAATTGAAAATGGAACAACTACAGGTTTCTCAAACTCTATCCATCATCTCCTCTCAGTGAACTTATCTTGTTAGATTTGGAAAATTAAGCCACAAGAAGCCTATGTTGACAATATTGAGCTTGAGTTTGCAGAAATTTTCCGAAAAAATATATAGGTAATACAGTTGAAAACGTTAAAGTAAGCAGAGGAAGAGCTCTGTGTCTTTTCAAATTGGCCTGTGTCAACTTTCAAATGCATTCCCAGAATATTTAGGATTTATGAAAATAATATTGAATGTCTGTCAAATCTACTTGAGTTATTAAATTGTGTGTAATTAAATTGGAGATGCTAGAATAGAAGAGAAGAGGAGAGAGAAAGAGAGACTTGCAGGAGAAAAGGTCTTAACGTGGTGTACTAGAAGAGTTTTGTTATCATAATGTGTGTCTCAGCTATTCACTGGTGAACTAGAATTTTAAATTTTCAGCTCTTTCTTGCAGAGTCCACATACTGATCATACGTTCTTATTTTGCCTATTCTTTGCAGGTGAAGATCAAACTAGAGACAATAAAGAAGAGAAGCTTGACTCTAAAGAGACAAAAGATGACTGTAATATTGACAAAATAAAGCGTGCAGCAATTACTGCACTCTCTGCTGCAGCAGTAAAGGCGAAACTTCTTGCTGAGCAGGAAGAGGATCAAATTCAACAACTCGCTACATCATTGATAGACAAGCAGGTAATCTTTGGGAAGTAGCTTCCAGTTACTGTCGATTGTTGACATCAGGGGTTTTGACTTTCTGAAAGTTTCTATTTGTCGCAGTTGCAAAAGTTGGAAGCCAAATTAGCTTTCTTTAGTGAGATCGATAATATGACACTGAGAGTGAGAGACCAATTGGAGAGGTCAAAACAGAGGCTATTCTACGAACGAGCACAGATAATTCAAGCTCGACTTGGCCTAGCAGCTTCCTCATCTAGAGCAATGCCATCATCTGTACCTGCCAATAGAATTCCAATGAACTTTGCCAACTCAATTGCAAGACCTCCTATAGGCATGACATCCCCTAGGCCACCAATTTCAAAACCGATGGGGACCGTGGCCTCTACCCCTTCTATCCCATTCATATCCACAAGTGCAGCAGGAAGTTCAATTCGGCCTTCCAGCCAGGACAAATTTTCTTCAGTTGGGACAAAGTAATTTATTGTCAAAGTAAATGTGAATAGAGATTGTGCCAGTCCCATATATTTCACCGGGTTAAAATGTAAGTAGCGGTTTGTTTCTTTCTTATAAGGCAAGCTTTCATTAACCTTCTTGAGGTTTGGTTAAAATGTTGGTAGATTTCGTTGTCTTTTAAAATTATCAGAAACATCTATTAAAGTTCTGGAATTTTGATAATCCTCTCCTAAATTTTTGTATAACTCATTGCAAACCTACCGACAAGAAATCTCTAAACAATTTTCCGAACTAGTTGGCTTTGGCTACAACTAGGCCAGACCTCAAGGGAGTAAAATTTGTCCCCAACTCGGCAAATTTATTTTGTATAGACTTTGTGGGAACATAGAAATTTTAGAATGCTAAATAAAATTTCAACCTATCTTGCCAAGATGGTTGCTGTTATTTTGCAGCTTCAGAAATCAGTGTATATATATATATAGTCAGCTTTAACTTCTGTAGAGAGTGGCCATGCTTTTGCACCATGCAAGGTCAGTTCAAAAACATGGCAACTGTCTACATAAGTTGAAGCTGACGTTGAAAACTATCTCTTTCAAGTTGCCATTGACTTAGATCTGGTAAAAAACTGTGAGAGCTAAGACGTGTATTGAAAATGACATTTGGTTGAGTCTTGTTTATTGCTTTGTCTCTGCATTCAGTCTATGGCTGAGAAAGTGGTGAACCAGTGAACCTTTGCTGTTAAACACAATATATTATTCAGATGAAGAGAAGTCGAGTTGTTTTCCCATAGAATGAGTTCTGTTGACTCCATTTTTGTACTTTGTTTGCTTGTATTCAAGTTTCAACTGTCACACAGAATTCAGTTGTGACTATTAAGCTTACATGAATTTTTTATCCAGTTCTTGCAAGGTCCTCAAGTTCTTCAGTACAATAGGTTTAACTGCAGTTGTAGGATCAGAATTTTTTTCAGCAATTTGAAGAGCAAGACTTAGCATTTGGAAGTTCTCTGTCATATCATTCTTCAGATCATCTTGGAAGGAAAGAGTAGGTTTTATGGTATGCTAAGCGAGCATTGCTGGAGCATTAGCCTCGCATTTGAAGAAATAAGCCCGAGTGGTATGAACTAAGAAACTTTCAGGTTGGAATTTTCCTGATGTTGTACCTGAGAGCCTGTAAGTCTGACTGTCATAATTGACAAGTGCAAGCGAAAAAGTTTGTCTTTGTAATTTCATAAATTATGCCTACCCTCAAGGTGTAAATGTGGTAGATGTCAGAAATAGTGAATTGGTATTATGTGTTTAACATAGGTGTTTTAATGTTATAGAAAGTTTGTTTTATTATTGTAAATGATTAATGTTATTTTTGATATTATGCCGCTTCATGGATGATTGGTACAAAGTGCTTCGGGGAAACTGTGATCTTGCATCTGTTGATGCACTATTGACCCAGAATATTTGTGGTCATGCTTTTGGATACAAGGGAGATTCTGATTCTTTGAATTCTTCCAGATATTCTGCTTGAGGTTGAAGTATTTATGCTCTGCGTGACATGTAATCTCATAAAGGTCCTCCAATGGTCTTGTGATAAAATAAGGGCACCATGTGTTTCACAGATGTGATGTTTAAAGTTCTCTAGTTGGAATTATAGCTAGCAAATTGGACAGAATTTTGCCTAACAACTGCATAGTTTACAGGAGCAAATTAATACTCCACCTATTTGAGGGTTCCTGACTGACACTCAAAATCATGTTTTCAAAATATTAACACTAACCTCTCTCATCATTAAATCTGACTGTTACATTTGACCATTGACTGTTTTTAAAAGAATATTTTGATCATTTCGATCATTTTGAGTGACATGATCAAAATGTTCTTACAAAACCCTCATGTAGATAGTGTATAATTTGCTCTCTGTAGAATGATGTTGCAGCTTTTTCTATTCAATTTTATGGATTTAAATGTGGCTATCATCCTAGGCCTAGCAGCCCATCATCACCGGACGCATCTCTTGTAGGGCATCTTTGGAGCACTATTGTAAGGAACAATAATTGATACTAGATTGCAGATAATGCAGTTCCTCACTTCTGTGTAATTTGCATGAGAGAAGCTTGTAATTAACACGAACAGTTCATATCTCTTGCACGAAGAATGTTTAGATTCACCATTATATGAACCAAATTCCTTGCAACGATACTTCACGTATTCATCAATAATACCATTTAAAATTTACTTTCCCTTCCAATAAAATCTCGAAAGTATCCAGAACATTAATCAAATGAAAATTATTGTTTGTGATGATAATGTTTTTTGATCTTTCACAAAAAATCAGATAAACTCAATAAGAGAAATAATAAACTAAAAAAGGGAAACTAACCCGAATAAAGCTCATCTTGGAAAAATTTTATTTTATACTTTTAAGACTAGAATAAGTAATAAAACCTCAAAAAGTTAAATAGTACCTGGTGCAATAAATCGATACATAACTGATAAAAGTAGCTAAAATAAATATCATAGAATCAAAACTAGTCTTCAACAAAGGTGGGTGGGATACATGGTGGAGAGAACAAAATGTTGACACTTGAAGCAGAACTTACATAGATGGAAACCAAACAAACTAAATCCACATGCATGAATAGACCAATTTGTTTCACACAAAACACTAATGTACAGTGTAGTCTTACACATGCCTTTAAAAATGGTTTAAAAGGCCAAATCATTTGTAATACCGCTAAAGACAAGTTATTGATGATTTTGAAAGGAAAAACAATCGGGCAATATTCTTAGCACTCGCATCCAGTTGACCTTGGCTGACTGCTGCTTGCAACATCAATGGTGTCCGGCAAGTATCTTCAAAACAAAAGAGAATTCCAACAAGAACAGACCAAAAGATTAACATCAGTTTTCGTTTTCAGTGACTCGAAAAGATGCAAATCTCATAACAACCAATAACTTGAACTAAGTTCAAGACCCAGGTTGTTAACATGCAATTTCATTATCTCAAACATCATTAATTTGCAAATTTCCCTTATTTGCTACACCAGTATAAATCAAATATGAAAGACGAGACAAAAACATTCAGGAATCTATGGGGCACTAGAAAGTGTTTTTCCACTTGCCATCAGAATTCTATAATAGTATGTGTTCAAAAGCTTGAGTCAATAAAGAGCACATAAAGGGGAAAAAAGAACAATTTAGATGGCTGTCCAGCAAACTGCCAAATTATTATTTCTAAATATGTCAGTATCATCCAGCTTGGGTAATTTTAGAAATGCAACAAACCCAGAAGAAAATAATTTGTTATAAGGAATTGATACATATTATTTTCTATTCCTAAGTTCCTAACTATACCAGAAAGTAGCCATAGCCAAAAAGTGTGTATGTGAGTCAAAATAATTGATGTTATGTTCCTTAAGCATACAGTAAACAGACAAAATCAGCAGGTTTTAACTTACATCTCTTCTTCCTCTCCACTCTTCAGGGCATTCTTTGCAATGCACTGGAAAGCTTCTTCCACATTAATGCCTTCTTTGGCAGAGGTCTCAAAATATGGGATGTTTCCTTTAGAGGCACACCACGCTCGAGCCTTCTTCTCTGAAACCTGGAGGATTCACAAAAAGCAGCACGTCAACCTCAAATTCAAAAGACAAGCTGCCTTGTTTGTGCATGTGTGTGCATGAGAGAGAGAGAGAGAGAGAGAGAGAGAGAGAGAGAGAGAGATTGATAAGGAAATATCAGAGCAACACATACCACTCTACTGTTTCCAGCATCAACATCAATCTTGTTTCCTAGAACAACAAATGGGAAATTCTCTGGATCTGAAGGACTTGCCTGCAGGAGGTTTTTCAAGTCATTAACTCAAAAGCAAATTTTATGTTCCGCAGTAAGTCATGGAGGATTTGTTGCATTTACATCTCAAAAAGAATTACAAATGCATAAAACTAATACCTGAATAAGGAATTCTTCCCTCCAGTTATTGAGATTGTCAAACGATTTCATTGAATTTACATCATAAACAAGTACACAGCAATCAGCACCACGATAGAAAGCAACACCTAAGCTTTGGAATCTTTCCTGACCAGCTGTATCCCAGATCTGCGCAAACAGAAGAATGTAAACAGAACCTTTTGCACAGAAACAGACTGAAATACTCATAAAGCACAGAGAACAAAACCATTTTCTTATAATCTAATGGTACATGAAGCAAGCTAAAAGAGTTCAAATGCCACTTATTAGGAGAAGACTTTTTAGAAGACATAAAAATATTTGTTAAATAGCCAATACATTGGCAGATCATGTTCCAGTCTTGTCGAGATGAGCATTACTCGTTCAAATAAAACACATTTTTTGTATCACCTAGATAAAAAGGACCCACGTAACATCAAGTCGTAACAATTAATTGACATGTTTGTCAAATTAATTTATTTATCTATTTCTAATTTATTTTTTTTTAATCTCAATACATATATCATTTTCCTAGGGATATATTCATTCACCCCACCGAGGCTCGGCCTAATTTAGGCAAACATTTCTAATTTGGCCTAAATTTCTTTTCCAAAATCTATTGTCAACCTCACAGAATCACTATCCCTTTTACGAAAAATTTCAACCTCATCTGATTCTATTGTTAACATCAATCTCACTTTTTATCACGGAAAACCCTTTACCCCTGTGTAATCACATCCTCCACTCTAGAATTATTAACATTGCAGTCTGTATTTCTGCATAATCCCCACTTATCCAAAAACCAAAAGACTCTCAATTACCCCTCTACATGATTATAAATAGTAACTAGCCCCATCCTAGCCACGTTTACTAATGCTATATTGTCCACTTAGGACATGTACCATGGCCATCAATCCGTCCACAACAAAATTAAATAGCACTCAGAGCTAACCATGACAGACCAATTATAATAAAAAAACTCACTAGTAATCCTCCACAGATTCTATCACTAGCAAGTACCCTATTGTACACGTCCCTAATCATTTAATTTATCTAATAAACACACATTTCTTTCCCAACAACCACCACAAACTTTTACTCGCAACCATATCATCATCAAGATATAAATGCATACAAACATAATTTAAAGGTATAAGTAATCTATACTAATCCCTACACATCCACAACCAAGTGCTGAAAATCTATCCTACAAAAGCATCAAAACAGTTTCAAAAATCCCGAGAGAAGCAATCCAAAGTACAAACATCTTCACGAATTCAAACTACAAGCATTCCAGTGCAATAAAAAATAAAAATTCATACAACCCAGAAAAGAAACACGGCATTATCACAGACTCACACCAACCTGTAAAGTAAAGAGTCTGTCTTCAAACTGCACTTCCTTCGTCAAGAAATCAGCTCCAATAGTAGCCTTGTATTGATTGCTAAACTTCTTATTTACATATCTTCACACAACAAGTCAAGCCAACAAAAAAACAAATCCATTTTATTTATAAAAATAAAAAATTAATTGATTAAAATCATCCAAAATTTGATATTCAGATAACTAAATTACTAATTCAAGCTTACTGGTTCATCAAAGAAGTCTTGCCGACCCTGTAAATCACACAAAAATCAACTCAACCACATCAATCAACTTCATCAAAACAACAACAATAAACAAAAATCGATAATTCAAACACAGGAGCAACTTAATTTCGCTTATAGACACAAACAAACAAGGTCAATTAGGTCAAATCACACTAAATTAACACACAAATTCATGGGATCAAACTTCATCGAACAAGGATCTCGAAAGATCCGTCTACACTGTACGGAAAACCCCTAAAACGATATCCGAACACCCGAACCGGACCAAAACCTCGTACGAGAGCATGTACAACACGTGAATTTAAACGAGAAAACAGAAAACAATCAGTGAATTGAAGGAACTCACCCGCTGTCGCCGAGGATGATGACCTTCAAGAGAGTCCTTCTACGAGACGGCATCGTATTATTGTACAGGTAGACGGATCGATCTGTGGTGGTGGGTGGAGAGAGAGGCGCGTGACAAGGACGCGTCGGAGAGAGAAAGTGTGATTGTCGTTGTGAGTGATCGTTGTGGCGGTCAGAGAGGTTTCTATTGACAAAGGAAGCGAGTTTTGAGTCGTACTTGTTTAAAAATGGCCGGACCTTTCTAGTGGTTTTATATTTGTTTTTATTTTTATTTTTTGGGAGGGGGGTTTGCTTAGTCGTGGTGGAGCTGTAGTGACCTGTAATTTGGAATTCTTGTGGAGAGAATTCAAAATTTATTTTTTCAGTTCCCAGGAATGTGTGCGTGACAGCTCAGTGGTTTCGTAACTTTGAACCTCCAATAGCATTATTGGTGTTTTATTTGAATTTTTTGGAATATTTGTAAAAATCGACTTGAAGTCCTCTTTTTTTGTGGTTTTTTATTTTAAAATACAATCCTCTGTTTTCTAATTCAAGGAAAAAAAAAAACACCTTTGTATGTCTCTTTTTTTTTTAATTAAAAAAATTTGACCTTAGCCTCTAATTTTGGATAAAATATTACTCCTTTTACTTACACATTTTTATTCCACATTATCGTCAATGTTTTCAAAATTCATCAAATTCATTTCTTGGTTAGTCAAAGTTAATCAACCTTAATTGAGGGGGATAGTTTGCTCATTTTAATATAATGAAAATATTTAATTTGTTTCTTTTTTGTTTACTTATATCTTCTTTCTAAAGAGGTTTTTAAAGAGAAAAATATTGTAGAAGTTTACATTTTTCTGGGTAGTTAGGTTGGTTGAAGCAAGAGAAGTTGAATTTTTTTCTCCTTTGTTTCTTCTCCTCAACTTTTTCTACTAGGCTTGAGGGTTTTAAAGGCTACATCCAGATATCATCTGGATATATCCCTTAAAATCCAGTTTGTTTTTGCAAGTCTAGTTCTCGTGCTTTATTTTTTAGTGAATATTAATAGTCGTTTCAACTTCCTCTCCAGATATTTCTTCTCAATCTATGCAAGTAACAGGCATTTGACATCCTTTAATCTCAAGTCCTTTGATGCTTAATTCAGATGTAACGATGAGATCTAGGAAGAATTAAATTGGTTTTAGCGTAGCAATTAAAGATCTTGATGGCTTTAGCTTATGAAAGGTAATCTTTCACCAGAAACAGGTGATCTAATTGCTTTAAGAGAAAACCTTTTCTTGTTTGCCATTTCCAAATCTAGATAGTAGTATTAGAAGTTGAAGCTATGATTGGTATAGGGAGACTAAACTCTAGTAGTTTCTTTTGTATTGATACTTTTTTGTTAATGGGTATTATTAGAGTTCTCTATAAGTTGGTTGAATTTTAGAGTTGTCAAGCCATTTTTAGGTATAAAAATTGTTTGATATACGATCTGGCCAACCCAACTTTTTTCTCTATTGAGGATATTTGTTAGCTTTTTATGGATGTAATATTTGCTTTCCCAACTTTGATCGGTTGTTTGTGAATGAATGTCAGTAAATTTTAAACAATATATTTTTATTTTAAAATCATTTAAAAACATAGATCTCCTCCATCCATATCAGATTAAAAAACCAGTCTTTAAATTAAAAAATTAAGAAAAAATCAAAACAGAAATTGAAGTTAAAAATAAAAATAAAAAAAATGGAAAACCGGTGCCAAATTAGTTTGGATGGAAGCTCAAAGATCTCAAAGATCGAATAAACAGTTTTCAAATTGCAAAATTTCATAAAAAGAGGGTTAGCTTGGATGGAAACCACTCACTTTCATGAAACTAACTCTCGTACTGGTTTTCGTAACAAGTTTCACGGTTTGAGCTCATAAAATCAATATATCTTCGCTCATGAGACCCAAATTAAAATGGAATATTTGATTTTGTTTTCGTTATACAAGAGTCACAGACTAAAATTTAAAATTTGTTCGCTCTTAAAGAGTACTTACCAACCAATAGGTTTCTTCATTTAAATTTACTTCAATTTTATCTATAACTTTGTGTGTAATCATTAATTAGGAATACGTAAATTATTGTTTGCCACTTCATTTAAAAAATGGGGTAAAGTTTAGAAGATAAAGTGTATATATATATATATATTTTTTTTTTTTTAATTACTACATGTGCTATAGATGTACCATCCTTCAAGGAAAAAAAAAATATATGTATCGGTGACTTGAATATAAAATATTGCTATGCACTTTCAACTAGCAAACCACGGTGATAAAAATAATTTTTTAAGTGATTTATGATTATTCTCTTTGATGTAAGACAAATTTTTCTACTTATATAAAAGAAGATCTTATGATTATAGCAACATAACAATTGGATTAAAATCATAAAATGACCGTGCTTTTCCCAAGGGGAAAGTTCTTCCACATAAAATTTATATTAGAGGGTCATACTACTTTATTGGATCCAATAACCTTATTGGAATCAAAATAAACTTTTGAATTATAATCTAATGGTTCATAAAATTCAAATTAAACAAATATTTAAAAAGTCAAAAACAAAACAAAAATTAAGAGGATAAATCTACTAATAACTTCCTCAATAGCTTACTGTTTCAATATTATTGCCATACCCTATATTAGAATGATTTGTAGTTAAAACTAACGTCTCGTTCCAAAGTGTTATTTAATTTGCAATGTTTTCGCATACAACCAGCTTCATAGAGAACTTATAATTTATATTGATTCAAACGATTCTATCACCAAAACAGAATTCTCATAATTGATCTTCTCTTTGCATTCTTTGTTAACTTACCAGAATAAACGTTCACAATACATAAGAAATGTACAAGTTTCAAGGGGCCGCTCAGTTTTGTTTGGATTTACTTGACTAGTTGAAGAGAAATGAAGGTAAGAAATATACAGTTTTTACTGCTCTAGCTAATTTCAAAATTGCTTTCGTTAAAACGATTCCCGGCCATCACATTCAAACCAAAATTTAATTTAATTTAATTTCTCTTTCTAGCAGTTTTGAAAGCATTTCCTTAAAGTAAAGCAATTCAAAACTGCCCCCTAACTACTACTCTTTTATTGTAATTTACATTTTAATCTTACACAGAAAAATGTTTTTAGATAATTCGAAAGGTTTATTTTGTACTGTATTTATTTTAGTACTGATACTAATTTAAGGGAGAGCCGAGACTAGTCGAAATAAGACTTTTGTGACAGGTTCGAAAAACAGCTCCAAAAGATGCGAGGAACAACCCATTGTAGGTGAGAGAAAGATCTATAAGTTTCAGAGGAGGGAGAATAAAACCTATGACCTTGAGGGGCACACGGGCAACAGTAGCTTACCATTACACTAATACTCACAGCACTTTTGTACTGTGCTTCAGAAATCATTACAATTGCCATTTTTGTCGATCAAAAAGCACTAATGCTTTTTGACGCGTACGAATCACAAAATACTACTTTTGTAATCGAACGTTTTTAACTCGAAACACTTTATAACAATAACTTCAAACCCACTCCAGCAGTATTGAAGTCTGAGTATTGTTTAGTTCAAGATTTTACAGCAATGCGGCATAAAGTGGCAATTAGCATGAAAAATTATGTGGGATTTATGATAAAACTTTCATCACATATGATAAAATAAATTAAGATCTCATGTAAAAGATATACGTCCATCTCATATTAATAATTTATATATTTATGTATATATATTTCGAAAAGGCAAACATAGAAGTTTACGTCGAAGATCTTTTTACTGTCATATTCATAAAATCATTTATGATCATAGTACTATACCAGTTCTGAAAATAAATTACCATACATGGGTTACTGAATAATGTTGGGTTCCTTTCAATAAGTGAGTATTGTTAAGGGTATATGTTGAATGTTGCATTCTTTTGGAGAGGAAAAAATCAAAAATTGGTTATTGAATTGGTTTGATGAATATTTTGGGATTATCCATAGTGGGATTATCCATAGCCTAGCTTAACAAAAAAATCAACTAAATACATAACTGTCACAAATTAACATATAGTTAGGCTTATAAACAGCAATTTTTAGAATCCAGGCTGTTTTCCAGCTTGTGATTACTGAAATGATCATCATCTTGTGTTTTGACTAAATCACATTCCAACCAGACTAATTGTTTCGTTTGACCAGACCAATTTACCTCAATTTTGGACTTCAAACTAATAGATGTTTCTACATATTGTCCAAATTTAGTAAATATATATGGAAAAAGGAAATCAGAAAGCTTTCTTAAGCTAGTGCTATGAATTCTCTTTTGATATAAACCAGAAATTTTTCTGATTTAGTTGGGAATAAATTTGAGGAAAGAAACACGACTCAAATTTTTGGATAGAGAAAAGAAAACTATAATCGTATATACAACATTTCTTTCTTCCTCCTTTTGAGGATCCACCAACCTTTCTCTTTACAGGTATATACTCTCTCTCAAAACGGTTTTAAAAAACATAAATTTTTGTTCATTTGGTTTCTAGAATATTTTTTGAATAATATATTCAAGGTATGGTAAAAGCACATATACGGTATTCATTAATTTACATTTTTATTGATGAGTAAAATTAAAGGTTTTTGACAAATTTTAAAAAATATTTTAAATAATTTAAGAAAATTTGAAAATTTCATTTGCGCGTATTCGAATTTTGTTGTTTAAGAAAATAAATTATAAATGTTGTAATTCTTAATAAACATGCTTATAAGGATTGTTGAATTGACATTCATTATCAATAATATCTGTATTTTTTATAAGTAGGTTTATCCTGATATCATCCTGGGAAGTGCGGTGGAGTTTCTAAATGTTGTAATTCTTAATATATATGCTTATAAGGATTGTTGAATTGACATTCATTCTCAGTAATATCTGTATTTTTTATAAGTAGGATTACCCGGATGATATCCGGGGAAGCACGGTGGGGTTTCTCCGACAGGTATTGGTAGGAAGCACCTCATCAAAATGGCTGATACCCCACCACCACAGAATTCTCCCACAAATAACTCGACAGGGTCACCACCGGAATCATCGCCACCATCATCACCACCACCAGAATCATCAACCCCACCACCATCTCCACCTCCATCGTCACCCCCACCACAGTCTCCATCTCCATCTCCAGCATCACCATCACCACCAGAATCAACCCCACCACCACAATCCCCTCCACAAGGTTTTAATGCAAGCCCACCAGCACCGTCACAAACTACAAATCCAATTCCAAGTCCACCCCCACTTTCGAATTCCAGCAACAACACACCACCAGCACCATCTACACCCACCCATAACAACAACACTAGCGGTGGGAATGCACCGGGCGTGTGGAAGACACCACCACCACCGAGGACAGCAGCCAATGAGGGTCCAGCAGCACTGAGGCCTCCAAGCGGGACACCAAGAGGATCATCACCACCCAGCGACAGCAGTGGCTCAACAGTGTCCATACCTCTTGTAGCAGTAGTTGCTGTTGTAGCTGGAATAGTAGTGGTTATTGCTTTGCTACTTTTGATCCTTCTATGTAGGAGAAAGAAGAAGGATGTTCAAATGGAACACATGCAGTATTACAGGGACGACAACCATGCAGCACAAGAAGGTATCTACAACCTTCTTCTCCACAATCATTTTAAACTAATGGCAACTTGATATAGATAATACAGTTACTTCCTCTAATATCAGTGTCCTGATATATTCTAGCTTTTATGTGATAATGAATACAAAAAATTATTTTTAAGTAATTTTAGATTAAACACAAAAAATTGATATAGAATATTTTCGTCTAATGTGAATAGTCTTGATTCTTATTTTTACCTTTTAATGACTTTTGAAAGTTAAAACCTTTATATTTTCTAAAAACAAAAAAAAAGTTAAAACCTTTATTTATATATATATATATATTCTTGTAAACACCTATGTATTATTATAAAATTAAATATCACCTCTTAATTTAGGTTATTGCGTACCCCATTAATTAAAATAGTGAAGTTTAGATTCCCATTAAATATATTTTTTAAATTTGTGTGTGTGGTTTTATTTTTTTATTATGTGAATAGTTGTATCTCTCAATTATGGGATTAAATGTTCTAAACATATAAGTAATTATTGATTTTAACAGATTCTGACAAACATCTGATTTCTAATTATCTTTAAATTATGAGAATAAAAATTTGGAATGTGTAAGTAATGACGTATGAATCTCAATAGCTCTTAGCAGATTTTTAGTCCATTCATCATATATTCAAAAAATATATGTAGATTATAATAATATTGTTATCAATTACATTGGTTATGATCAAAACCATCAACTTGGTACTTCTTTTTTAATCTCAAATAAGCTCTGAATTCATTCTGTACTTGTTTAACCATGAGACAAACTTTGTCAACGAATTTAGTTCTCGAAATCATCTAAAGAGTCTAACAACCAAAAGTTGAAGCTTTGCACACATAAATATGCGTTAAATTCCGAATTTGAAATTGATATACGTAATAGCTGCAGGAGGTGGGCAACAGCGTTCTACTTGGCAGAACACAAATGAAACGACGAACAATATACCTCCACCTCCTGCAGGCAGCTGGGCAGCCCCACCACCTCCTCCGCCTCCAGTTCCCGACACGAACTCCTCCGTGTTCTCTAGCCCGCAAGTATTTTCAGTGCTACCGCCTCCTCCACCGCCCATGTTGCTTAGTAGTCAAAGCAACTTTACGTACGAGGAGCTAGCAGCCGCAACCAACGGATTCTCTGGGGCAAATATGTTAGGCCAGGGCGGGTTCGGGTATGTCCACAAGGGGGTTTTGCCCAACGGAAAGGAGATCGCGGTGAAGAGCCTGAAAGCTGATAGTGGACAAGGAGACCGTGAATTCAGGGCTGAGGTTGAGATCATCAGCCGCGTCCATCATCGCCACCTTGTGTCGCTTGTTGGGTATTGCATTGCTGGAGATAAAAGGTTGTTGGTTTATGAATTTCTTCCCAATAACAGCCTTGAATTCCACCTTCATGGTAAGTCTTTTTAAGGCACCCCTTCTTTGAAAAACACTTATACAGGATGAAAATGTCACGTTACCTTTGCATTTATTTATTTGTACATTTATTTATTCAATAAAATTCTGATAACAATAGTAATTTTGAATTTTAATTAATGTGTGCACACATTACAAGCTCTTTTAATTTATTCAATAATTTTATTGGTATGATTCGGATCCATAATTATATTGAAATAAGTATAAAAAATTTATTACTGGATGGACTTTATCCTGTCCAATATAAAAATCAATAAAATATTATTTTTGTATTGACATCATTGTTGAATTTAACAGGAAAGGGTCAACCAACAATGGATTTTGCCACCAGGATGAAAATTGCACTGGGTTCAGCCAAAGGACTTGCTTACTTGCATGAAGATTGTAAGTGAATTTATATCTCTTGAACTGATACATATATATATATATATATATATGGTTTTTAACTTTCGAATATCTTATAACACGCGAATGTTGCTAGTAAAAATATTGTTTATAAAATTGATTTTTCAGAATTAGAAACTTAATTTATTGACACATATAAACAGATTTATAAATTTTTTCGTGCATGCAGGTCATCCTTGCATTATTCATAGAGACATCAAGAGTTCAAACATTCTACTTGATTTCAGTTTTGAAGCTAAGGTATGTTCACAATAATCCATAATTATGCATGACACAGATGTTGAATTGGTTTAAATTATCATTTCCTGTATTTTGTAAGTGCAACGTTTTATCATTTAGTAATTAAATTTGAGTAGATTGTAATTTCTTATATATGATAAGGTAATTCATTTTTCTATAATATCTGTGATGCAATCCAGCCATTGAGATTGACATTCAATGAAATGGATATATGACTACTTAGAAAAAGACCATTTTATAGCTTTGTTTGCAAACAAAATAGTGGTATTGATACAGAATTTGAATTATGATTAATCAGCTGGCGGATTTTGGGTTGGCTAAACTAAATTCAACGAACTACTCTCATGTGTCAACTCGTGTTATGGGAACATTTGGGTAAAAATTCTAATTCGTCTTTCTACATTTTGTTTCATTTTATAAATTTATAGATTATTTTAAAAATATTTTTTCTTTTAATTTATAAAAAAAATGTCTCATTACCAATCAAGTAGACATGTTTTTCACTTTTATTTGATGGAACAAATTTCAGGTACTTGGCTCCAGAGTATGCTTCGAGCGGCAAGCTAACAGAGAAATCTGATGTTTTCTCCTTTGGTGTTATGCTTCTGGAACTGATAACTGGACGACGCCCAGTGGATATCACTGGAGTCATGGAAGATAGCTTAGTAGACTGGGTGTGCATCCATATATCCCTCAACTTATTTAGTTGATTTGACAAACTTTATATTTATGTCTCATAATTAAACATGTATTAACTATTTTTTATATTCTTAATTAATTTTTGTTGTTAATTTATATGAACAGGCTCGACCTTTGTGTTTGCGTGCCCTTGAAGACGGAAACTACGATGACTTGGCAGATCCATTCTTGGAGAAGAACTTCCCAGCCCCTGAAATGGCTCGCATGGTGGCATGTGCTTCTGCTTCTATCAGACATTCTGCTAAGAGGAGGCCTAAAATGAGCCAAGTAAGTTTGATTTTAATTGTTATGTTTTCCACGTTGAGCCCTTGTTAGTTTTATAAAATACATAATCTGTTTGTACCCCATAACTTTTAGACGGTTACCTTATACATATATATTTCCGTTATTCATATAATTTGATATGATTTTTATGTTTGTAGTTTGATTTTATAATGGGGTGCAAAAAGCATTTTAATTAATCCAAAGTACTTTGGATTTCTAACTAATCAAATAGTGCAAATTTAAATACAAATACTCAAAAGCAAACCATATACGAAACAGATTGTACGCGCATTGGAAGGCGATGTCTCATTGGAGGACTTGAATGAGGGCATAAAAGCAGCCAACAACTCGTTATTTGGTGGCAGCTCCACCTCCGGTGTCGGCAGCAACGCTTCCGATTCCGACCCTGATCACTACGCCGACGAGATGAAGAGGTTCAAGAGCATCAAGGTCGATGGTGGACCGTTCCCGTATGCTAGCAGCGAGTTCGGGCAAACCAGTGAGTACGGACTCAACCTTTCTACCTCCAGCAGTGAATACGGGAGCCAGAATGTGAGCCCTAGCGCAAGTCACCTTCGAAAGTAAAATAAAACAGTGCGAAATTTAATAGTATGATTGTATCACTCATCACTGCCATAAATATATAAATGAGTATTTGTGACTGTTTTAGTATTTCTTGAGCAGAATTAGGCGATTCAAAACATTTTTTGGGGAGATATAATTAAATTGAAAGTGGGTGTGCCTCCTCGTCTTATTTTAGTGATTGTAAACTTTGGGGATTACTTTCCTTAATTCTTTTAATGTGTTCCATAATGATGATTAATATTTAAGAAATGATTTTGATTCTTTTGAAGGATTACATAATTTTTATATAAAATTTATCATCTTTATTATTAAGGCGAGATTTAAGCATGTTTTGACATTTTACAACCTCAATTTATATAGATGTAAATAGAGTTCATCTCGATTTCCACCTTTGGACATATGACATTAATAATTTAATATGTATAAGATTCTGCACGATTATATTTATAAATATATACATTGTCAAAATTAACTTAATGTCAAAAATTTTGACAAAACTTTCAATCTAACATTTTTTAGGCATCAAATATATTAATATATAAGATTTATTAAACACATAATCTCATAGTATAGGTGGTTATACATGTCTCCATTCACCAAAGATGATAGGATTCGATTTCCACTATATATATTTACAAGATTATAAGAGTAGATATTTAATCGTATAAGTAATTATTGATCTTAATTAATAGGGCATTATGGGAGTGTTGGTTTCTCGATTATGGAAATACATGCTCAGCCAGTATGGATAATGATTAATCTCAACAATTTTTGACCTCTTACCCTAATATGTAGGCCACAATAGTAGTGAATGATCTTGGAGTTGTATAAATAGTAATTGATATTGACAGATTTCGATAGATTTCTAACCTTGATATTTAGGTTGTATAAATATTGATTGATTTTAGGAGGGTTCGACAAATCTCTACCTATTCAATGTAAATATTATGGTATACAAATAATATTGTGAGAGTAGTTTTCTCTAGATTATGATAATATAGATCCATGTTGTACAAATAATGATCAATCTAGGTAAATACAAGCAACCCTCTAACCTATTCAATGCCAATTTTTTATTCTTAGTTTTCATTTATTTTAACAATTTAAGAAGACCTCAACGAAATTATGTAGGAAAATCCAATAACTAAGAACATCTATTGTGTCAATTATAAATAACTAACAAAACCGCTTTAGTTCAATATTCATGATTTAATTTTTCTCAAAAAAAATTCACATTTTCGTATTTTATATGCTTAAATTTCTAAACTAGAATTATATTTAAATCGCCAAAGGACAAAGAAGAAAATAACAATTTTTTTTTTTGAAAAAGAAAATGACATTTTTCATACTAGCCACATCTAAATACAAAATACTGTCCTGCAAATCAAAGACCAACTTGTGCAAAAAATCAAAATTCAAAAATCAAAGGCCAAACCCTGAGGGGCCAGTGACGTAATTTCGCAATCAAACAAACCATCCATTTTCAACGTGGCGCATTTCTATTAGACCAATCACATCAACTCCAAAACACTACACTCTCCGAACATGCACCCGAGTCTCTCCCCGCTTTCTTCTAGTCCCCGTCTTCGAACCTCCGTGTGTTAAAAAAAGCGCACACACAAACACAAAACACAGAGAGCGAGAGGGCCTCTTCTTTAAAATTTCACTGGTCCGTTTTAGATATTTACACACACACAGACACACATAGAGTTGATTTCAGATCTTGGCGATTTGATTGTTCGAATCAGCAATGGCGCAGCCTCTCGTGAAGAAAGACGACGATCGCGACGACGAAGGTGCATTTTCTCAATTTCAATCCATTTCCTCAATTCAAATTTTCAATTGATTAATCGTTTTCATTTTCTGGTTTTTGATCTGCGAATCTTAGGTTTTCTACTATTAGATCAGCTGTTAGGTTCTAGATCTGTAGTTTCTTGTAGTTTCGAATCGATTTGTTTGATATATAGAATATGTGATTCATGGATCCAGTGTTTAGACTATGCGGTGTTGTTTTGGTTGATTTATTTTGGTTTTACTTGATCTGAATGGTTTACAATGTGGACGGTTGATTTTGGTTGATCTGACGTGGTGTTTTGATGATTTGGATCTGGTTGATTTTTTATCGATTTGTTGTCAAGTTTGTTGTAGAATTGAATCTGTTTTACTTGAATTATTGTTGTTGTTGTTGTGAATAAATGTAATAGTGCTCTTATGTGTGTAATTGGTGTTATTAAAACAGCCGAATACTCTCCGTTTTTGGGGATTGAGAAGGGTGCCGTTCTACAAGAAGCCAGAGTTTTCAATGACCCGCAGCTTGATGCCAGAAGATGCTCTCAGGTCTTTTATTGGCTTTAATCGTCTTCATGTTTATGGTTATTCTTATTATAGCAAATGCTTATTTATGTGGTTTTGGTACTTGGTTGTGTTTTGCAGGTCATAACAAAGCTCCTCTACTTACTAAACCAAGGAGAGTCGTTCACAAAGGTGATCTATATTGTTTTGGCTAAAAGTTGAATTTTTAGTTTATGTGATGGTTAGAACTGATTCATGGATATTTAAGTGTTTTGATATGATGAATGTTTTTTAGATTGGTTTGCTTTTTGCATAAGATGAGTAGATTGATTGGAAAAACCATGTTATGCTAAGTTGGTCCTCTTGGGGATGTTGCCCTATTGCTCTAAATGTGTAGATTGAAGCCACGGAAGTTTTCTTTGCTGTGACGAAACTTTTCCAATCAAGAGATATAGGTTTGAGGAGAATGGTGTATTTGATGATAAAGGAGCTTTCTCCGTCTGCTGATGAGGTTGTATTCCAAGATTGAATTTTCAATTTTCTGTTTGTTATAGATCTAGCTTTTGTTGTTTGTGCAATTTTGGATACTGATTGATCATTTTCTTTTTAAAGGTTATTATTGTCACAAGCTCTCTCATGAAGGACATGAATAGCAAAACTGATATGTATAGGGCAAATGCTATTCGTGTACTTTGCCGAATAACAGATGGAACCCTTCTAACCCAGATTGAGCGATACTTGAAACAAGCAATTGTTGATAAGAATCCAGTGGTTGCTAGTGCAGCCTTAGTCAGTGGAATTCACTTACTCCAGGTATTTCAAGGTTTTGTAGTAATGAAAGCTGATTTAGATTATAAAGAATCCAGTGGTTTTTTTTTTTTTTTTTTTTTTTTAATTATAAAGAAAAAAGCTGATTTAGTTTTCTTTGGTAAATAATACTAAGCTGTTTGCTTGTATGACTGTTGATATTTGACAGACCAACCCGGAGATCGTGAAAAGGTGGAGTAATGAGGTTCAGGAAGCTGTGCAATCAAGGGCAGCTCTTGTACAGTTTCATGCACTGGCTTTGCTCCACCAGGTATGATGCAGTCCTAGTCTCAGTATCTTGAGGATTGTTTAACCTTCCTGCACAGCCCTTTCAAGATTGTTTGTTAAATAAAAGCTCAATAAGTAATGTTATCTCATCTTTTTGCCTTGAAGAACGATGGATGAATGTAATATACACGTTCTTTGTCGTTGTGGGTTTGCATATTTAGGTTGGAGCATTACTGGGTGTGCTTGTTGATGTTACGTTGCTTTGCAACATCATGTTCTACTTTTTAACTCATGGTTTAGTCTCCCAAACCAATCTTGTGGCTCAATGTTTTGTTTCAAATTTTAAATAGAGTGTTCAAGTCATCTTTTCTTTCTGGTGTCTGGAACTTTTTAGCAGCTTCCTTGGTATGCCCTAATATTTGTCATGTCTTTATGTGAAAACATCAATTGATAATGTTAAAACTTACGACTTCTCAACACTCATGCACTCATATGGTGAATTTCTTGGATTCTTGAACTGTTTCTTATGAGGTCACTGGAATGCATCCTGGTTATTATTTAGGCTTTACTGGCTGTGTATGTTCAAATTAGAACCATTTTTTACTTATTAAGTTGATCCTTGGCACGTGTATGCCGCATAACAATTTTTTAATACATTTTGGGAACTATATTTCTTTTTGTTTTTAGTCTTTAATGTGAAAATGTGTTGGTGTAACACAGCTGTTAATTTGATTTAGAAAATTGCTTGCAAAATAGGGATTGATTTCATGCTTCATTGAATTTGCAGATACGACAGAATGATCGACTAGCTGTTAGCAAGTTGGTTACCAGTTTGACGAGGGGAACAGTTCGGTCGCCTCTTGCCCAGTGCCTATTGATCCGTTACACCACGCAGGTATGTCTACTGTAAAACTATTGCTAGCAAACAGGGGTAAATGTTTGCATGTCATAATGACAAAGTAATTGTAATTACGCAGGTTATACGTGAGTCAGCAAATAACACTCAAACTGGAGATCGCCCTTTCTATGATTTTCTTGACAGCTGTCTTCGCCACAAGGCAGAGATGGTGATTTTTGAGGCTGCCAGAGCAATCACTGAACTTAATGGTGTGACTGTTCGAGAATTGACTCCAGCAATCACTGTTCTCCAGCTCTTTTTAAGTTCTTCCAAACCAGTGTTGAGATTTGCTGCTGTCCGCACTTTGAACAAGGTCTACTGATTTTTATTATGCAGTGGACTGCTGCAATTATTAATAATAGATTATAGTGACTTAGTTTACTTATTTGTTGGTAGTGGAGTTAGCTGAGGCAGGGATGGAGATTGATACCTTTTGTTATTCTGTGAAGTTGTGAAATGTGCATGGAACTTCTTGTAAAATTAAGCAATTATGAAGGCTATCAAAGAAACATGATCATCTTTACCTGGAAATTCTCAACCTTGTGTCTCCTATTGTTGTGGGAAAATATTGATTCATTGTACCCTGACTGTAAATTTGAACATTCTTCAGGTGGCAATGACACATCCAATGGCTGTCACTAACTGCAACATTGACATGGAGAGTTTAATATCTGACCAGAATAGAAGCATTGCTACACTTGCTATCACCACGCTTCTGAAGACTGGAAATGAATCCAGTGTGGACAGGCTGATGAAGCAGATAACAAATTTCATGTCAGATATTGCTGATGAGTTCAAGATTGTTGTGGTGGAAGCCATAAGATCTTTGTGCTTAAAGTTTCCATTGAAGTACAGATCTCTGTAAGTCATATTTTCACCACATTGACTGTATTATTTCTCAAACATTTAGTTTTGGTAGATGCATCCATCATTTAGGACTTCTATTTGTAGGTTTGTGTTTGTACAGGTAAGCTGATTTTAATTAACATGTCTAATTGTGTTGTCCTTGGTTATTTTAGGATGAACTTTTTGAGCAACATTCTTAGGGAAGAAGGTGGATTTGAGTACAAAAAGGCAATTGTAGATTCAATTGTGATCCTCATCAGAGATATTCCTGAAGCAAAAGAAAGTGGATTGCTTCATCTTTGCGAGTTCATTGAAGACTGTGAATTTACTTATCTTTCCACGCAGGTACTTATTGCATTTTTGTTGAGCGCTTCTCATTTTTCCTTCCCCTTGCAGACTTTGAACTGTGATTTCATTCATATTGCTAGATACTTCATTTTCTGGGAATTGAGGGCCCAAAAACTGCAGACCCTAGCAAATATATTCGATACATTTATAATCGTGTACATCTTGAGAATGCAACTGTCCGGGCTGCTGCTGTTAGCACATTGGCAAAGTTTGGTGCTATGGTTGATTCATTGAAGGTATGTTTTGCCACCTCCACTTATCCCTCTAGCAACTATGCATATTAAATGACTCAATTATTTACTGAATTAGATTGGAATTGTGCTTTACTGTGTTGCAGCCTCGTATTTTTGTTCTTCTGAGGCGCTGTGTCTATGATAGTGATGATGAGGCGAGTGTCTATTTCGTAAATCAACTTTTGACATTCAATTTTCTTTATTTATTTAATTATATAGCGTTCAGTTTTGGGGTATGTTGCCTTGAGAATCTTATAGATACAAGCAAATTTGCTATCTTATCAATTGCTCTAAGAGGCCGTGTTTCGCATCATTTGCAGGTCCGTGATAGGGCTACACTTTATCTTAATACACTTGGTGGGGATGGTGCAGTCGTTGAAACTGATAAAGATGTGAAAGAATTTCTATTTGGGTCACTGGATATCCCCCTTGGCAATTTGGAGACAAGTTTGAAAAATTATGTAAGTCTGCTTCAGTTTTTTTGTGCCATGTGTGCCATTAATATAGGTCATTAATTATATGTTTGATGTGGATATAGGAGCCCTCGGAGGAACATTTTGATATCAATTCTGTGCCCAAAGAAGTTAAGTCTCAGCCACCTGCCGAGAAGAAGGCCCCGGGTAAAAAGCCAACTGGTCTTGGTGCACCTCCAAGTGGCCTTGCATCTACTGTTGATGCTTATGAAAAGCTGCTTTCTTCAATTCCAGAGTTTTCAGACTTTGGGAAGCTTTTCAAGGTTCAGTGACCATATTTTCATTTATATTTAATGGGGCATCATTTACTAGTGCTCTAGTATTCTTCTGTTGGGAATCATTAGTTTTTTCTAATTTTCTTTTTATACATACCAGTCCTCAGCGCCTGTGGAGCTCACTGAAGCAGAAACAGAATATGCAGTTAATGTTGTTAAGCACATTTTTGATAGGCATGTTGTATTCCAGTACAACTGCACTAATACAATTCCGGAACAATTACTGGAAAATGTAAGCACCATTTGGCACTACTCCATCTTTGATAGTCTTACTTGGACTGGTCTCTGATATTGTAATTCCCTTTTTGCCATTAGGTCACTGTTATTGTAGATGCTTCTGAAGCGGAGGAGTTTGGTGAAGTAATAACAAAACCTTTAAGATCTCTTCCGTATGATTCACCTGGACAGATCTTTGTGGCTTTTGAGAAGCCAGAAGGGGTGCCAGCAGTAGGAAAATTTTCTAACATGCTGAGATTCATTGTTAAAGAGGTGGCGTTCCTTTCTTATCACTGAGGATCTGTTGCTTCATTTCTTTCCATTTCGTTTCACAATTGATGAAGCTATTTCGAATTTAATGAGGAAATTGTTATTTTTAAACTCATTCTCATTATTTGAACCATCTTTTTTTTTTTTTTTTTTGGAAATATGAGCCATCTGTTGCTAGGCATGGATAAAACTGGTTTTTCTGTTACAATGATAAAAGTAATTCACGTTTTGGTATTTTAAACAAGCTTCTATTCTTGCTATTCCGGATTGTAATGGTACCATGACTGTAGCTGATACAGTTATGGTATGTCTTTGTAAGAAATTGTTTGGAAGGATTTATACTGATGAGTCAACTGCAGCATAATATTTTTAAGGGTTCGATTTACTAAAAGTTGGATTGATTTTACCAGGTTCGATCCATCTACTGGTGAGGCAGAGGATGATGGTGTTGAAGATGAATACCAGTTGGAGGACCTTGATGTTGTTGCAGCTGACTACATGATGAAAGTGGCAGTCTCTAATTTCAGGAATGCATGGGAAAGCATTGGCGAAGATTTTGAGCGTGTTGATGAATATGGCCTTGGCCCAAGGGAAAGCCTTACTGAAGCTGTTAATGCTGTCATTAGCCTTCTCGGCATGCAGCCTTGTGAGGTAAGTTTAATTTAACAAATATGTAGCTGCAGAATCATTTAGCAGTTATTGGAAGGTTAAATTATCAAAGACGCAACCTTGACTATGAAAAAATATATTTTTTTAATTAGGTTTCTAAAGTTTGCTTCATTAGATATTCATTGGAAATACTTGCTTCAGGGCATTTTATACAGGAATTTTCATATATGTTATAATTGAATTGTATCCTGTTCAGCACTGATTTTATGAATTATGGGCATGTCGATATCTTTCCTTCTTTACTTCATCTGCTGTCTAGTGCTGAATAAGCGTGAACCTATCACTTATTTTTAGATAATCGAGTATTTTGCTTTATCAGTGTGATATCTATTAAAGCTGATAATCATGATTTCTTTTCATTTTCTTTGTTGGTGTTCTGCAGGGCACTGAAGTTGTCCCGAGCAATTCAAGGTCCCACACGTGTCTATTATCCGGTGTTTTCATTGGCAATGTGAAGGTGCTTGTGCGATTACAGTTTGGAATTGACGGTCCAAAGGAGGTTGCCATGAAACTTGCTGTTAGATCAGAGGATGAAAGTGTCAGCGATATGATTCACGAGATTGTTGCTAGCGGCTAAGACTCCATACTATTTGATAGTTCTTTTTACATGTACGTTGGCTTTTTGTCTTTTCTTTTATGGATAGATCAGAGGCAGATGGCTGAAAATAGACGAGCTTGTTGTAGAAGAAGCTGCAAGTTCTGGATTCCGAGTTAGATGCAAGAATTGTTTTTGCATCAGCCACCTGTTCTGATAATAATATTCTTTGTATCATGCAAGCCAGAGTCATAGGAGAGATTATTATTTTTTTCTTTGTATTTTTTAAAAGATTTTTAAGCGGGATTAAGTATAGGTGCCATCAAGCCTGCTTGATTTACCATAAAACGATATGAATTTTGAGATATTGGTTTTGTCTAATATGCTTATCTATTATCTGTGTGAATTGACTAATTTTTCGATGCAGTACTGAATGTGAACTATTATTAGAAATTAGAAAAATGTGTTGGCGTAAGTACTAGCATGAACTTAAATTTGATGAGTAATTGATCATCAAGAACCTAATATATGTTTTGAACATTGGCGTGTTGGCATCTTATAACATTTGTATACATTGGTTTCATAATCGGGAATCCAGACTAATAGTACTTGATTGTATTTGCCTCTCGGATAAGCGTTTCTTCGGCCTCGTTTGCCATTTTATGATAAGACTGAAAAATTGCTCAAGGCAGAACCAGTTGACTGAAACTAATGAGAGCTTGATTAGAATCCATCATTTGTGCCTCCACTCTTCCAGTTGAAAAGGATCGCAGTGATGGAGGTGTAGCCTTTAAAAAGGTGCCCAGCCTCTTGCAGAATGGAGCACGCCCAACCTGCCGGTAGAAATGTCAATCGGGCCACACGGCCCGCCAGCCTACCACCAATCTAACACATCGAAGCTCCCGGACTTTATTTTTAAGGCCCATGAGCCAGAAGGCCGAGGTTGAATGCAGAGTCACACTGTTAACTCTTGAAAGAAAAAAAATTATTAACCCAATGGACAGCCCAACCCTGTGCATGCAAGACCACTGGACAGAGCCAATAGACAGAATCGGACCTTACAAAATATTTTTACAGCCCAACCCATAACCGGCCCTCAAGCCCAATTGAGCCTTAAACTAGATTTAACCAATCCACCCCATTGACACCTCAACCAGTGACCTCCCAGAGGAGGCAGCCACCAGCTCCCTTATGGGTTAAAAATTTTCTCTTATGTTTCGTGTATTTACTTTTTATTTATATTTCTTATTAAATAAACAAGAACTCTTAAATTGTAATCTCGGACACCCCCACTGTACGATACTCAATAGAGTCACTCGGTATATTCATCAAATATAACATGGGGTACAAGTACAACGAATAGGATAACCTTTAGGTATGTTTGGTACGTGAGATTTAGGATGAGATTAAAATTCATTTTTTTCCATTCTCCTATATCCCAAGCTTGAAGCCAGGAAAGAGAATGGACTTTTCAGTCCCGAACCACCTCCATTCTGCATCTACTTGGGAAATCAAATCTTAACCTTACCCATGTCTTTGCCATTTCTCATGTTCATGGGATTCTATTTTTTATTTTTTTTATTTCATCCTCTCTCCACAACTCTGCCTCTGTCCATCTCCACATACTCTCTCATCTCCACCACACCCACCACTGCCACCACAAACCACTACTCGTCTCTTTTTTCTCTTCCTCCACCCATGATAACGAATCACCAAGCAACCGAGAGCCAACCTTCTTTGTTTATTTATCTATTATTATTTTTTTTTTTTTTGTATGATTGCAATCATTTGAGTTTTATTGAAACCCAAATGAAGAGTTTTCATCTGGGCTTATGGGTCCAATTGGAACCCAGATGATGTTCATCTGGGTTTCAATCTTCATCTGGGTTTGTACCCAGATGAAAAACTTTATTTAGAACTTTATTTAGGTTCCATTAGAACCCAGATAAACCATTATGGGTTCATCTAAGACCCAAAACCTAAACCCCTCTTTTGTGATTTTTTTAAAGTTCATGTTTTGATGTGTTTTAATATTTTGATGTTGTTATTAATAATGTTGATGAACTTTGGTGGATGATGTTGAAGACATGATGAATTGTGAGTTAGATTTTTTTTTTCCCAATTTTTTTTATAAAGTTAATTTTATATAATAAAATATTTAAATTAATTTTATTTCAATCCAATCCCAACTTAAACCAAACATGATATAATATAATTTTAATTCAATCCTAAGTTCTACCAAACATGGGATAGAGATTTTTCATTCTAATTCAATCCATTTCATTTCATTATAATCTCACGTGGCAAATGAAGCTTTATAGAAAATAAAAAGAGTTCCCACTTGTTCAACATCAATATCAACTCTAAACCAAAAAAAAAAAAAAAAAAAAAACCTGTATTTAGCCGTTGCACAAATTAAAATGAGCGTTTAAATTGGGATGGATGAGCAACAAAGAGACATGGTCAAGGAAATGAAACAAACAAAACAAAAAATTGAGGTTTTACACTAAATCAAAAGGTAAAAGATGCAATTTTCCATTAAAAAAAAAAAAAAGGTACAAGATACAACGATTAATACAGTGGAAAAATACCAATTATGTAAACTAGACATGCAACAAAAACAAAGGAATAGCCTCTTATACTAGTTCAAGCTCTCAAGTAAGAATTTTTGTTTTCCTTTTTCATTTTTTCTCTTAGCTAATCAAACCGCCAGATTTTCACATGAAGATTACAAGAAACAACAGGACATGATTACAATTTTCTCAAACCACATTAACGACTATGGGCACTAAGGAATCTACCAGGGAAGCACGATGCAGTGAATTGCAATGAGAACCTGAAACTCAGATTGAAAGAAAAGTCAGAAGCCTTTTGCTCCTCGGGACCTCAAAGTACCCTCCGGTGCCCTCCAAAAGCCCAAATCTGACAGCAAGAAACGAAGACAACATTTGAACCAATGCCATACGTAGTAGATAACGTTGACAGATAATTAATTCTCACAAACAAGAAATGCACAACAATAGCAGTTGTAGATGACTAGAAGTAACCAGCGAAGAAAATTATATACAGAATTTTTCAAAGCACATCAGAAAGCGACAAACACTGCACCTAGAACAATCAATCTCTTAAATCAAAGATATCGTTAGTACTAGCATGACATTTAAGCATCCAGTTCCGTGTAAATGATATATTCTTGGATATAAGCATATCAATACCAACAGAAACACATTGGCATATTTCATAAATTTAAAGATGAAGTTCCCAATATCTTGCCGAAAATGTTTATCAAAGCATTATAAAACAATCAAATATATTGAAAGCAGAACATTGTTTTTATTTTTTTGGGAAGAAAAACAGAACATTGTTTAAGCATTAATAAGACCATAAAGGAATAAAAGATTGTGATGATCCTATTGCTGCATTCTAAGGAATGTTGAGTGGGAGGTCAATTCATTTCATTAACAATAGACCACATGGTCTGAGAATTCTTGGACTTCTCTTTGTACTAGTTACTAAAAACAGCTGATACTTAGTTACTGGGGAACCAAAAAAAGGAGAAGAAGAAGAAGAAGAAGAAGAAAGAAGGATATACTTATACATAAGCAGGAGAAACTGTAATTATACCTATTAGTATGTCCCTAAGCACCCCCTTCAAACCCCACATAAACTGCTATTGTGAACATTCAGAAAAATTCAATTAATAATTTCCTAAGCATCAAGGCATTCTCATAAATTGGAAGAAAATTCATTAGTCTCACCAAAACTGAAATATGTTTGAGTGTGATGAAAATTGGTAATAAGCATGTATATAAGTCGAAGTCATTTAACTCTATTTTTCTCTTGAAAGTTTAGCTCTTTCAAAATATATGAAAAATTTAGCTAAAATGAAGGCAATTAAATTTAATTGATCCAACAAGTAGACAAAAAACAAAGCCTTGGTCACATCAGATACTGTTATGACAGCTAATAATTATGCAAAACTAGAGTTCACAAGTGGAACTTCAATAAAAATCACTCTAAATCTTCATTTGCATAAACAAAAAATACACTTTATATTTCTTCATTTGCACCCATCCATCAAGCGTCATTAAATTGGTTACACAAAATCATAGAGAAGTGATATCTTCTCTCATACAATAATGCATTAAATAAATTGACATGGCGAATTATAATTGCAAACTGACCTTTAGGTTTGTATCCCAACTTCCTGTACATAAGGCACTTCCATCAGCTGACAAACCCAAACAGCTAATCCGGCCCTCATGTGAATTCTGGAGAGATCCCAAGTTCAAAACAACCTGCAAGAAACAAGCAATAAAAACCAGTGCATCTACCATGGTCCCACCTAAAATTTGGCACAAGTAGCATGCATGCATACTCACACTAACATGAAAAGAGCAGAAAATATTGAAATTTAAGGTTCATAAGACAGAGTTGTGACTCAAAACCAGAAAAAAAAAAAAAAATCTTATTGTTAAAGCACTCCATAAGATATGTTCCTCGTTTGGTTTCTTAAGAATAGAGGAAATACTCATTCTGAAAGCATGATCTATTTATGGACAGCGTAATAGTTTTTAATCAAGGAGGGCAACCCAGCCACTTTACTATAATTTCAGTTTTAAAGTACTTCTTGAGCACCTATGATGAACAAGGCATCAATTTAATGCACTCATAAGACCATGTAATTCAAAGATTGAAGAAACTAATCCAGACCTACAAAAAGTAACTTTATTTGTTCAACAGCATGGAAATTTGAATGAGCGATGAAAAACTCCAGTTAGTGTAGAATTTAGATAAACAAAATACCACAAAAAAATCCTGTAATGACAAAATAGAACCAGCTGACTTGTATACCTTTGCCAATAAAGTGTCCCATACATAGCAATCGCCATTAGAGTATCCAGCAAACAGAAGTCTTCCTGATACGGAAAATGCCAAGGAGGTTACATGTGGGACCTCATTATCACCATGCTGCTGATAATAGACTTGAAGTTGGTGCCCAGTTCTTATGTCAAATAACCTACAAGTTCCATCGTCCGAACCAGTTCCAAATCTATTGCCATCTGGAAAGCACTTCACTGTGTTAACATCTCCCTCATGCCCATGAAACGTACCTACTGCTCGACTAGCAACACGAGTATCCCACAATCGAGCGGTGCTATCGCATGAACCAGATACGAACATTCTTGAGTTTGAACCATTAATAGAGACACTGAAAGAATTTAAAAGGAAAACAAAATCATTAACTAGTAAAGCAACCTAGAATCATAACAGCTCTTTTATGAATAGTTTTAATATAAACTACGCTATTAACAAAATTAAATTTCATTTGCCATCTTCATCAAACATGATAATAAAATCTTCTTGAAAAATCATAAACAATGGTTGCCTTCACACAACTTTTTGGTAATGAAACAAATAAGAGGGCATATAACCATAAGCTTCCATCTTTCGACAAGCAGCAGCAGTATGGACAATGAGATGCTATACCATACACATGCATCAAAACAGAATCTCACTGTAGAACACTATTGTGGTTACCTTAACAACAACACATTACATTAATGATAATGCTACATTCATAAAGAGTACCATTATGAGTTAGAATATTAAAGCACACAACAAAATGCAGGAGCAAATTTCCCATTTAAGAATAGTTATCAAGGACTCTATCGAGTAACTTGCACCACAAATGCAGTAATTCCAATTAGATAAAATGAAATGATTTTGGGTTCATTCTCAAAGTCAATATAAATGTATTAGCTAGATAACAGATATTTGACTTTGTAAAGCTCCCAGAGTATGGAATTATAGAGAAAATGGGTACTTCAAGTCTTCAAGAAAAGGATGACAACAAAATTTAACTCGATACCAATTGAGAATCAACTGAGCATACCATAGCACATCAGCGGTGTGTCCTGACTGAAATTCTCCTCCAAAAACAGAAGTTCTCAGTCCTGTAGTAACATCCCACAAGACACACGTTTGGTCACCAGAACTAGTAATTAAGTGAGTGTCCTCATCTGGAACATACTGACAGCAGGACACATAACCCTTATGCCCACTAAGCATTCTTGAGACTGGTAAATTCCCATCCTTGTCAGTTGGTGAATTCAGGTTAAAAATGGAGCAAACACTGTCAAGACCGCCACAGGCAACAGACTGACCAGTTGGAGAGAAGGCACATGTCATTACCCATGCACAAGGCAGTTTTATGGCATGAGTTTTCTGGCTTGTAAGAGCATTCCACACTATTAATCGTCCATCTTGTGATGCACTGACAATCCGGTTTCGTTCAGGAGTCCAATCCAATGAATATACCTGTAAATTTCATAAAGGAAACTTCTCTGACTCTACCATTCAGAGGAAATATAATAGATTGTCAACTGTCTTATGATATAACTTTTACTAATGCACAGCCTTAAAAGTTTTACCAGCTACACATCCTTGCCTTCTTTAAGCCCATCAATGAAGCATGTCATAATATTCCGCTTGAACCCCATTCACATAATTCTTAACCTTTTTTAGCAACCAATGACAAGAAACTAACCTTATTTTTCAGTTCCCTTTTTTCCATCTTTCATGATATATATTTAACTCTATATCAATATCTTTTGAATCTTCAATTATGGTTCATTGTAACTTGCACAGATGACATAAAAATAGAGACTATTACCTCAACGGTTTCAACAACCTAACATGAGTCACAGATGAAATCTAAAGCAACAATCAGTTATATTCACAAACACCAAAACAAAAACACTCTTTTCATTTCTAAGTATTGCTAAACTACAAGGTATACCAAGTTGGATGGCACATTTATTATTGTAAACTAAATACTTAATTTATCCCACGAGCAAAAGCATCTCTGATACAAATTAAGACGTGGCAGTATTACCTTCTCTTGATCCACATCTTACCATCATCATATCCACGTGTGCTCTGTTATTTCTAACACAATCAGACAGCAACTGCATCTATTCTACTCCAAGATCATACAAAAACCCTTATCTACTAATTCCCTTTTAACCACCAAACATTCAAAAACGACAAATTACACCGAAACCTCAAATTCTTAAACATGCATTATGCCATATCCAATCAAATTATTAAATAGGCACTAAACAAGTCTCACACCCCATTTATCATTTCAAACACATCAATTATCACTAACATCATGTCTCACTCTTCCCAACCCAACTCCCTCCATTTGAAATACATCAACACAACCATAAACTAAAAACTCTTATCTGTCAATTCCTTTTTTAACCTCCAAACATTCAAAAAATGACAAATTATGCTAAAACCTAAAGTTCTTAAATCTCACACCCTGTTTTCCTTTTTTTCTTTTCTTTTCTTTTTTTTTTTTAAACTACCATGTTTCATTTCATTTCAAACACATCAATTTATCACTACCATCATGTTTTACTTTACCCAACCCAACTCCCTCCATTTGAAATACATCAACACAACCATATCCATTAATTCCTTTTTTAACATCCAAAAATTCAAAAAACAACAAATTACACACTAAAACCTAAAGTTCTTGAACATGCATTACACCATATCCCATCAGATTCATTAATAGACATTAAACAATTCTCATACCCCAATTTTCATTTCAAACACATCAATTTATCACTAACATCACATCTTACTCTTCCCAACCCAATTCTCTCCATTCGAAACACATCAACACCACCACACACCAAAATTTCACATATTCTACACCGCAAACTCACGAATTCACATAACCATCTAACAATCCTCCACATTCCCTTCATTTCACATCAATCCCTCGTCAACACAACAAAAAAACACTGAGAAACCACAAAAACGCCATCACAGATCAAAATTACCTTGCCAGTGTGCCCTTGCAAGGTCCTACAACAAACCAGATCCGTCGGACCGAAAGTGACCGGAGTCCGACTCTGCGACCTCGCGTATCCAGCAACTAACCAACACCAAAAAAAAATAAAAAATCACAAAAAACTAAAAACAAAACCAAATTCAAACGCAGATCTCTAAACAACAAAGTAGAGTACCGTCTATGTCGAGCAACTGAAGACGCTTCTGCTTCAAGCGGTCTTTGAGATTGTTGACCGTTTCAATGGCTGCAGCATGGCGTTCTTTGAGCTCCGATACCGACATGTCGACAGTCGAGCGAGCCAGCAACTCAATCAAAGCAAGAAAGAAGACGAGAATTCACACATCACATGTTTGAAATCAATTTCTTCTCTGATGATTCCAAGTTCGAGCCCTAATCACTGTTTTTTCACATATAAATATAAAATATATGTTTTGGTAGTTAAAATGATTTTAGAGAGTTAAAAAAGAGAAGTACTTAAATAAATAGTTTGATTGATGATTTTGGAGAGATAGAGAGAGAGTTTGTGTGTGCGTTTTTGAGGGAATGTGAAGGAGGAGGAGGAGGAGGTGGTGGTGTGAGAATAAGTTCAGAGAGAGAGAGAGAGAGAGAGGGAGGCGTGAGGAAACAGTAAAGACTGGAAATTGACTGACGCCGCCAGGCCCACAGAGGCTGAGGTGTCATACTTGGATACACGGTGTGGGCGCTGTGTTCTTCTAGTTGTGGGGGGGTGGGGGCGGGTGGCTGCTACTTTTCTGCCTCTTTTTCAAGATATTTATTTGGAATATTCCAAAAACATCTGTTACTAAGTTTTAAAAAATATCAATTTTATCATTTGTAATTTTACTTTTATCCAAATTTTCTCTTGTATTAATAAATTAGCTAAACATATTTATTTTATATCCTATGACCTCCTCCTCATCAATATATGATCATTAGAGTTATTATCATCTTTTTATACGTTTATATAAGTATTTTAAGTATTTTTATTAATATTAAAAAAAATTAGATAAAAATAAAAAAATATATATTTTTATAAATTATAATAAATTTTTTAAAACTATCTTTATTTCTAACCTTAGCTAGAATTTAGTACTTTTGTTTTGAAAGATTATATTAAAAATTTTGATTAAAATATTATTTTAATACCCATCAATTCAAGAAAAAAAGTTACACACTATCCACTGATAAAAGTAATTGAATATCTACTTGAAGCGATCGGAGGATTGAGTAAAAAATTAAAGATTAAGTCAAAATTTAAATTCATATAACTTTTAATAATTTTTTTTTTCAAATTTAATACTAGCGGCATGAAAATCTATTTATATGAATATGTACAGTTTTGGATATGTAACAAAAAATTTACTATAAAAAATGTGTTTAAAAGTATCCTTTTCAAACGTCTTTTTAGAAATTCTATTTATAATATGTTTAGAAAATTTAATTATAATATCTAGTTCGAAAATATATTCTCATAATATGAGGAGTGTGTATTTTGAAATGGTAGTTGCTAAAATAAGAATAAGAATATTTAAACTAATTATCATAAGGGTTTGATAAGAGAAGTTTGAGTGATGTATGAGAAAAAAAAAATCTAATAATCTTGATCATTTATTTTTTAAAATATTGATATGTCATTAGATTATTAATAAATTAACCAAAAAAAATGATAGAGAATTTTTGTTCTCAATTGATGGATAAGCTTGGTAATTAAATAAGGTAGTTAAACCCTTATCACAAATATATCTCATTGTTACTGCATCTTTTAAGATTATGTCGTTACATGTTTGAAAAATAATTGGATACAAATATAAAAATAAGTGATACAATTATTCCATTTTTGTTTTATTACTATGCTAATTACACACATTCATATAATTAATAGATGTAAAACTATGTAACTACATTAAATTAAATAGGGGCAGGATCGAGGGACACAAGTTTTGACACAAATTTTGACACGATTTTATTGATCATTGGATGAAGAGGATTTTAATGGTTTAGATTTACTCACACCACTACATACAACTCCATTTTACACTCTACATAAATATTTTCTCTACCGTCTCTCTTCATTATTACATTAGCTCTCTACTCTCTCTTCATTATTATACTATCTCTCTCATCTCTCTTCATTATTACATCATATCTCATCTCTCCCATTAATATTAAAATCTCAATATTTAAATTATTTTTTTCTCACCCAATCCAATTATATTTAAAAACTCATAAAGAAAATTAAAAAAAAAAAAGCAGCAATTGTTTTTTTTTTTAATTTGATAAATTTATTATTTAAATGATGATTTATTTTTTAAAATAATTTAAACTAAGCAATTTTTAGTAAGAAAATTTTTACTACCACTAAAAAAAAAAACTTATTTCAAAAACAATTTCTAACCAAAATAAGTAAAATAGATTTTATTTTTCAAAAACAAAAAAAACTTAACCAAAAAGTTTTTCTTACTAAAGATTATTTGGTTTAAACTATTTTAAAAAATAAATTATCATTTAAATAATAAATTTATCAAGTTAAAAAAAAAAAATTTAATTTTCTTGATGGGTTTTTAAATATAATTGGATTGGGTGAGAAAAAAATAATTTAAATATTGGGATTTTAATATTAATGGGAGAGAGGAGAGATAATGTAATAATGAAGAGAGAGGTGAGAGAAAACATTTATATAGAGTGTAAAATGAAGTTGTATGTAGTGGTGTGCATAAATCTAAACAATTAAAATCTTCCTCATCCAATGGTTAATAAATCGTGTCAAAATTTATGTCAAAACTTGTGTCCCCCGATCCTGCCCCAATTAAATATATATACATAGATATAAAACTATGTAACTACGTTAAATTAAATATTTATACATTCTAGCTTAAGTGACACAATAACATTGACATTTTTTTTTTAATCGTATTCAAATTTTCAAGAACTGTCCATATATATTAGTTTGATAATGTAACTCCAAAATCAAAATTAACTTATAGTTGATATTAATCAATTTATTTTAATAATACAGATGGTATTATGCTAGTATTACGTAGGATCATCGTAACATAAATAGAATTCATAATTTGACATGGTCTAAGTGTCATATTCATACCAAACACAATTAAAGTCAATTAAAAAAGACTTTCGATCTCTAAATATACATTAAAAAAATTAAATTACAAATAACTTTGTCAAAGAGTAGAGATATAAAATATTATGGATGAGAACTGACAAAATGGAGTTTGACATTGTCGTTGAAGAAAATGGTCAGACAGTGCAGGACTGGACGCGTTTAGGTATTCGAACTCTCTGTAGAAACGGAGGCCCGATAATTGCATTAGGCTTCAAAATGAAGTTGAAAATAAAAAGTCTATTTAGAAACAAAGGTCTAATCAACCTTTTTCTTTTATATTTTTTGGTAGGAGTAGAGGTATTTGAGTTTGAGACTTTTATTCGGTGGAGAAATGTAATTACCATCATATTATGCTTGCAAACATACTAAAGGGCATTAAAATCATATTGAAAAAATAGAAAATTAAAATTTTCAAAAATAAGAGAAGGCATCAAAGTGAAATTGAAAAAAAAAATTGAAAATAAAAAGAGATCTATAAACGGGAAATATAATTGCACAGAAGGCATCTAAATGAAATTGAAAGTTGAAAAATAACAGAATGCATTAAAGTGAAATTGAAACTTTTGAAAATAAAAATTTGAAAAATAACAGAAGGCATCAAAGTGAAGTTGAAACTTTAGAAGTTAAAAAAAAAAAAAATGGTAGTTTTCCATTGCCGGGAATTGAACCCGGGTCTCCTGGGTGAAAGCCAGATATCCTAACCACTGGACGACAATGGAACCCTGGTCGCTGGTTAAACAAAAATTTATCTATAGAAAGCATAATTGAAGAGTTTGCAAGTCATTAAATTTTAATTTCAATATTGAGATGACAAAACATAAAGCTAAACGGTGATAAGAATTGTGTTTTAAATTATAAATTTAACACCGAAAGCGAAAGAGACAGAAAATGAATAATAAATTTATAGAGTCAGAGGATTAGAAAGATTCTTATCATCTTGTCATGGATGAAGACACATTGAATAATTAGATCTGAAAAGTTTTAAGTTATATGTTTCCTGTAAAATTCATATGACAAGTTAAAGATTAGAATAAAATGACATGATTTATATGGCCTCTTTTGTACGATAAATGTGCATAATTTCATTTAAATTCAAGTAGTTTTATTAGTTTCACAATTTTTTATATACCTACACCATCAATCAATAATGATAAAAAATATTTATTTAATCTGGCAACGATTTAAATAAAAATCATTTCCATCGGATTTGATATTTATAAAAAAAAAAAAAAAAAACACTAAAAGCATCTCTTAAAATTTGTCAAGAACTGATATTTTCACACATAATTCGTTGGAAAACAGAAACATTGAAGATGAGAAATACACAACACAAATTATTAATCCACTTCAATCATTAAAGTTCCTCTCTACATATTCATTTGCACTAAATTCTCCATCAGCTTCCACCCAACTTGATAAATATCTCTACTAATAAGAAATAGAAAGAGATACAACAATAGTGCACTTAAATTAAAGGAGAAAACCTTTACAATTAAAATTATATATAGGCACCACAAGATTCACCACAAACTTTTATTTACTGACTTTATGACTGTTTATTCATCAAGATATAATCTAATGAAGATTCCTCTTGCCTTTTCAGGTACTCCCACCAATATAGACACAACCATTGTAACCTACAATCACAGAAGCATTGATTTAGAAATGCAGTAAAATACAATTGAAAAAATAGCTAGTTGATGTGGTTCCTGTCAAAGGGCCATAACTTAAAAAGCTAATTAGCAGTCAGAACATATTCTAGTCCATACACAGAAAGATGTCAGTGGGGAAGGACGGTTGAGCCGTATTGTGCCATTTTTTTCGGATGTGATCGCTTATGGTTTGATTTTCATTTTTCATGCCTTTTAACCTCATACCTAGTTCAAGGAGAAGATCTTTAGAGGAATGATATACCACATCATCCATACAACCATCTAGCAAAAATTTGTCGTTTACAGATTCAATGTTTTTATACATAGCAAGATATCATTAAATGAGCAAATAAATGACATTATACAATAGTTTCATTGAAGATTTCTCTGATAAACAGTCTTGACTCAGACCAACCAATAGGCAAAAAAGGCTTCTATATGTCCTTTTCTTTTCTTTAAATTTTTTAGTCTGACCGAGCAGATTAACACTTTATTTGGACAGATACCACCTTACTCAGATTCTGACCAAATTATACCATAATTCTCTCACAGTTGGGTCTACATCCGAACCAAGCAAACTTGTTTACGTGTCCATAAATTATACATGTGGGAACACACTGGACAACACGGTTACAAAAAAATCTAAAGCTACTAGACTTTTTTAGATAGTTAAATTTAAATTTACATAATGGGGACATCAATCCTGTAAAGGGAGTATCAACTTTTCTTTAAAGTCTATTCTCTCACTTATAATACTCCAGGGAACCTTGTCCCCACCATAGACAAGAACAGGCTGCTTATGTTTTCACAAACTATTCAAATTTGCAATACTGAAATTGCTTTTGAGGCAAAAAGTATCAAACATGTTTCATGCAAAAGTTGACAAAATAAAAAACAGAACTTACTTGGGTTTTGGGAAGTAAGTGTTGCAGTTTGTGAGAAATCACAGTTCCATGGATTTTTAGCAGAAGTCTGATAGTAAAGGTTCATGGCAAAAGCAGCATGTGAGGCTACAGTGTTTGGTTCAAAACAGGCACCTCCTGGTTGGATTGGACTGCAATCTACGCCTTGGCCGCAGGCATAGTCAAGACTTGCCTGCAATTGGGCATCACTAACACCAGGTTTGGGCACACACCAGCCTGTAGCTGTTGGTTTTGGTGTTGGAGTCACTGGTGTTTTTGGAGTTGATGGTGTCTAAGGACAGACAGAAAGAAATAGAAAATGTAAGGAAAATTCAATGTTAGAATTCAAAGAAAAACATGAGCAAGAAGTAAAGAAGAATATAAAAACATGGGAAATTTTCATTTGTTCTTATATGTGGAGATTACTTTCTTTTGTAACTACGAATGCCGTAGTCTAATGTTTCCAAAACTCATCAATTTAGTCCCATAATTTTTCTTTAAATTTTTGTGCATAGGAACAAATTGATGGATTTTAAAACACTTAAGGTTAAAAATGATATCACAAAATATAAGAGCTAAAATGAAAATTTTCCATAGAACTTTGGTATTTAATTAACAGCAAGGTGTAAATTATATTTTCCTGGTTATCCTAGTACCTTACAAGCTGTTTCGTACATGTTAATGGTTTTAAAATTATAGGAAATCTCTCTCAAGTTCAATTGAAATCTCTCTTACAAAAATTTGATTGTCTACCAACATCAAAAGTATAATTAAACACTAAATGGAACGTACTGAAAATAATATTTATCGTTACGACATTAAAAATATGGTAATATTGATTGTCTAACCTCGCTACTCTTTGAGAGACCAACGTCATAAGTGACAGAAAGGTCAGTTTTGTAGAGACCAAATGCTCGTTCAGAGGCAGGGCCAGGTTTCTGGTTCTCATCATAGAGAGCAAAAATGTAAGTATCCACAGACTTTCCAGGCATCAATGGAGTCCCAACCAATGATCTAAGGTGATTAATCAGATTCCCATTATACGCCTTGGCATTTTCAACACTAGGTCCAACCTCATTCGGGTCTCCATGATAAGGCCAGCCTGTTTCAGCAACCACAATCTCAACTTCCTTGAACCCCATTGCATTCAAAGCTGAATGCACTGCATCAACCTGCATAATATCAATCGTAATCCATCAATCATGTGTCACTATACAAGTCCAGTAGTAACATTAGCGACCAAATCAGATTGAAATTCAATGACTCAAAAAAGGACAAATATTTTAGCACATCTTTTATAAACCCACATGGTTAACTGTACTTAGTTATTGAATTATTGGCAACACTGATGATGAGTTTTTGTAGTTATAGGATGGTCACATAAGGTGGTCCCACGTTGAAAACTTGCGTTTACAAACAAATTTGCTAACTTTATTTCCACAAGCAATTTTTTTTTATGTCCAATTATAATTGATTACTAGAACGAACTTATCTCAAAAATAATTGCAATGGCCAACCTGTCAACAACCACAATAAGTCACATCACGTGCATTGCCATACCCCCCAATCATTCCACCAAAAAAAAAAAAAAAAGGCTAGCACTATTACTATCAGTGGTATAAATATTAACCTCCTAACCCATTGCAAATCAAAGCAGTGACACTCATCGAATTGATCATGTTTTGAGAAAGTCACAAGCATTTTTTTAAATTTTTTTTTTTTTGAAAATTTTTTAAATACTTTCAAATCTAATATATTCATATTAAATAAGTTACCAAACCTCAGGAGAACAAAGAGATTTTTTTTTTTTTATATAGTTATTTTCATTTTACTCCCTAATAATTGATTAATCATCATTTTTTCTCTTATTGATTCAGAAAACATCTTTTTACCATTTCTTTTAACTTGAGTTAACATAGATTCGGAGGGATTTTAATGTTTTTTAAATCATCAAGAAAGAAATGATGATTCGTTAATTATTAAGAAAAAAAATGAAAATAACTTCTGTTTTTTCTCTGTACGACATTCTTTTGAATGAGATGTCTTTATTGCACACTAACTTCCCTAATTTATAAGTCAAGGTGGAAATTGCAATGAAGTTCTCGTTGACGTAAAAGAAATATCGACTAAAAGAAAAGGGTGGCAACGTATAGTTATAGAAGTTAACCCACTCCACAAAAGAGTCTTTTAGGTCGATGACTCAATGACATCGATTAAAAGAAAAAGTGGTAAAGTATAGTTATAGAATTTAAGCCACTCCACAAAACTGTCTTTTAGGTCAATGACTCAATAACGTAGAATCATCCCCAAACACACGAAAGACTTCTTGAACTGTATACTCTTGTCGTTGACTCACGGGTCAACCAATCTTCTATCTGAGCTCGGGCCAACCAACTCCAAGCTCAGCCCAATTTTAATCAACATTTCAATTACATGTAATCTATCAAAACCAAATATTATAATAAAAATATAAATCTTAAAATTTATTAATAAAATAGATGACACCCAAATAAAATTGGTGGGATCTTACTAGATTAACTATAACTAAATTTTAAAATTACGTGATGATCTTTTCACTGACGTAAATATTATAATTAATTTGTATTTAAGCACGTGCTAGTGAAAATTGAAAAGTGGAAGCCGGTTCTCACCTGAGCATCAAACATATTCATGTACTTGATCCCGGTTCCCGAGTCGACTCGGCCCGCGTTGGGTTGGAAAAGACAGAAAGCTAGAGTCTCGGGTCTGGAGTCACTCTGGTAGGCGAAAAACGGGTACGGGTTGACAGCGAAAGGGGATCCGTTGTCTTTAAGAAACTGCAACACGCCTCTCATGGTGTCTTGAATACCCGGAATGAATAACCCGGAAGAAGGCGGGTCGGACTGAGCCAACACGGACATTGCATGCACCGTCGACACCTTAATTTTCCCTCCAAGTGACGCCGCGTTAAGGGCATTTTGGAGATTCTGCATTGCCGGCAGCAGCTGGCTGATCAGATTCTGGTCATTCGAAATCATCACCTGTGGAGAAAAAACAACAAAAACGTTTACGCTTTCCGTAAATAAAAACAAGATGAGGGGCTTTTTAGCAAAATCGTCAACTAATAATATAACCACCTCATTTCCGACAGTGATGAGAGTGATTCTGCTGGCGGGATAAAACGCCAACACGTTCGAGTTAACCCACTGAGCCGCCGCGTTAGGATCGGCAGCCAGAGCCGGAATTTCTCCATTTCCGGTCCCGATAACTATGCCGATTCCAGTATTAGCCAACGCATTGATGATAGGCGGATTCGGGCCGTAGAGTCTCACGTTCTGTATAGTGGTGGATTGCAGCAACCTCGCCGTGGCTTCGGGAGGCGGCAAATTGTCCGCCACTTGGCCGTAGTTCACTCCAATAAAGGATTGAGAACCTAAAAAGAAACCATATGAGTACAAACACATAATAAAGACACTAAATCAGTAGTTAGTAGGGACTTACATGAGAAGTGGAGTGCTTCGAGGAGGAGGAGAGAAGTGAAGAGGACACGGGTGAGAGCGACAGTGGCCATGAGAGGAGATGTGTGGTGGTGAGGTTGCGTTGAGATGGTGAGAGGCTATAAAAGGACGTGTTGGATAAGGGAGAGGAAATGACAAGGAAGCAGGAGTGGGCGGTGGTGAAGTAGTGTCCAACGGTAAAAGAAGGGAGGTAGGAGTGACAGTTTCTGACGAATGAGTTTTTTTTTCAACCAACTTAGCTGGATTTCTCTCGTGGAATGGGACCCGCCACTTTTTTTTCCACAAGTATTTGTACTGTTGAGAGCGAGGTATATTTATGGAAATTTTATTCTTGTTGTAAAAGAAACAATAATCGATAAGGGGAAGGGTATAATGGGAATATTGGAATTTGAAACGTGCGGCAGGGAGCGTGGTCCTAGTGTGTGCAAAGCACTGAAATTTACGTTTGGCGTCCATTAAACGCTGCGACGGGTCAACCTGGGTTATGTAAAATACGAAGAAAGTATATATTTTCTAATTAGCGTGTGTCTCGCGTCAAATGTTGTTTTTAAAATGCTTATAGCCGTATGCTTCGAATATTTATTATTGCAATAGAAAATAATTATTTTTATAATGCAGAGTCATTCGATTATAAAAGGAGAAATTGTAAATTTGATTTTAAAATATATATAGTGTAACTTAAACTTCCATGTGAATAGGCTGAGATCTTTTTTTTTACTCATCTTTGTGTTTATTTAAAACATTTCATGTTAATATATTTCATTTATAAATTAAAAAAGACAAAAACACAAAATAAATAAATTTTTGTTAGGTATTATGTATATTATTAGATTTATATAGATGAGTTAAAAATTCAATATATCAAAAAATTTAAGTTCGATGGATAAAAGAGTCTATATCAACATATTCAAAAAGAATATCATGTCACAAATAAAATATTAAAAAATTTGATAAACGAATAATAATGTGTATATATATTTATAGATTCCGAAGTAGGTGTTTTTGAATGGGGAATGATATATACAAATTTTATGATTTCTTTTATGGACAGTTTTTTTTTTTTTTGAACTTCAATTTTGTTTCATTTTTAATAAACTTAGATAGAGTCATGACAATTATTAGTAGATATCGGACCATCCCAATCCGTGAAATATAGATTAATTATTCGAATATGCGACAAATGTGACATATATTATTGTCAATATCAATCCATTCAACATTTATAATATTTGTACAAGGCTGTGAGAAAGAAAAGAGACGTGTGTCCGTGACGCCCACGTGGCAGTGTCAGATTGGGCCAGAAGTCGTCTGCCGTGAGAACGAAACCCACTAGACCTAGTTAGTCTCCACTCTCCACCTAAGATGAGTGCGGAAACAAGAATACTAGATCAGATCGAAACACTTCAAACAAAAGGGGATGAGTACGAGTGTGCAACAAATTGGGCTCACCTCGTCACCTGCACCACTAGATTCAAGACCAAGAATCTACCAATACGGCTTTCTTATCCCTACTGTAAATTCTCCAAGCGTATCGCACAAGGCATAAACACACGCAGTCTCGCACCTCCAACTTTTGGCACCATCATTAACATTAACTAACTTGGCACCATCATAAGTAAGAGATAGAATACCTAACTTGCCACCATCATCAACATTAGCCATATACTTGAGTAATTGTGTTTGGGATCCACAGTTTAAATCTTTCGTCCCTATGTCTAGAAAACCCATATACTTATAAAATAGGGAAGGGAACAATGATTCAACCTCAATCACATTAACTAGAATGGAAGGCCTCAAGGAGCCAACTTCAACTTCAACTAAGAATGGAAATATATAGCGTATTTTCTTTTTCCTATTTTTTTCCCATTAGATTCATCATTTCTTTTCTTGATCCAATCTGGTTATAGGCTACTAGGAAAATTATAAAAAAGTAAAGTCCAAGAAAATTTGAAGCATAGCAATACTACATGAACATGTAACAAGTAGATAAAGCTCAATATTAATATGATGCTAAGAATTTTATAAAACTAATGATGTATGAAAATAAAAAAAAATATAATAATATTGATAATATATTATTTTTTATATAATTAAATTATCAAAAGATTAATATAAAAAAAAGACAGAAAATCCTCACTCACAAATGAAAAACCTGATACACTCAATAAATTTGTACTGTTTTCAGACACAAATCACTTAATTGCCATTCTGTCATTCGATTTTGTTCACCTCCACGGAGCCCAAAATGGAGGCAGAAATGAGGACCAACACAGACCTCACGTCGTCATAATACTGGGGTCCCCACGTCCATGTGATTTCCCTTTGTGTCGGACAAACAAACAGTTAAAAATGTACAACATCATCATCATCGTCCACACACCATTAGTTTTCACTCACAGCCAAACAAAACCAAAAGTACTTCCAGAAAAAAAAGCACTGGGTCATCGGGTTGTTGGCCTACCACTTAAAAGAAGACAATAAAGAGGTTTCGGTCTACTAGAGCTAATTTCCCATCTGTGATTCAAATCCTAATTACAGACAGTAAAAACTAATAAGTCCAAACTAACTTCATCCGGCTTACTATGTTGTACCGAACTTATCTATAGATCTGATTGGTCTCAAAATTCATCAGAAACTTCTCGTTGCATTCTTTTCCTTAATTTTTTTTTTGAAAATACTTCTCGTTGTATTCTAATCTTTGCTTGAAACAGTCTCTAAATTATGTCAGACATCAATCTCTCTTAAACAAGAAAAATCAGCCAATATATCAACGAGTAAGAGGTAGGAATTTAATAGCATTTTGTAGATTGTTTCTCGTTCGAATGAAAGGATTGAACTAAATATATAGATAACCAGATTCCCAAGTTAAGTTTTTCAAAACTCAACGGCTACATTTCCAGAGTAAAAACAGGTTTGTCTCATCACATAATTGCGAAAAGGTACAAACAAAATACAGTAAAAAAGCATATGCGAAACTTCCATCTAGGAAAATACAGAGAAGTACAAGTTCTCATTACAATACAACCAGTAGCAAGAACCCAACACGACTATTTCAAAAAAAAAAAAAAAAAATGAATTCAACACGACCCTCCCCTCTAAATGCTAATGACGCAAAAGATCTTGAACAAAATGCCAACAGTTTCATAACCCGAAGGAATAAACCAACCAAGATAATGAATGTTTCCTGATTATACAGACAGCAAACAAATCAAGGGCAAAAAGATCGACGCCACTGTCAAATGTCCAAGGAAAAAAAAAATGAAATAAACCAAAGTAGAACCTATGTTGGCAACAAAGGATCTGATTAGCCTCCAGAGTGGGAAACCGGAGTAGTTTCAAACTGTCCGTCCTTATAAACATGAACGAACTGTTGTGGCAGAGCATGCTCCCCCTACAATATAGAAAAACATGGTTAAAATCAACTCTAGAAACCAAATACTATGCTAGAAACCATCCCTTGTCAGGTACCTAGAATAGATGCATTTTCCAGCAGATGCAGAAAAGGCATCACAAATAACAGCAAACAAACTAAATATAAAAATGTTTTTCATATTGGTGGGTGTCAATTAACTTAGTTTTCTAATTATTATGTAAGAAATCTAAAAATTGAATCCCATTCACACCAAAAGTATCGGGGGTTTAATTTGCATAAGAGTTACACTAATGCAGACTTGTCACCAAATCTCGTGTCAATGAATCCAAGGCATGGAAAAGGTACAAGACAATTTCATTCTACAGGCAACTGCATGCTTAATCAGTCTCAGGACATGACTTGTCAGGTGTACTCTGAGAAACATCAGCCTAAACATGTCTCTTGCTACCATACAATGGAGAATAGCATGCCCTTTTGCCACATTGGCATAATGCACCACTTAAAATACAGTCTGTGACAAAGATATTATGTATGCCAAGGATCAATATATAGCTATTGCCTATTCCTAAACCATAACAAATTTTTCCCAACACGTTAAAACAATTTAAACCATATTAGTTAAGTCAACAGATGTTATCCTGATTTTAGTCAAGGCCTTTCAATAGCCTTGGAACATCATATGTACTGAAATGAGCAGCCAATTTGACAAAAATTTTATTTATTTGGAATTGATAACACATGCACAAGCATGAGTAAAGCATTTCAGTATCAAAACAGATATTAGATTCTAATTACTAAAATGTTTACAAAAAAGGAAAATAAACATAATAGAAGCACAAAAGCATACCCAATCATCGTCAGGCTCAGCACCAGGCACCAATACATTGATTTCACTGGACTTGGCTGTTGTTATGGATGCCCCCAGGGAATCTTTGCTTAAATATAACTGGCAACCTCCTGTGTTGTCCACAGAAATTGTAGGAGCAGAACCCTATAATAGCCACAAATGAGGTAGACATAAGTTAGATAACACTATTACTCCAAGATCCTAGCACCAAACCATTTCAGTCAAATTATGATTCCCTCGAGTGTAGACACATCAAAATCTAAGGGCATTATGAGCCACTACAAAAATATAAGAGAACAATGTTCTCAAAATTCGATTTGACATCATAGAATTTTAACAATACTTGTATCTAAAGTTAGAGGCGAAAAGAAATACATACTTGACACTGCACCTCAATGCCACTGCAATTCACAACCTCAAAAGCAGCGACAACATCCTATTTATCCAGGCCAAGAACATTACATGAGCTCACAACATCCCATAGAAAATGTTTCCACAAATTAGATAAGTAAATATTTTAAAACTCACTTTAAATACAACTCCCATCTTAGTGCATTTGTCAATGGTAATATTGTTGACTTTCCCTGTGCAATTAGAATGATAACTTGTCACTCAGTTTTCTGAATTGATCTCAAAATAATGAAAGTAACAAATATGCACAATCTTTGATACAGTTAGTAACAACTATGTAATATACATACATGTCACATTAATACGGTTAAAATTTTAATACATGCACATTAATAGAACAAAAATGACCTTGAATTTGTAAAACAGAATCTTTGCATCCATAAATGTACACAGACTGCTTTGAATCACAGTCTTCGATAACTAAATTTTTCTTTCCAATTTGATTCTCAACCACCCATCTGCAAGAAGAAACCGTTAACCGTATAGTAGCAATAGTCCGAATACATAACACATCAACTTCATACATAAAAGTAAACTATTATCATGTCAGGCATACTCACTTTCTACCCATTTGAAGCTCCAGTTTAGGAGGTCCTGTTTTAGAAAACGAAGGTGAAGCAGTACGACCTTCTTTTTCACTAGCAGCAACAACTCCAGTTCTATCAGCACGATTTTTGGTCTTCATATCAGCTGTGACCTTTCTTAGACCTAGAGAGCAATTAAACTTAAATTACTAACAGCTGTTAGATAACTCAATATACAACAGAAAGATAAAAGATGGAAGAACTACCTGCAGTGACAGACTTGCCCGAACCAATCTCCTGAAAAACAGCAGCCATCCCTTCCTTCGGGCGTGATGATGAGGCTTTAGAAGATTCAGAACTAAAGAGAGAACCTGATGGAGGAGGAGGAGGCGCTGGTGTGCCGGTTCTAGGAACTATTGCTGGAGCAGATGTCACCTTCTTGCCAGTAGCACTCCACACCGGTCCCAAAGGATAATGACTCTTTACATAATCTCTCAAACCAGGTAAATATAGCTCCTTCAAAGCTTTGGCCCATTCAACATGATTTGGATCTTTGGTTTTATACTCCACAAGAATCTGAAATCATGCAAAATGTCAATTCCATACAATGAAATTTATTGCTGATTAAAATACTATATAACTGTGAACTTCACCAAATTGGGAACTATATGTTAAATTCGAACAAGTAGACTACCAGAGAGTAAATGGATGAATTAAACACTAAAACACAAACAAATTAACTCAGTGCCTTTAATAAATCAATACAACACTACCTGTTGAGATTTCCTAAAATTTTGTTTTTTACTTAATAAATGAGTTTTGACACACAAAAGTAAGGCTAATGGATATACCAACATTTCAATACTTAGCACAACAGTTGCATGAAAAAATAAAAAAGGGGCAATTCATAAATTAGTATCTACAAAATCCAAAGTTTTACAAACAGGACATTGATGTATCATGCATGCTCTCTGACCTGAGTAGACGGATTCTAACAAATATATACTGTACCTTGTTATTGTAAAATTCAGCCATTTGCCAACTTTCTTCCACATGTGCGATAGGCATGCTCATTCCTTGAACAATAATCAAAATAAAAATCCAAACATCAGAAAACAAGATTACTTACTACATAAATACGAAAATAATCAGACAATCCTCTTACCGCAATCTTTTCCAGTATATGCAATCCATGCTAAAGCTGTGAGACTGTCAGCAGCAGCTTTTAAGTGGTTAAAGAAATCGGATCGCCTCCCTTCTGTCATTCCATTTGCTTTCATAATCACTTCGTTCAATGGTTTGAGAAACTCAGCCAATCCAGCAATGTCAGGTTTCTGTAACATCAGAACAAAACCAAATTCAAAACTACCATTCAAGTCCGAATTACACAAAGAAAAGACTCATTTAAAAGCAAAACATAGAATGTCAGATGAAAATAAAAAATAAAAAAGAAGCCAAACATAGAACTATACCCAAACACCAAACTCTTTACCCCAGCATTTAATTCAATCACCTCCACCATTATTAACTACCAACTTAGGAATTATTCAGAAAACTGTATCTATCTTAAATTGTATTAAATATCACAAAACATTGTTGACGATCACATTTTTTAATCCTAGAAAATAAACTGCAACGTCACGAATATATTTCAAAAATCTTCTATCACTACAATATCTCCAAAAACGAATATTATATATAACCTTATCAGAATTAACAAGATAGATCACGAACATATTTCAAAAATTTCCTTTTCACTACAAATGTTTCCGAAAACAAATAATATCAATAACCTTATCAAAATTAACAAGAGAGATCACGAACACATTTAAAAAGTAATCCTTCACTACAATGTCTCCAAAATCGAATATTATTATAAGTAACCTAATCAGAATCAGGAATAGCGTCTAAATCAATTTCACAGAAACTTTAGATATCAAATGATCAAATGACACTTCACAATTTCAAGTACGCACTGCATCGAAACCAAGGATTTCTCAAATATAAAACAGAAATGCGTCAATCAAAATCAAACCTAGATTAATCGTAACTACATGAATCAAAACTCTATTTAAAAATCAGCGACCTGAGTTTGCTTGATCGTGATGAGAAGGTCCTTTTGTGCAGCAAAAGCTTGTTCGATAATCTTCGTGACATCGAGCACCTGTCCTCCGATTTTCTCGGCGACAGCCGAGATTTTACTCAAATACTGCCCCGTCAAATCATCAAACGCGACAATCGACGGATCAGACGCCGCGTCAGAGCTGTTGCCGCCGACGTCTACACCTCCCCGGCTTGACAGCGCCTCCAGCCGCGCCACCGCGGCCTCCAGCCTCTGCACCAGCTTCTCCTCCATCAAACACACACACTCTCTCTCTCTCTCTGTCTATCTCTATCTATTGAATTCGAGGACAGATCTGGTGATGTGTTTTTGAGCGGTTGTTGTAATTATGAAGAAAATGTGTTTTGTTTTTTTTTTTTTTTTAATTTTGCTTTTAATTGAGACGCCGAAAGTGAAAAAGAGTAGTGGATTTTGGATTGGTTCGTGTATGTTGGCGGCAAGAGAAGCAAAAGTGAGTTCAGGTGAGGTGACACGTGTCGGGTTGATAGCAATTCTTGGCTGTTATTGCGTTGTTCAACACCTGTAAGAGATGTAGTGGGTCCAGTGTTTTGGGAGCATAGCAGCCGTTGATATTGCTTAATTTTCTCTCCTTCGGATGATCGAAGAGAGCGGTCTAGTAATATGGGATTATATGAGCCGTTCGATTTGGCTTGGCACCGTCTGTCTCACAATCTTGCTTGATTTCGAAGGGGTCCATTTTCAATTCCACAGGGAAGATGTGGGCCAGTGGGCCGCCACGACATCGATATGATTTCTTCATGGTAGACATCGATGCGCTGATTCTTTCACTCCGGCCCGACATTTTTATTACCTACATGGCTACATTCCATTTATTTGATATTTAATCTATATATATATATATATTTTACAGCTCATATCAAACATATATTTACTTCATGATTAATAGAAACTCCCACGATAAAAAGGATATAAATATTTATAAAATGCATATGATGGGATTTAAAATCACAAGAACTCGTGATATATATAAAAAAAAAAATACTCATGTATATCTATAATAAGAGAAATAAATCACATATACCTATTTTCACCAACGGACCCAACATGGGTCCAAGAAAGATACTTTTAAATTCTAATATATATATATATAATTTTAGAATTTTTTATATATAATTTCTTCTTAAATTTTCTTTTATGGGTTATTGATTTTGTACAGGTTTATTTTGTTTTTAATTTTGTTGTTTTCTAGCAACAAATATTAAATTTTCTTTTTGCCATTCTTCTTCTTTTGCATTACCAGGACCAATAATTTTTTTGTGTTGTCAAAATCTTAGCAACCGTTCTTACATTCTTATTTTATGAACATTAATGAATATAAAATGTAACAATCTTAATCAAAATCTCGGCAATTGTTTGACACTAATGTTCAAGGGTTTCAATAAAAAATAGTCGATGATTAAAATTGTTACATTTTTTTTTTCTTATAAATCACTCAAACTCTCATTTCATAACAAACTTAGCAAAAACAAGAACTAAACAGAAAATCATTACTTTCAAAGGTTTGTCATTCATATTAAATGTTATGTATATGGCTTGCAAATCCACCTTACAGTGGGAGATATCTACTTTAAGGCCATGGGGAGATATATATAAAAATTTACTCATTTTGGGAGATATTTACTCTAAAAAAAAAAAAAATCATACATATTAATAAATATACATATTGAGATAAGGAAAAAAAAAATGCAGTAAGTACCTGACATGTAGGTAGACATGCTATTTATAATTTTACTTGACACTACATAAAATGTACAAGCGGTGAGAAGATGAGGTTAATGATGTTTCCTAAACCAGCAAGAAGTAATAGTTGACAAGTGATCATTAGATATGTTTGAGGTACTCGTTATTCAATACCAAAACACAAACAACTCATTCAATGATGGTTAAAGGAATTTGCCAGATTCATTTTGTCTCAAGATATCATTGGCTTTCCATTTCCTGCACTACCTTAACTATCATTCACATTCCTACCAAGAAGAATAAAAAACACATCATGCCACCAGCAACACGCCTCTGTACATGCTCTACCACCAGCAGAGCAGATAGAAATTTAAGCAATCGTGGATCATGGTGAGCCAGTAGTGATAGAAATTAGGAGCGTTAAGTTCTGACAGAAACTAACAGCGAAGGAAGTAACTGCTCATGAAGCAAAACGTTGTATCTATGTGTACATGTTTTAATTTACAAGTATTTAGTAGTTAGCGTAGCTAGCGTAATTCATTTCAAATGAATCATTGAGACAAGGCAGTGATGAGTACAATGTAGGGCACAACACAAACACATATATAAATGCAGTGACATCAGAAGTTGTTACAGCAGTGGCAGGCGTGGTGCAACCACAACCTGTTTTGTTATATTAGTGCATGAATCATATAAGTCGGTGAAAGCAACACAACTACTGCCTTGTGTTGTTATGTTTGGTGGTAAAAAAGAGAAGAAAAACTGCAGTTGAGAGCTGCGGTAGGTTGTGACTGAGTTTTGAAGTATTTCCTTTGTCTTTTTCCTTCAAGAACCAGCTAAAACTTGCTTGACTAAATTATGAAGTAAAGAATGGTATAGCCATAAAGTGAATCGAACAGTATTTCAGAGTTATTAAATGAGAAATCTTGGTTTTTCCTTAATCTGTCGACGTCTTATAGGTACAGCATTTGTATCAATTGACATTGACAGGTTTGTGTTCTACTGCGTGCATGGACGTGATTTGTAGCTGTAATCTAAGACTAGTAATAATATACTATCAAAGATAATGATGATTTAAATGAGCAGAATGATTAACAAATATTGAGATATGAGTATATATTTACAAAGCTTGTTTTCATGTAGGATATGCCGCAAAATATCAACAAAGGTATACAAAACCAAATTTAAAGGAAGCAAAAATATATGCACATACTAGGTATGTAATCTTTTCTTCATAAACAAGAAGGGAAAGTTATTCTACTACGCAATCTGACTTCAGGAACTACCATGCCTTGAACTCACAACATTCATCTCCATCTTAATCTCTCCGCATCTCCACCTGCAGCATGTTGGGTTGGATATGGAACTTATTGGGCGCAGCTTCATGGGAGGAATGAGGCTCTCTATCTCGGGTTGGTCGGTGTTCCTGCACAACACAAGAAAGACAGATTGTATGGGTGCAAATATATGACATCACAACAGTCCATGATTTTAATATATGGCATCACAACTAGACGTTAACAAGATTCCACGATTTTAATATATGGCATCACAGCTAGATGTTAACAAGATTTACTAAACTTCTTATATTATCCAATTTAGTTGAGTATGAAATACTTTTATGTGCGTGACTTACAGCACGAAAAGGAAAGTCATCTGCCTCAAGCATGTGAACAATTTGCCCCATCTTAGGTCGCTTATGGGCATCCAAATCTATACACCGGAGACAAACCAGCAATGCTCTTTTTAGAGCTCTTGGAGGAGGCTGAACTTCAATCAGAGGATCCACCAGCTCTTCTACTCGGCGACTTGCTACCATTCCTTTGAACCAGTCAACCAAGTTCATCTGAAATTCAGCCGACAAAATGACAGTCATGAAAGTGTCCTAGTGTTTGTCAAAGATGCTAATGATACGTGACAAATCGTTATACCTCTCCAGCCGGTCTTGAATAATCAATCGGGCTCCTTCCTGTAATCATCTCCATGAGAAGAACTCCAAAGCTATACACATCACTCCCCTCATTTAGCATACCAGTGCTTGCATACTCAGGGGAGACATACCTGCATCCACATATATGATAACTCAATATTATAGAGTGTATAGAGCTACACAAAGTTGCATTTCAATTAGACTAATTCATTGTAGAAAATCAATTTAGGAATCTGATAAAAAAACGAACCCAAATGTTCCCATCACACGAGTAGTCACATAGCTTGCCTCAGATCCTAATAGCTTGGCCAATCCGAAATCTGATACTTTTGCATTCCAATTTTTATCTAAAAGAATGTTGCTCGATTTCACGTCACGATGCACAACTTTGGGTTCTAACCCTTCATGCAAATAAGCCAGCCTGTAAACCAAGTAACAAACAAAACAACAGTTTATCAATAACAATGATAATAGTCGAACAAAAGAGTAACATAAAAACATAAAAATGTGTGCAACTCTAACGAGCCAACTACAGTTTGTAAGGACCAAGTTATGCTTTCATGACAGTAGAGGCAACATCTATAAGGACCATGAAATTGAAACAGAAGCTAAAAGACCTTACCCTTTCGCAGTTCCAACAGCAATTTTCATCCGAATATCCCATGTCAGAGGGCTAACAGGCCCAACGTCACCATGCAACCATTGCTCCAAGTTCCCGTTGTCAATATATTCATATACAAGCATCCTAAATACACATAAAAATTTCACAGTTTCATTGGTTATTTCCATTACCATTTCCAGTTAAGTTCATTACAACAACTTACCTCTGAGCTCCTTCTGCACAGTAACCAATCAAACCCACCAGGTTCTTGTGCCTAACCTTGCCAATGGCTTCAACTTCCACCTTGAACTCCTTCTCCGCCTGCCCTCTACCAACCATACAATACCACAGCATCTTATAAGCTCTCATGTGTTTTGAAATAGAACTCGAAAAGCACAAGTTACACTTACACGACAAACACGAGCAGAAAATAAAATAAACACATGATTTTTACGTGGTTCGGATCTCTACATCCACAGAGCATATTAACACTCAGAGTAACGCTTCACAATTTAACACCAAAGTAGTTATAAAATAAAACTAAAACTTTAAAATGATGCCAATTTGAAACCAAATTCTATCTCTTCAGACAAGTGTGCTATTCTTAATTGATCTCAAAAGGGAAATTCTTTCAATAGCAATAATTACATAAATATTATAAACAAACAAGTGAAAAAAGTAAAGTCAAAAGTACAAATTCTATTTAAAAAAACTAAAGAGGAACAAAGAAAAAAGTGAATTAAAGAACAAAGTTACCAATTCCTTTGCTAGGACTCCGGCACAACATCAGTCCATTACACCGACACATAAACACAGTAGAAAATCAAAAAACAATTTAACAGTACAATAATTTAAAATTTAAAAAAAAAAAAAAAAAAAAAGGAACAGAACAGAACAAAACAACACAATCTAGCTCAATATCTTGACCGCAAAACTTGGATCTAAAAGACATAAAATAAACAACAATAATACATTACATTCCTTCTGTTTTGACCAAAAATGTTTCAACTTGACTTAAAAAAATAAAAAAGTTTTTTTTTTTTTTTGTGTTTAAAAATTTTACTGGAAAATATTTTCCATGGAAACAAACAAGAGAATTAATTGACTTACTTGTTATTGAGAAGATTCTTGACAGCCACGACAGAGCCATCATGCAAGACACCTCTGTACACAACACCGTACCCACCTTCACCGATCACATTCTCCTCCGCGAATCCACGTGTCGCCATCTCCAGCTCCCTCAAGCCGTACCAGCGTCCCCAACCTATGTCGGCCGACACGTCACTGCTTTTACCAGCCGACAAGTCATCGCTCTCTTCCTCCACTTCAACTTCTCCGCTACTACTCTTCCTCTTGTTTTTCTTTTTTTCCACTTCGACGACGTCGTCCTCCACGACGACAACAATCTCGCTCTCTTTTCCGATTTTGCCCTCCACGTTTTCGTGATTCTCTCTCCGACTAAGATCCTTGATCTCCACGATCTCTTTGGAGACGAGTGGGATCGACCCGGAGCTGTGCTTGACCCGCATTTTTCGCTTCATGGAGCTCTTGCTCGACGAGCAGAGACAGAGGCAGACCAAGACGGAGACCAGAGCGGCGCATGTGAGGAGAATTGCAATGACAACGTAGAGTTTCAGGCCTAGAAACTGCGTTTTCGAGCTCAGTTTATGCGATATAGAGTTGCTGTCGCCGGCGCCGGAGCCGGAAACCGACATTGTCACCGGCCTTCAATGGGGTTCTTCGTGGATGTTTCGTTGATGAGAAGATCAGTTGGAGAGTGGGACTATGAGGAGAAAATGGAGGGCTTTGGTGCTTTTAACAAAAGAAGAAAAAGAGAGAAAGAGAGAGAGAGAGAGAGAGAGAGAGAGAGGTGTTTCAACGGATATGAAGAACATAAAAAACAATTGAAAAAAAAAAAAAAAGGCAAGAGAGCGAAGAAGACAAAAGGAAGTGACGTGTTGGTTGTAGTCTGGGTTCGGTTTTGTATTTTATTGCGAAAACGCCACTGTAGAGTAGAACGTTTGACCTTGGAAATTTGGGTTTTGCTTTAAGGAGGTCTCTAACTACTGTTTAATTGATTATATTATTATAGCCAATATTTATTTAGGAACCTATAGTTACTTGTTTTAGAATTATAGAGATTGTGATTAAAAAATGCCATACGGGGTTACTAGTTAATGTAATCATTGATTGTTATTTTAGCGATCAATTGTTATTTGTTTCGTATGTAGATATTGTCTAATGTTGATTTTTTGTATGCACTCCACCCCAACCTTTTAAAAATAAATCAGTCTTTACTAAATGCATCCAAGAACTCTTAGGCAATTATAATACATACGCATTTCCAATATTTGATACAAGGTAATATTAAATTTTCTCCTCAATTCAACTAATTATTAACACTTAAGTCAGAAATCATGCAATATATCTTCTGTCTTATTTTTTATTCACCATCATTTCGTTTTTTCTTTTTTAAATAAAATTTATTGATATATACCACAAAATAATATGAAACTTTTTTATCGATTCAGCTAGTTAACGATTAATTCAAAAATCGAGCCATATATGTTTAGCCTCCTACGTTTGATTTGTTATCATTTATTTTTATCTTAAAATAGAGTTTATATATATATATATATTCAAGAATTTAAAAATTACTTTTGTTTATTTATTTTTACAAAAATATATTGGTCATCCAAATTTTCAACCTCCCAAAAATCATTACCATTAGAGAAAATTTACTCTCTTTGTCACTAAGTTCCTTAATCTTGGAACAAAGATTCTCACTCAATAAAACATGAACCATTTGACGAGACAAATATAATCTATGATTGGGTTAAAAGTTTCAACAACCTTTTTAATGGGATGTGGCCAATGAACCAAAATCACACATTACTTAATCAACAATTAATCCCAACAGAAAATTTTGTTCTACATTTAAACAACGCCCAACATGTCATTTGTCCTCACCATCTTGGAACGTGAATGTCCAACTCCAATGTAACTTAATACCTAATTAACTATCCAAGTCAAATGTCTTGCCTTATACAATTTTAGCATTTTCAAAAAAATAATACATTTTCATATGAGAGTAAGTAAATTATTTCAAATAAAGAACCACATACATTGAAATATGTAGTCCTTCTTAACTAAAAGTAGTGTGAGTTGAAAGTTAATTTGAGTCTCACCAAACTTATTTGTAAGTATACATTATATGTGAAAAATTGACACACCGTTAAAAGAGATTTTTCTCTCATCTAATTGAAACGAAATTTAAGCTCACATATAACATTCTAAAATTCTAATTTTATTTGGTATCATATTTAAAAACAAATATAAAATATAAAATGCATACATAGCAAATATTATCTAAGGTTATAATTGTATTACCATGCAAAGTTTATATTTTATTTTACTATTTTTTAAGATTATTAACATATGAGAATTGTGGTTTGCTTTGGTGATGAAACCTTAGACCTCCCATGCCTTGTCTCAATGTTATGGGTTCAATCTCACGTTATTTCATATTTATGGGCAATTTTTCCTATATTCTATTGATTGCTTCTCACTTAATTTAGGTTGCGCTGTCTCATTTTTGGGAGATGATTTAGAACCGCGTTTCATAATCATATTTTAATTGGATTTGATTGCTACTTGACATGTATGAGTGGTTAAAAAATAAAAAAACAAAAGGGTTATTACCGTTCAGATACGAGTCTAATGAAAAAAAAAGTAGAAGTGTTTGTTGCTTGAAAACTAATCTTTTATAGTCGTCTGTCCATTTGTCCTAAAAACGTATGTAAATGCTCGTGCACCGTCATTCATACGTGTTTGTGAGGTGCCGACGTTGATTTTTTTTTTTTCATAGGTTAGCTACAAATTTGTGTGACGTATTTTGGAAAACGAAAATGACATGAAAATGTGAAGTAAATTAATGTAGAATTACTAGAATACATTTGTTCAGACAAGGTGGTCATCTGACTGGCGTTGTGAAACCAAATAAAGGCAATGAAAAGAAAACAAAAGCTTAAGTCTATCGTAATTACCAATTAAAAAAAATTATTATGTGATATTGAAAAGTTCGTTAATGCTAAGATTTTGAATATCAATGTTACATAATAATAACTTAAAAATTTTTAGATATTTTGATTGAAGCAAATTTATATATATATAGAGTAACATTCATACATGTATTTACCCAGTATATTATATGAAAGAAATACTTACTAGCACAAAAAAAAAAAAAAAAACATACAATTTATGTTTAGCTATAAATTTGTGGTATCTATACTATGTAATATATTGTAACTTGTAAATGTGTTAGTATCACTACTTATAAGAGGTTAATACAATAATTAAGTCTGTGATTTGCTCTCATAAGATCTAAGGTTTAAATTTTCATGAATATCTATATGAATAATGATTGTAATTTCCTATTGCTAAAAAATTATAGAGTACAATTTAAAATCCGAATTCGTTTAATGACTTCAAGAGATTTTTTATTATAAAAAAAAGTAAGTTAATCCCATTAAAATGCATCTTTTACGTAATTGACACCAATGCTCGGAGCTCTAAAACAATACGTATATAAATTAATGTGAAAGTCCAACTACTACAATGTAGTCTAAAAACAACTTGCCTCACGAATATAGTCAAAGTTATTTATTATATTAAATACTATCGATTTAAGGTACCAACTGTTATATTAATGAAATCGTTCCACACAAAAGTTATGGATGATCCAATATAAAAAGAAAAAAAGAAAAGAAAAGGTTATGGATGGTCCCTCGATAGTTGCATTTTTTTATTTTTTTATACCACATCCTTCACTTGTCATGCACTTCGGGTGAATACTTTCTTTGCAAAATTGCTAATCTTGATTGATAGGCACGACTAACTTCAAAACAAGTAAGTATCTACATTAAAGTGATCCGAAGTTTATTTCCAAAAGCTCCTTTCGAGCTTTAAGTCAGACTTTATGTCTGTAAAATTTGTTTATTTCATTAAAACTGCTAGTAAAATTACTTATTCTATAAAAAACTAAAAAATTATATTTTATAAGGGAACAAAGTTTGATTTTTATGTATTACTCTGTATACGAAGATGTTTGCCACTTATTGCTTGAATTAATCTCATGTTAATAGATATTCATTACATATTTAACATTTGTCATCATTTTACTGAAACTGTTCTCCCAAAAATCATTAAATCTCTCGAAAGTTGATATCTCCTATCTGTGATAACAATTGGCTTGACAAAATTTAGTGTATTTAACACTATCTTCACTTTAATTTTGCATAATACGTCATATATCACGCTTTTACTTTGTAGACGTATCTGTTTTCTATTAGCTCCATCTTGCAACCATATGATATCTATTTTTACAGTTGAATAACAAAATTATTTTTCTTTTAACTCCAAAAAACAACTATTCTTCTTTATTCAAAAAAAATGTTATTCTTCTAATAAAAGGAATAGTTACGTAAAATTTATCAAATGTGCAGAACTAGACCTGGAGAGCCATCATCCCATGGCCAGTCACCCACGTAGAGACAAAAATGAGTTTGGTATACAGTGATTAAACGTAACACGAAGTTGGGAGCCAATGTCTAGTCAATGTGTCTCGTTAATTGTTCGTGTTGATACGAGGGCTGTGTCGTAAATAACATGAATATGGAGGCTATTTTATTACGGTGTTGACCCAATAAAACATCAACGGAAGTAATTATAGTGGCCCAGTCATCGGACGTTGAAGCGATGAAACAGGGGCCTTTAGTAGCCAAAAGCATTAAAGATTTGGGTAAAATATTCGTGAATAAATTAATTACAACTTATTTTATACCAATTCAAATTTGAGCGCCACAGCCCATAATTGGCTGTAACTTAATTCCAGTTTTTTTTTTTTAAATTGGGTCGATTTTATTTTATAGTTTGAATTGTAGAAAATGTTGGTTTTTTAAAATATAAATTTAGAAGTTAGGGGCAGATATGACTTTCTTTTGTTTGATACAATACACATACCATTATTAGAATAAATGGTGTTGCCAAGCTCTATAGGTAAGATCCACTAAGGTGCAATCCGGTAAGGAGGTTCCTTGGACTAGAATAATGGTTTTAAAAAAAGGAGAGAATGTCTCATATATAGGAGGGAAAACTCATTATTAAATTACACTTTGATGAGTCGAACCCGAGTCTATAAGCACACCAAAGTGACATTGCCTCCATGAGGCATTAGACCTTTGCTCAAGTAGATATGACTTAAATATACCATGCCGATGATATGGGTGCAAGAGATTTTAAATCACCTAATTTTCTTAGATTCTTTTAAGAAGCTATTTTTGAAAAATTTATGAGAAAAATTATTGTTTACATTTGATATGTTGTGTTTAATGATATAATAACTTTAAAAAGTTCAAAATGTAATTTTACTAGAATTTTAAAAGCTATGCGTTATATACATGCATAATAAGTTGAATAAATTAGAACACAATTATCCATACATTAAATGATTAACACACCTCTCTCTATAAGTGTGATAGAAGTTTGAGTTGTACAATTTACCATTTGCATGTCATACAAATAGATATCTCTTTGCGAGAATTAGTAGATTTTAGATTATTATATTATACAAATTTCATAATATTAATGAACCAATTAATGTATAAATCCAAAAATTCAACAAAAATATGTTTTCTTAAAAATAAATAAATAAATAACAATTGTTCATCAAGAGAATTCAAATATCCTCTAGTTGTATAGCTCCTGTTTTTTCAACCTGCAACTTTTTTCTTTTTCAACAATTGAATTAAACTCGATGGATAACAATTTGTTAACACTAACGCATTTTTATGATAGCATGGCAACAACCAAAAAGAAACAAGAAATGTATAACGGTTAGTGAAATCTTGTATCACACAACGGACACATTCAATCAATATGGCGACTGATTTAATCGTTTTGGATTAGAACATTTGTGTTTGCTGCTCTCTTTTCTCTTTAATCGGATTGTTTGTTGGCAACTTTTGATTGGGTCCCATGTCATTCGATTACGGGACCATATTCGATTAGTAAAGATTAGAGGAGACATTGATTTTTGTAATGTAAACGATAGGCCTACCTTGGGACTATAACGTTTTTTTGGTATCTCTAGTTTTTAGCTGTGTCCAAGGTCCACCACACTTGAATTATTTTTAATTATTTTGTGAACCTGGTCTCTTATTTGCTGAAATCATTGTTTGTGGACTCGGTGAGAAGCTGCTCATGATTTCTCATTGATTCTGCTGTTCCTCGATCTTTATTTTGTTTAAAAAGTAATTTTCCGAAGAGCATAACTCATTTTTCAATATTGTGTGTGTGTTTTTTTTTTAATATCATGATTCGTATAGTAATTCGGATCTAAATTATTATCAAGTTGAATAAAATTTCTGCAATCTTATGTCAAAATCCATCGATTCAAAGGAAAAGTAAAGTAGTTACACTTACACTTTAGCTTTATATGTTGATTGTCACGTAGCACGCAGCAATTATGTGATGTATTTTGTCTTTGAACCATGAGAGAAAGACATTTGTTGTATGAAGTTAATGTGTGATGTATTTTGGACCATGAAAGAAAGGTGTTTGCATGAAGTTTCTTGTTCAAATTAAATTTGTGATGATAAAAGATGCTATCCTCTCGTGGATAAAGAAGGAGGCGATTAGATTGGTCTAGTTAAAATTCATAATATCTATTTAATAACTTTGATTAGTAACGTTCATGAGTTATATTTTAAACTAGGGTAGGCCGACTATTTACCTTATCCTCATCTTTTTCCACTTGTTCCCATACTGTTTTTTTCTCCCATTTGATTTGGAATTCAAAATGATTACACATAAATATTTTTTTTTTTTACTTCTATTAATAATATAATAAAATGTCATCATCCACAAAGTAGTGTAAAAATAAGATAAAATGGATTAAGCGGTTAAAGTTTTGAGTAAAAATAAAATAAAATTAAAGTAAAATAATTAAATTATACAAAATGGGGGTGGGGGAAACCCCTACTTACATTCTACGGGGTGATATTCATCTTGTCCTAAAATTGAGCATTTGGACCAAACAAAGATATGACCCCACGGATTTCGGTTTACTCGGGTTGGAGATTATTAACATTCATAGGTCTGTTCATCATGTGTATATTTATAAAAGTCTTTTTAAATTTTAATATTCGTATTATTTACTTTTAAGGTAAATTGTACGGACTATTTCGAGCACTTAGGGTTGGGGGGTACTGCCAATTTTAGTGTGGGTATTATGATTTCTTAACTAGACAAACTTTGTTGATAAAACAATGAGTTTCATAATACATGAGCCATTATAAAATAGCAATCTTACATGCATAATTTAGATTAAATCAAAAGCAGTTATTAGACATTCCAAATACATAATTTCTTTTGCAACAAAACACCGAAAGAAAATAATGACACAGATCAATTTATTTATTTATTTTTGAAAGGGACAGATCAATTTGTACCTAAACCACTACATAACAAAAGCTAGACTCTAAAAGGTCGAACCTCCTCAACTAGGATGCATTTATGCATATGGATACATTCGACCTGTCAATGCTGTACTCATTGCCATTCCAAAAGTCCAGCTGCATAATTTATTTTTGTTTTGAAATATGAAGGACCGTTGGGATTGATTGTAGATAGTATGATCAAGATAATTATCCCCATAATCAGAAGATAACTATTCAAAAAGAAAACTCACATCTACACATCGCGTTTTAATAGAATAAGGGTGAGATTCGAACTTTCAACCTTAAGTCAAGGGTTCGAGTTCCACCCTTGTTAGGGTTAAGGGAGATATACTCAATCACTCCCACTAAAGGGTGATGTGTCATATATTTTCTTTTTAAAAAAAACAACAGTTAATAAAGGTGGTTTAATAGTAACTTGTTTACTTCATATTAGCGAGGATGTTAGTTTAAGTTGTATTCCTCTTTTTCAATTTCAAAATTTGTACTCAAAAGAAAATGAAATGAACAATGAAATTGGATCGGGTTAATCACCCGACCCAACATTTAAAAGTTTTAAGTCTTGGAGAAAGCCCAAATCTGTAAATTACCATTAGGTTGGCACAATGCGAGTCTGGACCCGCACCAGGCCCAGACCCGCATTGAACCCTCTCATTTTTTTGAGGGTCTAGACCCTACCTATACCCTCAAATTAATTTAAGGGTATGGTTCCAGACCCTACCCATCTATTTTGCGGGTCATTTCAGACCCTCGTTAGACCCGCAACAACACCCAAATCCCAGAAATCCCAGAAATCAAAATTAAACAACAAATAAAATTTAAAGTTAAAATCCCAGAAATTCGAACAACACCCAAATCCTCGCTCTCAATAAGCATCTCCTTCACTTTCTCCTTCCCCAAAGCAATCCACTTCCCCACCAAATTTCCAAAACCACCTTCCACCCGCTTCTCTTTCTCCATTCTCACCTCTTCCACCGCCTCCTCCATCCACCCACCACCTCCATTCTTCATCGACACAAGACGCTGCTCGAGTCCGTCAAGCCTCTCAGCCGTCTTGAACCTCATGTGATGAACATAAGCCAACACATGCGCCTGCAAAGAAACAAAACCCCACCAAAACAGAACCAAAACCCCACCACAACAAACTCGACCGACACAACCACAGGCAGAGAAAGAGAGAGAGAGGGAAAGGGAAGGGAAGAGAGAGCACCTTAGAGCAGAGGAACGGCGGCGATGGAGAGAGAGAGGCGCAATAGAGCAGAGATTTGGGTTTTATTGGTCGGCGATGGAGAGAGAGAGAGACGGGGATGTTCTGGTGGCCGACGATAACATGGCGGCGATGGCTCGCGGTCGATGAGGAATGGCGGCGATGGAGATTGGAGAGAGACCTGGTTTTGTTGGTCGACGATGGAGAGAGAGAAACGGAGATGTTCTGGTGGACGGCGACAACACGGCGGCGATGGATTGTAGTCGAGGAGGAACGGCGGCGATGGATCGCAGTCGAGGAAGAGAGGCAGATGGAGATTGGAGAGAGAGAGAGTCGAGAGAGTGGAGAGAAGAGAGAGAGTTGGGGTTTTTTTTTAAAATGAACGGGTATGGGGTTTATAAGGAATGGGTATTTTGCGGGTCTGATAGAGACCCGCAGATGGACCCATATCCTACCCTCAAATTGTGAATTTTTTCAGATCTGGTTCTTTTAAGAGTCTTTACCATGGAGGTTAGGGTCTATACCCGAACCGCATTGTTACGGGTACGGATAGGGTCTGAAGACCCTGTCCATTTTGCCAACCTTAATTACCAAGTGAAGCCCAACTTTCGAAATTTTATTTCTCAAGCCCATCATCGATGATGGATCGGTCCAATTCTTATAAGTGACAAGTAAAATGCACAGGCGAGATGGCCACACTTGATTCCCCCACCCCCACTCCTTGGAGCGTACCTCTCACGCGCCTTGCAAAATTACGTACCTAAATTTAAGTGTAGCTTATCCGAGTCAGCACAATCAGGACCGATACGGTATCAAAATTTTCGATCTTATCCTCTTCCAATAAAATTGTCTTGAGTGTCTCCTCTCACGTGCGTGTCATGTGCTTGTGTTTGCATTCACATGATTGGAGGAGGAACTCGAAGCCATTGATTAATCTAATCAAGATATATTTACTAATTAGATAATAAAAATAAATTGAAATAAAATTCCATTCCAAAAAAAAAAAGAAGAAAGAAAACAACTTAATTTCACATTATATTAATTCATCAACTCGAAATTTTAGTAAAAGTTTAGTTTTTAATTTATATGTGTTAAAATAACTTAATTCTAAACAATTATTAATAGCTACTGTTATTACAAGTCATTAATTGAATTTTCTTTCCCATTCCTTATTAGTAAATATAATCTTACAACAATATTACATAATTTCGAAGCATTCTAAGTCCAAATGATATAATAAATGATTTGTTGGTATCATATTATTTATTCCATCAATTTATGACTTAAGTTTTAAATTATCTTTTTAGACAATATATCATGACACATCTAATAAGACAAAAATGCTCATGATTGTAAATTAAACATATTTATAAATTATCTTATTAAAAGTTAAAACTTACTTTTTAACTAAATTAGTTAAGTTTTACTTAGCTATCTTTCAAATTAGAGAAGTACATTTGTAATGTAGCCAAATTTTAAGAAAATTAGATGAAACTTATATTGAACTTAAATTTTTTAACAGTAAAGATGAAAAATCAATGAAATCATTATTCATTATAAGGCCAAGTAATTGTCTTGAGTTAAAAATTTGATTGTTTTATGCTTAAAATTGACAACTATAACATCGAAATAATATCATGGTTTAACGTGCTTTGGTATAAAGTAAACTTATTTAGAATGTCATAGATTTGACTTATCATACCATAAGCGGTATAGAAAATGAAAATTCAAATATGTGTAATAATAAATTATCGTATAGCCAAATAAAAAAAGTACAAAACATCACCTTCTAGAATACATGTATACCTTGCTTTTTTTTTCTTTTTTTTTTTTAAATTGAAATACCTTCCTATTTACTTTAACAACGAAAGTTTAAATAAAAAAATGAATTTTATGTGTTGATAATTTTCTCCTTTATTTGTTGGAGTGTGATCTTGATATCAAATTATGATCCTCCATTATTATTGAACTAATTATCTCTCGATTAAATTATCATGATCTCATGTATTGAAAGAATAACGTCAGACTTTTTAAATATTTTTTTATCTAAATATATCTCTAAATATAAATAATATAGTTGTCTTCTAATTTTTATTTTTATTATAAAAATAATGTAAAAAAAAAAAAAAACAAATTAAAAACAGTGAGCCCAGCTAAGAAAAATCAGGGGCGGGTCCTGTCCAGTGGCCCATATCCAGCAACTTCGCATGTTTATCCACACACATAGCTATCAAAATCTCCACACTCGCTTTATGCTAACACCACGTGCCCACATAAAACCACTCTGTTCAACGATAAAAGCCGTACCATTTTCGCTCCCCAGTCTCTTGCTCTTTTAACACCAGAAACTCTTAACTAATTATCCAACCAAATGATCCCAACAAACCCCAAGAAGCGACAGCGCGTGCCCCACCACTCCACTGCCACGCGCAACCACCCCTCCTCCTCCACCTCCGACTCCTCCCAAAAGCTCCGCCGCATTAACTCCAACGAAACCGTCTTCGTCCGCAGCGTCGCTCCCGCCAGCACTTCCTCCTTCAACGACGCCGCCACCGCCGACGTCATCCTCCGCCTCTACGTCGACCGCTCCACCCCTTTCGCCGGCGACGTCATCGCCGGCGAAGACGACTCCCAGATCTACCTCCACTCCGACGTCCTCCGCCGCTCGAAATATTTCGCTGCCCTCCTCTCCGACCGCTGGCAGAACCCTAACCTAACCAATGTCGTCGATTCCTCCACCGCCGTCGCCGCCACCACCACAAGATTCATCTGTCTCAACCTTGGCGTCTCCGCGAGCAAACCAAACTCAATCTCTAATCACGTAACGGTCCTTGAGCTCCTCTACACGGACGATTTCTCCTCCGTCATCGACAACGTAACCACAGCGCTCGATTTGCTTGCAGTGGCATTGGAACTGCTCTTCGAGGACTTAATCAAGGCCTGCGTCAGATTCATCGAGGCAGTTCCCTGGACCGATGAGGAAGAGAAGCGAGTCATCGAGACTATTCCTCTCCTCCGCGAAGAGGAGTCTCGAGAGCTGCTCGCGAGAGTAACTTGCCAGGAGGACTCCTGCGAGGAGATGCTCCACGGCCTGATTCTTGTGGCCATCCACAGCCACCCGAACATGGCCTTCGTGAAGGCGTTCGTGGCCAAGCTACTGAGGGACTTCTCGTCTCGAGAGTCAGCGAGGAGGGTATTGGAGAGAGCCTTCGAGGAGACGTTGAAGACAGTGAAGGAGAGTTTGGAGGAGTATTCGAGCCCTGATTTTAGAGGGGACCATAACGAGACGGAGGCGATTCAGAGGCTGAATTTGCATACAGCGATGACGCATGGGCGGCATTTGCTGTGGCTGGTGGAGAGAATGGTGGAGCTGAGAGTGGCGGATAACGCGGTCAAGGAGTGGAGTGAACAGCAGGCGTTTACTGCTGATTTGCAGCGTGCTATAAGGGACGATGCCTGGAGGAACATTGTGCCGGGCCTTCCTGGTATATTGATGAAATCTACTTGTAAGCTCGCCAATGCTGTCGCAGCTGGTACCATTTTGGCTGCTAGACAGGTATTGGGTCGAGACTTTTGTTGGGTTTGTTGCAATTGATTATTATTATATTTTTTTATAGGAAACAAAGCGATTGATGAATTGTATGTTAGTTTACGGCAAGAGTGGGTTTTGTGTTTTATCAACGATTGAGAGCATGGTTTTCGTGTTGATAGGATATTAGGAGATGTTAATGTTCATAAACATTAGACGGCGATAGGGTTGTATTGGAAGTATTGCAAGTATTAGGACTGTTTAAGTCGGCAACTTGGATTTGTGGAGTGATTCTATAAAAGATTATGGGGTGATAGAAAATAGCCTAAGTTTATGTCTGCGGTTTTTATGCATGCATCTTTTGTTGCTTACTTTGTATTGTTAATCAAGTGTTCAGTTGTAGCAGTTTGATTGAAGGTGGGTAGCCCCATAGGACGTGTTTAAATAGATTTAAGATACATTGATGGTGAATTTGTTTGTTCTTTTTTTTTTTCCTATTAATTGTGCAATTTAGCATGTGATTCTTATGTCATGATCTATGATTATATCAGTTTGGATGGTTGTTTGGTTTCTATTAGCTGGCTGTGGAATCTGTTCCGTGTTTTTCTCTGTTTTAAAAAAATGATCGTGTGTTCTAATTAAAGAAACTTTTGATGCCTTAATGGAAATCCATGCTGGTCCACTGAAGTTTGCTTGTATACTTATTGTGTTGATACAGGATGACTAAAAGCATAGTATGCTCATATTAAAGGACTCTGCAAGTAGTTATTGTCCTTTTAGGTAGTTTGATTTCTTTTTATTGGTGGTTGGTCTTTATTTCCTGGTTATTGTGGATGTTAGTGTTCTATATCTGATTTGCCTGTTGGGAAAGATGAGTTCCTTGTTAGACTTGGTTTTACAAACAAGAAATAAGCTGGTGAAGGTGAACTATGATATTCAAGGCGCCATGAGAAAGTCATTCCTGATCGGATATATGAATTAAGTTTAGATTGGTGATGGTGTATTGGGTAATCAATGACTAAAGATTGGTATTTACTGAAGATAAATCTTGGTAGTTTCTTCTGAACATTAGAGTGCAAATGAATATTTGTGTTGACAGTTATCTTACCAACTATGACCCAATTCTTCTGTTTCATTTCTTGTTCTATACTTTCTTGCATTGTCTATGATTTTCTTTATGTGTCTCTTGATGTTTTCTAACGTTCCTTTTTATTAGTAGAATATTCTGTGGGCTGTTATTGCAGCTCAAATATATGATTACCGAGTAAGGTAGTCTATGGACCTTAGCTTTAGCAAGTGTCATTCAATGAATTTTAACCTCATAGCACCGGAGACACATTAATCCCCTTGTCATTGTTATAAAAATTTACTTTTGCCACGGATATGTTCTCACTATTATTAGATTAGGGGTTTTAATCTCAAGTAATGGGTTGAGTGGTAAAAGATCTTTTGTCCCATCAAAGAGTTCCTGGGTTTAAATCCCCTTGGGCCTCTTACTTGGGCTTATATGATATCCTGTGAGTTTCCTGACTACCAAGGTGTTTGTGTGTTGATGATAAAGAAAAGTTAAGGCATTTTAAAGTAACAAAGAAAGGTTAGGGCTTTTTAGGGTGATGAAGAAAGGTTACGGCATTTTTACGTCAGGAAAAAAGGGGGTCCTGAACGCTAGAGGAAAGTTGAAAGAACTCAAATTTTAGAAGTTGAAAGTTGAAGAACTCCCTCCCTTTGCATTTGGAAATTGCTGGGCCGTTTGCCAGTCCATGTTCTTGTCACCACAGTTGGGTTCATGTTTTCAACGTTTCAACAAAAAATCAATGTCTCAAATATTTCCTGTTGGATTGTTCCGGTGCTTGTTTGGAAACTTGAAAGAAATGATTTTTTGATCGACAATTGAATAACTAAGAACTTGTATTTTTCTGTTTACCAGGTTAGGATGAAGCTTGTACGAGATTGGCTTCCGGTTCTGATTGTTTGCAAAGACAATGCATCACCATTGCTGCCTAGTCACAAAACACTGTACCTGGAACTTGAAGAAACCTTCCTTAGAATCATCTCCACATTGCCCATGCCCGATGCACAAGACTTGTTGCAACAGTGCCTCAGCTTCTCCACAAAAAATGTTGATGATTGCCCTCACTTGGTTACAGCGTTCAACACCTGGTTCCGCCGTGCAACTCGACCACCACAAGCTGATGATGGCAGCTAGAATCCATGGCCTGTGTGCCTGCCTTCCGCTGACTTTGTGCTAGATTTGTAGACTTCTCTGTCAAATATTGTGCATAAGAATGTCGTCTGGTCTCATAGTCACTGTATATATGAAAACTTAACCTTTGTACCTTTGCAACAGAAGCAAAATTTAATTGCTTTTGATGTGATGTTCCTTGTAAATTTGTTGCGTCTTCTGGCAGAATTTTAACCTAGTTGAAGAAAAAGTCATAAGTACGGTGTAAAAATTTTTCATTGCAAATGATGTAGCAGTCTTGTAACTAGCATGTTTGATTTTCAAGATTTAACTTGCAGTGAGGCAACTTGACTTTAGATCTTTATCAAATTGAATGATTATTTTATTAAATCACATTAGACGGTAACTATTCTATTACCGCTAATCATTCTATTGCCACTTTATTTGCCCATCTATTTAATAATCACAAATGATCGTGTCATTTAGGTTGGAAAGTTGGAAACAAATATGAGAAGCATGGTGTGGCAATCTTTATATACATCAAAATTATGAACAATTAGTCTCATGATAAATGATGGATGATACATTAAAAAGAATCATCTATTCAAAAGTTGATAATTTATGTTCAAGATTTGTCCCAATTGTTTCGTATGCAACTTTTCTGAACAAAGTTCGAATGTGGCAAGAACATAACTGTTTCTCCAACTCATGGTAGTAAGTAAACAGGTTTCCTTTTATCATTTTGTTGAACAGAAAGATCAGCTTTGTGAAATCTCCCCAGATTATAAAAAAATTAGCAGTTGAATCGTGTAAAATTGATGCTCGACTTGATGACCTGAAAACTGAAGCTATAAGGAAAAGAAATGATGCCAAATATAGTTAGTTACAAGCAACACTGGAGCACAAGTTTTTCAAAGAAGGTTTAAAGGTCTCTTTATATAACCAAAACTTCATTCTATAGACAAGAAACAAGAACAAACAACAGAGTCACCTAGCTACATGGAGACGACACCTCGACTCTGTAATGAGCTTATCATCCACTATGAAATTAATTTGCAGGAATACATGCACAAGCACGTCTGTAATGGTTGCATATATCAAACAGAATTTACCCTTTTATTTTCAGATGAGGGGATTGACCACTCCCAAGCAAACAAAGAGAAACTGGAATTTATGCATCAACTGCGTTTGTTTGCAAAAACGTCAGCTCCGAATTCACAACATGACTTGTCAGAAATGCCATTAAGTAAGCTTCCTTTGGGTCATGATATGAGTAGTAGATGGTAAACAACGAGAAGCGTTGACTACAACAGCCGCCTTCTGAAGTTGCGGGTGGTGCCTTGGTAGGTTCGAACCAACAAGCCCACTCCTATCCCAACTCCTAGGCAGATGCTGAGGCCAATGCCCACTCCCACTCTGACACCAGCGTTGAACCATGAGAGTTCACCATCTTCACCGTCTAAATATTCCATTCTTGAGTACATGTAGTTGAAGCCTTCGTGTTCTGGTTTGTCATATGAGTAATCTGGTATCTGCAAAATCAGGAAGAATATGAAAAAGAAGAATCCCTGGTGCAGAAAAACAAAAATGCAAACTGCAAACTATATGATGACACATGATATATAGGTCTAAGTAATAAAAAATTTTCACCAGCAGCAGTTCCCTAAGACAATTTGAGAAATACTGAACATATATATGAATGCCAGAATCAAAGCTACTGGTATGTAAAGCTCATCCAATAAGAGAAAAGAGGAAATTACGTAAAGTAGATGAGGGCAGGAACTTTAAGAACGAAAATACTAATGCTAATGAGCACTGTCACACAAATACTTGAACGAAAACATGAAAAAATTGAGAAACAGAACAGTCTAAGTAGAAATATGTTCTTGGCCGGTCCTTAATCTACGCAAAATTCAACTTCACGAAGCATGCTAACAGTAAAGGGAAAAAAAAATAGGCAAAAGAAAGTTCAGCAAACCAGTATATGATTAAAAGGAGGATATATCCACAGAGGAGCATACTCATAAAACCGATGTAGTATGAAAGTGTAAGTTGTGCCAAACAATATATGGACACATAGGATTTCCTAGTAAATATCACAATCACTACAGAATTGAAATTTATATCAAGAAATTGCTATTCGTAGGGATCGTTCAAGTCTTAGCAAGATACCTCCAAAAAGACTCATATTAACACAGGTGCAGTGTATACCCACCACCAGTAAACTCTATTTTCATTCAAAGAGATTGAACTCAAGGGAACAGTTATGTCTTCTTAACTCTTTTAATTGTGAGAAGCAAGATGTGGATGCTTAGGCAAAAATTCACACATACAAAATATAACCAGTTGGCATAGAAACAAAATCCAGAATGTATTTATAATGTAGCTCTCTTTTATGTTAACAGGTCATATAAACAATGTCAAGTTCCACAAGTAGGATAGCAGGGTATTACTCTTTGACATATGGGTATCTGTAAAATGATCGGGATGTCCTGGTCAGAAGTCCAATCCTCTTCCAATAAGAGTAGTGGATTTGATTATAACATTAAAAATGTTAAGGTTTATGTATAACTTTAACCTTTTTTATCAAGCAATCCACCCCCCTCTACATGCACAAGCACAAATTTACCTGAATTCTCCTTTCACGTTGGTGTGAGGAAAATTGATACCTATGTCTCTTGCTCCATTACAAGAGATACAACCAACTAGGCTATCCTCTTTGAGACAAAGTTATTGTATGATAAGATTAAAAGAGTCCAAGACTATAGGACTCGACTGACTTCCCTTTACATTTCAAGATGGAAGATAACCTGAACGAGTACCTGTGAATCATGCATTGAAGGATCGTCATTCGGGAATTGAGTTGCCTCATATTCTGGTATGGAATCTAACATTCCCTTCTTTGTTTGCTTCTTTCTAACACTAAGCTGCAAAGTTTTAGTTAGGATAATCGGAGTCCCTGAGAAGGACCCTGCAACATAGACCTCAATTGCAGGCAAAGCAGAGTCCGAACCCATAAATTGTTTTGCCTTCAGGAAGCCAAAGCCAGCAGTCATATCTGATTCACAGTTCATGCTCCATCTATGATCATGGTTTCTTGAGTCCCCGGTGAAACCATTGGTATCACACAATTCTATAACCCCAGATAGCACAAGAATATCCTTATCAAAAACCTCAAATTTCATGCTTCCTGTCATCCTCACACTATCGGTGCTCACAAATATAGCTTCTTCAGATTTCTTGTCTAATCGATCCCTTCTAAGAAGTATTGAAGCCCCATCAGAATAGATACTAGTTCTAACACCATTTACTTCAAGTAGGGTGTCAGGATTTAGTGGAATATGATTTGTAGTCAAGAACGTAGGCGTTGAATCATCAATCTCACACTTGCATATTCTAACATAGAAAACTCTTAAATCAAGCCAAGCTAGCGATCCCTTGACAGACTGCAGGTAAGGAGAGTGCTTCATCACATGGCCATTATTAGTCGGCCCATTACCATTAGATGTCTCGTAAGAGTTTTCCATGGCCCTCAAAGGGTTCAGCTCTATCAATCAACACGATCCTTCCACCTTGCACTGAGTAGATGACAACTCAATAATGTTTACGCAGGCGAAACTCTCATGTACATTCAAACCCTGCAGCCATGTCAACAAAGTGGATCAAACCAATTCACACAATACAACTTCAACATTGAACAACCAAGAAACAGTAGACACTAGATATCCTGATGATCAGTATTTGTCACAAGTGATGAAAGTCAGCTAGTCACCTGACATGACCTACATAGCGAACAATTAAAGAACCAAACACAAAGCTATAGATAAATCTTGTAGAATTCAGGAATTTGAAAAGAGCCAAAAATAGAAACAACTAGCAACCTAGAAGAAGAAACAGGAGATAAAGAAAAAGATAAGAAGGTAAGAAAGAGAAGAATCCAAAAAATAAAACTTCTAATTAATAAAATCCCAAGCTCATCAAAATAGTCACTATCCAAATTGAAACTCAACATGCCAATCCAGAACTGAACTAAAAAGAAAGAGTATTCAACACCTTAATAAACTGATAAAAGAAACAAGTTGAAGCATATAAATTCTGTCATACATGAACACATACCAGCAGCAGCACCCAGAAAGAAACCAAAAAGCTAGAAAAAATTTTGTTTGAACCCCAAGTCAGCCGTAGAGTTTTTTATCACTGAGAGAAAAATAGAAAACCAAAAAAAAAAGACAAATAAAACAGCACAAATCCACCCCGCAAACTTCAGCAAAATTGCTGGCAATAGATGCCAAACCATGTACTTCATTTAAACAGACAAAAGACTCTCTTCCTTGGTCACTGTCTGTGTATTATACAAATCAAAATCTCTGCATACGTGTCAATGACCGTCAAAATTATACAAATAAAAACTCACCACAAAAAATTCTTCAGTTCGACTAATCTCTCTATGCCTCTCTCTTTGTGGCCTCCACAAATCCAAACAGAATCCAATTCTAAGCCTCTAATGAGCGGCCTCTCCATTCATTTCCTCCCAGTAAATCCAAGAAGACACACAGCTTTCAATTCTCTATACAACATTTTAGGCCACGAAAATGCATGTACATGTGATGCACTTTATCAAATCAATATCAAACCACAAATTAATAAAGACAAAAACTGGAACTTATTTTGATTTGATTTGGATATAATTTAAAATACAGTTGGTGAACGACTAAACAGAGACCAACCCAGATCATCAAATGCTGTAAACAATAATGGGTTTGTTTTAAAGTTCGTCGAAACAGGAAGTTTTGGATAGTGGAAATTTATTTGTTTATATTAGAATATTATAAAATAAAAATACAATGAAGAAGTAGGGATAAATTGGATAATTACTCATAAGATATTCTTCAGATCTTATCCGAGAAATAGTGAAGAAAGGTTGACAAGCTAATGTCTTGAAAACGATGTACCAACCTTTTTAAGTTTGGTGAATTCATTACACAACTAGATATCCTCAAAAGTCTCTCGATATCTCCTAAGAAACATTAACCAAATCTATTTTAGTTTGAGAAAAATTAACTGTTCTGGTGTAAAATCATTCCCACGTGTCACATCCCTAAAAGTGATAAAATTCAACTCACAACCCTCACTTTTTTGTAGGTTATTATATCTCGAGAGAAAAAATTTGAATCGAATTTTATAATCTTATCTTATATAATCTCAATAGTAATATAATACAATATCAGATAATAAAAAACTATTTTTAGTTTTTTTTTTTCAATAATACAACGTATAGACTATAGTTTTTCATAATTTTTATATTTTAATTTTTTAAATTAAATTTCATTACTAATTTTTCACTCCAGTTAAGTGTATGATAATTTTTTTTTTTTGATAAGATTAAGTGTATAATAATGTTACTTTCATTTATTTATATTACATGAAATATTTGTTCATGACATAAAAATACACAAATCACTTAGTATATAAAATAGCTCATAGAAAAATAAGTATTAGGATGTGACTTTTTACGGTTCCTTATGGACGTAAAAATTTCAAAATTTGTACTTTTCTTCTTGGAAATAAAATTATATCATGCTAATTTAAATTATTGGTGCTTTTTGCAACTAAAAATACCTAATGATGTTTATTGGATTTAAATGAAATGATTAAAAAAAAACATGTAAAACTACTATAATCCAATTTAAGATAAATAATAGTTAGAGGCATATTACCGAGTCTTGTGGAGTTTACATTGTTGCCATGCACAAGGAGCTCTCCTTTTGGAATCCAAAAGGGCCAAAAAGGCTGTTTGAACATTTGTTTCCAACCATATAACTAATATGATATTATTAATTAAAATATAAATAACGTGTTTTTCATTGATAGAGGAATAAAAAACGCAACAAATCGTAGAATTGTAAGTGCTATGAACGTGACGGGAAGAGGCACAGAGCAACACGACAATGACTTGGCATGTGAGCCACGAAGCGGCAACATCCTCTATTTACTCTCTCTCGTGGCACAACACTGATAGATGCGTGCATATAATTTCATTTCAATTATTTGAACAAAACATCCATTCGATACGTGTTTGAATTCAGATTAGAATTTTGATTCAACTGAAAAATAAACCATTTTCTCTCTGTTCCTAAAAGGTATTTCTACCGGTTGACTCCCCTCTTACAAACTGTTTCTTATTATTAAGGAAAGGTAACGAAAATAGAATACTAGCTTGTTTTATATCTTATCTTGTATAGCAAAAAGTTTTTGATAAATATTGGGAAGTCAACAAAAAACACACCTAGAATTGGCATATATAATACAGTGACATGCATTATACACTCGATGATGAAAAAAAGTTACACATTCTTGACGCTAGAAAAAAAGTTACACATTCTTGACAGTGTCACTCATGCTTGAATTTTGAAACGTGTTCATTTTTTTTTTTTTTTTAATTATTAGAACTGACCTAGGATACAATCGATATATGTCAAAATGGACGCTAATGGCGATGAATCTGCGAATTGCTTTCATACGGAAGGGATCGACTCACACAAATTGGTGGGTGGAGAGAATTAATACCAGGTGTAGAACCATGCCTCTCATCACATGGGGTTATGGGGTTGATACTAATGAAGCCAACAGCCAACTACTGAAACGTGTTCATTTGATAACAAAAATGTCATTTATTTGATTGAATGACAGCAATATAGTTTTATTGTAGTACGTATAACAAAAGTTATAATCACATAATTGTTTGTAGAACTTCGCTAAAAGATGACTTTAATGCATCCTATATAATTGTCAACTATCAGTTAAAATGCAGCGTCAATAAACATCCATGCAAATATGAATTTCAGTCTTCCCTGAGTCCCTGTAATATGAATTCGGGTTTCTCTCAAAAGCAAACTGATCAATGGTAGATTCCATCTATCTCATAGATAGAACATTGAACATCAGAGTGCATAAATGAGGAAACAAGGAAATGGTTGAACCTAAGTGATCACTCATACCAATGTCGTTAGTTTCAGCACTCAGTTCTGGATGTGAACTAGTTGATTACTACCGTTTTCTCTACTTGCCTTCGCTCATTTACCCGAGAAATTCAGGACAGAGAAAAACATACCAGAAAATGTAACAGAGCCAAATACAATAACCAACTGTATGTGCCCCCTTGGCTGCTCAAAAAGCCTAATTGGGTGTTTTGTTGCATAACACCATCTCTTACATAATGTAGAAAAGCTTAGCTATAGAGAAGATGGAAACTTAGATAAACTTTTTGGCTAATGGAAAGCTTACAAATTTCTCAACAGCTGAACTCACTAAGAAATGCCATACGAACCTTAACACAGAATATGCTAAGTCAAATGAATATTACAGGTGACATCAAAGAATCAATTTTTACCGTATGATACTAAATGAACTATCTAATAAATATTATAGGAAAATTTACAATGTCATTTCCAACTAATATAGATTCTTCTTTTGTTTTCTTCCTAGTCCAGACAAACAGATTCTAATGATTCTAAAACTTACAAAATTTGAACAGAACAACTGATCCTATATTCCCGAAAGGTCAAACCACCATTTTCAGCGGATGTAAATGAGAAAAAGGGGAGAAAATGGTTCAGCACAAACTGATTGCGCAAGTTAAGGCTATCATATCCAAAAAATTCAATGGATATATATTTTACCAGAAAAAAGAACGGTAAAAAAGAAAAAAGATAGTGTCAACAACTACAGTAGCGACTGATCTTGGTGCCTCAAGAAGAGTTTCAAAAGCAATATCCATGCAATAAAAGGGGATGAAACAGTGAAGGAACCAACATAAATAGAAGGAAAACTGCCAAAATGCGAGCCAATTAGGTTTGGAATGACTGACTGAAGCCTTTTAGTTTGTCACCGAGGAACTGCAAAGTCTACGAAATGAAAATAGAGAAATATGGAAGATAATCAGTAGATGGAAAAACTCAACTAGAAAGGAAAAAAAATATTGTTGAGTAGACAAAAAGTAACAAACTGGTAACGGAAGGCACAGAACTGAAGAACAACTATTAATCAGGAATGAAATGAAGGAAAATAACATAAAGATTGTGGCCGTCATGGAGAGAATGAGAATGTTGATAACAAGATTAACTAATAATTCTGTGGGTAAGGAAGCCTAATCATACGCCAATCCACCCAAATCTAATGCAACCCACTCACAGTATGCAGCTTCCCTAAAAGTGCTCTATCAGCTTCCTAGTGTACCCTCAATACCATTTTATGGATCACCTGGACACAGATTTCTCATTCATAATAGGGCTATGTTATCCTGGCACGAAATAACATCTACTGGTAGAGCTAACATGGTGAATTTGGGGGAAAAATTATGTGCAAGAAAACCATGTAACAGGCTGACATGCATGTATGTATGAATGCTTTCAACAAAGAGTTTATGATTCAAGAAACCAGTTATGGCATCTTACTAAAAATACATCCGGAACAGATTTCACCCAAGTTCTAACACCAATTTTAGGCATTGCTTCACTGAGTTTTGTTTTATTTTCGATGGTCCTTGGAATCAGAAACATCATATAGATTTAAGCATCATCACAAGTAAATATCACCACAAGGCTTCCAAGACAAACTATATCAGGTATAGAGCTACTAACAATGCTGAACTAATATCTAGCAACTTTTCTCATTCTCACCACATTATTTGGAAAAATTCAAAGAATTATTTAACTTTAAAAGTCCCAATAAAGCAACAACCAAATGGGAAACCCCAAATAATCCAGTCTCTGTGAGATCAGATCTTTAAAAAGGTTAACAATATAAGTAACAGTACTTATTTAACTTGGTTAAACAAGTTTGCATGCACTGCCCAATACAAAGATAAAACCTCAAGACAAAAAGCATTTGTTTTTCTTTGACAAACTGATGATACAAAACATGATTCCTATGGACTATAGTTCCAATAGATCCAGCAAGCCTTGTCACAATGTTGTAGCAAATCCTATTACACAAAGGACAAGGTCGATGTCAGATTTAACCATGTCAAATAAGATAAGTAGATAATAACAAAACTCAGTTCTGCCTCATAGAGCGAATGAAACTGACAGAACTATCTTCTATAGCCATAATTGCTTCTCAATAATCAGCTCGAATCAACATTTTTTGAAAAAACCAGTAAAGAAAAACACTTCTAAATGCTCTGCAAATCACACTACTCTTTTGAGGCTTTTATCCTTTAATACTCAAATTCTTCTCTCAACCCAAATGAGCCTCAATTTACTGTCACAGCAAATCATAAACCATTTCAAATAAAACAAAAAACCCCACTTCCGATTCCAATTTAAATTCGTTCACTGGGCAGCAAGTGATCACAGACCAATCAAAACCAAACAAAAGCACAAAATTAGATATAAACAAAATCAGAAAAACTTAGAAACACTAACAAATAAATTATACAGCAATAAATGCTTCTCAATAATCATCTCGAATCAACATTTTTTGAAAAGACCAGTAAAGAAAACACTTGCAAATCATGCCACTCTTTCAAGGCTTTTATCTTCTAATTCTCAAATTCTTCTCTCAACCCAAATAAGCCTCAATTTACTATCATAGCAACTCATAAACCATTTCAAATAAAACAAAAATCCCCACTTCCAGTTAACAAATTGGTTCACCAAGCACCAAGTAATCAAAGACCAGTCCCAAACCAAACACAAACGCATATTTGTATTAAAAAAAAAAATCTGAAAAACATAAAAACACTGACAAATAAGTTATACAACAATAAGTGCTTCTCAATAATCAGCTCAAACCAATATTTTTTGAAAAAGCCATAAAGAATTACACTTCTAAATGCTCTGGAAATCACACTACTCTTTCGAGGCTTTTATCATCTGATTCTCAAATTCATATCCCAACCCAAATGAGCCTCAATTAACCATCATACAAATCATAAACCATTTCAAATAAAACGAACAACCCCACTTCCAATTCAATAACAAATTCGTTCGCTGGCTGGCGCCAAGTAATCCCATACCAAACACAAACACAAACACAAAATTGTATAGAAGCAAAATCCGAAAAACTTATAACCACTACCAATTAAAATCAGACAAAGAAAAAGTTATATTTACCCTGAGAAAGCCAGCTCCAATGAGTTGAATCGACAGCAATGCTTGACTTGAGCCTAGCAGAAGCAATGGCACTGTGAAGTGGCATCAATGATTCAACACTTCCCAAAACCGCAACAAACCTGCAACCCCACCTTAAGATATTAAAAAAAAAAAAGAAAAAAGTGCCAAAAAGAACGCAGATTTCTCTTAAAAGCAATGCAAAGACTTCAAAAAAACAAAATGGTTTGTACCTAGAAGAGCGCGGGACAGATCTGGTGGGTGAAGAGAGAGGAGAAAGGAGGGTTTTTGCATTGACTGTTCTCTGGGTTGTGGTTTTGGCTTGTGCAGCGAGCGACCTGGAGCCTACTGCTATGGCTGATCTGCAAAATGAAGCCATTTCTGCTTCTGCTGAGTGTTTTTTATTTTTTCTTTCAAGAGCTGGGCACTGGCTTAAACCCTACAATTGAGAGAGCGCAGAGATTTTAGATTGGTGATACGTCGTCGTTTAGAGCCTCAGTTGCAAATCTATGCATGGATCCGAAACGCAGCGTTTGATGTTTACAATCCAAATAACCCAAGTCGACCCAAATGTGAAATATGTGACGTGGTGTCCTTTTGAGAAATTTGGAAATACGGTGCGTTTTGCGTTGTTGTTTTTGACAGTTAACTTCGGCTGGGTTTCGGCGGGACAAATTCAACTTCGGTCCAAGTAGAACGGAAGAATTTGTTTTTAATTTAAAATAAAATGTTATTCGATTTTAATCCGAAATTGTGAAAATTATTGAATTAGACATATACAATTTAATAACTCTTGGAAATCTAATGTATAATGTCATTTTTATTTATTTTTTAAAATCATTCTAAGTTTTTATTTGGTATTGTAATTGTTGTTGCTATTATTATTTATTATAATTTTGCTAAAAAAAATTATTTTAAAGTATTATTTTCATTTCAATTTTCTATGTTTTCATTGAAATATTGTTTTTAATAATTGTTAGCAACTGCATTTGAAAAAAAAAAAGTAGGGCAGCTTTTTATTGAGGATTGATATTTGCATCTCTCTAAAACTATATATACATCCTATTCCTAAGTTGACCTTACTAATTATTATATTATTGTGTACACCTTCTAAAACTATGTGTACACCTTTTTTATAATTGTTTTTGCTATTGTTAATTATTATAATTTTGCTAAAAATTTTTATTTGAAAGTATTATTGTCATACCCATTTTTTATGTTTTCAATATTGAAATATCATTTTTAATAATTATTAGTAAATGTGATTTTTTTTTTTTAAAAAAAAGGGCAATTTTTGATTGAGAATCGATATTTGCACCCCTCTAAAACTATGTATACATTCTTTTTGTAAATTCATCTCATTTGGTGAATCATAATTATAAAATTTTTTGAAATAATATTTAATAGGCTGTATTTTACGAGAGGGCTGCACATGTGGGGTGCAAATAACGTAACGGCAATTTGAGACTGAAACCACGGTTGTTCCAGAAGAGGCCCATTTTGGGAAAAACCCAACGTCAATCCATCCCCTCAAGCAGGGGCTGTATTTTCCTTCGGGTCGGATTACAAAAATCCGAATAATACTCAAACGGATATTTCCAAAACCGTCCCAAACCGATTCCCCCAGTGTCATCAAACAAAACCGAACCCCCACTCAAAATCGAATCGAATCGAATCGAATCAAGCGCTCCCATTTATCAGTAAAGAACAACAAGCCTAGAAGCAGGAGACCTGTTCGTCTTCCGCTCTAAACCGCCTCATCGATGGCTTCGATAATGGCTCGCAAGTCCCTCTCCGCTCTGCGCGCTCGCCACCTCGTAAGTCATCCTCTGCCTCTTCAAAACCCTAATCTTTTATCGCGTTCTATGCAACAAATCGCTTCAATTGATTCATTTCGAACTTTTTAGAATCCGTAGTTGAGTCCTAGGGTTTTCGACGTAAACTCATCGCAAATGCTCGAAAATGTGGTTGCAGCTTAGTGTGTTACTGTCAAACATTGTAAATCCATGGTCTCACGAATGTTATTTTTAATTTTTATTAGGCTGCGTCGGGACAAGCATTGCAGGGCTCGCACAATTATAGTATGCGGGTCAGTTCGCATCCGTATTCATATTATCCAACCAAGAAAGGTTCGTTTTTCGATCTCTGGTGATTTGGAATTTTGAATTTTGAATTTTGAAATTTTCGTCTTTCTTTTTTCGCAAGTAGTTTGTTTGTGAGATGGCCTTTTTGGATTGTTGAAAATGAAGTGGTGTTAGGTTTTTGAAGAATATATTTGAATTTGTAGTTCTTGGTATGATTCGATAGTGTATGAGTAATCTGTGTATGACTGTGGTCTGCAGGCGACAATGTTTTATTTGAATTTAGTTGTTGATAGACTGCATAATATTTGCTCGTATATTTATGGCGTTTGTTGTTCCCAGATGATGAAGAAAAAGAGCAACTCGCAAAGGAGATCTCAAAAGACTGGAGTTCAGGTAATTTAATTTTTCCAGGAACCTTTTTTGATTTTCGATTGATTCATTGTGTAGGGTTCTATGACGTGAGATGATTTTTTTGATCATTTGCAGTTTTTGAAAGAAGTATAAACACATTGTTTCTCACTGAAATGGTTCGGGGTTTGAGCTTGACGCTTAAGTACTTCTTTGAACAGAAAGTTACTGTAAGTGTTTTTGTACTATGGTTGTCTGGTTTAGATTATGGTGAGCTGTCATTTTGAACTTAGATTTTACGTTGCAGATCAATTATCCGTTTGAGAAGGGTCCTTTAAGCCCTCGCTTTCGTGGTGAGCATGCCCTGCGACGATATCCTACTGGAGAGGAACGGTGCATTGCTTGCAAACTTTGTGAAGCGGTAAGTTCTGTAATAGCTTTTGATGAAATTTAATTGTGTTTTGAGAAGCAAAGTTTGAAAAAAAATAGAATATTGGTGTTGCATTCTTTCTGATCAACCTTGAAGGGAAAAATCCAGTGTTTATCATGCTGGACTCTGATAAAATTTTCATGTGCAACATTTGGCTCATAATTGACAGTGCTTTGATACCATTGCAGAGAGACTGTTTGTTGTTTTGGTTTAGCATTAATGTCAGACCAATTAACCATCTGTGCTTCATCTTTAGAGTGTGACATATATATTAGTGTGTACATAAAATTTAGTTGCAGTGTGGGTATCTTGCCCAGAAGAAACACCCTAGGAAGCCTAGAATGGAATGTCTTTAATCAATCATGTATCAAATATAGCTTATTCCATCCCATTGGCAATGAGAAATTCACATTTCGGAATGTTGATAGACAATATCTGCATTTCACCACAGTGGAGAATTTGCAGTTGACTAACGATTGACCAAATAATAGGTTGGGATCCTTAGGAAGTTAGGTTCTTGTGAATCAATTTGAGAGTTGACATATTGGTATGCCTGTTTATGACCTTGAGGCTTAAAAAGCCTTCCAATTTCAAATGGGTTTTGTGACTAATTATTTTCATGTACTTTTACGTAATCTAGGCATTTCATGCTGTCCAACTCTGTTTAAAATGATTGAATTGTAATAACAATTGAGGGGACACATGTGTTTGCCTGTGCGCATGTTTCAAAAACTTTCTGGTTTCGTTAGTTTTGTATGGTGGTAAAAAAAATTCCAGGAACTATTGCATCTTATGTTAAGCATCCTATCTATTAATCTAAGCTACAAGCTACATGACTAGTTAAAACATCAGTATGTAAAATTAGTCAGTGCTTTTTGTTGTGTTTATTTTATGTTTTCTCCTGTTTTTTTGGTGTCTTACAATACATCTCCTATCATAAATTGGGAAATAGGACTTGAATATCCTTTTTCACTTTGAAGTGTTGACCAGGCTGCTTTCATTTGTCACTTGAATATAATTTTGTTAGTAGTATGCAGTGGTTATCTCATAGGGCAATGGTTGTTTTATCAGATATGCCCAGCACAAGCAATCACTATAGAGGCAGAGGAAAGAGAAGATGGAAGCCGTAGGACTACTAGGTGAAGGATCCTGCTCTTTTTTACTGTCTTTGTTTTGCCCTTTTTGTTTGGTTTCTCTCATACTTAAAAACCTTGCAGGTATGATATTGACATGACCAAGTGCATATACTGTGGTTTCTGTCAAGAGGCTTGTCCTGTTGATGCCATTGTCGAAGGACCTAACTTCGAATTTGCTACAGAGACTCATGAGGTTAGCAACCTTCCCTTTTCTGAGTTATAAGCAGCTATAGTTTATATGTGTCTGTTTATTAAATCAAAGTATCTATATTGCTGTAGGAGCTTCTGTACGACAAAGAGAAGCTGCTTGAGAATGGGGATCGATGGGAGACAGAGATTGCTGAGAACCTCAGATCTGAAAGCCTCTATCGCTAATTCTCCACAAGCTGCTGCTTAATCCTGGTTAATCCTCGGAATTTCTTCAGTTTTTTAGTTTGTGAAAAATAAAAAAATCTGTGAGTCGGTCTTTGCAGATACTTGAGTTCCAGATTTAATGATTCTGTAGTGTATTTGTTTGAATTTATATTGGCTGCAACATCAGTTAGAAACAGAACAAAATTTCTGTTATGTAAAAATTTGACCGATTGAAAATGAGCACACTTTTTGCTTTTTGGAATTATTTTGTTGAGAATTGAAATGTTTGTTTTCACGGCCTTCAAATTGAATATGGCAAAGCTGATGTTGTAATATAAATTTCGAAGAAACTTCATGATAAATTTAACAATGTCATGAATTTACCTATATTTTAGTTAAATGGAATAAAAGACATCTCTTAATCTAGTTCTGGGATGGATTCTCTCATCAAAGTTTGTTTTGTTTTATTTTGTTTGTTTTTTATCGAATTTTGGTTCACATATTCTATTGTCTCATCATATATAAAATTTATTGGTTGTGAGATATTGCACATTTTTTATTTCCGTGTGGGATGTCAAATGCTCAAGGGTGATAATTAGAATAGAGTCATTTTAATTGACACAGGCGATGATCGAATTATCATTGATGATAATTTTGTTAGAGATTCGTTATTACCTTCATGCTGACCGACATTGATCAAAATCGTGTGACAATTGTGATTTTTCTGATTTTATGGTTGATTTATGTTGTTGGTTATTAAATCCAACTAAGATCATCTCTCTCAATATAAGGTTTCAATATTCATGTAAGTTTCAAGCGTTAGAAACGTCATTTGACCCGTCAATCAATACTAAGAGATGCTAATTTGTGTTAATAAGTGTTGATTGAAATCGTATGAGAATTGTAATTTTTCTAATTTTATTGTTGATACGTGTAATCTGTTTTGAAATAGAATTGAGATCCTCTTTGCCAACATAAAGGTCCAATGTTTTCTTGCAAGTTTCATGTGTGGAAAACTATTAAAGTACATTAACTCATTTTGATCAGTGCTTATCAAAATTATATGAGAAGAAGTATGATTTTTCTGATTTTATAGTTAATCTATGTTGCCCGTTTTTAAATCAAACCAAGATCTTCATTCCTAACATAAAGCTTTGATATTTATGCAAATTTTAAGCATTTAAAATTTTATTTGACCCTTCAACTGATACTAAAAGACGTTAACTTGCGCTAATTAAAGTTGTGTAAAAATTATGATTTATTTTATTCTACAATTGATTTATGTTATATACTTTTGAATCCAACTAAAATCCTCATTCTCAATATCAAACTCCAATATTCAGACAAATTTCAAGTATTAAAAATTTCTTTTGACTCAACTAATACTAAAATAAATTTATTTCCGTTGACTAGTGCAACCTTATGAGAATTGTGATATTCTGATTTTAGGTTGATATATACTATATGTTTTCAAATCAAATTGAGATCCTCTTTCACAACCTAAAGTTCTAGTATCTATGCAAATTTCAAATGTTGAAAACTTTATTTGACATATTAATTAGTACTAAAAGATGCTAACTTACATTGATCGAAATTATGTGAAAAATGTGATTTTTTTAATTTCATAGTTAATTCATGTTGTATGTTTCAAATAAGATCCTCATTTTCAACATAACAGTACAATATTTAGAGAAAATTAAAGAGTTAAAAATCTAATTTGATCCCTCAATTAATAGTAACTCATGCTAACCAACATTGATTGAAATTGTCTACGAAGTTTAATTTTTATTTTTGTTTTTTAATTTTATAGTGGATTTATGTTGTTGGTTTTAAATCCAACTGCACTATAGGGATTCAAAAAGCAAAACAAAGCCCAAAGCCCAAAGCAAGAGCCCGGCCCACTCCTGAGACAAAAATGAAAGAGACTCCAACAAGCCAGTCAAGAATCTGTGGCTAGGTTAACCAGAAGCTGTGAACTAACGCAAACAGAGCCTGAGACTGACACATGGCGGAGGAGGCGATATTAGGTTACTTGGAGAACAACGAACGAATCACAGATTCAGGCCGCTTCGCGGCCGAACGCTGCCTCGATCACAACGACGTCGTCAATGTCGTCAAGAGCCTTCACGGCTTCCGTTACGTCGACGCTCAGGTACTCTGTCATTGTCTCTTCGAACTATCCAGTAACTCACCTGAGTTCTGTTTTTTGTTTCAATTTCATTTCGTGATTAGTATTCATTGTCGCTGTGGATTCTGTTTAGTAATTGTTGTTGAATTTTAGTTAGCAATGAAGAGTTGGAGGTTCAATTGGTGTGAGTGAGTGTGCAGGACATCAAGAGGGAGACATGGGTGCTGACTGATGAAGGTAAAAAGTATGCTGCAGAAGGTTCGCCGGAGGTTCAACTGTTCTTGGCTGTGCCTCCTGAGGGCAGTATCGCCAAAGATGAATTGCAGGTGGCTTGGACGGTTCTTGTTTTTCTATAATACTTGTAATGATGTATATAAATTATAGACTTGTTGTTTGTAATTGGTTTCTATATACATGTTTACGAATAAATGAGGTGTGTTTATGAAGTAGTTTGTTTCTCTATCGTAAAGATGAGTTTGGGCTAAGATGTGTTGTTGCAACTTGACTCTCGGCTTTTGATACTTGTGATGATGTATTAACTATAGAATTGTTGTATTTGTAATTTGTTGCTATATACGAGTTTACTAATGTATGAGGTGTGTTTATGAAGTAGTCTGTTTCTCTATTGTAAAGATGACTTTGTGCTAAGATGTGTTGTTGCAATTTGACTTTCGTTTTTTGATACTTGTAATGATTTATAAACTAAGTATTTTTTGTGTTTGTTATTGGTTTCATTACCAAGTTTCCGCATGAGGGTTTTAAACATTGGAGATTAATTGACTTTTTACTGGTTTCCTTTAGTGGATTTGTAGGTGTGCTTATGAAGTAGGGTTTTTTTTTTTTTTGGGTGTGTGTATTGTAAAGATGAGTTTGTGCTAAGGTGTGTAGTTGCGACTTGATGTTCTTGCAGAAAAAGCTTGATCCTGCAGTTTTTAAAATAGGTTGCTCACAGGCTGGAAAGAATAGATGGGTGGAGATGGGAAAGCAAATTTCGCGGAAGGTAAGGCAGTTTTCTAAGTTTTTGGATTATTTACATTTTTACGTTGTTATGTTGTTAGCTTAGGCTAGTTCTGTTAATGACATAATTATGTGTCACATGTATTGATAAGACTAAAAGACTTGGTAACCTATTATGTTTTGGCAAGTTTGTGTGAGATTTTGAATTTGGAGCCTGTGATGGTTGGTGATGAGGTTAACATCTGAGAAGTTAACTGAGAAGTTAAATGGAAGTATGAACGCTAGATAGAATGCTAAAAATTACAGCTTGTGTAAATTACGAAGTGTTATGTTTACTTTCAGTTAATTTTTGAACTTTATTGAAACATTTATGCTGATGAACCCTTAAATAGCTGCCATGTTTTTACGATACTGATTTATTTGTGCTGACTGATTGTGCATGCCCCAAGGCTTGGGTTCATGAATACATGAGGTTTTGATTGAGAAAAAAGAAGAGAAGATGGCTTGAATTTAGAAAACCAAAAGTCTAGAGTTAATAATTTTTCAGTTTATACCAATTTATTCTTGATTGCTCTCAACTCTTTTGCTGCAGGTTCAAAGTGTGGAAGATAAAGTCAAAGACCTGCTCCTGCTGGTTCAAGATGGACATGTGTGTAGTTATCTTATCTGCTTTACCTGTCATTAGTATTACAGTTGCAGTATTTAAGCCTTAAATGATTAAAAGTAACTATTCTAGGACTCAATTTTTAATGTTTTTCACATTTCATTTTATTACCATGAGTAGCAATCAGAGTTTATCTGTCACATTTCGGTAAGACTAGCTCTAAAGTACAAGCGGAGCTTTGCTTTAGTTTTGATTATTACAGTTTGTGGTTGTATGTGTGTGAGAGAGTGAATGTTTGATTTTTATATCCTTATGATGTAAATAATTGTTGCATCCAAATTATATGTGAACCTAGACATGTTTTGTACCTAAGCTATAGAAATATTACTTGATTCACAAGGGTAGATACTGCTAAATCTCTTAGAATTCTAAATGTTCCATCAATAACTCAATACTACTACCTATAAAATAGAAATAATAACTTAAATATCGTTGAAGCTAGTGGACTCAAGACAGGTCTTAATGGGTTGGGCTTAGACAGGGGCTTGACAGATTGCATAGAATATTGTTTTGGTATACATAAACTTTTTAAGTCATTTTGCCCGTCAGCCTCTCTAAGCCCTGTGTAAAAGCATGTGTTTTACCCTTATTTCATGGATCATTCATGACCTGGTGTTGGCACAAACCAACATGACCATTTGTAAATTTTGTAGTCTTTTAAATATTACCGGGATCCTTTTAAAGTTGAAAGATATGGAGCCTGAGGTTAAATGAAGAAGAAAATTGCTAGAGGGTGATTCGATGCAATTTCCATATATGACATTTTGCTAGAGAGAATGAGACTCAGTGAAGGATTTTCTTTTAATATTGTGTCAGGGGAAGGGCCTCTAGGCCCACTGATTCTCTTTATATGATAATTTACACATTTACTTATTAGTCATTACCTTTTCTCATACTTAATCTGACAATTCCTTAGTCTATGTTCTTTTTTATTTAATATCTGGACCTGATTTTATTTCAGGCACTTGAAAAAGATGATATCAACAGTCTTAAAGCAAGGAAGCTTATTGTTCAACAGTAATAATCTTACCATAACTTTTCAATTGTATATAAAGTTAGTGAAATTAGGTTTATTATTCATCTATGATAAGGAGCAAAAGACTTCATACGCATATCTGCTGCCATCGTATATGACATATCAAGGTTTCTTATTTCATTGCCATGGTCTACTGTGCCAATATTCTGTTTTCTATTCTTAGCTCTTTTTTTTTTTTTTTTTTTTGGTTTACTTTATTGATAGAACATGGAAGGGATATGCAGTGAGTAAAGGTCCCAACTACGCTCCGAAAAGAAAGAAAGTTGCTACAGATCTTACTCGGGAAAATCTTCAGAGGTATTTTATATTCTTTCCAACTTTTAGGAGTAAATACCAAACATGTATAAACTATTTGTTAATGAGCATTTTTAGTGACACAACAATTTCAGGCATCAAATTCTAACCTTCTGTTCTGCATTTTACTTAAGCATATGCTGAATTCCTTGGATAAACTGGTGTTTGTTTATGAATACATTTATATATTTGACTACTTGTTTGGTGTTATGGTGTCTCTGTTTACTGTCCTAGTTATGGTTGTACTTTTTGCATATCATGATCCTATGGTATGACTATTAATTCTTCATATGATTTTCCATTCTGGGATGTGACAGTTAGGCATTAGTTACTGATCTGTTTTTATGTAACAAAATTTTTCTAACTGACCAAGCACTTAATTGAACTGATTTTTTTTATATTATTATGCATTTTGTAGGGGTGATTGGAAGGAATTAGAGTTTAAAGAATACAACTTCAATGCCAAAGGACAGCCTGCTGAAGGTGGCCATCTTCACCCACTGCTGAAGGTAAGGATAGATTCTACTTGTAGGGTATGTATTTGTCCGTCTAAACTTCCTGACGGTTTAAGCATCACATTTTACATGGCCAAATCTTAGACAATTCTGTTATTAAACATTCCCATTTTCAGGTGCGAAAGCAATTGAAGGACATATTTCTTCAGATGGGGTCAGTCCTCATATTATTTTGTAATATTTCGACATATTTATGGTTTCCTCATGGTATTTCTGCCTCAAGTCTTACATTTTTTGGTCTTGTGCCTCTGCAGTTTTGAGGAGATGCCAACAAACAATTTTGTAGAGAGCAGGTCTGTGTTCTTACCAGCTCTTACATGATAATCTTCTTGTTTGCTTGACTGTTGATGGATCTTCAAATTTCGTGTTCAGCACCTGTGATTTATTTAGTCAACCCAAATAACAGTGTATGATTACATTTAAAGAGTAAGGTGGTTTGTAACTGTTGAGACATGACTTATTGCGTTCTTCACACTGAATAATTACTGAGGCTGTTCATTTGCTGCATGTTGGTGTTGTTTTATAAAACATGCCACCAGCAACAGAAGGATGGAAGAAAAATAATTTGATATTTGACATGTTTTCACCAGCCACTCCTGTGTGTTTTTTTATACAGAAAAATTGTTAGTTCCTTCTCCCAGGAAACCCTGTGATTACTTATGCCCATAAAATTGAATTTGTAATAGATTTTTATTATCTGCTAGACATAATTGTGCGAGTAGGAAGCATCAAATTCTCAATCTTGATTGTCTAGTGAAATGAGACCTGAAAGTATTTTCAGAACCTCAAAAGAAGATAATCATTGATTGAACTAATTTTAGTTATTGAAAGGAAAACATAGGTCTTGATTTTTTATGGTTTTTTGTTCTTTCCTCTATGTCTGGGAAAATGATTGGACTAAAATGTTATATTGCTAATTTGATTTATGAGCTAAGCCAAAAATGTTTTCTCTTCCGATTTTTTTCCCTTCTATTGGATTATTTGAATACTTATTACCGAATGCTTTATATATAATAATTGGTTATACCTCTTGATTGTTAACTTCTTATGAATCAACTTTTAGCTTCTGGAACTTTGATGTATTGTTCCAGCCACAACAACACCCTGCCCGTGATTCACATGATACATTCTTCATGGAAGGTTTGTTTGATTTCTCTTGCTCGATTGTGTACCTACGCTCCTGATGGCCTCCATCTTACTGTCTTTTGGCATGCCATATAGAACCTTCTACCACAAGGAAACTGCCTGAAGCTTATGTTGAGCTGGTGAAGCGTGTGCATGAGTCTGGTGGTTATGGGTCCAAAGGGTATAGTATTTTCTTGAATTTTGCTTCAATATCTTACCCTTGCCTTAGATTCACTTTTAATTTGATTTGATTTTTTGAAGATACGAGTATGATTGGAAAAGAGAGGAAGCAAACAAGAACCTGCTTCGAACTCACACCACAGCTGTCTCCTCCAGGATGCTTAAGGCACTAGCAGAGGTTCGATTGTCTTTGAGATTTTAATTACTTTTTGAATATTTTAATAATTTTCATAAAATTTGTATATTTTATCCATTTGTAGCTTTTACATTAGATCCAGAACTTCTTTCTTTCTGCTTATAAAAGATAAGTTCCTTTTTATATTATTCAATACTGCTTTGGTGCAAATTTACTTCCAAAGGAAACTATGATGATACCAATAAATGCTTGCACTGAGATATCTTAGATGGTGAAAAAAAAAAAACTGTTGTTCTCAGAGCCTTGGCCCATTTGGTTCTGTTACACTACCTCCAATTTTCATAAAATCTTAAAACTGAAATATTGACATTATAAAGACCTAAATTGAGGAAAGAAACCATTGAATCCTTTATCTAATTAAATGTAATTCAATTTTTCCTAACATGAGTGTCATCAAGTTTTGTATCTTCTATTATGTTAACAGTTTCTGGTCACGGTATTTTCATCTCAGTAATGTATTCTCCGTTTATTTCATTTGCAGAAACCTTTTGCCCCCAAAAAGTACTTCTCTATAGACCGGGTTTTCAGAAATGAAGCTGTCGATCGAACTCATCTCGCAGAATTTCATCAAATAGAAGGTATTGATAAATTAATTTTTGTACGTTGTGGTTAGGTTTTATTAGTGTAGTGTTGTCGTAATTTAGGGTGTGAGCAATCTTGACTTTTTCAAATGTTAATTTGATCCGTCATCTTGACCTGGCTGGAGCCAACATTTTTCTTTTCAACTTGAGTTAGTCACTTTTCGTTGGCCTCGTGGTAGTCTGAAGTAGGATGCTAGTCTTCAGTGTTTGTCAGGATTTGTGTTGACCCAAAACCAGATGTGTGAAATTTGTGTGTAATGAAAACAAGATAGAATGTGCTGGTGAAATCAGTTAAATTTGGTTTGGACTGATGCTGACCTCTTTCATAGCACTAACATTTGATCAAGTCCATAGGTTTAGTTTGATGAACTGATGTTGTGCATCAGTTGCCTGTTTAACTTCCTGATTCTGGTTTTCAGGTCTGGTATGTGATCGAGGGCTTACTCTTGGTGACTTGATTGGAGTCCTGCATGACTTCTTCTCACGTTTGGGTAAGGCTTGAATCCCTCTAGTGAAAATTGAGCCGGTTTCTACACTTTGGAATTGGCCTTCTAAGGTTTAATTTTTTGCATTCATAAGAAGTGAAGCTTGGTGTTTTTTGTTGTATAATTCTTACAAATAAACTATAGTTACAACCCGTGTTTTCTTCTGTTGGAATTCTGGAATTCTAATTTAAATGCTATTTGATGGTGTGGATTGAAATCTCATTTCTTGACTCAAAACAGAAAAATAATAACAATAAAGAGATGCTGTCTATAATATCGGACACCGGTGTTTGTGTATATACATGCTTAATGAGCAATAAATTATTGCTGTGCAACTTGGAATAAAAGGAAATAGTAGACGTTGACAATGAACTCTGCTTAAACAAGAAAGATTCCGAGGTGTTTTTCATCTTAACAATGGTGTGCAACCCTTTTTTTTTTGCCCTTCTTGATCTGCCTCTTCATATATTCCCATTTATTCTTAGGTATGTCCAAGTTGCGTTTCAAGCCTGCTTACAATCCGTATACCGAACCTAGCATGGAGATTTTCAGGTTATAATTTATTTCTTCATTATTTTCTTTAATGTATTTTGATAATCAGCATTATGACATGATCCTATAAATATTCCCAGTTATCATGAAGGCTTAGGAAAATGGGTGGAAATTGGCAATTCGGGTATGTTCAGACCTGAAATGTTGCTTCCTATGGGATTCTCAGAAGATGTGCGTGTAATTGCTTGGGGTCTTTCTCTTGAAAGGTAACATATTATTAATTTTTAAAATGAAAAATTATATGGAATAGTTTGAACATTATTGAACCTTATGTTATATGTGTTACCGTGTGAAGCTTACTATTTCGAGGCCTGGCTATGTGATAGCAAATGAATACTAAATTTTTGTCTCTCTTTTTGAACTAGACCGACTATGATTATGTACGGAATTGATAACATCCGAGATCTCTTTGGACACAAGGTATTACTACTAAACCTATCCATGGGTTCCGTTTTGTCTTAAAAAGGAAAATGCTGTTGCATCTGTCTCTCGTTATTGCAGGTGGATCTTGGTCTCATCAAGCGAAACCCAATATGTCGCCTTGGACTGGAATAGATCATTGTTCGATCACTTTTCCATACTTATGGAATCGCTTTATGCAAGGAAATACTGGGATCTCAGAACATGTCCCTTGGAAGCTATATATGATATCCAACGGTTACAACAAATATTTATTTTTTTGCCCAACTTTAAGGTAATTTTGTATTGATATTTTTGGGCCGCATAAGTTATCACAATTCTGGCCACTCATTGTATTGTACCTCTAATTCACACAACACACTCGACCATATCAAAGTCAAATTTCAATTGCAATTCATCTGCTTTAGATTTTGGAGTTTATTCTTCCATTGTTTTCTTGTCTTGTTCAAGTACATGTTGAAAGCGTTTAGAGGCTTAGGGATGGGGAGTCATGTGATTCTAGTATGCTTATTTTTTTCCTTAGAAAAATTATGTGCATGCTATGTGATGCTTGTGATTTAGAACATTGTAGTGTGTTTACTGTTTATGTACATAGACAATGGTATTTTGTGTTACATTTGCATAGCAAAAGAGATCTTGGTTTAAAATATAAATGGTTGGTTTCCTCGTCTAAGCAGATGAGCTTTCTTGGTTTACAGACTAAGGGTTTGCACGTAAAAATGGTTGAAGAATTATAGCAGAAATGATTTAAATTGTCATTAATAAAATTGTTTATATGATTTTTTTTTCAAGGAAATATATTATTGATGAAGGAAATAATCATAAACCGGGAGGAAAGTCGTCTTGACTCTCAATATTATGAGGGTAGTCATCAACCCAAACGAATATATTATAGTCCTTAACCGGTACTACCTTCGCTTGCTACTGAATATGCTTATCTCATAACAAAATCAACATCAATAGAATAAGTACTGACAAATTCAACATGATAATCTACTTATTAGATATCTGTTTAAGCATTTATAAAATATGTAAAGCTTTTCTACAAAAAAGAAAAGGCTATGTTAATGACAATCAAATTTATTGCTAATCATTTATTAAAGTGGCGTTTAAAATGTGCTAATAAAAATATAGGGAGGGTAATAGAATTTTGATGTTCAATCTCTCATATGACCTAATATGAAGAGTGTTTAAGCCTTGAAATGTTATTTGTTGACAAAAATTTTGAAACTACCCTTATTAGACCAATATTTTCTTTTTGAAATTTATTGGACCAACTTTAATCCATCAATTAATCTGAAAGAATAAAGTGAAATAAGAAAAAAAATCATTGAAGATTCACCACAAGCAAACCAAGTCCGATCACAAGAGATGTAAAATTGAAATAATTTGAAAGTTTGAAACTAAAACATAGATAAAAAAAATAATAATAATGATCACAGAAATAATTACCACTCTATCAAATTACACATAGATGTAAATCGAAATTCAGCAACTTCATTTACCTAATTAATCCCTATTAGACTCACCTAAATGACATATTTACCCTTACAAAATTTTATATTATGTTTTCTTGGTAATTTTATCATATTTTCAGGACATGAATGTCTTGAAAAAAAGCAACCACAAAGATCTTCAAATTTACTGAAAAGTCAGGTTTGCCCTTATTATTTACAATTTTACGCTCTTAATATAAATGTAGAAATTAAAAGTTAGAAGCAGACGTTTAGGGTTTATAGATAGATCCAGTGAACCCTCTAATGCACAAGAAGAAGTCGAAGAAGACGTGTTTATCAGAAGAATCAGGTGCGCTTGTAGACCAATAGATTCACATAGTTTATATTTCAAAAAAAATAGATTCGCGTAGATTACAGAGTTTAGTCAATTAGGGTTTCTGCATTGGCGATGGCTAGATACAGCAGTGAATCTAGCGACGGCGAGCGGCGGCACGAGCGTCGTCGTCGTCATCGTCGCCGTGATCGTGAAAGCGAGCCTGATGATTCATCAGACTCCGACCAGAAACGCCAACATAGAAGCGACCGCCGCGAGAGGCGGGAGCGGGACGAGCGTGGTACTGGTAATGGCAATGAGGAGTATAGAGAGAGAGATAAAAGAGATAGGCGTGAGAGCGAGCGAAATGAAGAGAAGCGAAATAGGAGGTCAGAAGAGGAGGACGAGGAGGAGGAGGAAGGCGAAATTCATTCGAAAAGTGAAGGAAGAGAGAGAGATAGAGGGAGGGAGAGAGAGAAGAGGCGGCGGGAGGAGAATGGAGAGAAAAGGAAGGAAATTGAAGATGGGTATGGTAGAGGTAGGGAGCGGAATAGACGTAGAGATTTGGAGGATGAGGAGGAGGAGGAGAGGGAAAATCGCAAAGATAGAGATAGGGATAGGAGGGAAAGGAAGAGTAGATATGAGGAGGAGAGTGATAGAAAGTCTAGGAGAGATAGAGAGAATGATAGGAGAAGACTACGCGAAGAAGAGTGTAATTCGAGGGAAGATGGGATGGAGAAAGAGGTTGTGGATTCAAAGGGGAAAAGTGATGGGCAGTTGAATTTGCGAGAACGGAATGTGAATGGTAACGTGGCGACTTTGGGGAGGAGTGGGGGTGTTTATATTCCGCCTTTTAAGTTGGCGAGGATGATGAAGGAGGTGGAGGATAAAAGCAGTGTGGAGTATCAGCGTTTGACGTGGGATGCTCTTCGTAAGAGTATAAATGGGCTGGTGAACAAGGTGAATGCTATGAATATAAAGAATATAATTCCTGAGTTGTTTGGGGAGAATATGATTAGAGGGAGGGGTCTTTTCTGTCGTTCATGTATGAAGTCTCAGATGGCTTCTCCGGGTTTTACTGATGTGTTTGCTGCTTTGGTGGCTGTTGTTAACACCAAGTTTCCTGAGGTGGGTGAGCTCTTGTTGAGAAGGATTGTTTTGCAGTTCAAGAGAGCGTATAAGCGGAATGACAAAGTGAGTATACTGATTTGTCTTTTTGTTATTTTGTTGTTATGATGGGTTTTATATGTGTTTCTGATTATGTTTTGTTTCTATGGACAGCCACAATTGCTAGCTGCTGTTAAATTCATAGCACATTTGGTGAACCAGCAAGTGGCTCATGAGCTTATTGCTCTAGAACTGCTCACGCTTTTGCTGGAGAGGCCAACAGATGACAGTGTTGAGGTAGCTGTTGGCTTTGTCACAGAGAGTGGATCAATACTTCAGGATCTTTCACCAAAAGGACTGCATGGTGCATATGCTTTTCTAGTTATATGATTCGTTGGGACGGTATCTGTTAGTTTAAATGTGATTGTGAACCATATATTTTGGCTGGAATTCCCTTTTCTTTGTACTTGTTTAGTGTAAGTTCTGTTATTATAAAAGAACAAGACAATCAATTTAAAATCATGAGAAAACAAAGAGTACTAGGTGTTCGCAGGGAAATTGCAAAAATAGTCTCATTATGCCACATAACAATGGGAGCTCTACTTCTGTGTCAATTGAGTGGTTGCTTCATGCATATTCTTCCAGTTTAGCATATTTTGAACTTGATGTTTGGTTGGCATGTGGAGTAGACCTTGCATTTTTATTTATTGCCACAGTAGCAATCTAGTGTTTGTCAATTTATTTGGGTTATTGAAAAATAGAAATAAAATTTACTGGTTGCATGTTACTTTGTAAATGAAAATGTGTGCTTATAAATACTTGGCTTTTGGTTGTGTTGATATATCATGCAAAAGTTGCTTGGGCATGTGCATGTATCTTATGACCGTCATGTTAGCAGTAAATTTGTTCCATAACGTGTATCATTAAACGAGAATGCAACTGTGTATGTCATAAATTCTATATGTATTGTTGTATATTCGTATTTGTTGTATCCATAATTGTGATTTATGCAGGTATTTTTGAGCGGTTTCGTGGAATTCTTCATGAAGGAGAGATTGATAAAAGGGTTCAATTCTTGATTGAAGGCCTGTTTGCTATAAGGAAAGCCAAGTTTCAGGTGTGGTCTCTTTTGCCTCTGCCTGTGCTAATTTTTAGTATGAAATCTGAATTGGATAAATTTAAGGCTTAAGAGTACGTACAAGAAACTAAATCCTTTTTGTGAATTTATGGATTCAGGGATACCCTGCTGTTCGTCCCGAATTAGACCTTGTAGACCTGGAAGATCAATTGACACATGAGATATCTCTTGAAGATGAGGTGGATCAGGAGGTTACCCTTGGTATGTCTAAGATACTTTTCTGCCATTTAATAGTTATCTCTGATTTTCTATGATTCTAATTGTTGTTATTGTCAACGTTCAGATATCTTCAAGCCCGATCCTCAGTTTCTGGAGAATGAAAACGCTATGAAGAGTTGAAGAAAACCATTCTCGGTGAGGAGTCTGATGATGAAGAAGGTTCTGATGCAGCTTCAGGTGATGAGGATGATGAAGATGACGAAGAAGAATCAGAGGAAGAAGATGAGGAGCAAATGAAAATTAAAGATGAGACTGAAACTAATCTTGTCAATCTCAGAAGGACAATCTATCTAACAATTATGTCTAGTGTAGATTTTGAAGAGGCTGGGCATAAACTATTGAAAATAAAACTCGAGCCAGGCCAAGAGGTATGTAGTACAAACTCTGCCTGCATGTTATTGCAGTATTTATTAATATTTTTTTTCCTGTTTTCTGATAAGTAGAAACCTAATGTGTTATTGTGCAATTATATGGAAGAAGTATATTGAGAGGAGCATTATTTAGGTTCAACTTATTAAGAATTTGAAGACTATAGACTTCTGGCCAATCTATAACTTTGTAATTTCAAAATTGATTGGAACTTAACTTCTCAGTTTAATTTTAATATGATGACTATGTGCTTGCTACCTGATCTTGGTTGGCATTAGGTTCAGAAAAATTAGATTATAAATTCACTTCTCAAAGGGCTTTCTAATGCATATGTTGAGTTTTGTTGGTTGATATCACATTTTACTTTTGTGGTGCAATTAATTTTGCTAAATGGGATTTTTTTTTTTAATAAAAATTTAGATGTGACTGATGAATAGGATATATATATATAGTCTAGAAAAAGAAAAAATTAAGAAAACAAAGATCACTTTCATTCCTAGGGTTCTCATTAGTTGGTCACTGTGGCTGATTATGGTGTTGGAATTGGAGTCTTGCTTGGATTTAGAATGACATTGGACTTGGGTTCTTGGGCTGGAGCATTTAGTTCAGTAGATGCCTTCTTGTATAATCTTAGTTTTGTACACTTAAAGAAAAGTGACGATAAAATTCCATGTTAATTCCTTGACACTGCAGTTATTTTAACTGCAGCATCAGGAATTTTGACTTTAATAAAGGTAATTTGATAGCTCAGGCTTCCCTCGAGTTGTATCCGAAACTTATGTTTGAGGTTGTGTAAGCATTTTTATCCTATTCTCTTTGTTATCTTTGCTGAACCATATTATTGATCATTAAAAAATGGGAGGTTTTATTGTGATTCTCAATTTTGACGAAATAAATACTGTATTACTTGGTTTTGGCATGTAAAATACATATGGAATCTTTCTTATCTGCCATATGGGTTAAATGCTAGCTCAAACTCTCTTGATTTATTTATATGATTGCTTTTTTCTGAACAACTTGCATATTCTTGTGGTTTATGTCTTGGGTGAGCATCTGCTCTTTTATATTTCAACTATCGTACTTTTTTTTTTTTTTCTATTCAAGTAGCCGATGTGTATGTCATTCTTTTGACTGTTATCTTTTTATTGTCTTGATCTGGCTTGTGTAGATGGAGTTGTGTATTATGCTCTTGGAGTGTTGCAGTCAGGAGAGAACTTATCTTCGGTATTACGGTCTTTTGGGGCAGCGGTTTTGCATGATAAACAAAGTTCATCAAGAAAACTTTGAGAAATGCTTTGTCCAACAATATTCTATGATTCATAGGCTTGAAACCAACAAGTTACGAAATGTGGCCAAGTTTTTTGCCCATTTACTTGGCACAGATGCTCTGCCTTGGCATGTTTTAGCCTATATACGTCTGACTGAGGAGGACACCACTTCTTCTTCCCGTATATTTATAAAGATTCTCTTCCAGGTAAATAAGAGATACACCACTTCTTCCTGTTCTATTATTTATTTCTGTCTATTTAGAAGTATTATTGCTTTGTATGTGATGCGTTGTTAATCCTTTCCTTAGCTGGATGGGTTACTTAATGTTGTAATATGGGTGAGATCAATTAGTGACTGTTGTTTGTATGATCATTTGAATGTCGATCATTTGAAACAATATAAATAAATAAATAAATATATCCAATTGAATGAATTTGTAAACTATTGTGAGGGATTTGAGAAATGAGCAAGCCCATTATTTGAGGCATTCTCAAGTTCCAGTACAGAACTACACATTGAGTGGTTAAACAGAAGAAAACCTTAAGTATAACTGAATCTAACTGATACTTCATGTATTATAATTTTACATTGCATCCTCAGATTCACGCTATTACATTCATGTATATTGAAGGATAAGATGGTCGCATTACAAATTTAGTTGATTTTTCTGTTTGTAAATTGAGAGTAATTGTGAATGTGCTGGAAGTAAATCATTTCCGTCTGCCTCTTCAGATGGGGATCTGTAATGCAATTCCATATAAGAGAAATTTATCTTGAGAGTGATTTCTCCTTATATAACCTACATTAAAAATATCAATGCATTGTGCATTTGAACAGGACATTGTATACTGTTGATTTATGTGGGGGTCTTACATTCTTTCTGTTATGTTGCTCAATTCAGGTTCTATCATCTTGATCATTTTTTTTGCTTTTATAGGATTTTCTATTGGTATCTTTTTGTACCAACTATTACTGTGCTTGGTTGGAATTGGTCTGAAAAATTGTCTTTGCTTTTAGAAGCTTTTAAGTTTGCCTTGAATCTTTCTGATGCAGGAACTGTCGGAACATCTTGGCATTCGTTTGCTGAACGAGCGGCTCACTGATCCCGCAATGGTAGATTCCTTTGAATCCATTTTCCCCAGGGATAATCCTAAGAACACACGATTTGCCATCAATTTCTTCACATCCATTGGACTTGGTGGTATCACTGAAAACTTGCGTGAATACTTAAAGAACATGCCGCGGCTTATCATGCAACAACAAAAACCAGAATCAGACTCGGAATCAGAATCTGATAGTTCTGGTTCATCTGACTCTGGCTCGTTGTCTGAGTCGGAATCAGATCCATTAAGTTCGGATGAAAGTGAAAGGAGCAGAAGACACAGGAAGCGGCGGAGAAGGGATTAAACTAATTTTTCTGCTGCTGTGTTTAAATAATCTTCAAGATCTTACATTTGTTAAGCAGCTATAATGTAATTCTGTCTTTCCCTGTCTGTAAAATGTTAGGTCTGTAAAATATTGCAGTGATTCAGACCCCTTTTGCTTTTATGCATCTCTGATTCGGTTTTGGACATGTATTGTATGATCATTTTTTACTGCACTTGTACTCAAAACATCACTGTTAGCTTTTTAAAGGCAATATTGAAGGAACATTTTTGGTTGTGTACTTCACATGTAAATGAATTTTTGCAACACGATCCTCATTCTCAACCGACCTCTAACGACATCAAATGAATCAGAAACCCGGCAAGTCCCTCAAGCTTTGAACTTCAATTGAATAACTTTAAATACAGGAAATAAATCACACTCATGAAGCGTATATGGTCAAATTACTAACTGAATAACAATATATATCTAAGAGTGTGAAAATCACATTTCTTTGAACACAAATGTACATGTTATTGACTATACCATATTAAGTACATGATTGTCTCCTGTTGAAACAGAAATAGAAGCTATATGCATAGGAAAAATTAAGTGTACAAAAAGTGGAAACTTCTAGCTCACTGTGATAAGTAGCTTTCAGAATCCTGATTACTAGAATGGGTCAAATTCTGTCCTGCCCATGAAGCTATCAATAGTTTGAGGGTCGGAATACAAATTCTCACCATAAGGATAAGAACTACTTCCCCATCCCCTACGGAACCATTGGTGGTCTGAGAATCGATAAGATCTTCATTCAGAAGACCAGCTTCAAATCGTTGGCGTCTTTCAATCTTTTCTGCAACCTTCTGCTGAAATTCCTCATCGAACAATTAACATGTAACGTAGTTTAAAGTTAATCCGATTTTCTACCATTACTCTGTGCCTTGGAATTATTCGATCTTCAAGAGAATAGCTGAAAAACCTGCAAAAGATTCCACCACTGTCAGTATCCAAAGCAATGAAAATGAAAAAATATATATATAAAAATAATAAATTTTGTTCGTGACAGTTCTTATGCAATAGTTCATTTGGATACTAATAAGCTGAAAGCACTAGTATATTAAAAATGCCAGCTGAAAACACTACTGCACTTTCAAGCTGCTTGGAGATCTATGAACCTATTCCTAATTGCCAGACGCTTTTTCATTTATCAAAATGAATCTTACAAATGACATACCAAAAACATCAACATTAGACCTAGGAAGCTCTCCATAATGTAAATTACCTTGGAAACTCAATAAGATCCTGCAAAGGCCGGACCATGGTACTTCGTAGATAACGATACTTTGGGCGGAGGAGATCAATATTGTAACGCAGTAACAAGGGAAAATCAGCAATCATCTCGCCCAATTGCTGAAGCTTTATGCCAAGAGATAGAAAGTATTTCACATTAACGTCAAGCTTATTTCCTATGCTGCATCCAAAAGCTCTGGCCCCCAAAGCTATACACTTCCCAATATCCCTTTCGCTGACTCCAGCTTTGGTCATCAAGAATATGACCTGTATGATATCCCAAATACGCAGTTTATCATAAAGCTGAAATTGTTCTGCAGGTCAAAACACATCCTACATAATATTTAATAAACGACACTCAGAATAATGATTCTAAATCATTCTCAATTTATAAATGTTTGGCAAAGGAGAGATGACTACTAAGATTTTTTAGATCCACAAAACGAAACAAAGATTTTGTCAAATAACTATTTCAGCAGAAAAGTCTTCCAATTATCAAATGTGATTAAGAGGATTGTGTCTCTCTTCGGATCTTGGAAAAAATAAGAGGTGAAAAAAAATTGATCAAATATCATGTTTGCGTCTTACATATATTTATTACATAAAGTTTCCTTATTCTTTCAAGATCCAAAGAGATACTAAACATTTCCACATTTTTCTAACCATACAATTAAAACACAAAATTATAGAATAATATGACAATCTCAACATGCTTTAGGGAGAATGCAAAATACAAATGCCAAGAGAGTAACACTGTAAACTATGCAATGGAAAAGGAAACACGGCGGAAAAGAACAACCACTGGCCGAATTTTCTTGTATAGGCTGTATGTTAGTAAAGGAGGAAACTTTAACAAGCATGTGGTTTGGCGACCGGAACCATCATCTCGAACACCTAGATCCCAGGAAAAATTGCACCTTCCAAAATGAAAAAAAATAATTCTGAGTATTAATAATGGTACACTTTGGTTTTATGAAATAGATGAATAATTAAAATCAAACATGACGAAAAAACTAGTTCGCATGTGAAAGCAGATAAGACAAACTAAGGCCATGGCAAAATGAACAAAATTGTACACACTGTTTGTGCAACATGACATTTCAAACAGGATTGGGAAATGCACAACAGTGCACCCTCAATGTACCTTTGGAACAATGGTTGCCTCCAAATCAACGCAGAAAACAATGGGTTTAATAACAAGCATTCTCCTCATACCATCTCGGGAAATTCAAGGTAGATAAGTACTTAACGAGTGGCTTCCATCTTTCTTCGATGCTACAACGCATCAATTGTGGCAGAAATGCTAGTAATCTTCCAACAATCTTCAGTAGAAAAGACCGAACTCCTTTAGATAAGTAACCTGTATGACAAAGGATAAGCAATTCACTTTACAGTCACAATTTACAAATGCATCTCAGAAAGCATTTTCCACATCAAATGTGCTGATATCAAGTATAAAAAAGCATGGACAGAGTCCTATATACCTTTTGGTTCATCTCTTCCAGACTGAAAAACCCGAGCACCCTAGGATAATCAAAGACCATCGTGCCAAAATCCCGTTCATTCATACCCATATCCATGTAAAAAGCCACACGTGTTTTCACTTCTGCAATGTCATAACACAACAACTGAGGACATCGGCTAATGACATAACCCATCCAATCTCTCCTCACTCCTTTACTCTCCAAATAATCCACAATCTCATCCAACTCTTCAAGGCTTCGTTCCAAAATGTTACCTCCCGACTTCAAAAACACAGCCCCAAGAAACTCACCCTTCACATGAATCGACTTCAACCACTCAACAAAACGTCCAATCGACCCAAGATCCCCTTTCGACATGCATATCAGCCTAGCAATCCTAGGATACGACAAATGAAGGTGCTTCAACCACCTATATAGAACTCAAATCATCAAACAATCAATGCTATTTAAAAACAACAAAATAAAAATAAAATAAACCTCAATCATTCATATGTTCAACATTATCATCAAATTAAGAAACTCACACAACCCCTTTCAGACAAACAAACCCAATAACAAGATTCAAAATTTCATCATAACCCCAAAAAAAAACAACAACAACACAACTACAATATTCAACATTATCATCCAATTGAAGAAATTTACAATAACCCTTTCACAAAAACAAAAACCCAATATCAAGATTCAAAATTTCACCGAAAAAAACCAAACAATTACAAGTGTTTGATACCTTATAAGTGGAACAACATTGGAGTCCTGAATAACATGTTTAGCTCTAACATTGAAACTAGAATCGGAGAAGTCGGGAGACTTCTTCAAGTGGCAGCTTTGATCATGACATGGTCGATGAAATCAGCCAATCTGTTAGTGACATTTGTCGAATACGTGATATCCAAATTTGCCCTTCTTCATCGCCTGCATGAAAATCTCAAGCCGTCACTTTCCGTCGAATCTCCAGCGCCTTCATTATCATTTTATCATCAACGACGTCGTTTTGGTCGCTGTCGTTGGTGTCGTCGCTTCGGGGGGGTGTTTTTAGGGCCTTTGAAGAGGCTTTGGAGAGGCTCTGATAGAGAGTCGTTTTCGTCGTAGATGGACCCCGGGAACTGTGGGAGCCGTTTGGCCACGAGCGACATTTCGAGGACTCTATTTTGTCTTCCGGTGGGATGCCGTCATGCTGGTGGTCGTTGAGGTTGGGGGGTTGGTGGTTTGAGAGGTGGCGGAGGAGGAGGGCGGTGGGACTTGGAGTTGTGGCGGCGGAGGGGGATGGAGTCGTGTTGGTAGTGGGGAGAGGAAGAGGAGGCGGTGGCGGTGGCGGTGCGGTGGTGCGGCGGAGGGTCAGAAGCGGGACGCTGTGGTGGTACGGCGGAGACGACAGGCATGTTTTTGTCCTATTGAGTAACGGATAGTGTGGCAGTGGAAACACTGGTAAGCGAAGTGATTCGATTGTCAATTGTTCTTAGTAATACCAATATTGTAGTATGGATGGCACCCAGCATCAAAGTCCCATGGTCTAGTGGTTAGGACATTGGACTCTGAATCCAGTAACCCGAGTTCAAATCTCGGTGGGACCTTAGCTTCTCAACTTTTACTATTACTATTTTTTTAACATTTAAATGTCGAGGTGTTAAATGGATACAAAGGTGTCAAATGATTGAGAAGATTATAATTTTTAGGAGATAAACTTCGAGCCGATAAAATTTTCACATTTAAATACATAGGTGTCAAATGAATTCAAAACACTTTTAACATTGAGGAGAAATATGTCGATGTATCTAATGTATAATTTTCAACGATTTAAGATTGTAATAAGTGGATATGAATTATTAATTATGTAAAAATACTTATGATATGAAAAATTTTGTATCATATGTTATATAATCTCAATAGTTAACATGTACATGTACGTGCATTTAAGTTTTTTTCCACTTTTTGGGCCTAAATTTTTTTGAAGGTCCGATTCTGCTGAGGCCCTCCCTTGAACGGATTTGTTTAAGTGGGCTGATTGAGCCTAGCTCTATTCTCAACTTGACCCTTTCCCTTCATGGACCCGACCCCTTAATTTGAGAGCCAGGTGGACACCTCTACAAGAAGCAACAAAGAGAGCACATAGACACGGCAAGCCCATGCCTAGGACTTGTTTGTATGGAACATAGATGGCAACTATGATAATTCAGCACTGCCAGATTTTCTGTATAATTGTTCATGTTTCTTTTATTGCTGCTCTTTAAATTGACATTAGAATCTCACTTTCAATGAAGAAATCTTTAACAGTTAAAAATATACAAGGCGCATAAGAGAACCCACAAACAACCAACCAACCATCAACTACGCATAAAAAATTGTAGCTTGTTTTCACCCAAAAGAAACAAGCTTTCAAACAAATAAGAACATCACTACCATGGCACCCTTTTCTCTTCCTGAATTTCAATATATCTAGAGACTCATTCACAAATTGAAACCTCTCTTCCCTGAGACAAGATCTCTTCATACAAGTTTAGAATCATCCATTTTTGGTCATTGAAGATATTTGCCTCCTGAAACAACCCCATATAAATACAAGAATGACTTGAAATGCAAGTTACCTCCAGAGAAGCAGGCACTCAAATGGGAAGCCTGCTGTATTATTAACAAAGAATCAATAACAATCAACCTTTTCTATTAGTCCTGGTCTTGTCTCTCTATATCTTGAACGTCAGATGGTTCTGGGAATATATCTCTAGAATGCCGTCTATGTGAGGATGAATTTCACCTACACCATTATGTGTACTTCCCTGGGAACCAGTTGTTCCCGATTGTTTAAAACTACTAGTTCCTTCTGCTTTTATAGTGGAGGCTGGGAGGGATGGCGGCTGCATCAGATGAGCTGTGGCGCCAACTACCAAAAAACAGCAGCATTCCAAGACCCTCTTGATGAGGTGGCTCTAAGCCTTGCAGAGCCTGTAGTCTCTTCTCTTACTACCTTTAAAGGATTCTCCAAAGCCTTCAGGATGTATCTCATGAGGGGTCGCCTTGAAGGCTTGGGATTGAGGCAAGACCTCGCAACAATGGCCATTGCCCACACTTCCTCTAGTAGATCCTCATCCACGATCAGAGATGGATCTACAATCTTGGTAACAAGGTCCTTGTCATATATACTGATGTATGGTAACGTCTGTTCTAATGTTTCCTTCATTTGGGCATCACTGGATGCGCTAATGCCCAACCTACCAGTTACCAGCTCAAGTAGTACCTTTCCAAAGCAGTATACATCGTAGGCACATGTTGATGTTATTGTACCTGGCCAGTTTCCAATGACAAACACAAATCAGAAACAGCATTCAAACCAGATGAAAATATTAATCTCTAATTTTGCCTTTTACAAAGGCATCAAAATCAAATTGTTACAATTTGGGACAGCTGAAAAAGTAAAAAATTCACTTGAGCAGAAGCCATGCAATTGAAGTTCTTAAGAGGATGATGTTGAAGAATGACTGTTAAGGACTTAGGACCAAAAGAAAGGTAATGAGAGACTCCAAACATCTAAGCCATACGAAATGCTTGATGTGGGGTGAAGAAAAAAGCTTTTGAGAGGATTGGTAACTAATAACATAGTAATTTTTATGTTTTATTTCATCCAAAAACACACTTTAAATTAGTAGCCATGGGGAAAAAAATGTTGAAATTGAAAATCTAATGTGAAACCTTAAAATTAAATCTAAACATACCTGAAGAACCTTGTTCAGATGACCTGCACATTGTAAAGATAAAACAATGATTACATCATAGATCAACCAAAATAGGTTAACATAACTAGGTAAAGCAAAAACCAAACAATTATGAAAGAAAAAAAAAAAAAAACACAAATAATTAAAACAAGTAGATATAGTTTGAAGCTAGTAATTATTTGAACCACTGGTGGAGGCATTAAATTAAAATCATAGTATCATACTAAGCTTAATATGATGAAATTAAATTCGTAATACTTCCAATTATACAAGACTTGGCCCCTGAACTAACTGTTTTATGCCAACAACCATCGACACTATCAGAATTTACATCACCACAGGTCACAAGATTCAAGCAAGAAATTTCAATGAAACTACAGGAAGCACTTATCTATGGAATTTTTTTAAGGTTGCACTAAATAATGTAATTAGCATAAGTATACAAATGAATACTCATTATACATGACCAACCATCGAAAATTCATACTTATTGCAAATGACAAAAATTGAACACAAACTCAGGAAATCCGGTTGCAAAGACAGAAGCAACAAAATCAGTACTATGATAACACCAGAAGCAGACTAAAACATGAAACAGTGTTTAAAGCATCTTAACAAAGAACAACATCCAATAAAGCACTTACTGCGGCAACCGCAGGAACCTCGTTATCCTGCTTTGATGAGTTTCACCTTCTTGAACACAGACCTCGCTCAGGCTCCCTAACCGTACTTCAAATTTGTCATCAAGAAGTATACTGCTTGCTTGAACATCTCTTCAAGGACACAAATTTGAACATGTTAGTACTAACACCATATTAATTTGCCCCCAGTAACTGGTGAAGGATTAATTCAACGCACAGTCAAGATAATAGTCAAAGCAGTGGCTTTGCCACACACATTAAACTGATAATTACATTAACTAACTTAAATAATTAAAAAAAAAAAGAAAGTATTTCTCACAAACAAGGTACCTAATGTATATACAAATACTGCACTTCATGCGATTTTCTCAAGCTTCAACCTAAAATTTTGTTTATTCAACCTCAAGTATGTTCATAACTGTATCTTTCTAGTTTCAAGTCCTCTAATGATGCTTATAGATACAAGAACACAACTTGAAAGACAGAAAAGCATGATGTTAGAAGTTCAGATTGACTTGATTGATTAAGAATTTATCAAGCAGACGTTGTACCAAGCTTTGCTACATGATTTCAGTCTTTCTCCAAGAGCTATAAAATAAAAAGGGGTAGTGGCTTTAAAAAATGAAGGTTCAACATTAAACCTAAACAATACTTCACTCACTATGATAACTATGAAGTAACAAGAAAACTAGCATCAAGTTAATGAAACATAACCATAGGAAATTAACTCATGAAGAATAATAAGAAACAAATCCTGGAAGTACCTGTGAACAAGGGGGGGCGTACATTCATGATGCAGATAAGATAGACCTTCTGCAGCTCCTGTTGCAATTTTCAATCTTGTTATCCAATCCAATGACTGTAAATCATCTTCATTTGCGGTTTTCCGATACAAGGAACTTGACAAATCCCCATTTGGCATATATTTGTAAACAAGGAACTTCTCATTTTCTTTCTCTAAGCAATGTCCCAAGAGAGGAACCAATCTTGTATGAGAAATCTTACTAAAGATATCCAATTCCAATAGGTATGCTTCCTTTCTAACAGACTGCAACTCAACTCTTTTGATGACCACAGGGATCCCACCTTCTAAGAAACCCCTGAAGAGATCTCCTGAGTGACCATGTTTTATGAGGTTTGCATCACTAAAATCACCAGTGGCCAGGAGTAGCTGCTGATAAGTAAATGAATCCCCTAGAGTAGAAAAATCAATCGATATTCCAGGCGATGGCAGCGGACTGGATCCTGCAGGAACTGGTCCCACGCCAACCCCTCTTTGATTTGTAGTGCCCTTCTTACAACAACATAGGACCAGCAGTACTAGCGCCACCAGAATAATAAGACCTCCCCCCAAAGCTGCTGCCAATATAATTATCTTTCGGTTATTCTTCTCAGAACCTTTTGGTGTAGAAGGTTCGGTGGAATTTGGTTTTCCAAAATTATCAAAACTCAGGCCCCTTGCTGCATAGAATGATCCACAATCTGTAGAGGTCCTCTGGTTAGAGACATTTTGCAGACAATTTCTATCAAGAGATGCATTATCATGCACATACTCCGGAACCCTTCCTTGAAAATAATTTCCTGTGAGATTGATAAAACTGAATCTTCTAAGCAATGGTGTGAGACTTCCATAAAACATGTTGCCAGATATATCCAATTCTGAACCCGTCACATTTGCATTCGAGCTAGAATTCGGAAGCAAACCAGTAAAGTTATTGCCAGAAATGTCGAGCAAACGCAATTGTGTCATTGACCACACTGCATTAGGAAGAGGACCAGTAAAGTTATTGTGTCTTAAAACAATAATCTGCAGCTGACTAGGAGCCGGAAAAAGATTGGCAGGCAAATTCCCACTTAGAGAATTGTTACCAATTAGCATCTTCTGCAAATTCCTCAACCCTCTCAAATCCAGTGGCACTGATCCAGACAAAGAATTCATGCTGAGATCAAGGTCAACCAACTCATCAAGATCCCCAAGCTGCGAAGGAATCAAAGAAGCTAAACTATTGTTCGAAGCATTGAAATACTGAAGCCTAGAAAGTGTCCCAATGCCAGGAGGAATCGATCCAATTAGAAAATTCGATGAAATGTCAAGACTTGACAGGTTCTTGAGCGACACAAACAAAGCAGGAATGTTTCCAGTCAGCGAATTCTTGGAAAGATGAAGAACCGAAAGGTTTGATAATTGACCCAAACTTGAAGGAATTGCCCCAGTAAGATTATTATCAGACAAATACAGACTAGTTAAAGTAGTCAAATTTCCAAGGCTCGTGGGAATTTGACCTCTCACAGAACAGACCGAAGATCCAGCACTTGCAACAACAACCGCTGCCCCAACCAATCCGGGATCGGGCCAGGAAGGAAGAAACTTGAGGCATTGAAAGAGGCCAAACGCGTCAAGTTCACAAGCGAATCAACAGCAAATTGTGGGTTCTGTTTACCAATCCTAGTCCTTCTAAAGCCAGAAATGTTAATTCCAACAACACTACCATTCTCACACCTAACACCATTCCACACAGAGCAAGGGTCAGCTTTTATAGGCCAATCCCTGGCTTTTAGTCCCAATGAGGATCTGAGTTCAAGTAGAGCTACTCTCTCAGCAAATGAACTCAGTGGCACTTGCTCAAATGTACACTCAAATAACAACAAGAAGATAAATACACAACCCACCACACTTCTCTGATCCACCATGGCTTTTTTACTCGCACCCTTTAACATGCAACACTAGTCTACTCATAATATCATCCCTCATATTCTTCCTCTGATCAGCCACCTATGTATTCTCTCAGCTATATTTGACTATAAATGTAATGAAACAATTGTAATCTAATAGAATTAGACATACCCAGATGACAAAAACACATCTTTGTGGCCTCCAATAAAAGACCACCCTCAAGTTTCTCTTTTTCACTTAAAAAGAAAACAAAAAAATCTTACCTTGTAACTGTAAGCCTTTGTTTTCTTTTATTTCTAGGGGCTTTCTTCTTCTTCAGAAACTGTTGGAGACCAATCTGTTTTCACTCTTCTTTTGCTTCCTTTTTTTTCTCTTCTCCTCCCCTACCTACTCTCTCTAAATCCTTCAGTTGACAAATGAGAGAGAGAAAAAAAAAAAAACTTAAAAAAAAAAAATTAAATATGTGTTGTGATCTATCAACTAAAAAAAAAATGAAGAGAAGAGAGAGAGAGAAATGGTGGTAAAAAAACTGTGAAGTGGACTCACTCTGTCATCAATAATAACAAAGCTGCCTTTCTGGTACTAAACAATGAAAAAACAATCAAGGAAAAAAAAAATGAAGAAGAAGAAAAGGCAGAGGCAAAGACTTGATTTTTAAGAGCTGACAATTCTCTCTCTATTGACAATAAAAAATTAAAAAATGGGTGTTCAAAAAGATCAAAACTTTATAGCAGAAAAAGTTGGTAAAAATTTATGCAAAGACAAATAGCCAAGCCAAGTAACTGAACCGGTGACTTGATGATGATTGCTTTGGTCTGACACTACTGAGTCTGGTCTGGTCTGGTTTGGTCCAGGGTCCGGTGCCGGTTGGGTTTGACCTCCGGTTATGCCGCTTTGCCAGCTAAGCTCTAACATAAACTACTTAGTTTTCCAACTTTTAATATACGTATCAAAACTCTCCCTCTCCCTAGTCTCTTGAGTGTTTTGCGTGGTCTTTCTGTTTTTTTTATTTTTGGGTGTGTGTATTTATTTCTGGGTTTGAATAGTGATTTCTATGTATAGTTTTTTAATTAAATGGGGAGGGTTGGCGTAGACTGTAGTTAATATTGGCGTTTTGATTTTTCATTTTGTTTTTGTTTTCTCATTGTTTTGATAAGGCAATAACAAAAAATGGTGAATTTAGGTCACTTGACTCTTTTTAAGCAAATCAATTTACAGATTTAGAATGCAAAATTGGAAAAGAATGGAAATCTGTGTCATTTAACACAGCAGATACCTTTCTAAGAACTTATATTCTGAATTTTCCTTATGGGTCCACGTGGGCTCAGATTGTTCCCTTATTGAGACGTAGTAGGTGTCGGTCTTCTTGCTGCAATTGAAATTTTTGATGGTTTTTTTTTTTTTTTTTGAAGAAAGTGATTTTTTGGTTTAGAGAAATGATGTTTATGTTTTTTTTTTAGAAATAATATTGAATGATATTTTTTCTTAATTTAAAATTTTAAAAAAATGAAGATAGTCAAGGCACCAAAAGTGTAATCTATTATTATGATAGGGGGCATCTTTAAATTTTAAAGATTAGTGAGGATACAATTGGATTTGTTCTTATTTGAATTGTGGTCGTAGTTTTTATGTATTTTTGTTTATTATAGAAGATGAAAAAATTAGAAAGAATTTATATTGTAATGATACAGATTTCTGTTTGTGTAGGAGTATAATTATCATTTTAATTTATATAATATTATTGGATATTACATTATCAACCGGTTTATATTGATATGGCTTTTAAAATAATCATGATTAAATATGTAAATAAAACAAATTGTTATAAAGTTAATGAGATGACTATTTGACTAATTTTACTGCTATAATATTGAAAAATATTTTTTATGTGTTTAATAAATTATTATTTTAATTGGTGTGAATTATATAATGTGAAAAATATAAATAAAAATAATATATTTATATTTACTATTTGTTGTATGTTGATTTATATGTAATTAAAGTTAAAATATAAGTGTTATTGTATTAAAATTAATAAGAATGATTTCATCATTTAAAAGATTTATTAAATTCCATAGTAAATTTTTCTTTAAAATATAAGTGTTATTGTATTAAAATTTATAAGAATGATTTGGTCATTTAAAAAGATTTACTAAATCCCAAAACAAATTTTCTTATAAATACTTTGTAAGAATAATCTGGCACCTACTTTTTAATATTTATTTTCAAATCAACTCAAATCATAATATAGTAACTTTTGAAAATTTTACCAAACATATCTTTTATACCAAAATTATAAAGTAATCTAATTTGTTAAAAAATAAATATTAAATAATCTAATATTAATTTATAAATATTTTTACATTGAGTGAGAAAATGGTTACACCACCGCCTGACATGGTTTAATAATAAACATCGTTCAATTTCAAAAAAAAAAAAAATTACACCCGTTATTATAAATGACGTTACATTATTTAAAAATTTGTCTAAATGTATAAATTATGATACAAATGAAGTAAACATCACCACCTCGTAATCTCACGACCAATGTATCTACTACGAGTTCGCACATCACTTTGATAAAGTTTGAGTAATACTATATTACTCAAAAATTTATCTAAATTCATTGTTAAATGATATATTAAGTTTATGTATAATTGTCTTATCATCAATATATTATTTCAATATTAATGTGGTAGCTACAACTCAGTTTGTCGCATCATTTGTTTTTTTAAAATTTATTGTAATTTGAAGAAAAAAAAATCTATTAAAGTTTAGAGAGTAATTATTATGGTAATATTTGTTTTAAATTTACCTGTAAGTTCTTATACCTATTAATTGTTAAATATTTATGGTTGACTTGCCCTACTTAGGGGCCCTTGGATATAATCATTTATTCTCTCTCTGCCATTAAAGTAATTAAATGCCAAGTTTAAGCTCTCAACAACTGATACTGCAAAACAAGATTGATTTGAAAATCATAAAAGCAATTAATTTCCAAATTAGAAAAATTAAATGGTCATAACCTAACTGTTGTACAATGTATTTATGCCCGTATATTTGGTGTGTCACAGTGCAAAAAAATATTCAAAAGCTTGTTTTCTAACCACTAGCAGTTTGTGTGCCAATTGATTAGTCTCACATTGTTTAAATGACAATAGTTCCATTGTTTCCACTTACATGCTGATTCTCACATTAATGTGCCAGTCATGTTATAGGTAAATTGCAGTACGGGGGATCCCAACAGCAAAAGATTAAGCCAATTTCCCATTAGTATACCATCAAATGTGGAAATTTCAATTTCATATGTATGTAAATAGGAACTAATTACATTACCGATTGGTTAAGATCACTCATTAATAACAAATCTTAGATTGATTGTAACGAAAGTTATTGAAGAATATGCAAAAGTTTTTATCGATAAAAAACTTTATCCAACAAGTAACGTAACCAAACCCAAATAAATCTATATATTTTTTCAACAATGATTTTCTTTTTGAAATTTTTTATTTAAGTAATTACATATAAATAGCATCAATTTGTATATTTACCTTTAAAGGAAAAACACAAGCAATAATATTTGTTATTATCTCGTCAAACGGATGAGAGATAGGAAGCTCCAACCAAATGAGGGGCCAAAAAAACCTACTTTTCTTTGTATTTCAGACTGCACGTGAGGAGGATTATATTTACATATTCTGATAGTCATCTAACTTAGTGTCAGTTTAAAAAATAATAATAATATAGGAGAGTTAGTTTAAAAAAATAATAATAATATAGGAGAGTTAGATTGAATTGAGTTTTAAAAGGACATTGCATATGGCAGGAAAGTAGGTTACCCAATTCCAAAGTTTCGCTCTCAGTCAATCTCCTTTAAGCCATGCAGTCTAGTCTTTCACGATCACTTTCTACAAGTAGTTTCTTCGCTTCACTGCGTAAAGTTTGTGTTGAGGTCAAATTGACTATGATGAAATATAATGAGAGAATTCATTTGGTTTAATATGCTATAGAAATTTTGATGTATAGAAATCTTACTCGTTTTTTTTTTTTGGAACGATTCATCGATATTATAGAAATATTCAAGATAATAACTAAACAATATGGTGTTTTGAAATATCAAGATTGAATATTTTCAATAGTTGTTAGATTTTTACGTGTTAATACTAATATTAAAAATAAATTTGCCGAATTTCATTAGTTGGAAGTGTAGCATCATACAATTACGCACTATTGTAGAATTATAAAAATGGTTGAATATCTTCTTTGACTCTAAAAGGTCAAAATTTGAGTTTCATATTTGTTTTATTAAAGCATAAGATTTAAAATACAAGACATTAGTGTGAGTCTCCTCTTGATAAGAGTAGTCATCTTCTAGTTGTGAAAGAAATCATCCGGATCACGCTATTACTGTTCAATCTCAACAAGTCTCGACAATCCTCTGATCCGTGCGGTGTCAGTGTTTGAAAAAAAAATGCAACACTTTATTTTGAAAAAAAATATGAAAATAAAAATAAAAATTATGTTTGATTTAAATTTTGATTTGTATACGCAGTTTAAAGGCTGAAACTTTTGTGTTTTAAAATTCACTAATTTTGTTTGAACATCAAATTTTATTATAACTTAATTGTTTTGATAAGTTCGAGTGACCCCGAGATCAAATTAATATATTAAAAATAGAAGAAAAATGTAATTATCAGTTTCATTGATTTGATTATGGTATCACATGATTTATTAGAAATGGAATGATGATTTTAGTTAAAAATCGTACAATCATCTTATTTAAAGTAGATTTTCTTATAAACATTTAAAATGGAATTATATTATATATGATTTCAATTAAAGATCACATAAATAAAGTAGATTATAATCCATTAATTTTGAACCGACAAACATCTTTTTTTTTTTAATGGAATTTCGTTAAATTGAATAAAATTTTAATGCATTTGAAATAGAATTAGATTATATTTGATTATGGCATCAAATGATTAATTAAAAATGGAATGTATGATTTTAGTTAAAGATCATACAATCATCTCATTTAAAGTAGATTTTCTTATAAACATTTAAAATAGAATTATATTATATATGACTTCAATTAAAGATTACATAAATTAAGTCGATTATAACCCATTAATTTTGAACGACAAACATCATATTTTTAGAGTTATTATCATTTTTCCTCTTGACGATTGATGAATAATTATTTTTTCCTTTGATGATTTTAAAACTGTTAAAAAAAAAAAAACTTGAAATAGTATTAATTCAAGTCAAAAGAAAAAATACAATAATGTTTTTTGAATCAATAAGGGTGAAAATAACGATTTACTAATCATCAAGAAAAAATAATAATAACTGTATATATATATAATAGGGGAGGGACATTAAATTCAGAGAAAAATATTCATATCTTATATTTTAAAATAAAGATGAGATTTGAACCCTTAAGGTTTTGACTAATTAGGATTAAGGAAAATATTTAACCACTCCTAATAAAATATGAATTACTTTACTTCCAATATATATATATATATATATGCATTACTTGACTACTTGCTCCACAGGATGAATTAATCAAATTACATATCCAAATTTGCAGAAAAGTATTGTCTTAATTTGAAAAAAGAACAAGAGAAATTTCAAGATTTGATAAAATTTAAGTCTATCCATTGATTTTGAATTTCAACAGAACAAACTCTTTCAAACTTTGAAAATCATTATAAAAACTCTTTCAAACTTTGAAAATCGTTATAAATCTTCTCCAAAAAATTCCAAATATCTCATTTAAAATGCTATAAAATCTTTATCAAAAACACATTTTTTATATTAAACTGAGATATGATTGAAAATTTAGTGAATAAAGAAAAGTAATTGGTGTATGAAATAATTAATCTTGCTAGATTTTATAAATTAAAAAAGGAAAAATGTCATTTCAATCCTTAAGGTTTCGATAAATATCAAAATTTAAAACTCTTTTGGAAATAACTCATTTTATCCCTAAAGTTTTGAAAACTCTTTAAAAAATTTCAAATCGTCAGTTAAGTGACGGTAAAAAAAAAACGAAAAAAGTAAAATGACTAATTTACCCCTAATGTTGGTTGTAATATATTAAATTACCGTTTTACCTCTAATAAAATAAAAATATTAAAATTAAATAAATATATATAATTAAATTTTTTTTACTTAATTAGAAAAAGAAAAATAATTAATAATAAGAAAAAAACCATGACCATAACTTTCTCATTCTTCTTCATCACTACCACCATAGAAAACCTTACCATCATCTTCTTCTTTATGTTTTTCTTCTTCTTTTCTTCTTTGTCTCCTCCAATCTCTCATCTCCCATTCTGTTTCTTCTTTGTTTTCCCTTCCTCTGCTCCAATAAGTTATAGGTTCCATTGAACCTAGAATCGTCTCTGATTTTGGGTTTGATCGAACTCCCAAGTTCTGGGTTTGTACTAGAACATGTTTTGGTTATGAATTTGATCAAATCTATAACCTAGACCCCAACATCAGCAGAGAAAAAAAAAAATGAAAAATTTAGAGGTAGGGATGAAGATAATGACGGCGGCAAGAGATGTTTGGGGTTTGTATTTGATATTTGGGGTTGATGTTTGTTGTTGGTGTTTGTGACTGATATTTGTGGTTGGTGTTTATGGTTAATGTTGAGGTTTAACAGTTGTGGTTGATGTTTGAGGATTGATATTTGTGGTTTCATGAATTTACTGAATGTTTTTTTTTTCCCCATTTTTAAAAAAAAAAATTGTTTTGAATATCTCAGTTTGCACGTTCTGAGTTCAAACTCATGAGTTTGAATTCATTTTTTTTTTCTTAATTTTTTTCATAATTAATTTTAATCTTTATTGTCCATCTCTAAGATAGATGGTAGAGATCTTTTGTATATTTTTTAAAAATTTGTATTAATTAATTTTTTATTTTTTAAATTATTTACAATTTTTTATAGGTTTAAAATCTTAGTTATACACACGTTACAATCATAATCTCTTACATAAAAAGATCATCTTACCCTTCCCATCCAAACTTTCTGATACCATTGACCATTAGTTGATTCACGATTTGAATTTTTTTTAAAAATTTTAGATAAGTTAGGAATGAACAGAACTATTTAAAAAAAAAAAAGTTTTAAAAAATTAATATTTTTTAAAACCTCAATAACTAAAATGAAATATTTTAATTTAAAAAACTCTTCATCCATTTGGACTCAGATTTTTTTTAGAAAAAAAAAATTATTGCCCATAAAATGATAAATATTATTACTCAGATATGGATCAAATGTAGTTTATTTATTAAATGAGCGGGAAAAAAAAGAAAAAGAAAAATAAAATAAAATAAGAAGAAAAAAGAGTGTAAAAGTTGAAGGGGATATTTGAGTAATATTACAAAAGCAGACAACAGAGGAGATAGTGGAGGTCGAACACTTAAGGTGGTCAAACAGTTCGTTTGTTTTTTTTCTTTTTCAGGACAATGGGTCTCTCTGTTCGTGTGACACACAGTTTGCAACATCAAACAGTAGAAGACAGCACAACATAATTACAAAAAACAAAAATAAATAAGTGGGAAGTACTATACCTGTATATGTTTTGGATACTGTGGTTTAAATAAATTATATATTTACGTATCTATAATGATGAATCCATATAATAAGAAAATTGAGAGAATAAAAAAAAAAAAAACATTCTGTGGTTGAAATTAAGTGTTGAATGAAAGCTACTCACATGCAATTGGGAAAATAAATTAATATATACGGGATACATTCATGCATTTTCTCGAAATATTGATATGAAACCTAAAAAAGAATACAAAAAATTCTCTATACAATAATACTTAACCCTATTACATCCAATATGGAAAGGATTCTTTAGTTAAAAGCAAAATTTTGTATTAAAATTCATAAAATATGGATACAATAATACAATGATACATGATAGTATTTTCTTCATTAGTATTCAGGTTCATAGATTAACACACAACTTTATATACGTAAACAATTGTATATGATAGCATTTTCTTCATTAGTATTCATGTTTACAAATTAACACACAACTTTACGTAAGAAAACAACGATACAAAGTTAAAGTTCAATACATTTTTATAATTTTTTTTTTTAAAAAAAAAAGATAATTGTATTAGATAAGTGTTTTTCCAATGTAATTAAAGATAATAAGTATTAGCACGTGGCATTTAAGAAATAAAATTCATACATATAAAATCTTTAAAAGCTAATGAAAGTGTAAACCTTTCTACTATTTATATGACTATAAATAGCATCCTGTAAAAACGTTGAACATTATTGTATGCAGGTGATAATTTGTGTACACATAAATAATGTTGAGGTGGATGTGTTACTAGATTTGGACCAAGTCCTTGTATGATGGCTTTATATAATTATTAAATTAAATAATTGGAAGTCATTCAACGACCACTTGATGCTTAGGTGTTCCACTTGCCTTCTCCCTCTAAATGTCGGCTGCCTCCCATTTCATCAGCCACGCTACTTCCTCTGCTTTTTGCCCTTTCGCTGTCTTCTTCTTTAGTGTACATATATATATATATATATATATATATATTGAAAGCAGACATCAAACAAATTTAAAATCTGCTAGAAGCGATTAAGAATAATTATTATTCATATTATCCACATATTTATTTTCATAACTGAAAAATAATTATTCCATAACAAGAGCATAAAACTCTGCTGAAACTTGTTAAGAATAACACTATTTATATTGCCCATATATTTATTTTTATAATTAGAAAATAACTATTCCATAATCAGAGTATAAACATGTCTTATGGAAATGTATATATATAGATAATTTTGTTCGTTTATCTTAAAATTATTTAATTATATATATTAACGTATTATAACCTCAAATCTTAAATATTATAATTTGATCATTTCCTATTAACCTAGGTTTTTGGATCTGATTGTAATGAACTTGATATCAAAGCTTGAAAGTTTTCGGTTCAAACATATTCTCCCTTCATTTATCTGTCATCTTGTTATATATATTATATGATAGAAGATGTTTAACATGTGTCTGTCATCTGTTATCTATCCACGTTACATATAAAGAAACGTGTTAACTTATCATAATTGTATAACATGTGTTCATCATTTGTTATCTGTTGATGTTATACGTGAGGGGACATGTTAATTTATCATAACTTTAAGTTTTAAATACTACAGTTTACACATGAGAAAATGTGTTAACTTATCATAACCGTTTAACATGTTTCCGTCATTTGTTATCTATCAATGTTACACGTAAGGGAGCGTGTTAACTTATCATAACTTTAAGTTTTAAATATTACAGTTTGACCATTCTTAATTAGTCTCTTAAATCTTAAATACTATAATTTGACTCTTTTTTAATTAGTTTAAGTTTTTGAATATGACGGTAACTAACTATATAAACACTTGTCTAATTAATTGAGCAAAGACTAGAGAGAGGGAATTTTGTTAAATTTTAAGAACAACTTTTACATAAGATTTGTAATATTTGGAATCTTGATAAACTTTTTTGAAGAATTTTGCAATCGATAAGATCTATTTCTGTTTTTTTTTTTTTTTTTTTTTTTTTGTGAAATAAGATCTATTTCTATTTTAATCGATTATGAAAACAAAAATTATAAGGAATAAGTCCTCCTAATAAAACAAATAAAAGGCTGCAAAAGTGGGTTTCACATCGGTTGGGTAGTTTATTTGTCTTTTCATGCTGTAATTCAATCAAAAGCGGAAATAAATACGAAGAATTGTTATATGCAGCAGAAGAGACCAAAAATCCCGTTGTAAGTTTCTTTGTTTATTTAAATTCAGCAGTCATATTCATAGAATATATATCAGTACTATTTCATCATTTTTTTTAAATCTTTTTTGTGCAGTTAATTTTTCCTTTCTTTGAAGGAAATAAAAATATGCCATTGAAAACTGCTTGTCTTACAGTGTCAGACAAGCAATATTATATAGAATTTTAAGTACAAAAGGAACTCTATGTGTGGCCCCAAGCTCCTTTTCTTTTTGTCCTAGAAGTCTTAGTTTGAGGGATTTCCAATTACTACCCCCGGATGATTCAATGAAAAACAAATAAATTATGAATATAAAAACAAATTGGAAATTCATTTTGGGAGTAATTGTTTTCTTATTTTAGGAGTAGATATATAAACAATGCAAATGATAATTAATTTTGATAATTTCCAACAATCTCAAACATATTTGGCGTTAACTTTAAAATATAAATATGATAATGTCAAATGCCCTTAAATTAATTTTAATATGACATAAAAACACATCTAGATTTTTATTTTACTCTATATGTAGTGTACAAATAATTTAGGCATAATTACAATATATTTAGAATTTTTTGCCATTGAAATTTAAATTTTACGAATATTATTCTTTTATGAAAAAGGAACTCACATTAAAATATCAATAATAATGTGGTTACTAACTAATTTAACTTAAAAAAGAAAATTTGTTATGTAAAACATCCCGTATTCAATTCATGTTTCATTGAAATGGAGGGATTTAATTTATATTTATAATAATAAAATGATATATAAATAAAACCACCAACAACAAATAGTTCAAGCATCGTAAATAACAAATGACTAATTTATTATTTGCAGGCCCTTGGAAACTCACAAACTAACAAAGTTGACCATGATTAACGTCAGTGATAATTTAATGCTCTATCTAAAGGGGAATTCAAGTATTTGAATCATTAAAAAATATATATATGGAAGTGAGCGACCGCTAATGGTGGATGGGCAGGCTGTTAACAATATCAAAATCCCTTAATTATTAATGTTGGGTTATAATACAAACAACTTCTAATAATTTATTCGTTAACTTTTATAATAGAAAAGACTTACGATATAATTTAAGAGATCTTGAACGGATGTATAGAAAATTATAATGAGGAAAACTACCCGATGTATACATAAACTTTTTGAAGTTACAGATGCCTTAATTTGCTTTAAAACTTTTTGATGATATTGTTTATAAAGTAATTATAGTTTATGACATTGTTAAAGATTTTTCTTGGAAAAAAAAAAAAAAAACAGTTAATTGTTAATGTGCTTTTCAAGAAGTGGGTGGCACGCAGGCAACAACATGCATGCACGAGCTTGTGAGTGGCTTGCCCCGTGCGTGGGCGTTGATGAGACTTAAATTCCACATTCCACACAAACTTTTTTAAGGTTTTCATTCTCAAAATTGATCTTACTTTTTGTTACTTTTGTTGATTACCAGTTGCAAACCACAAACAATGCATAAAGAAGAATTATTTAAGGCTTTTTTCTTATAAACTGACATCTAATAAATGAATTATAATTCTATTGGTATATGTCGAAATCGATCATCACTTATCTAGTTTAGAACTAAATCTTTACCAAGCTAATTTCGAACTAAAATTTGTTAATTAATCATGTAAACTTTGTCGATGGAACTAAATTGGTATTGACTCACATTTTTGTAACTCTAACTTTAATGGCAAAACCATATGTAACTTGAAGTAACATTTAACAAGAGCTAAATGCAATTAGAATAGGAAAACAGCACCCAAAATGGATGTGTCATTTTTTAAAGTCTTCTTTACGATAAAATGAGAGTAAGACAAGTCCTCTAGAACCTGCCCATCAACTTTGTTTACAGTATCAAACATTTTAAGAAACATCTTGGTTTGAATTTGTCATGATATCAATAATTAAAGGATGATGAAAGCGTCAATGTTATTTCAAAGGTTTTTTTTTTACTTCAAGTATAAATAACTCAACAACAAATCACAAGTAATGATGAACCAAAATAGGAAAAAAGAAAAAGGAATATTAAAAATAAAAAATAAAAATCTGGTTGATCAATTAATCGACATGCATGGGTATGTTTGTTGTCTAGCTACCAATAGATTGTAGTTGATTTCAATGATGTGAATTTCAAGTGCACATATAGTTTAGTGGATTACATCATGAGGAGTGTCATTTTCTTCATTGTTTATCATTCTTATAATTTTATGGGGAAAAAATTGTTTTTTGAGATTTAATAAAAATTTATATGCTCGCCAATCATTGGTTTTCCTTGATAATTAGGTCCAAGCCATCATGATGACCATGTAACAATGTTGGTCATTGAGTTAAGGATTATGACTCTTAGAAGTTTCTATGGCATCATTATTTAGTACAAACTGGGGAAAGATATATATTAGGCATGATTGTATTTTGTAATTTTAAAAATTATTTTCTCATGATTTTAATTTTAATTTTTTGCAACAAATCAAAAGCTTATTAACATCTACTTAGAAGATATCAAGATTTTGAATTTTTTTGAGACACATTAATTGATTTGCATCAATCGTTCATAACACCTCAAAGCTTTTTGTGACAACATTTCTACATACAAGAAGTTCCTCTAAATTATTATACTAAATAGGGGCTTAGTACTCTAATTTTGATGAGATTACTTTAATTATCTTAATGGAGGAAGACTTTAATATTTTTATGTTATATTTGTACAGAATGGTTCAAAAGGGAACAATGTTCAAATTAGTTGGGTGGAAAAACATTAGTTATAACAAAATTTAATTTATATTCTACATTTTCATATTTAATTCTCTTAACAAATAAAATAAACAATAATTTATAAACCAAGTCAAAAATTGCATAAATTCAAAGCTCAATTACAATAATAATTGCTTATACATTGATTCCTTGCAAGACAAACTCAATCATGTTTGAATTATCCAATTTTATGACTTAAAAATAATGGAAATGGGTTAGTTTCTATTTATAATCTTGAAAAAGTTGCTCTGATTTTACCAAGATGTGACAATGAAATGTGTTAACAGTGACAAGCCACCTTTTATGAATCCCTAGAGCAGAAATATCTAGAGAGACCAAAAAGCTATGTTGTTTGATTAAGTCAAACAATTTGATTAGAAGAACTAATTCATCATGTAGAATAGTCATTTGACTTTGAACATATTAAGTTATTATATATACAAAAGAACATGCCATACATGCTCATCATATATTTCTAGAAAACGATTTTTAAAACTCTTAAAATCGTTGTTTGACAAAACCAAGTGCGGCATTATAGATATTTATAAATTTGACTTTGAAAATCACTATAAATCATTGTTTGTAAAAAAAAAAAATCAATTTATAGGGTTGATTTCGAAGGATAGGCCCATGCAAAGTTGTAGTGCACGACTAGTAAACATGTCAGATGAACTGAATGCCCGAATTCATATTAGGAAGTTTGATATAGTTGGGACATAGGCCCATGCAAGAAAAAGCCCATCAAAGTTAGTCTTGAATTTAACAGTATTGTTGGATAAGCCCAAGAAAAACTGAAGCTCAGTTTTAATTTTGGAAAAGCCCATATAATTTTCTAATTAATGCTAAACTTTTTCAAATACGTTTATCAAATTCACGTGGCATGTAAGTTTTAATATATTATAGATCATATGATGATTTGATAATTAATATAGTATTGATAATTTACATATGACACGTAAAATATTTGAAAAACTTAATATAACTTTAATTTTTCGATGCTTAAATATTGTTGGATTAGAAATAGTTCAAATAAATTTTGAATTCTAAGACTTGAAACGTGCTCAAGGGTAACAAGGTCTTTTCATATTTTACGGAGTTAAAAAAAAATATATTTGGGAGTTCAAAAACATTTTGAAGTCTAAGATTTGAACCGCAGTGGCAGCGGGATGAAAAGATATATCTAATTTCAGTTTCGCGTTTTGCTATGAGTTCAAATAAGGCTTCGGACTCGACCTGAATTCTCGACTCAAGCCCCACTCAAACACAGAATGGCCTTTTTCACATGGGTGCAAATTTTCTGATCTTTTACCTTATACTGTTGTCAATAGTACACAGATCTAAATGAAACACTTCAAGAAGAAAACTAATTTTGGCCGATGATGGGAGGGGAGGAATCGAATCTAATGCTAATTAGACAACTTATTTCAAGTAGATTTTTATTTTTGACAAATTTGATCTAATTCTCGTTCGTAGGAGGAACTAAACTTGTTTTTGAACGTTTATAGGAGTCTAATGAAACATTTGTCAAAACGAAATAAGACTGTGCTCATGCTGCAGTTCTTGCTAACTCAAATGGGTGTCCACCACTCAACTCTTAAATCAGCAGGAAATACCTAATTAGTTTGCTCGTTCTAAGCCCCATCAAGGATTGAATTTCGATCTCTTACAGTTACAGAGATCATAAGTGTAACAGAAATAACGGTAGAAACGCTTCTTTATTAGTTAATAAAATTCTTCAGTCAATTAAAATTTGTGACTAAAAGGAAAGGAAATCTATTTTCCTAGAAATATGTCCAAAACCTAACAGGCCCAAACCTAGAACTACCAATCTACTCCACCTTAGACGTCAGTTTTAGTAAGACCAAGTCCATCGAAATATCTCTTGTGAGTTAGAAATTATATTAATCCACAAAATTCACTCAGCCTTCAATCCCTTAATTAAGGAAAATCTATACTAACTTCAAATAGTCATTTCTTAAAATACACTTTTCCTCGCAAACTCAAATATTGTTATTTTATTGCCTAAAAGCTTCACAATTACAATTTAAACTGATAATTTGGTCACTCAACAAAAATGTGATTCAATTAGCAAGACATACTTTATGCAATCCCAAATTTTTATTTCTTCTCTTCCTTCATCTTCAATTGATTTTATTACCATACCGATGAATAATAAAATCCGATTTTTCTTATTGCTGATTTTTTTGAACAGTTTACAAGATTAATCATCGGTATATTAACAACGAAAATCAACAATTAGAAATTGGTAAACAAGAATATAATTAAGCAATTAAATCGAAGCAGGAAAAAAATTCGAAAAGAAGAACTATACTTCATTTCATTTAATCTAATTTTTTTTTGGAAACACATGACGAACAAACCATAACAATACCCGACCGACCACGATCAAAAACGATAACAGAACCCAAATTCATGCAGTAACCGAAAGTAGTAACACAAAATTCTAAACTCCATAACCAAACACCACAACCTACTACCACCACCACCACCTAATTCCTCCAGCTACCATCAGAAGCACCACCACCTCTCGAGTACCTAGATCCACCATCTCCACCACCATATCCTCCCTCACGACGCCCACCACCATACCCACCGCCACCACCGCCGTATCCACGGTTATATCCACCTCCGCCTTCACGACGACCGCCGCCTCCATAACCACCTCCACCGCGGTTGTATCCACCGCCGCCGCCGCCGCCGCCGCCGCTGCCACGAGACTGAGCTTCGTTGACAGTGATGTTACGGCCATCCAGATTCTGACCGTTCATTCCTCGATCGCGTCTCTCATCGCCTTTTCGTCGCGGAAAGTGACGAATCCGAAGCCTCTAGATCTACCAGTCTCGCGATCATTGATGATCTAAAAAAAAGCAACGAAGTAAAAACACAAATCAGATCCAAATAGTCCAGATCATCCAGATCCGTGTCAAATACAAAAGATTTTAAAAAATTGAAATCGATCGGATCTTCGTCTTTGATTAAAAAGATGAAGACGGACGTACCGATTGGTGATTAGTAATAAAAGAGAGAGAGAGAACAGTAGTAGTAACAGAGAACATAGAGAACAGTAACACAAACAACAGATAACAGATCACAGATCAAACAGAGCCGAATATATCGATGAAATCATCGGGTCGGGTCAGATCTGGGTCCGATCTCTGCCGCTAACGGACCTTCGATTCAAGGATCTCGCCATAGGCACTGAAAGCTTCCTGAAGTGAGTGGTCGGTGGTGGCCCAGGCGAGGCCGCCGACCAAAGCACCTATACTCAATATCGGCTGACGCCATTGATTTGGAAGCCCTAGTAGGTTAAGGGGCAGAAGGGGAATTTTCGAAAAGAGAGGGGGATATTTTCGGGAATCCGCCTCCAGGAGAGGAAAATTTCAAGAGATGTATTTGAGGGTGGGTGGGAGAGGATCAATTTATAGAGTGGAGAGTGGGGAGGTGGGGTCTGAACTAGGGTTGTGATGGGTGCGCATTGCGCATACGTTGGTCTAACTAGGGTTAAATCTGAGGTTGTGGTTAGCTGGCTTGTTTGGATGCGAGTGTTGGATTAGTGTGATGCAAGCGTAGCAAGTTATTCGTGGTTGGCAATCCTAATCCATACTTTCTATCTTTCATTTATGTTGAATTTTTTCCTTTTCAGGCTTGATTTAGCTTTATTGGTTTTTTTAAAAATGTTTATGATGTGATCGCGACAAGTGAGAGCAAAATGAAAAAAAATCCATATCATAACTCTTTAATTTATAACTATATAATAATATTATTTAAATAGTAATTATGTTTTCGTATAGAAAAATGTTTGTATAAATGCGGTGTTTATATTTAATTTAAAAAAGACTTTTATTTTAATTTATGAGGTTTCGAAAAATATCAAAATTTTAAAATTCTTTTGAAAATAACTCTTTTCATTCCTAATTTTTTTGAAACTCTTCAAAAAAATTCAAATTGTAAGTCATTTGACGAGTAACATTAACATAATGCATAAAGAAACATTTTTGCTTTTGATGGTTGTTAATGACGCATAAATTACCAGATTATCTCATAAAATAATAAATTTATAAATTAATTTTGGGAAAACTTTATTTTAATCCTTAAAGTTTCAAAAAATATCAAGTTTTTAAAGTTCTTTTGAAAACAGTTTTTTTCATCCCTTACTTTTTCAAAACTCTTCAAAAAAGTTCAAACTGTCAATCAACTGATAGTAAAACCAAATAGAAAAATAAAAAAGATTTAATTGCCTCTCATCTCTAAAATGACCATTTTATCCTTAATAAAACCAAAAATATTACATATCATTCAACCAATTAAAAGTTGCCACACGTTTTTAAACAATAGTTTAAAAAATATATATATCATAGATCATTCTAAAAATATAAGGATTATTGCATTTCAGGGTATTGTTGAAGGATTATTTTTTAAACAATAACTAAAAAACAAATTAAAAAAAAAAAAAAAAAAAAAAAAAAAAACTAGATCGGTTAAAAAAAAAAATAAAATATATCTTTTAAAAAAAAAAACAAATGAAAAAAAACCAATCGTTGCCGGGCTGGTATAATCGGCGATGAATTGGTTATATCAATGATCTAGTGTCGAGGACAATCTGGACAATCTGGTGAACCAGATCTTCCATGATCTGGTATGAAAATGGAAGGCATACGAGTTCCTCTCCTCCGTTCTGTCATTGTCTTAATCTACGTCTTCATTTCGAGATCGCCGTTTTCGTCTTCATCTTTTTCGCCGTCTTTGTCTCACTGTCTTTGTCTCCAACATGATCCGGTGAACCAGATCTTCTATGATCTGGTGTGATCATGGAATGTACGAGCTTCTCTCCTCTATCGCCTCTATCGTCTTCATTGTTGATATCGTCGTTTTCATCTCTATCTTCATCGCCATCTTTATCTCCAACCCAGGTTTGTTGCCTACTCTCTCTTTCACTCATCTCTCCCTCATTCTTTCTTGCGATGAATGTTGATTGGTCGGTTGATTTGGGTCTGTTGATTGTGATTTCTTGCGATTGATTATGATTTGTTTGTTTTATTTAAGGTGATTTGTTGGTGGTAGGAAGAAATGACGATGATTGATGGTGGGAGATGACGAGGTTGATAATGTCATGACATTGTTAATGATGTGAAACTGTGTGAGATGATGTTGATGAAGTGGGTTATTGTGATATTGATGAACAGGCTTGATGACATTTAAGATGGTAGAATCCAGTAGATTGGATCTCTATCGTCCATCCACCATAGATGGACAGCGAAGATCTAATCTGATGGATCTTCACTTTTTTTCTATAGTTTTTTTTTTATCAAATTAATTTATGTATATAATAAATTATTAAAATTATTTTTTCTTTTATTTTTTTTTTAAGAATTATATGTTTATAATCATAACCCATGTGCCACAATCTAAGTCTATCACATGAAAAGACTATCTTACTCTTCCTACCCCAGACAATCTGTTGTCGTTGATTGTTAATTGATTAACGGTTTAAATTTTTTTGAAAAATTTTTAAAAAGTTAGAGATAAAAAGAGCTGTTTTCAAAAAAATTTAAAAAAATAATAATATTTTTTGAAATCTCAGTAACTAAAGTGAAATTTTTTCATTAAAATTTTTAAAATGTTTCTGAATTTAAATTATTAAAATACAATTTAAATTACTTAAACTTACTGTTGACCGTTAGTTGATTAATGATTTGAATTTTTTGTTTAATAGTTTTTGAAAAATTAGGGATGAAAAGATCTGTTTTTAAAATAGCTTTAAAAACTTGATATTTTTTGAAATTTTAAGGACTAAAGTGAAGTTTTTGCTTTATTTAATGATATGGTAGCATTGTAGTGACATTATTGTCATGAATCTTTACCTAATTCCATTTTAAATAACCAACTTTAACGGTGTTGTATTATGCAATACATAATAATTTTTGACACATGTTGATCTAATATAAAGATTAAGTTTAGGACGAAGTCCTTTGGTAAACTTATGCAATCTCGGAAGTTCTAAATAAATTTAAATTCAATACACCCAGATTTTAATAAGTTTTATATAAATTTGGATTGGATACACTTAAATTTCAATAAAATTTATTTAAATTTGGATTAAATAGACCAAACTTCTAAAATCTTTTACATTTTAATGAAATCTTAAATTGAATGCAACCCCAATAATTTTTAAACTTTTTATTTTTAGAAATTTTGAATTGAAATTCATGACATGTTTACTAATTAAGAATCAAGTGAAAGAAAGAGAACTTGAAATCTGAAGACTGAACAGTGCTACTAAAGACTGAAGACTGAATAGTGACTGAAACCTGAAATCTGAATGACATGTTTGTTTTTTTTTCCTTTACGTCTGAATGTATAGTAATCATATTTGTTTTTAAAGTTAAAATTGTCTGAAAACTGGTAATTTGACCTTTATATCATTTTACTATTAGTTGTTATGTAACTTTATTTAATATAATACAATAATTATAATAAATTATTTAACAATGCTAAAACACTTTTATGTATATATTAATAACTTTTTATTCATAATTAAAATATGATTAATTATTATAGTAAAGTATTTTTTAAAAAAAAATTATATATATAAATAAATTATTATAAGTAATAATTATAAATAAATAAATGGTATTAAATTGAATTACTATTGTTATATATTTAAATAAAAAAATTGAAAGAAATATCATTAAAATGAATATGTATAATGTAAAATTAGATCAAATTTATAAATATTTTGTTGAAGTACTAAAAAATTTTTTTAAAATGTAAAACTAGAACAAACTTGGAAATTTGTTATTTTAGGAATGATAGAATTGGAATAATAAATTTATAAAATCATTAAGTGATTTGATATTCAGTGAAAAATCAGAAAATATAGCTTTTTATTTTCAGTGATTTTTTGGTGGTTTTAAGTGGTTTGACCACTTAAAAAAAAAACAAACAAAATCACTTAATTGGTTTAATTCAGTACCATTAAATGTTAAGTGTAAAAAACAAACGACCATTTAATTCCTAAGTTGTGAATTATTTTAAAAATTCAATGAAATTTAGAGGACAATGACAAGGTTTGTTATAAAATTTCATTTTCATAAAAAAAAAATAAATTTCATATAAATCCATCATTTAAATGAAATATGTAAAATCAATGACTTTTAAATACGCATATATTATATTTGATTTTATGCCAAATCTAAATAAATACATCTAAATTATATTAGATTGCATATAAATTTGAATTCAATATATCAAGATTTTAATAAATTTTATACAAATGTATATTGAATACACTTATATTTTAATGAAATCCATTCAAATATAGATTGAATATACCAAAACTTTTAAAATTCTTTAAATTTCAACAAAATCTTGAATTGAATATACCCTCCTTAATTTTTAAACTTTTGATTTTTAGGGATTTTTGAATTAGAATTCATGACATGTTTACTAATTAGAAATTTAGAGAAGGAAAAAAAAACTTAATTCCTAATTTGTGAATTTTTATATTTACTTGTGTGAATGATATGCTTACGAATGATGAATCCACAAAAAGAAACTGATTATATTGATGACATGTTCACTAATCAGAAATCCAGAAAAGTCAAAATAACTTAATTCTTAATTAGTTAATTCCTATATTTACTTGTCCGAATTAAATTTGGTGAACCTAATTCCTAATTTTGCATGGTAGCATAATCCATTTGTAAATATATATTGTAAATTTTCAATATTTATGATAATTTTACAGATTTTTAATTAAATCTATAAATGCTAATGCTTTAGTTTAATTTTTATTTTTTTTCAAAAAAAAAATCTCTTCTTCCCATACTAATCGTACTTCCTATCCTGAATGAGTGTAGACTCGAAACCAAACAAGGGGCATGGAGCCTGCACGCAAGAGTTGATGGCACGGTGAACTCTAGTTAACAGTCGTGGTTAGAAACTCATGATGAAGGATGGGGCCCACCGTCACGTGTGCTGGCCGCTGAGATTTTGGATATGCATTAAAAGTTGCTAGATATTTTTATATTACTGCCTTGTAAAATATCTAGCACGGTGCAAGTACATTTATGTCCCCGTTTAATTGTCAATATTCCTTGTCTACCACAAAATTGGTATCTGTTAGCTCACTTTTCGCTTTTGGGACGTGAAACGATGATGAGTCTCGATGGTCGAGATAAGAAGCAGCCCCCGCAATTGTCGTTTAGCTAATTGTATGTGAAAAAATATTTCTTTTTTTTTTTCCGGATTTCTAGGTATTTTTTCCCAAAATTGAAATGGGTTTTTAGAAAAGCGAGAAAATACCGTGACAATGACAAGATCTTTTTCTTTATTAATAATGACAAGCATATATTATGTCAAAAATAACAGTAATATAAGCATATATGATATCAGAATATACCAATATGGGTTTTAAAAAAAAAAAAGCATATACTTTTCGAAGAAAAATAAAATTATGCTTTAAAAATATATATATACCAATATGGATACTATATACAGTGCGATGTGAGATTTATCTATACTAATATATTGTTTAACAATCTACACTACAATTTCAAAATTTATCTATATCTCATATATGTGATTTGAAAATCTACTATATTATAAAGATACTAAAGTCTTCGGAGATGTTGATGAATATATATGTTATCAATATATATGTTATCATGGATACTGAACTTTATATATCATTAGAAAATCTATTAAACTCCTTACAAAATGCTAATAAATATATATATATATTTTTGATTCAAATCCTTAGCACACTCCACATATATGAAGCAGAAGGACACTTACATTTGAGTTGAGTATATATGTGCAATGAAAATTATTCAAGGTTGTAATCTCGTAATGGAGCATTAGATGATTTTTTTTTTAATATTTCATTTTTTTAGTGTTAATTTTGTGATTGATTTATATCTTTGAATTACATCATATCTTATTATATGTAATTGTGCACCTCTTTATTTATACAGATATCTTTGATTCTCACAAAGTGTATTTATACAAACTATTATGCAAGTTGATATCCAAACTTACAAATCTCTTATGTTCTTAATTTAAAAAAAAAAAAAAAAAAATCTCCCATGTTTGGTGTCATTTTTTTGGGGTGAAAAGGGCTGTTTGAATATAACATATTTTCAAATGATTTATTCATTTGAATTAAAATTCGGAAAGAATTATCTATATTGTTGCACTCGTTACATGGGCACATAAGATGGTAAACTCATGTTTGATAGGAATTCTAAAAGATAAGCTGTATATCCCAGTAAAAGTTAAAAGATAAAGACAATAAAATATAATAAAATTATACTAATCATGTTATGATATGGTATCTACATTGCAAAAGAAATCAAGTCCTTTTTAATATATCTATACAATAATTATAAAGGTCACACACTGTAGTAAATTCCAAACTATAATTGGTTTGAGTCCTAGATTTGAAGTATTATCACTAATTTTTTAATGTGTCATCAACATTCAAGCCTATGTGCCTCAAAATTCTACTTAAAACGTAGTTTCATGATAGGGAGAATCGGAGAAAGTGGTTTGGTGCGGGGGAAAACCACTCCCACACAACACATATTTCTAAGTGTTAGGTTTGATTCACTTGTTCTATCATAGTGTAGGCAATTTTTTCACCTTCGTGCGGTAGCCCTCTCTTGTTTTTTAGAAGCAGAGATCTAGATCGCATTTCAGACTCCAATCTCAGCTAGTTTTAATAGTAATTTGATTTAATATCAGAAAGTGAAAATAATAATAATAACTAAACATCACGGCAGAACAGAAGAACAGCACTGTTTAAACAAGGGCTAGTATACATGAGTCCAAAAACTAGTGCATCGTCGTACACGGGCCAGGAGGCCTAGGCCTGCATACTTTCATGAGTCAGGTCCAACCCACTGGACAAGTGGACAGAATCTCAATATTACGTGACGGCCCAATGGGTCGACAATGACTGGATAGAACTAGGCCTGACGAAAATAAACAACAAAATGCAAGTAAAATCTTTTCAGGTCATGTAACTGGTATTTGCAAATATCATACGGAATTTTGTTCGATGATAAAACCGACTAGACTTCTCATGAATCGTAATCATATTCTGATTTCTTTTTTCACTTGATGATGAGAGATTTAAATTTGGAACCTCAACTTTACTAAAAAGTTTAGTTACTAACCAAATTATACCAATCTCGTCATATTTTGATATTTTATAAGTAAAGTCTGGACTGTTTACTTGTTTTTAATGAGAAGTTGGCATTTTCAATATGGGGGAATTTGAGAAAAGAAAAAGGCTTTCTTAATTATTTAACATGGAAATGAACAAGCAAAAAGAGCATAGCTAAGATTAATCTTCATTTGCCATAAAATGTCTGTAGAACACTTGCACACCAAACGGAAAAATTGCATATTCAGGGTGCATGAAGTAAGAGCAAGACAAAATATACTAGTGGTGTGATTATTTATTATTAGCATACTAGCACGATTGTATGATGAAGAGACATCATAATTACAATAGATGCTTATAGATCAGCTTCTTTGATTCAGGCTCATGGATGGAGTTACTAAAAGTTTGATTATTCAGTGAAAAAGATAAAAAAAATATTGTATAATAGTCATAGTGGAAAATTAACATATATAGTTAATAGTCTTAACAAAATATGCAAATCGATAGGAAATCAACAAGGACACAAGGGACAAAATCATTGACTTTGCAAACTTTTATGAGAAATTGAGAATGACAACACAAGCTCAGCATGACCGTAGGAGAATCCATGCCCCACCATATCTTGGTCTGTTCTCATTGAATCATTCAGCGCCCGAATATGGTACCGGTATTAATGTGTGACGTCTAACTAAAATTATTGTAAAATGAATATTTCTATTTTATCACGGTCAAGTTGTAGTCTCATTAAAACGATATCTTTTATCAACTTGACATATAATTTCATTGGTATAAATGCAACACGAAACGAATAAATTGTTGATTGAATATTAAATGAATAAATTATTGATTGATATGATAAAAACTACGTAGTTAGTTATTATCCACAATTTTGTATAGAAAATTCTTTCTATACATATATGTTTTGCATGGCTCATCGCCTGCGAGCAAATTATATCAACCTATACAAGCCACAGACGTATTATCTCAACCAAGAAGAGGCCTCTCCCTATATGGCTTCAACTGTTTTACAGTTTGGAATCCAATGACACAACAAAATGCTCGTCAACCTAGTGAGATGGGTGTGCGAATTTCGTTCACAATATAGGCATTTTGCTCTGCATATTCCCCACAGCAAAATCATCTATACTAAACACTTCTCTTCCCTACTTAAAACAACTAAATCCAATGATTTAAGCTTTGTTTGTCCAAAACTTCCTCTCCTTATTCACAGATTCCCTATAAAAAGCACCCTTTTGCAGTTATTATAGACAGGACCAGCCAACCATGATCAGTGGTGGCCTTTTTTTCGTTGGCATAAAGTTGTAGATTCTTAATTCCATGACCTTTTGGTCCTCTACTAGATAAAAAGAGCTTACAAGGAATGATTCAATGAAACAACTAACGTAAGCATCAACACTTTGATTTCACTAAACGATTCATTATCCTAAAAGACTTAACAAGAACTCCAATATGGTAACTAAGTTTTCCCTCAACTTGAAAGCAATAGGACCACTAGCAGAATAACAAGTCCTTGAGGGAGGAGGAATCCACAGATATTGCCTTCTATTGGATAGAGAGGATGATAAGGATTCCAAAAATATCAGAAGGGTAGGGGGGTGTATCTCGAAGCATTTCTTTTTACTATACTGACTCCTAGAAAGTTGCTCAAGTTATTGTCAACCAATGATCAGGACTAGGCCCATCAGTATAGATGTGGCCGGTATCCATGACTGTGACTCATGCAACTTGACACCAGGGGGCCACGTTTGATGTAACTAGTACAACTATAACAAACATTGTAAAACAATGTATACATTAACTAAAATAAGTTAAATACTATATTTCTTCAAAAAATCTGGTCATGGTCTAGCAGAACTACAGATCCTGCAAGTAGTGTGAAGAAGTATAGTATATTAATTTTTTGCACTTGTTGAAAAAGTAACAAGATTCTAGTGCAACAGCATCATCAAGATTTTAAGAATCATGAGCTGTGGTTTACCCAACTTTGTTGAAATTTCTTATTCCTGCATTTCTACCGTTACCAATTCTAATAGTAAGAGTTGGTTATGTAAATTCTAGAAGAGCCTTGGATGGACTAAACAAAAGTCTAGTTGCAAGATTTGACATAGGTTGGGGCTACTCTAACAACTTGACAACGAAATTCATGGAATCACAACACCGCCCTTCTCAATTCAGATGCTCTCGATAAAGATCCAAAACCTTTTATTCCAAGCAGATATTTAGTAAGAAGAAGTTGCGGCATTTTCCTGATTGAGAGACTTCGTGTAAAGTAGGTTTTTGCCACAATCTTCAGTTGTCGCTCATATTTGACAAAATGTATGGAGGTGCGGAGTGTGCTAGCTATTAGCTTTCACATGCATGTGTACAAAACAAGAGATATTATAGCAAATCATTTGTAGCAATTTTCCGGCTTTAATTTTGAAAGAGCATCGTAGAAGAGAAGTATTTTTGAAGAATTTACATCAAGCACCATTATTATTGGTAACCTAATATGAATCTTATTAACCTTAGTCTTAAATACTATAATTAATTTTTTTTATAATAATTTACTCTTTTGGGTGTAATGGTTATTAACATGATATCGCAGCATGGGGTTCCGCGTTCAAATGCCTCTCCCCCTTCATTTTGAATTTTTATATTGTACATGTTGTATGATAAAGGACGTCTAATATGTGTCTAATCTGCACTTGTTATATAGTATAAGGAGTCTAATATATGTTCGGCGTTTGCCATCAAATTTGTACTTACTATACGGTAGAAGGTGCCTAATATGTATTCGATGTTTGTCATCTGTTTACATTGAATGTGAGAGGACGCATGAATCTATCATAAATCTCATCAACTTTAATTTTAAATACTATAATTAGGTTTAAATCCTAATAATTTAAAGCTTTTAGGTATAAAAATTACCACGGTTATAATTCATAATATTAAATACTATAATTGGATTTTATTTTAACAGTTTAAACTTTTGAATTTGATGATTATTATAAATTTCAAACATAATTTGCATGTTCAGAATGTTACCATGGTGAACATACGAAAATAAGGACGAGTTAAGAACAAAACTGGGCCAGGAAAATATTCGTCACGTTAGCGTACATTGGTTGCCCATGACTAATCAGCTATCACTTCAGATCTGTTTGTAGATGTTTATCATTAATAGGTGAAAAATGAAATGATGAAGATGACATATAAGCCAGCCAAGCTCATAGCATCTGTTCAACCAGATGAGTAAAACTTCAAAATCGCTTTTCCATTCGCGTAAGGGGCAACCAAATGCAGCAAATAAAAACAATGATTCGTAACTATACTGGACTACAATCCAACAAGTGGGAGACCTCCATGGGGCCAATCTTTACGTTTTCGGCTACCATACTGAAATTTACAAGCTAACAAACAAAGATAATAGATCAAAACAAAGATATGTTTGGCATACATATATGGTGGTTGCGCATTTTGTTAGTAAAGCTCATTGAATGTCCTTCAAGCAAGTAGCATCCAATATTTTGTTTAGCTTTATTACTCTTACTTGTTTATCACATTTTCTTTGCCTCATTTGCATAATAAAGAGATCATTTCCACTCTGACATGATTATGAAAATCATCGCTTGACACTTTTATATACATAATATAATGCATCAACAATCATGTGAAACATGGTTTTTTGTTCTTTGATGTTGCTGCTTTTGTGATTTGATCAATTGACAATAAACCAATCCATGGTTACTACATGTGAATTGTCAATAAAACGGTCCATGTTTACTAAACGTGAATAGTCACCAATATAAATTAACTTGTTTACCAAACTTTAATCAACATCATTGACAGGGACTCACTTCAAACTATTGTAATGTATATGAAAGAAAAAAAGTACCCTATGAAAATGTTAGGGTTTTGCCTAACAAAGACACCCTTTAACACAAAAATCAGAGGAGTGTGGGGGTCCCGAATGCTAGAACAGCAGGTGACACATTTTGACCATTTCTCTTGCAGTAACAAAACATACAACATTATCATTGTACGGACTTCAATTAGCTGGCCGGATAAAGATGCTTTGAATTTTATTGAGGACAATAGTACACACATACATACAAATACAAGAGATCGCCAAACCACCTGTGAAATCCTGAAGACGACAACCAAGGTTTCTTTTGATGGGGGTCTATCTTCCTGCACAGAGACTGATAATGAGAATAGACGTGGAGTGGGTGCACATTGTGAAACTTTTTTATATATCTAGTACGGACACTGCACCAATATGTGTTGTTTGCAGGACATGGACCTACCAAAACTGCCCTGCAACAAGTAGAATAATATGAAAAACAGACAAATGCAATCTGCATAAAATCCTAACAGATGGTGATTCTGATTTTCACTTTGTTGTTACATTGTCTACTTCCATGCTCATGATCTTCAAAAATTTACCTCACACAACTCCAGATTCAATACACTAACCACGTACGTGAAGCTTATTAATGAAAAAGTTTCTGGGTTTATCATAGATAATACTATTTCTAGAACTTGTTAAATGTCCGCATGATTGTAACTTTAAAAGTTTTAACCTCAAATATGTATATATAAAGAAAGAAAAGGACTTAGTTATATATATTATTATTATTTTTTTAAAGTTCTTGGAGATTGCCAACTGGCGCTACCCCACCTGACCCTCTTCTATTCTGCTTATAAAGGCCACCTCCTTTTGCACATATCACCTTGACTACAAGTCTTTTCTCTTTGACTCTCTCTGCTTCAATAAACCACCCTCTTCCTCTTTTTGTTGTACTAAAAACTTCTTTAGTTACTTCTCCTCCAAGCTACACACTCAAATGGCATCAAGCTCAATGTCCTCCCGCGGCTCCAGTGGCCAGTGGACTGCCGAGCAGAACAAGGCCTTCGAAAGGGCCCTGGCTGTGTTCGACAAGGACACCCCTGACCGCTGGCACAATGTGGCCAGGGCTGTGGTGGCAAACTCCTGAGGAAGTCAAGAGGCACTATGAGGTCCTTGTTGAGGACATCAAGTATATGAGTCAGGACGGGTGCCCTTCCCCAAGTACAGGACCTCCGGAGGAAGTGGAAACATGGGTGACAGGTAGTTGTAGAATTATTATTACTATCACCAACCTCCAAAAGAGTTATTATTAGATATCACCAACTTTATATTTTTCTTCAACAAAATTGTCACAAGAACTGGACATCTCATGTTTTGACTCTTTTTCTTTTCTTTTTTTTTTTCACTATAAACTTTTCATGCCACAATTACAGGTAGCTCAAAAAAATCTTGTAAAGTTTGTTTCTTTTACATATTCTCTCACCGATCCCTTTTATTTGGAAGTTTTGTTTGGCTAGTGTTGTTTTCTTTTGTGCTTAAATCTGGTTATCAACAAAGACTTTTAAAACCGACCTGACTTGATCATATCAGATTCGATATTTTTTTAAAACTATTTTTTAGATATTTATAGTGATTGATCTCTTTAAATTCCTCACCTGACCCCAACGAACATAGCCATAATTGCCAAAAACCAAATCCACCACGACATCAACAAATCTACGTAGCTCAAACCATACCCATGAACTCCTCCGGACAGATTACAAAAAAGAAAAAAAAAAAAATCGAAAATCATCGTACACCTCTAATTTTCCAAAATTTTGACCCCACAAACACTTTTTCACGTGGCTTCAATCATTAATTGATATTCTACCAGCAGCTATACTATCCAATCAAAAAACATTTTCAAGTAAAACATCACCACAGAATTTTCATGCCGACAATAAATTTGTAACGATTTAAATAAAAGTTACGTATAAACTTTGGAATCTGATCAACTCTATATTACTATATTATTCCAAAAGTAACATAAATTTACCCTTTTTTTGCGGTTTTTCAGGATGAAGAATTTGAAGCTCCATTAAACGACTAAATCTCTGCAGCGTCATAAAATAAAGATCCTCGACTTCGTGGACTGGTAGTTGTAGTGCTAGATGTAATGCAAGAATCACGTAGAGTGGTCACTTTCTTTTTCTTCTTTCTTTTTTTTCTGTTCTTGTGCTGCAATTGTATGCTGAAGGAGAGAGATTGAATCTTTGATCAATGGCTCCTCCTCACTTGTTTTTAACCGTGTAAGAATCGAACCAGATTCCTATAAAACTATGAAATATTACTAGCTAATTGCTTAGTTTGTCTATTTCATGAATTGAATACGAATCGAAAAAAATGATGTGTGAACGAGGAGGAGGAAGTATATATATGAGCAAAGTGGCGGGAAAATTGGTTATTGAAATTAAGCAGTATTAATGTTCTGGTTTGGAATTAAGTTTCTCACATGTTTTAATGTGATAATAAACAAATATTATTTTTTTTCCTAATAAGGAATTTTATTTTAATAAATATGAATAATAATACTGAGATGATGATGATGATAAATTGAATGTCAAGGAATCATATTTTTAACTACATATTAATGTCTATGGTCTAAGATCAAATGTTTTTAATGTTTTAAGTTTTAATCAATGAATACAGGAATTATCATTTTTTTTTTTTAATTTTGGTTAGGATTTTGAAAACTAAATCTTTGGTGAAGGTTCTTAAATTTCATCAACAACTTTCATAAAAGAGATCTACCAACTTATTTTTTAAACTAACAGAATCTCATATAATATAAAAGTTGCTAGAATATTTGTGCAATTTTTCAATAATTTTGGCTTTGTAATAGAGTATATCAACCCAAATGGTGTACTAACCAAACAGTTATTTTTCTAGAATTAAGGAGCTAATTATGGTGTATAAAGTGATCACCACGATATTTTTTGGAACGAAACAATATCAAATATTTTACAATAAAATAATTTTACTCTGTTGCTAAAAAAAAAAAAATCTACTTTATAATATTTGCTGCAAATCTTATCTCATGAGTCATGCCTCTCCTTTTGCTAATACAGTTAATTATGTGCCCTAAACATGCAACATAGATGTTATTATTGTAACAATTGAACAAATACGATGCTTATGTGGATGGATTAGGTACTAGATCTTTCTACTTAAAGAAAATGATCAAGAATCCTCTAAAGATAATTAATATGATTATGACAGCAAGGCTAGTATGTCTTGAAATTTGTATAGTATGTCTTGAAATTTGTATATAATTAATTATCTCCTTGATTAGTAATATAAACTAAGATCATCAATATATACATTATATAGTCTAATAACCTTTGTATCCTTCTAAGTTCAAGAAACAATATATTTTTAAAAGTATCAAGGTAATAATAATACCTTATAATATTTGTATTTGAAATTTTAGTTAAGTGATTGAATACCTTATATCTTATATTGAGCTATCAAAAATGAATTAAAAATAACTTTGAGAAGACTTCTATATAGTGATACAGAAGTAAGTATGCAAATATATTATTAAATTTTGATTTGAACAAGTTTTAACAGACATAGTGATATTTTCAATTTCAAGAATTAAAAATTAATAAAAGCTTACGATATTCGTAATAAATTAACTTTCTTCCAAGGTTTCAGCTGTGGAAACTTGTTGTACCACCAGCCACTAATTTCAGGATTAAGTTAGCAAAAAGTTAGCCAATGGTAGGATTCCCTTCTACTGCTACTAGCTATATAGCTAGGGACCATTTTAATCCAAGAAAGAACAAAACAAATTAGTATCTAAAGTTTTGTTCGCAACCATAAATAATATAATTATATTCGTCCGTCGATTTATGAAATTGGATTCAAACTACACATAATCAATAATTACTATAACAAATTAAATATTTAACTTTACATGCTAATTCTAACCTTATACAATATTATATAATTTCACAAATGACAAAAATTATATGAAAGTTTAAGAATCTTATAAATCATAATCATAATTCTAATATTCAATTTTACAGACATATTATGATGACCCATTAATTCCAGCGTAATAGAGTAACTAGTAAGCCGCTCTCACAAGTGTCATGGCAGGTTCCCTCTTCCCACGTTCTATTTCCACAATAATGTGTTGGTGTGACAAACAATGTGTCCTAAACAGGCCACAGACGTCTCTTTCCTTGTACTAATATATGAAGAAAGAAGAGGACCCAGTTCGCGAATAAGAGCCCAGACCTTGCTAGTTTTGGAAATGATTAGGTCACCCGTTACGACAATTAGCCAATATAAATTAAGGGCACTGTTATCCCACTCTCCATGCTTCCTGACAGCAGGACAAGTATGTTACATTCCTGGTTTTAGTGAAGGTTATGGCATGTGGCAGAATCTGAACGGAGACACATCATATTTCGGGTGTGTAGAAACTCTTTTCGATTTTGAAAACCAAAAAAAAATGTTGTTGAATTAGACCTCTATGATTTTAGTTTAGGAAACTATTCTACATTATCTTCTACGGGTCCAATTTGATTACTTTAAAAAAAGGGTGCAATATAATTGAGAGTTATCAAACGTACCTTTCAAGATTTGAAAAGCACTTCCAATATTTTTAGACTATAATCAGTTTTCGTAAAACGTTTCAGTGCAATATAGAATTGCTTTTCTTTGGATATATTTTAACTATTCATAAAATTTTAAATAAATAGCTCTTATAAATAAAAATCACATTATATTCTGTAATAATTTTTCTATATAGTTATAATAGAGATTGCATAATTTTATTTTTATTTTTAATTTTTAATTATTATTTTTTACATAATAATAATAATAATAATAATAATAATAATAATGTTTTAGCAAAAGTATTTAAATATCAAAAAAGCTGTTTTGTACATTAAAAAAATCAAAAACTTCCAAGAATTTTATAGAAAACACTTTCAATGTTTGTTCAACCCAAAAATCAAACAGATACATAAAGGTCGTTCCATTCATTTTTAATTGAACACTACAAATAAATTAAAGGAAAAGAAAAAGGAAAAAAAAATCTTTCAACCGTTTGAAATCACTTTTCATGGTATTAAAAGTAGAGTATTTTCAAACACAATACAAATTAATTCCGATATTTATGCGCATATTCCGGCTGTCTAAGAATCAAATAAATGTTGAAAGGGTAATGACTGGATGGTTTGTAATGTCAAGAGAACAAATCAAAGATGAGAAACATGAAGTTAGGTTGGTTGGTTGAGCAACCTTTCACGACCTACAAGAGGTGTGCATGTGACGTGCCTTTGGACGGTTGGGCACACAGACTCCACACGCACATCTAATGAGACCAATTAGTTGGCCGACCACCTTATAGGGAAAATTAATATAGAAATTTGTGAGTATCAATTAGGATGCATTTAGAAGTGCCTTTAAGAAAGGGAAAAACACTTTTGAAAACATCTATGGATGTGCTTTTATTGATTATTAAGGTTGTAGGATCGGATAATGGTTTTCAATTTATAACCTAGTGAGAAAAAAAAAAAAAGTCAGGAGAGTACCTGGCATTCGAAATATAAGCACTTTAGATGTACTCAAAGCATCCAAATAAAGCATCATTAGTGAGTTGAGTTAGCATCACCATACCTATAACTCAAACATGATCTGAGGGTAATCACAGACAACCCCCAAAAGTTGTCATTTTGGTTCAATGCAATACCATGAGTACAAAGGGATCCTTTCTCAAGAATCACAAGAAACCAGAAATGAAAGGACATCATATAAAGATGAATTGCAATTCACCCAAAAATATTTTCCCCTAATTAAACTAATGACTTTTAACTCTACTTCCTTTTAATTTCTCGACATTCTGCGATACTTGGTTAAGATATTAGTATGATAATAAAACGGTCAACAACACACCACAGAAGTCCATATATGAGGCAAAAACAATTTTAAGTTAGCTTCCTATAACTTATGTTTTCAATTACACCCACGCCATGCAGTTTATAGAACCATTATAAACATGATCCACAATATGAAAGAGCTTTATGTAGTCTATAGTAGCAAAATGCCCTTGTAGTCACGAAACTGCATAATTTACATGAACATAGCCAATCCAAAACAGTTTAGAATGCTATTATTGTACAAACTTGCACACTTAGATTCTTTGAACAAGCATATTAGGAAATCTGACTGTTAGAGCATATATTTTCACTCGTTTGACAAAAAAACAAAGGCTCTAAAATGCATATTGATTAAACAGTCACAAGAGATTAGATATTTTAGTCTGACACTGTAGTTCTAAGAGGCAGAAAGCTTTCAACTTCGTTGGTGTTGGCACTCCTTTCTGCAACAACTTTTGACATTCCAAACATCTGAAACTCGATCCAAACCATCCAGTGAGCGGTGGATAACACAGATTACACATGAAAAAATGAATTTATAGCTGCATTTGTGTATAAGTTAAGTGAAAACGAACCTTTTGGATAGTTTTTTTAAAACAAGTTTTGTGTTCATCCATGGAAGCATTGATGAACTCATCAATGTGATCCTTCAAATCCTCCAAAAAAGTAGCATCATCATTCTTCTTCTTTCGACATGAAGTCATGGCAGGAGTTGGGGGAACGGGTGACGGTTGTTTCTCCTGTTGATTTGTTTGTGTTTCCATCCTTGATATCTCCTACCTTATATGCAAAGTTCAAATTTTACACAAAAAACAATTAATAAATTTGGAAGACAATTCCAACAGGTTCTTCGTAGCATGGGCATGTCAAAACACAGCAATCGCTTCAATTACTTGAGTGGATAAATTGGGCAGCACAATCTTCACTAGAGCTTATAGAATGAATTTAACATATATTTAAAAAAAATGATGAAATAGATATATCACATGTCAAAAGAAGTGATTATCCTCACTGCACTTAAACTTAAAAGATGAACATCCAATCAAGGTTAATTTGCTGAAAAACAACCACCATATTCTTTTCTTGTTCCACCTTAAGTCGTATAATTCGCTTTCATTTTATGCATCACACGTATATTAATCACACAATTTTGCTATGTTTTCACAGCATTTGCCAATTAAAGTAAAAAAAACCAAAAAAAAAACACCCATTCTACCTGAATTGCAATGGACAAAGCTTAGAAGTAAATAAAAATTGTGAGGAATTTGATGTACAAACAATTTTTAGCGAGAAAGTATCATTTTACTCTCTATATTGTGTTCTTGTTCCTACTGCAGGAAACAAGAATTGTCTCATAATGTAATATATCAGTTTAATAAGAGTATAAGACAACAAATCACAAACACATAAATCTTCGCAAAGCAGTGTCGAGTATCATATATGCAATCCTCAACTCATCCATCAAACAGTAGTAACTATAGTCAATGATTAGCTACCATACAACAAGAAAATTTCAAGTGTCAGCTTCACTTAGATCCAAAACAAGGGTATGGCATTTCTTCAACACAGTTCACAACTTCACACATTGCAACGATCAGGTCCAAACAATCTAGAAAGGCCTCACAATCTAACAGTTAAAGTATATATAGTCCCAGGTATTTAAAATACATTATCACTAATTCAATACGAAAACACATACATACATACCCGCGATCCATACTAACAAGACATGCCGAACTTTGTACAACTCACGGCAGCTGATCTAGATAAATGGTTGTAAAAAAGAAAATACACAAAAACCAAAACATAAACAAATCACACAATTAATTACAAAACTAAAAAGTGCAAACTAAGCGCGATTCACACAAAATTAGTCATCATCACATCAACGCGTACGCTCCTAAATCGATCAAACAAAGAACACTAAATTATTAATGCCCTGAAAGCAGCTCACCAACTGTTCGATAAAATGTCACAGTGAATGCAATGCAGAAATGACAACCACCGTCGACCCAGATAACATCTGTTCCTTTTCTTCTTTTTTTTTTTTTTTTTTTTTTTTTTGCCTTTAAGCATATTAGTAATCAATGTTTTTGCTCTTATGGTCTCGATCGTAACTGTTTTGTTGTCATAATTTGTCTTCACAGAAATCATAGAAGAGATAATAAAAAAACAAAATTCAAAAGCAAAAACATTTAAATGATTGTATGTGTAAATCAAAAATATTGAAAAGCACGTACCTTGATCAAAGCAAACACGATTAAAATTTGATCTCTTTCCACTGCTTTTTAAGTTTTCTTCGTTTTTGGCTTTTCGACTCAAAACGAAGCCGTGAACAGCCTTTTAGCTGTCTTTGAGAATCTGTGGGCTAGGGTCGGTTTCTTTTTTTCCAAAAACGGCGTCGCTTGGGTTGGAATTGGCTTTAAAAGATACTTTAAATTTTTTTATTAAATAAAATAAATATATTCAAAAATAATATATTGATAAAAATATAAAAATTTAAATTTAGATATGCATAAAGTTTTTAATAAAATATAATTATTTCAATGTAATTCAAAATTTATAAATAACATAATTAAGTTTTTCATCATTTAAAAAACAACCTGATTTCATCACATTAAAAAAAAAGTTGGATAGTTAAAAAAAAATGCTTGATATATTTTAAAAAAAAAAAAAATTACGAACTCTTTCCTGGTGGCGTCACAGTTGTCTTTCACTCATTTGCTTTTGAAAAGAAATAGTGAAATAGTATCGGGCTTATTTGGGATGGTTTTTGAAAGTCACTTTATAGCTTCTTAAACTCAAAAAAAACGATTTCGAGAGCTGTTTGGATAAAAACTGAAAATAAGTTTTTATTTTCCATAAACTCTTTGGAAGTAAGTTAATGTTTGTAGCTTTTGAAGAAAGAGCTTCTAGTTATCTTCTTTTATTATAAATTGTAAAAAATAAAAGCTATCTTAAATGAGTCTTACGACGGTTGTGATGAAACCAGCCCTAAGTGGGCTTCACACATCATCTTAGTGAGGTATAGAAGGAGTATTGCAGTGCACTCCCATGGGCTGTCCAATAAGATCACCAAACACCAGCTATAAATTTTCAATCCACTATTATATCCAATACGCCACTATATACAATCAACCAGACATGGCAATGACATTAACAGCTCTAAATTGGTTTGGTTTATGGTGCTGTTTATTCAATATTATATTAAATTATGGGAAAGTTTCTTTTTTTTTTTTTCTTTATGGTTTTGGAATTCCCTAAAGTTTCTAAAATAATTTGTTCTGGTAGTCAACTCACATTCAAATCGAACTAAAAAATGAAAAAGATTCAATTGTCCCTCACTTCGATTGACACCTAAAATGACCTTTTGCTTCTAATGAAACCAAAATATTACAATGTCATTCAACAAATAAAAAATTGACACATTATAAATAATTTTATTATTATTTTTTAAATATGATTATTTAAAAAAAAAGATATTAAACAATAATAAAAAGTAGATTTTTTTTTGAAAGAATCTCAACTGTTCGTTTTAGATCGTTTGAACGATTTGGTAGAGTTTTGATAGATGGGAAACCATTTTATTTTCTATTGATAGAGATCATTAAAAGGAAAATGATTAATAATTAAAAAAAAAATAAACTAGTGTGGTTGATTTTGTTTGTTTAGGAGTGGTTGGTTGTGTTGGGCTCCAATTTGATTGTGTTTAATAGATTTGTGCTAAATTTTGTGGAGTTTTTGGCGATCGATATTGGTTTGAGGGGGTGGGGGTTATGGTGGTTTGATGTTGGTTATTGATATTGAGGAAGAGAAGGAGGTGGTGGTGGTAGAGGAAGAGGAAGCGGAGAAGGTGATATTGAGGAAGAGATGGAGGTCATCGATGAGCGGCATGGTTATTTGGTTTAGCGTTGACAATGGATGACATGGTTCATCAATGGAATGATCTGAAAAAATGATCTAGTTGAACTGGATGGCCATCGGTTTGGTTCCAAATCGGTAGCCGATTTAGCTCAACCAGATCTTTTAGGTGGTGTTTGATATTATTTTTTAAAACTGTTTTCCATTTTTAAAAATGAAAAACGCTCAAAAATATATTTATTAATCGTTTTTAAAAACATATTTTCGAAAATAAAAAACATGTTTTAAAAAATATACAATAAAATTTAAAGTAAAAGTGAAAAATGATTTTTTTTTTTTCGTTTTCTATTATTTTTAAAAACCATTTTTTTTTTTACAGTAAAACTCAAAAAAATAAAAACATTTATTTTTAACAGTCATATCGTCATTTTTAAAAACAGTTTTCATTCAAATACATTTTCAGTTTCTACCTATTTTTAAAAATGGTACCAAATAACTTTTTATCATTTTTCGTTTTCGAAATGTATTTTAAAAAATGTTATCAAATGTTTTATCATTTTTAAAGACGTTATTTTTAAAACATATTTTTGTTTTTGAAAATACTTTTTAAAAACATTATTTTAAAAACATATCCAAACGCACCTTTAATTTTTTTTTTTTTCAAAATTTTTGTGCTTTTTTAATTTTTATTTAGTTATTTTGATCCCACCGTCCATCACATAAATGGACAATAAAGATCTTTCTTATTTTAATATTTATTTTTAATCAATTTTTTATTTCACTTCCATATTCTATTTTTAATTTCTTTTTTCAAATCAATCCTGACCATACAAATGTCAATCTGATATATTGCATTGTAAAATGTCCAAATTACCCACATTATCCATGGTCAACGTTTGCTTGGACTGTCCATTGATTAATGTGAGAGACTATTATGATGTGTTACAAAAACTTTAAAGAAGATTAGACTCGTTTTGAATGGATAATTAAAAAAAAATGATACTTTCCCAAAGCATAAGAAGTAAAAGGAAATTTATCCTTATATTGTTTTTCATAACCATGAATAGGTTTATGCTAGAGTATTGTCATAGTATTGTATAATTTTATTTAGAATTGTAAATTTTAAAAGAGTATAAGCCCTCAATGTCAATCGACATGTTTGAAGTAGTTGAACATTTCTCTTTATCCTAAAAAGTTAAGAGTTTAAGTCTCACATTTATCTTCAAATACAAGATGTGAATAATTTTATCTAAATTTATTTTTTCCTCTTCTATCAAAAAAATAATAATAATAAACAAATAAATACAGACCTGCTTGGAATCTCTTCCCCTATTTGTTTGATGCTTGACATTTATTGTAGGTAGTACCATAGACCTTTGTTTTAATCTTTCCTTTAGGATTTGATTACCATGCGAATCTAATTTTTTTTCCATTTAAAATATAATATTAATTTTGAAAAAATATAATATTAATTTCTTGTTATAATTTAGGATTTGTTCGAATGTTTGAATCAATATTAGAGTTTTTTTTTTTCCCATATAATCTTTCCTATTTAGTCTCTTGGAATATTATTCTCATTAATTGACTACTTGAGTTGCTAGTATTAGAATTCTTTTTCAGGAAAACCTCAAGATTTTCAACATTAAAGTCTCTTCCTAAATTGTAATTTCCGACTTAATCCTTACGCTCATTTTTTTGAGGCAGAATTTGATCATCATTTACTTCTTGAGACCTAGATTTGTTAACTTCTACATTGGCTACGATTTTGAAGATCGACTTCCTGATTCTTCGAAATCAAATAAGTGGATGTTTCCATTTTGGCCGCCCACATTGATTACAGGATTTTCATGATTTTAGATTTGCAAATATTTCCTATTCCATCTCCACGACTTATTTGGCAGGTTCTTCCATAGCCACAAACTGCCGTATAAAACTGTCCTAAACGGCATCGTGAAGTCTGCCCTCTCCATCTTCATCATTCATTCCTTTTCACAAAGGAGTCAAAGTTGTTATTACAACACTTTAATTTGAAAACCAAACCTCTAGTGAACTTCAATACAAATTAATCATGCTTTACCCTATATTATTATAGTTGCATGCATTAAGATAAGAGCTTAACAATTTGTCCGAGATTACATTTTGATTACATTAAAACTAAATTAAGAAAAAATGTATCCATTATTTAAAACCAATCATAGTGCAACACACAAATTTTAAAATCACTCAAGGGAAGGCAATTAAAGATGCCAAAACTTTTGAAGTTTGAACTCCATTGACAAACTATTAATAAACTAACTCAAATGCCAAATCAATATTGATAATTAATTAACGATGAAACAAATAGGATAAGGTGTCAATAATGCTTTAAAATCCTAAACAAGTTTGAATTAAGAACATATAATTAAAGATCAGAGCTAACTAAACATTATTATACTAGTAATCCTAAATCAAAGCTCACCACAAGCTTTTAATAATTGCTGAAGCATCCACATGATCTACTTCTTTCCTCTCTCATTTTTAATTCCAAACTCATTCATGTCTCTATAGAAGTCATTGAACTGATGATGAGAAGCATGCATTTGTGAAGAAGCTATATTACCACTTGGTAGAGGAGGGCACTGCTCATAGTGCTGCATTGTCTGCATGGATGGTGGACCACAGAAATACATAGCCCTCTGATTGTTGATCATCACATTGTCTACAATCATAGCCGTTGGATCAAAATAAAGAGTTGGTTGCAGCATCACTTGACCATAGGCATTGCCTCCCGACCCACCACCAAAATGAGATAATTGATCATCGCCAATCATCATCTGATTATCGTGCACATAAAGAGGAGGAGGATACTGCTGCAGCTGCATGGCATCGAGTGGCTTCACTGAAGATATAGGTTGTTTGTTGAATAGGTCAGCTAGTTCATGACTGTTGTTTTGAATCAAAACTTGATGCTTATTAGGATGAGAACTGAAACCCGATTGAGACATGTAAGAATTCCCACCAGTCATCTCCAATTTGGAGCAGTCCATGGAGATCATTTGATGATGATCATGGTCTCCTTTTATGGCCGCAATCCTCCTTTTTGCTACTTCAATGTTATTATCAAACGTCACAAGAAGAATCCTTAGTTGATCAATAGAAAAACTGTTGAGACGATCGTCCCAGCAACTTGGGAACTTGTATTGCAGATTGGATTTGCGGATTTTATTGACTTTCTCGTCAACTTTTCGCTTTCTTTCAATGAAGAAATCTAAGAGGTTGTATGTTTTTATTCCACGAGTTGAGAAGCTTTTGTCTCTATACAAGTTGACAACTTCCATGAAAGCACTGGCTTCTTTAGGCCAAACCTCCACCTCTGATGGCCGGTTCTTCAGCTTTGGGCCATAGATGATCATGCAGGTGGGGACGCCGCAGAGGGTGGCGAACTCTTCTGCCTTCTTTTTCAGTCCTTTTTTACGCTTTTGATAAGTGTTTATTCGAGACTTCTCGTTCTCAATCAGTTTCAAATTCAATTTTCCTCGACCCATTTTTTATTTATCAAAATTTGAAAAACTAAAAAAAAAAAAAAAAACAATTTTAGATCGAATGAATAATTTAAAGTAAAATGTAATTGCGATTTGATACTAACAATCCCCAAACAAAAAGTTGAAGTAAAATCATGAATGTGAAAGAAGTGATTTAAAAGCTAGTCACAACAGCCACAGTTTTAATCGTTATACTATATTATGTACCTAACATTCTATGAGCAGAAAAATTGAAGTAAAATAAGGAAAGAAAAGAGAAAGAAAATTAAATCATAATTACTGCAATTGTATTAAACATTGTTATAGAGAAAATTAGAGAAAACAGTAAAGAAAAAGAGATAGAATGATCAAACAACAAGGCAAAAGCATCAAAGATGATGGTTTTTTACTATAAAGAGAGAAGAGTTATGCAAGTATGGAAAAAGTTAAATACCTTAAACGACAATGGCTTCTCAAGAATGCTTATGAAGAATTGTAATAACAAAGTGAAGTTTCAATGACCTTTATAGAAAGAAGGATCGAATTGCCATTGACTTGATATCATAATTGAATCTTCCATTATTGATTTCCTCCCCCAAAAAAGGAAAATTTTCGTGCTTGGTTATGGAAATTAAATCAAAAGTTAATTATGTTTTGTAATTTATTAGGTAGGAAGTCAGAGAAAAAAAAAGGAAAGTTTTTTGTGCGTGGTTCTGGAAATTAAACCCAAAATTACCGACTATTTTCGTAATTGGTTAGGCAGGAAGGCAAACATGTATGACGTGCCATATACCCAAATACTTGTGGGACGTAACATAGAATTGCAGATATTACCACTCAAAATATTTGTTTCTACACCTAATTGATTGATACACCGATTAATGAACTTTCAAAGTAAAACTATTACTTTTTTTAAAAAATAAAAATAAAACTATTACTTTTTTTTGTGAAAGCAATAAAACTATTACTTTAAACACTAAAGTTAATGTCAAAACTAACCCATAAAAAATTGAATAATTCTAGATTTTCTAAATATTTTGTCCAAATGATGTGTTATTTGAATTGTCAAGATTATGTTAATTATCATATCATGTTATGATTTATAAGACCTTATTAGTTCATATGTCATATCATTTGGATATGGATTTGAACAAGATATTTGGAAAGCGTAGTATTACTCTAAAAAATTAACCTAAATCTGTCTTTTTACTGTGCTTATTCTTTTCTTATATTAATCAATCTTCTCTATTTTGCATCAAATTTCCGAAGTCGATACTTGGTTCCGATGTAAAAAATGAGTGTGGAGGATCAAGACACCCAACTTCAATAGCCCAAGGGCCCAACAAAACCTTTTGTAGAATACTCATTATACATCACAAAATTAAAATTAGTAGCATGCATGGAGGCAGAAGCCTTCAAGTTTGGTTAAATGCAAGAAGTTATTGATAAAGAGAAGATAGAGTTTATAGGATTTGGTTTGGGATTAATTATGGTTGAACGAAAAAACCTTAATTGGGCAAATGAAATGTGTTTTTCAAATTTTTTATTAATTGAAAGTATGGATTAGAATTTGGATCATTATTATTTATCATATTAAAATCTGGTTTAAGTAATAAAAGAAATAAAACTATTATCTAAGAAAAAACATAAAAATATGATTTTTATTTGCCCTATTTAAAGCTTCTTGTGTTTCTTACTAGTTTTGCTTACTCATCGGAGGTCACAACTGCTTTTCACCAAAATTCAGTTTTTATGGTGGAGATATAGTGAAAAAGCTTTTATCTAATAATTTGAGATAAGTTCATGAAATGTTCACATAGGAGCCCCAACAAAAACAACAGATGATAATGAAGAATGGCCTTATTAGTAATTTAGTCTAGGGATGTTTTTGTAATACAAAAGTTTAATAAAAAATCGGTGTGGAAACAAGTTTTTTGGTAGCAACATCTGCACCCATATCCATTTTTTAGGCAAGGTGAGTTCATGTTCAGATTGATGGTCCAACGAAATTGATTTTTGAAAATTTTGGGGGATTAGATTAATTAACTTCCAAATTTGGTTTGATTAGTAAGGTCCTTATCAAATTCATCATATGATGTGGTATGGAGTCAAAGAAATAAACGTAGAGATATTTTGAAAATTTTGGGGGATTACTTTAATTAACTTCCAAATTTGCTTTGATTAATAAGATCCCTATCAAATTCATGGTATGATGTGGTATGGAGTCTAAGAAATAAAAGTAGGGATATTGTACTTAGAAATTTGGACTTATTTCTCTTTATTCAAATTTTAAATTATAATTACATAGTTACGTGTTTTTAAATTAAAGTTTGAATGTCAAAAAACAAGTATAAATTTATAAATTTATCCACCCCAACTTCTACAAAAAAATTACCATATCACTTTGATTTCCTAGTCCGGCTTGTATTCAAACACAGACAAGAAGAAGTTTTTTTGATTCTTATGAAACCGTTTTCGAATGATTTCTTGCAATTTATTATATCTTAAGTTTAAGAAAATATATTTCTCTTGAATATTTATTTTTCGCTAATATATATTTTAGTGCAACTGCTGGCAATAAATTTGAAAGTTAATAATTAAATTGTCCAAACAATTTTTTTTTCGTGATTTTGCAAGGAGATTAAAGTGATTTGATTATTTTCCCTTTCAATTAGAAATCAATATGAATACGTATTTTTTTATATGCAGCAGAGTAAATTTCTTTGGATATGTGTTCTACATAGTATCTAATTAAATACTCTTTAAAACTATTTTCTGAATTATAGATTATTATTATTTTTTTATTAATCCCCAGTGAAATAGCACTGTTTAGTCAATATACTAGGTGGGGATCAATGTCTCAAACCATTTTGAGAATTTAATTTAATTTTTGTCCATGTGTAAGGTGCATTGAGGAGGTGGCGTGTATGTTGAACAACAACAATAATAGACCGAATGCAATGATATTTATTAGTTATAAAAAATGTGTACTTTCACCACTTGCATCAATAAAATTACGGATTTCAATTATATTTTTCATTTTCAAATTTTAAATTGTTACGATTCAAATAATAATAGACCAAACGCTATGATATCTGTTAGTTATAAGAAGTGTGTACCTTCAACACTTGCATCAATAAAATCGTGGATTTTAATTATATTTTTCACTTTTAAATATTAAGTTGTTTCGATTCAAATAATAACGACATTGACGATAATGATGATAATTTTGACGAAGGCAGGGGCATTAAAGTCTTTGTGCACTCTGTTGGTGTCAGAATACAACTAAATGGACGGGAATATACACGGTAGTAGGGGGTGGAACGGTGAATACAAAAACGTTGGGGTTAAAATGATGTATCTTCATTTGTCAGGGAAGAAAATGGAATTACTCTATTTTTGTATGCCAAACTACAAATACCTATTCACATGGACCCAAGCCCACCTTACTTTATAAATAACGTGTTTTCAGCCCATTTTGAGAGGGTTCCGAGATGACTGGCCCCTTTGCTGGGACATGATTACCCCGAATAACATTACATTTCTAGTCATATTACAAGCTTTGAAAAGAAAAAATCCATATTATCTCGTAATCTTTCAATAAAACCACACTGACTCCGCTAGTATACAAAGTCAGAATAATCTGATTCAATCTTATAATTCAAAAAAAGAGTTTGCCTAATTTATTAGTTGGATAACGTTACTTACCAATTACATTTATTTGATTGATTATAAGAATGATTATTAAAGCTAATCCAATAGTTGTAATTAATGGATAAGATTACTCAATCAGTAAGGTGATAAAATTCTTCAAGAAAACCAAAAATGGTAAAAATAAAATAATTATAAAAAAATAGAGAAAGCTTATGGATTCGCAAATTTGCAGCATTGTTACACTGTCTTAACAATGTTTCCATTTTGGTGCTATTGTCTTTTCTTTCAACCTATGTAAGCAGAATTGTTTTGTTATTATTAATGGTCTAGGTATAATCGATTGATACCAACAAATGAGCAGCTGCAATGGTCCAGTTATTGATTTTTTTTTATAATTAGAATAAGATGTAACGCTACCATGTTAATATTAATATTTGATCATGCGGGTTGGCTGAAATGGTTTGAGTTAATCATTACTGGTGTATAATATGAGGTTCAAAAATGAAAGCTTTTGCATTACCTACCAATTCTATCCGAAAAATGGTGGACCAGATTTTTTCTTAGGTCAAAATTTGATTTAATTATACGATAATTTAATTTGGATTTATATGTTTGGACTCGTTATCATCAACTTGATGTATAAGTATCATTTCAAAAAAAAAAAAAAAAACTTGATGTTTAAGTATTAAATTATCAAAAAGAAAACCGTTCGGTCAATAATTTCAACTGTATTTATTATAATATAAATAAATATAATAGACTAAATAACAACCATAAAATAAGAAGCACATTTTTATTTACTTGGATACGAGGAGCGTGATGGCTGACCGACTTCATCTTAAATTATTTAAAGCGTACGTCACCTTTCGTGATTCTGCATTCACCCTGGTGAAAGAGGATGCTCACGAATTTAAATCTCACTGAGCGTATTTTATAAATTTTATATATTTTTTAGATAATTTTTTTCTTTATCATGAGAAAAAATATCCCTTAATTATAAAAATAGATATATAAACAACACTCTTAGTGGATTTCATCAAATCTCTATTTCGTTCAATATGTATTCAAATCTTACTAAACTCATTTTAAAAGTTTTATGGGGATAGTTTTCTCTTATATTGTGGAAGATTTGTCTCCTAATTATGGAAGTAAATATCCAAATAGCATTCTCGATAAGTTTTGCCATACTTTTGACCCGTTCGATTGAATATACGTATGCCTATTGAGAAAGTTTTGTCTCCTAATCCCGGAAGTAGATAAGGTTCCATCCAACCACTGACTTATTCGATTGATATATGTGTGTAAGTAATAGTATAAACTATTAATTATAACTACTCATTTTTAGTAAATCTCACAACATTAATAGAACATGCTAAAAATAAGTGTTTGTAATTAATAATTCTAAAGTAGAAATTTCATAACCTTTTTTGGGAGAAAAGATTAACGTTTTTTTAGGAGAAAAGATTATATACATATATATATATATATATATATATGTATATGATCAAATTTTGATAAGTTAAAGATCCAATAGGATATGCTTTGAATATAATCTCTTAAGAATCGACGAAAAGCATATCATATTAGATCTTTAACTTTTAAACTTTGCTCATCAAGGCACACCTTTTCAGAAATGTAGATGAGGTCGAAACACAAGATGTTGTCCATTGGTTTGGTTAAAATCAACAAGGAAGAAATAATGAAGTCAAAGGAAGAAAGTCGCTGCCTACCTGTTCTATCATTTGTATATATAATATTTATTTAACTAAAATAAAAATCTTATATACAATAAATGAGTGGGCATGTTCTTAAAAATAGTGGATATAACTATATTAAAATCCATCAATAACCTCCTACATTTTTTTTTTTTCACAATAAAATATAAAATTCAATTAATTGGTATGTACTATGAACTTTGAAGTCTACCTTAAAGATATATATTTTTGCATCACCAACTTTGAATAATAATTTTAACTAGAATAAAAATAATAAGATTTGAGACTTTTGAGTATTGCCCAAATAGTACAAGCTTCTTATATTTATGGTCATGTTATCATATAAACAACACGGATGTTTCATTTATATTAATTGAAGTTTATGTACAAGATAAGATAGACAAGAAATTTAAAAACAAAACATAGACAAGAAATTTAAAAACAAAACATGATAAAGTTCTAAAATGAAAATTAGTCGATTGTCAACTTCAACACTATATTGTTATGTAGTAATAATAAATGTGAAAATTGCAAGCAATCAAGTGAATGTGAGAAATTGTGAATATGTTTCTTAGAAGTGGTCCATAAGGAAGCTTCCATATCCGACTATTATATTGTCAATTTCTAGGTTTCTTATAAAAATTAATGTACTAAAATAGATTTCTTACACACATTAACAACCTTTAGATAATAATATAGAAGAGTATTAATGACAGGTTAATTTCACAAGAAATGATCATTTTCTTTTTCAAAACTGACATTAAACGGATTATAAATCCATCGAGATAAAACAACAGAAATGATAATTATGAAATTCATTTTGTTACTTTCCTTGATTTATATTTTTTAAAAAGACTAACACTGAATAGATTAGAGGTCTATCTAATACTATCACTATCAATCATTACTTGCAAAATCCGAATATTTACTCCTCTTTTTTTTTTTTGAAGTAAAACATTTACTCCTCTTAGTAAAGACAATTACTCCTATAATAAGAAGTGAAAACTATTTATACAATGCGCTTGGTGAAATTTAAACTCCTACTACTATATTTAATGAAAACATATACAACTACTTATATTAGGAAGTGATGTATGATTTATACGTTCTTTTAATCCAAACATTATACATAAATATAGTCAGTGCTAGAATTTATTAAAAAAATGAAGGTTTACAAGATTGAATAAATGATACACATTGACCTAATTAGAATTGACGACATAATAGAAAATATATATATATATATACATATATTTGATAACTATGTTTATAAAAATGAATTAATATATCTATCTACATATTGTTTTGTTAGGATTTTATGTCTAAAAGTGAAGGTAACATAATGAAGTGATAAAGAGATTTTATTTGGATGAGAGTGCCGCAGCCAAGGAAATCAATATAAGGTGTGAATTAAAGAAAAAGTGACGAAGCCCGAGAAAGAGAGAAGGAGAAAAGTTGTCTATAGATGTTTTTTGTAGAAAAAAAAATACTATTTGTATTTGTGAATTATTTAAATTTAAATTATTTTTAAGTTGAAAGAACAATTTTTTATCCTGAAAATATAATAAAAGTTCTGCAAAAATGGAAAGAAAAAGGAAATAGATGACTATAGATGTTATTATTCATGAAAGATACCACTAAGTAGTATCTAAAATGACAATAATTTTTAAGTTTATTTATAACATAAGATAGACAATAAAATTAAAAACAAAACATGATAAAGTTCTAAAATGAAAATTAGTTGATTGTCAACTTCAACACTATATTGTTGTGTAGCATTAATAAATGTGCAAATTGTAAGCAATCTAGTGAATGTGAGAAATTATGAAAATGTTTCCTAGAAATGGTCCATAAGGAAGCTTCCATATACGACGTTTATATTGTCAATTACTGGGTTTCTTAGACAAATTAATGTACCAAAAAAGATTTCTTACACACATTAACAAACTTCAGATAATAATATGGAGGAGTACTAATTAAGAGTATTAATGACGGTTAATTTCACAAGAAATGATCATTTTCTTTTTTGAAATTGACATTGAACAAGTTAAAAATTCATGATCAAACAAAATAAATGATAATTAAAAAATTCATTTGATTCCTTCCATTGATTTATGTTTTCTTTAAAACTAACATTAAATGAATCAAAGATCTACTTAATTTTGTCAAGATCAATCATTATCTATAAAATTTAAATATTTACTTCTCTTAACGAGAGATAACTGTTCCTACTATAAGAAGTAAAAGCTATTGTACAATGTATTTGGTGAAATTGGAATCCTTACTACTAAATTTAATGAAAACATATACAACTACTAGTGTTAGGAGATGATGCATGAATTATACATTCTTTTAATTCAAACATCATACATAAACATAGCCGTTGCTGGAATTTATTAAAAAAATCAAAATGCACAAGATTAAATAAACAATACACATTGACCTAAACAAAATTATGCTAGTAGAATTGATGACATAGTAGGAATACATATATATATATATACACACATATATGTATGTATGTATGTATTTGATAACTATGTTTATAAAAATGTTTTAATTTATCTATCTAGATATTATTTTGTTATGATTTTATGTCTAAAACTCAAGGTAACGCAATGAAGTGATAAAGAGATATTTTATTCGAATGAGAGTGCCATAGGCAAGGAAATCAATTTAAGGTGCGAATTAGAGAAAAACTGACAAAGCCCGAGAAAGAGAAAAGTTTGTCTATAGATTTTTTTTTAAAGAAAAAAATACCATTTACATTCGTAAATTACTTAAATTTAAAATATTTTTAAATTGAAAGAAAATTTTTTTATCGTCAAAATATAATGAGCTCTCTCTATGAAAATGAAAGGAGAAAAGAAATAGATGACTATTGATGTTATTATTCATGAAAGATTGATAAATAATAAACTTAAGTGAACTTAAACAGTAAACTAAGCTTGTTGTATGATATGTGGTATTTAAAAAAATACGTACATATCTATAATGTGATGATAATAATAGAATTATATATAAATAATTAACTTGTAAACTTGGATTTTTTTAAATCACTTAAAATCTTATATGATATTGTTAAGTTGTTGATGTATTCTTCAAATCATACAAATAACCTAAATCAATCCAAACAATTGTAACAAGAAATATGAAATGTAAAAATTAAAAATATAAAAATAAAAATAAAAAATAAAAACGCTGAAGAACATAATCTACATAAAGATCATTAGATAATTATAATATCACGAGAATCACTGAGTTTGTTGATCATGAGGACAACGATTTACTTTAATGATGACACATCTTGTTAAAAAGTAAAGTATAATTGTGAGCAAAAGAAAAATCTTATCAAAATCAACATTAAAAGGTGATTAAAAACAGAGCTGGTGATGCAAAAATCCGTGATTAAAGCAGTTGATTATTTATTTGTTTGGGTTTCTTCAGTGGCTGTAAAAGGTGGAGGCAAATGATTGGAAGAGCAGAGACACTGTCTGTGCCGACCTGTAATGTAACGGAGAAGCTTGTCTGGCCGGCAACAATCGCGTGGTGTTAGTACAAAATATTATCATGGAACTTCACATTGTTTTTTGAGCAAGCAGCGAACTGTCATATTTTTTATAGCTGAGTGACTGCGGGACCCAACTTTACGAGTTCCCTTGTGACCCCCTGGGTATCTCCTCGTCTGCCCTCGAATCTTTATTTCTTTTTGTATCAAAAAAATAAAAAACTTGTTTCTTTTGTTTCGTCGCTATTTTTTTTACTATATCATAAGTAAAATCACAATCTCCATATAGGGATCTTATGATATGATTCAGAACTCAACAGTTATTATATGCTATAAAGAGAGAGGGATCCATATTAAATAAAAAAATTATCCTCTAATTAAAGAAATTTATAAATAATTTCCTTATATACAACTAAACTAGGAAATGATAATCAACTTCTTGTGTTGTTTCATCAGTATTTTATTTTTATCTCGTATTGGTGTTCAAAAAGCATATTGAACCAATTTGAAAAAAAAAAAAATGTTGAACTAATAGTCAAACTTATGAAGATTAATAATGAGTAGTTTATATAATTTAAATAATTATTTTTGTAATTAAAAGATAATAATCTTTATAATAAAAAATAAGATTTTTTCCATGTACTTATAAAATATGCATAAAAAATTTTGAACATTCATTATTTGTTTTATTTTTTATAAATGATTTATTTAAAAAAAATGAATAGGTAATGTACACCAAATAAATTATCTCTCTCGCGCACATATATATGATGTCAAATAGATTAAAGATACATAGGCTCCCATGAAAAGAAAAATTACATATATAAAACTCTTAAAATAAATTTAATAAATTTTAAATTCTACTAATAAAATAAATAAAAAAGTATATAACCATCAAATATTTAGTGATGAAGTGATATATACATGACCGTGTTCATTAAGGAAAACCTTTGTCTTGAAATTTAAGATAAAATGGACTGAAATTGAAATGAAAATGTGAACATCGAAAGATATAATTATATATTAATGATTGATTTATACTCAAAAATGGAAAAATTAACCGATAATCAGGATTGTAATATATAACATGAAAAGACGATGATTTGACGCAACATTAGAACTGGTGAAACAAGGGGTTGGTTCCACAAATATTTACCTCAAAATTGTCTACGATTTTATATTTTTTAAAACACAAAAAAATGTGAAATTGGGAGAAAAGAAAGTAGCTTGTGTACACCCACTGTGCAACCTTTAACCGCTTGCTAATCGTACGGCGTAAGCTCTGGTTGCACGGATATTTGATTACTTAGGGTTTTAGATCGATAAAATGTAAAAAGAGTAATATTATATTATTTAAAATTTATTTAAATTTATTATTTAAATAATATAATAAATTTATATATATTGTTATATATTTAGTACATCATTTTAAAATTAATATAACAATTATAAATTAGTTTGATATATTATTTTAATAAAATTTTAAATAAAGTTTTAAAAAATAAAATATTATTTTTATAAAAGAATAAAAATATCATTTTTTTATTTAATAATTTATAGTTGCACGAATATTACTTTTCTAAACAGTTGTACGTTACTTTTTTTATTTAATAATTTATAGTTGCACGAATATTACTTTTCTAAACAGTTGTACGAATAATGTTACTAGAGAAATGAAGTACTACATTAAAGTATCACTTGTACAAGTCAACATGTAACTTACGTTTTTTTCTATACTTTTTTTTTTTTAATTTTTTTTTTTAATGATATGCCATTAATAGTGAGGGGACTTGATGTTAAATGAGCACTCTCGTTATCCTAGGTAGTAGTAATATAATTTTTACAATTCGAAAGTTAAACATCAAACTAGTTAAAAATCCGTCCGAATCTTTTGAGACAAAACGCATTTACGTGATTCAGATATTTACCTTTATAAACGAAAAACAATTGACTCCATTAATTTATAGGAGAATGTGAATGTACATAATCACTTGTGATTAGAGATTATGTGTGTTAGTGACATAACTTACATATTAAGATTATTATGATGAGAATTTAAAGAGAATTCTTCAATCGCGACTTACATTAAAATATTATTTGCTTGGGTTCGGAATTTATATGGATTTTCTTTTTCTATTTAAAATATTATTATTATTATTATTATTATATTTGACTTTAATAGTATTTCTTTATTAGTTGGATTTATTTTTCTTTTACGTATTAGATTTATTTTGTTTTAGTTTTTCACTTACTTAAGTTATATATATATATATATATATATTTTGAGGTTTCTATTTCCTAAGGAAAACTTATTTTATAGGGAAGTTAGAAAAACTTTCCTTTTAGTTTTTTATTTCTAAGGAAGTCATGTTTCTTAGAAAAGTTAGAATTAATTAGCTATAATATAAACAAGAGATTAGTTTATGCTGTCAGAATGATTTTTGGTTTTTGAGAATATTAATAAGATCTTGCAATTTTGCAAGTCAAGTGTTTATTTTTTCGGTTTTTCTAGATATGATTACTTTCAATTGTTTGAACTATGATTAAGTCATTTTGTGATTCGATTCTAATGAGCCAATTTATTAGTTCTATAGGTTAGTTGGTTCGTTATCAATCATTAGGCAGGAGTTAGGATATTCTATTATTTGATCATAGAAAATCAATCAATTTATTTTGTGGATCGGTTGGTTGGTTCGTTCTTTAACCTAACATATGGAGCAAGTCAAAATAGCTAGAGCTTTTTATTGGATCCATGGTTAAGTCCTCATCTTATTATTATTATTATAACATCTATATTTAGAGCATAAAAGAGGGTTAGTTGAGTGGTAAATAATTGCACCTATAACATCCATATTTAGAGCACAAAAGGGCGTCAGTTGAGTGGTAAACAACTGCACCCCCTCTCATGACAAGTCACCCTCTCATGACAAGTCATGGGTTCAAGATTGCGCACCCCACCTCCAAATAAAATGGTGGGATTTTTTTTTTTTTTTTTTTTTTCATATATATAAGTTGTCTCCTATCCAGATATAAATAGTTCCTAATCGTGTATGAGTCGTTTATCCCGATCGTGTCATCTATATCCTACTAGTGTGGTGCTGATTGTCAAGTCATGGGTTCAAGATTGCACACCCCACCTCCAAATAAAATGGTGGGATTTTTTTTTTTTTTTTTTCATATATATGGGTTGTCTCCCATCCAGGTATGGATAGTTCCTAGTTGTATATGAGCTGTTTTTTCGGGCTGTGCCATCAGTGTCCTACCAGCGTGATGCTAATTGTCCCATAGGCTAGTCTCAGTAACTAAAAAAAAAAAAAAAACTTATATTTCGTATTTAAGTATTTTATTTTAAAAAAAAAAAAGTTTTCATAGGTATACTTAGAGATAGCAATGAGGACAATTTCGGTGATCATCCTCGACCAAATCCCTATTCGGAGCCCCATCTCTCTCCCCATTCCCCATTTCTCTTTCTTTTTTATTTTTCTTTTTTGTCATCCGTATTTCAACCTATCTACCCCAAAATTTTTAATATATATATATACAATTAAAAACAAAATTCATAATATAATTTTATAAAATGTTAGCATACTAAACTTATAACATTTCAATATACGAAATCCATGACATTGTAATATATTTATAATTCTCTTACATAAGTAATTATATACAGCCATCGTTCAAACAATATAAAACTATTAAATATGATAAAATTATAAATTAAATAAATAAAAAATTATTAAAATAAATATAACTGTTAAATATAAATATTTTAACATTTTATAGCTTCATTGACAACTCTAGACATAACTTGTAGGTAACTACATTTCGTCACAAAGTAGAGACTCCAAATTTAGATCTCTTCCCTCTAGTTAAGGCAAAAATTTTAAAATAAATCATATGAAAAATATAATTAGTGTTCATGGAAGCTGAAGTTATCTAGTCATGTTTTCTTCGCGAGCAAACAATGGATGAATTAAAATTCGATTCCAATAATGTTATATAGTCACCTTTTCTTCATGAGCGATAGACAAGCAAATATCTATTCCAATGAATATATTAAGAGTCTAAATTTATAAAAAATTTTACTAAGATATCAAAACTATCAATAACTCAAAAATGTGAAAATTAGTACAAATATATGTAAATGCGGATTCCAACAAGTATATCAAGAACCAAAATTTATAGAAATTTGGATTAAAATATCATCTAAATCTTTTAAAATTCAAAATATTCAAAAATATTTTTGATATCAGTAATGCAAAAATATAAGATTTAGTATGGATAGATAAGATATAATATCTACTATTTCAATTAAACAATTAATTTTTTTAATCTTAATAGATTCGAATATATAAACAAGAAAAAACCTTAATTACCCATATAAGTTTGGTAATGCTAAACTTTATAAATATTTTGTGAAAATTCATGTTTAAATGATGAATTGTTAATATCTTATTAATTATCATATCATTTTATAATTTATAAGATATTGATAACTTCATTTGTATATAAATTTAAATAAAGCATTTGAAAAACCTGGCATTAAAATTAATCTCACCATATCTCGATCACTATCAATTGGGGCGTGGAAATTTTTTTTTAAAAAAAAAATGAACATAAAAAAAAAAAAGAAAAAAGACCGAGTAAAATCTGAAAATAGTACCTCCTCCCACATACATCCAAATCCAGGAGCGATGACGTGCAAGGAATCGGCTTTGAAACTCCCGGAAAGCGAAGTTTGACTCTCCAAAACTTTATGTGTAAAAGGCACATCAGCCACCACTTCTTCCACAGATAAAATTTCCTTTTAATTGTATTTACATTTTCCATTTCGATTGCCTTACTTGAACGATGCCTTATATGCTGCTCTCATTGACCATTTGTTAAACAGATTCGTGGTTGATAAACCGCGAGAGAGAAAGACAGAGAGAGACAGACTAGGTAGCAGAACAACGCAAACAACCCCTGACATATCCATCTCTCTTTCTTTCTCTATATCTAATCATCATCATCAACCTAAGTGTTTCATATTCAATATTAATGGCTTCTTGGTCGTTGTTGTAGTTGTATCAACCTTGTCTCCATCCCACCCAGTCACCCCCGATACGCAGATCTGTATTTTCTACGCACTTGGTCTCTAATATATATATTTATATGCACCTCTGTTTGTTTTTCGTGAAAAACCCAGTTGAGGAATCACTCTGGTTTTTTTTTTTTTGTTTTATTTTGTAGAACAGAGTAAGACATGAGTAGTAGAGAGGAGACTGGCAGCCCCAATGGCGGTGGTGGTGGTGTGCGGATCCATCGAGAAATGATCATTTTCTTTTTCAAAACTGACATTAAACGGATTATAAATGCATCGAGATAAAACAACAGAAATGATAACTATGAAGTTCATTTTGTTACTTTCCTTGATTTATATTTTTTAAAAAGACTAACATTGAATAGATTAGAGGTTTATCTGATACTATCACTATCGATCATTACTTGCAAAATCCGAATATTTACTCTTTTTTTTTTTTTTTTTTAAGTAAAATATTTACTCCTCTTAGTAAAGACAATTACTCTTATAATAAGAAGTGAAAACTATTTATACAATGCGCTTGGTGAAATTTAAACTCTTACTACTATATTTGATGAAAACATATATAACTACTTATATTAGGAAGTGATGTATGATTTATACGTTCTTTTAATCCAAACATCATACATAAATATAGTCATTGCTAGAATTTATTAAAAAAATGAAGGTTTACAAGATTGAATAAATAATACACATTGACCTAATTAAACAAAAGCATGCAAGTAGAATTGACGACATAATAGAAAATATATATATACATATATTTGATAACTATGTTTATAAAAATGAATTAATATATCTATCTAGATATTGTTTTGTTAGGATTTTATGTTTAAAAGTGAAGGTAACATAATGAAGTGATAAAGAGATTTTATTTGGATGAGAGTGCCGCAGCCAAGGAAATCAATATAAGGTGTGAATTAAAGAAAAAGTGACGAAGCCCGAGAAAGAGAGAAGGAGAAAAGTTGTCTATAGAAAAAAAAAAATACTACTTGTATTTGAGAATTATTTAAATTTAAATTATTTTTAAGTTGAAAGAACAATTTTTTATCCTGAAAATATAATGAAAGTTCTGCAGAAATGGAAAGAAAAAGGAAATAGATGACTATAGATGTTATTATTCATCAAAGATACCACTAAGTAGTATCTAAATGACAATAATTTTTAAGTTTATTTATAACATAAGATAGACAATAAATTTAAAAACGAAACATGATAAAGTTCTGAAATGAAAATTAGTTGATTGTCAACTTCAACACTATATTGTTGTGTAGCATTAATAAATGTGCAAATTGTCAGCAATCTAGTGAATGTGAGAAATTGTGAAAATGTTTCCTAGAAATGGTCCATAAGGAAGCTTCCATATACGACGTTTATATTGTCAATTACTGGGTTTCTTAGACGAATTAATGTACCAAAAAAGATTTCTTACACACATTAACAAACTTCAGATAATAATATGGAGGAGTACTAATTAAGAGTATTAATGACGGTTAATTTCACAAGAAATGATCATTTTCTTTTTTGAAATTGACATTGAACAAGTTAAAAATTCATGATCAAACAAAATAAATGATAATTAAAAAATTCATTTTATTCCTTCCATTGATTTATATTTTCTTTAAAACTAACATTAAATGAATAAAAAATCTACTTGATTTTGTCAAGATCAATCATTACCTATAAAATTTAAATATTTACTTCTCTTAACGAGAGATAACTGTTCCTACTATAAGAAGTAAAAACTATTGTACAATGTATTTGATGAAATTTGAATCTTTACTACTAAATTTAATGAAAACATATACAACTACTAGTGTTAGGAGATGATGCGTGAATTATACATTCTTTTAATTCAAATATCATACATAAACATAGCCATTGCTGGAATTTATTAAAAAAATCAAAATGCACAAGATTGAATAAACAATACACATTGACCTAAACAAAATTATGCTAGTAGAATTGATGACATAGTAGGAATACATATATATACACACATATATGTATGTATGTATGTATTTGATAACTATGTTTATAAAAATGTTTTAATTTATCTATCTAGATATTATTTTGTTCGGATTTTATGTCTAAAACTCGAGGTAACGCAATGAAGTGATAAAGAGATATTTTATTCGAATGAGAGTGCCATAGGCAAGGAAATCAATTTAAGGTGTGAATTAGAGAAAAACTGACAAAGCTCGAGAAAGAGAAAAGCTTGTCTATAGATTTTTTTTTAAAGAAAAAAATACCATTACATTCGTAAATTACTTAAATTTAAAATATTTTTAAATTGAAAGAAAATTTTTTTATCGTCAAAATATAATGAGCTCTCTCTATGAAAATGAAAGGAGAAAAGAAATAGATGACTATTGATGTTATTATTCATGAAAGATTGATAAATAATAAACTTAAGTGAACTTAAACAGTAAACTAAGCTTGTTGTATGATATGTGGTATTTTAAAAAATACGTACATATCTATAATGTGATGATAATAATAGAATTATATATAAATAATTAACTTGTAAACTTGGATTTTTTTAAATCACTTAAAATCTTATATGATATTGTTAAGTTGTTGATGTATTCTTCAAATCGTACAAATAACCTAAATCAATCCAAACAATTGTAACAAGAAATATGAAATGTAAAAATTAAAAATATAAAAAATAAAAAATAAAAAATAAAAACGCTGAAGAACATAATCTACATAAAGATCATTAGATAATTATAATATCACGAGAATCACTGAGTTTGTTGATCATGAGGACAACGATTTACTTTAATGATGACACATCTTGTTAAAAAGTAAAGTATAATTGTGAGCAAAAGAAAAATCTTATCAAAATCAACATTAAAAGGTGATTAAAAACAGAGCTGGTGATGCAAAAATCCGTGATTAAAGCAGTTGATTATTTATTTGTTTGGGTTTCTTCAGTGGCTGTAAAAGGTGGAGGCAAATGATTGGAAGAGCAGAGACACTGTCTGTGCCGACCTGTAATGTAACGGAGAAGCTTGTCTGGCCGGCAACAATCGCGTGGTGTTAGTACAAAATATTATCATGGAACTTCACATTGTTTTTGAGCAAGCAGCGAACTGTCATATTTTTTATAGCTGAGTGACTGCGGGACCCAACTTTACGAGTTCCCTTGTGACCCCCTGGGTATCTCCTCGTCTGCCCTCGAATCTTTATTTCTTTTTGTATCAAAAAAATAAAAAACTTGTTTCTTTTGTTTCGTCGCTATTTTTTTTTACTATATCATAAGTAAAATCACAATCTCCATATAGGGATCTTATGATATGATTCAGAACTCAACAGTTATTATATGCTATAAAGAGAGAGGGATCCATATTAAATAAAAAAATTATCCTCTAATTAAAGAAATTTATAAATAATTTTCTTATATACAACTAAACTAGGAAATGATAATCAACTTCTTGTGTTGTTTCATCAGTATTTTATTTTTATCTCGTATTGGTGTTCAAAAAGCATATTGAACTAATTTGAAAAAAAAAAAAATGTTGAACTAATAGTCAAACTTATGAAGATTAATAATGAGTAGTTTATATAATTTAAATAATTATTTTTGTAATTAAAAGATAATAATCTTTATAATAAAAAATAAGATTTTTTCCATGTACTTATAAAATATGCATAAAAAATTTTGAACATTCATTATTTGTTTTATTTTTTATAAATGATTTATTTAAAAAAAATGAATAGGTAATGTACACCAAATAAATTATCTCTCTCGCGCACATATATATGATGTCAAATAGATTAAAGATACATAGGCTCCCATGAAAAGAAAAATTACATATATAAAACTCTTAAAATAAATTTAATAAATTTAAATTCTACTAATAAAATAAATAAAAAAGTATATAACCATCAAATATTTAGTGATGAAGTGATATATACATGACCGTGTTCATTAAGGAAAACCTTTGTCTTGAAAGTTAAGATAAAATGGACTGAAATTGAAATGAAAATGTGAACATCGAAAGATATAATTATATATTAATGATTGATTTATACTCAAAAATGGAAAAATTAACCGATAATCAGGATTGTAATATATAACATGAAAAGACGATGATTTGACGCAACATTAGAACTGGTGAAACAAGGGGTTGGTTCCACAAATATTTACCTCAAAATTGTCTACGATTTTATATTTTTTAAAACACAAAAAATGTGAAATTGGGAGAAAAGAAAGTAGCTAGTGTACACCCACTGTGCAACCTTTAACCGCTTGCTAATCGTACGGCGTAAGCTCTGGTTGCACGGATATTTGATTACTTAGGGTTTTAGATCGATAAAATGTAAAAAGAGTAATATTATATTATTTAAAATTTTATTTAAATTTATTATTTAAATAATATAATAAATTTATATATATTGTTATATATTTAGTACATCATTTTAAAATTAATATAACAATTATAAATTAGTTTGATATATTATTTTAATAAAATTTTAAATAAAGTTTTAAAAAATAAAATATTATTTTTATAAAAGAATAAAAATATCATTTTTTTATTTAATAATTTATAGTTGCACGAATATTACTTTTCTAAACAGTTGTACGTTACTTTTTTTATTTAATAATTTATAGTTGCACGAATATTACTTTTCTAAACAGTTGTACGAATAATGTTACTAGAGAAATGAAGTACTACATTAAAGTATCACTTGTACAAGTCAACATGTAACTTACGTTTTTTTCTATACTTTTTTTTTTTTTTAATTTTTTTTTTTTTAATGATATGCCATTAATAGTGAGGGGACTTGATGTTAAATGAGCACTCTCGTTATCCTAGGTAGTAGTAATATAATTTTTACAATTCGAAAGTTAAACATCAAACTAGTTAAAAATCCGTCCGAATCTTTCGAGACAAAACTTGTTTACGTGGTTCCGATATTTGTCTTTATAAATGAGAGACAATTGATCCCATTAATTTATAGGAGAATGTGAAGGTATATAATCACTTACGATTAGAGATTATGTGTGTTAGTGACATAACTTACATATTAAGATTATTATGATGAGAATTTAAAGAGAATTCGTCAATCGTGACTTACGTTAAAATATTATTTGCTTGGGTTCGGAATTTATTTGGATTTTCTTTTTCTATTTAAAATATTATTATTATTATTATTATTATTATTATATTTGACTTTAATAGTATTTCTTTATTAGTTGGATTTATTTTTCTTTTACGTATTAGATTTATTTTGTTTTAGCTTTTTACTTACTTAAGTTATATATATATATATATATATATTTTTTGAGGTTTCTATTTCCTAAGGAAAACTTATTTTATAGGGAAGTTAGAAATACTTTCCTTTTAGTTTTTTATTTCTAAGGAAGTCATATTTCTTAGAAAAGTTAGAATTAATTAGCTATAATATAAACAAGAGATTAGTTTATGCTGTCAGAATGATTTTTGGTTTTTGAGAATATTAATAAGATCTTGCAATTTTGCAAGTCAAGTATTTATTTTTTCGGTTTTTCTAGATATGATTACTTGCAATTGTTCGAACTATGATTAAGTCATTTTATGATCCGATTCTAATGAGCCAATTTATTAGTTCTATAGGTTAATTGGTTCGTTATCAATCATTAGGCAGGAGTTAGGATATTCTATGATTTGATCATAGAGAATCAATCTATCCATTATGTGGATCGGTTGGTTCGTTCTTTAACCTAACGTGTGGAGCAAGTCAAAACAGCTAGAGCTTTTTATTGGATCCATGGTTAAGTCCTCATCTTATTATTATTAGTATAACATCTATATTTAGAGCACAAAAGAGGGTTAGTTGAGTGGTAAACAATTGCACATATAACATCTATATTTAGAGCACAAAAGGGGGTCAATTGAGTGGTAAACAACTGCACCCCCTCTCATGACAAGTCATGGGTTCAAGATTGTGCACCCCACCTCCAAATAAAATGGTGGGATTTTTTTTTTTTTTTTTTTTTCATATATATAAGTTGTCTTCTATCCAGATATAAGTAGTTCCTAATCGTGTATGAGCCGTTTATCTCGACTGTGTCATCTATATCCTACTAGTGTGGTGCTGATTGTCAAGTCATGGGTTCAAGATTGCACACCCTACCTCCAAATAAAATGGTGGGATTTTTTATTTTTATTTTTTTCATATATATGGGTTGTCTCCCATCCAGGTATAGGATAGTTCTAGTCGTATATGAGCTGCTTTTTCGGGCTATGCCATCAGTGTCCTACCAGCGTGATGCTGAATTGTCTCATAGGCTAGTCCCAGTAACTAAAAAAAAAAAAAAATCTATATTTCGTATTTAAATTTTTTATTTTAAAAAAAAAAAAGTTTTCATAGGTATACTCGGAGATAGCAATAAGGACAATTTCGGTGATGATCCGTTGACCAAATCCCTATTCGGAGCCCCATCTCTCTCCCCATTCCTCATTTCTCTTTCTTTTTTATTTATCTTTTTTGTCATCCGTATTTCAACCTATCTGCCCCAAAATTTTTAATATATATATACAATTAAAAACAAAATTCATAATATAATTTTATAAAATGTTAGCATACTAAACTTATAACATTTCAATATACGAAATCCACGACATTGTAATATATTTATAATTCTCTTACATAAGTAATTATATACGGCCATCGTTCAAACAATATAAAACTATTAAATATGATAAAATTATAAATTAAATAAATAAAAAATTATTAAAATAAATATAACTGTTAAATATAAATATTTTAACATTTTATAGCCTCATTGACAACTCTAGACATAACTTGTAGGTAACTACATTTCGTCACAAAGTAGAGACTCCAAATTTAGATCTCTTCCCTCTAGTTAAGGCAAAAATTTTAAAATAAATCATATGAAAAATATAATTAGTGTTCATGGAAGCTGAAGTTATCTAGTCATGTTTTCTTCGCGAGCAAACAATGGATGAATTAAAATTCGATTCCAATAATGTTATATAGTCACCTTTTCTTCATGAGGGATAGACAAGCAAATATCAATTCCAATGAATATATTAAGAGTCTAAATTTATAAAAAATTTTACTAAGATATCAAAACTATCAATAACTCAAAAATGTGAAAATTAGTACAAATATATGTAAATGCGGATTCCAACAAGTATATCAAGAACCAAAATTTATAGAAATTTTGATTAAAATATCATATAAATCTTTTAAAATTCAAAATATTCAAAAATATTTTTGATATCAGTAATGCAAAAATATAAGATTTAGTATGGATAGATAAGATATAATATCTACTATTTCAATTAAACAATTAATTTTTTTAATCTTAATAGATTCGAATATACAAACAAGAAAAAACCTTAATTATCCATATAAGTTTGATAATGCTAAACTTTCTAAATATTTTTTGAAAATTCATGCTCAAATGATAAATTGTTAATATCTTATTAATTATCATATCATTTTATGATTTATAAGATATCGATAACTTCATTTGAATATAAATTTAAATAAAGCATTTGAAAAACCTGACATTAAAATTAGTTTCACCATATCTCGATCACTATCAATTGGGGTGTGGAAATTTTTTTTTTTTTTAAATGAACTTAAAAAAAAAAAGGAGAAAAAAAAAAAGGCCCACTAAAATCTAAAACTAGTACCTCCTCCCACATACATCCAAATCCAAGAGCGATGACGTGCAAGGAATCGGCTTTGAAACTCCCGGAAAGCGAAGTTTGACTCTCCAAAACTTTGAGTCTAAAAGGCACATCAGCCACCACTTCTTCCACGGATAAAATTTCCTCTTAATTGTATTTACATTTTCCATTTCGATTGCCTTACTTGAACGATGTCTTATATGCTGCTTTCATTGACCATTTGTTAAACAGATTCGTGGTTGATAAACCGCGAGAGAGAAAGACAGAGAGAGACAGACTAGGTAGCAGAACAACGCAAACTACCCCAGACATATCCATCTCTCTTTCTCTCTCTATATCTAATCATCATCATCAACCTAAGTGTTTCATATTCAATATTAATGGCTTCTTGGTCGTTGTTGTAGTTGTATCAACCTTGTCTCCATCCCACCCAGTCACCCCCGATACGCAGATCTGTATTTTCTACGTACTTGGTCTCTAATATATATTTATATACACCTCTCTTTCTCTGTTTGTTTATTGTGAAAAACCCAGTTGAGGAATCACTCTGGTGTTTTTTTGTTTTATTTTGTAGAACAGAGTAAGACATGAGTAGTAGAGAGGAGACTGGCAGCGCCAATGGCGGTGGTGGTGGTGTGCAGATCCAGCAGAGCAGGAGGCTTCCAGATTTCTTGCAGAGTGTGAACTTGAAGTATGTGAAGTTGGGTTATCACTACTTAATGACTCATTTATTGACACTTTTGTTGGTGCCATTAATGGCTGTCATTATAATCCAAGCGTCCCAGATGAACCCAGATGACATTCAACACCTCTGGCTGCACCTCAAGTACAACCTCGTCAGTGTCGTCATTTGCTCTGCTTTTCTCGTCTTCGGATCCACCGTTTATATCATGACCCGACCCAGATCCGTCTACTTGGTTGACTACTCTTGTTACCGGCCCCCTTCACATCTCCAAGTCAAGTACCAGCAGTTCATGGACCATTCGACGGTTGACAGGAGATTTCGATGAGTCGTCATTGGAGTTTCAAAGGAAGATTCTTGAAAGGTCTGGTCTTGGTGAGGAAACATATGTCCCTGAAGCTATGCATTATCTCCCACCAAGGCCTTCGATGGCTGCAGCTAGAGAGGAGGCAGAGCAGGTGATGTTTGGTGCTTTGGACAATCTTTTTGCAAATACAAATGTCAAACCAAAAGATATCGGTGTTCTTGTTGTTAATTGTAGCTTGTTTAATCCAACACCATCTTTATCTGCTATGATTGTTAATAAGTATAAGTTGAGAGGGAATATTAGGAGTTTCAATCTTGGGGGTATGGGGTGTAGTGCTGGTGTCATAGCTGTTGATCTTGCAAAGGACATGTTGCAAGTTCATAGGAATACTTATGCTGTTGTTGTTAGTACTGAGAATATTACTCAGAATTGGTATTTCGGGAATAAGAAGTCTATGTTGATTCCCAATTGTTTGTTTCGAGTTGGGGGTGCCGCAGTTTTGTTGTCGAATAAGGGTAGGGATAAGTGGAGGGCTAAGTATAAGCTTGTTCATGTTGTAAGGACGCATAAAGGGGCAGATGATAATGCGTTTAGGTGTGTTTATCAGGAGCAGGATGATGCGGGGAAAACTGGGGTTTCGTTGTCTAAGGATTTGATGGCTATTGCTGGTTTGGCGCTTAAGACTAATATTACTACCTTGGGTCCGCTTGTGCTTCCGATAAGTGAGCAGCTTTTGTTCTTTGCGACTTTGGTTGCAAAGAGGCTGTTTAATGCGAAAGTGAAGCCTTATATTCCGGATTTCAAGCTTGCTTTCGAGCATTTCTGTATACATGCTGGGGGTAGGGCAGTGATTGATGAGCTTGAGAAGAACTTGCAGCTTCTTCCAGAGCATGTTGAGGCTTCTAGAATGACTTTACATCGGTTTGGCAACACTTCATCGAGTTCGATTTGGTATGAGCTGGCTTATACGGAGGCAAAAGGAAGGATGCGGAAGGGGAATCGTGTTTGGCAGATTGCTTTTGGGAGTGGGTTCAAGTGTAATAGTGCAGTCTGGGAGGCCCTCCGTAATGTCAAACCCTCTGCTAATAGTCCGTGGGAAGACTGCATTCACAAGTACCCTGTTCAGATAATTATGTAGCTTGGCCTCATTTCGGTTAGAGAATCACAGAGAAGGGTATCTTGACAGATTAACTAAGTTAATAGTGTGTAACTAAGTTTTTTTTTTTTGAACGAAGTGTGTAACTAAGTTAATAGTGTGTCTTTTCTTGTTCTCGTTTTAATTATTTTTGGGGTCACGTTGTGGGAGCTATTTGGTCTTGAAAGTCATAGTGTCACTTGTATTGTTTGCTATAGTACCTTGGTTGGCTTAAAATTCTTGAACTCGGGTTATTGTACTTTATTGCTTGTTAATATTTATGCTAAATACAAGTATTTGTATCAATATGCTGTTTGTTTTCCTTCACAGGCACATATATTGCACACGTAAACGAATTTCACAATTGTTTTTACAAAAATCAAGCATCTAGAGAAAAGATGCTTTATACTTCTCACATGGATTATAGATTCCTCAACCTTGGTATGCACAAGCATCTTTTTGTTCACCGCAGAGTCTCCTTGAGCTCTGCTTTGGCATAGATCAATCGGGCACTTGTATGCTTTGATTTGTATACTGATGCATGCATATTAAATTCGTTATGTCAGGCAACATGGATGTTTTTATATCTATGGCTTCTTGAATAGGATATCTGTGAGAATTTTATTGCCTTGAAGCAGTCCATGGTTGATTAGGCTTTTGTGCTATATTGATTGTCTGAAAATGATAGATTTAATGACTCTTGAGTTAAATCTCCTCAAGTCAGAACTTTTAGTTGATCCGTATCAGTCTTGAAATAGTGCAGATACACTCTAAATGTTGTAGATTTTTGGATTTTATGGTTTGATTCTCCTTGAAGAGTTCCTCATAAGATATTGAAAAACCATATTGAAGCTTCTTTTGGCATGGTTACAGCTATAAAGGCCTTGCTGGATTTTACATAAAGCAACTTTACTGCATGTGCCTGGAGCTACATAAAGCAATAGCTTTTGTTTCAATCTTTATCATCTGATTGGTTATATTTGATACTGCTATGATAATGAGCCTTCGCATCCTTATTTATTGTCAGTTTATTAGTGGCATTCGCCTTTTTGTCGGTTCAAGATATATCTCCTGATGGCACTGTCCTCTTCTAGCATAAATAAGTGTGCATCTCTTATTCTCTTCTCCATCTACGAGTAGGGGTCAATATACTTATTTTACAAAAATTCTGATGATAATTTTCTCTTAAGCGTACGAGTAGTTATTTTCTTAATTATGAGATTATATATTTAAATTATGTAAGTAATAATTGATCTTAGTATATTTTGTCTTTTCAATACGATAGTATATATTCAGATTATGCAAGTAATAATTAATCTTAATAAATTTTGAAAGATTTATGATCCACTCAATCTTATTTTTGTATGACCCACTTGATCTCATTTTTTATAAAATCACTTTTCTGATATGATAGGAGACTCAAATGAAAATCATCTCCTCATATGATGGGAGACTTAATGATATAGAATTACTGTTGATAGGAGACTTTAATGATATGGAATTACAATTGATAGTTGAAGCAAACAACGTAGTAAAGAAACTGATATTGACTTTGAATTTATGATAATAGCCACATGTTAAAAAAAAACCTATTTCCACCAAATTTCGAAAACTAATCACTTCAAAAGAGGATTACTATAACTATTTAAGACCATCTTCTACCTGGATTCGGTATTCTTGTCCATCTATGCTACATTCATTATGCAACATTTTGAAGCTTTTTTAATGAATTCTAATCACTTAAGGTAGATTGATACAAAATATACACTTAAAGTAGAATATCTGCTTGCAATTCAGTAGATAAAGTATTACTGTTACATATATGAACTTTTGGTAGAATGTCTGCTTGTAATCCAATAGATAAAATATTGCATAGTTCACATATGGATTACAAGGCTTACAAATACAGTATGATATTATTAAGAGAAGATACATGTATTATGGTTATTGAAGCCTTTAAAATCTCTTCCGTAAGAAGTCGGTTGTTGGGTCACTTCTCGACCGAGATGCGTGCAAGTAGTGGCAAAGCCCTTCACAGGCTGGGCTGGGCTGGCTGCAGTCCGCTGAAATTTTTGAAAAAAATACTATAAACCTTCCATACACATTAATATTAATTAAATCGGTACATTATATGAAGGTTGTTGATTAAATACAGCTGAGTATTGAAGTAAAAATAAATAAAGGTAAATGAATCTAATAGATAATAATAAAGAAACTGAATTTATTATATCAATACTAAGGAGAAAAAAATTATATATATTTTGAAAGCCGTGAAGGAGTAAGAGAACTATCGAAATCAAATATTACTTATACATATAAAAAAAGTTTAAATATATTTTACTTATTGGCAAATAGTTTTTTTTTTTTGGATAAAAAATGAAAGTTGGTTTAGCAGCTCCTAAAATACATCCTGACTATGTCCCTGTGTGCATGACGATTTTAATAAAATCCCAAGTATCTTTAACAAACAGATCCAGGGGCGGAACTCTGCAGAGGCAATGGGCCTGAATTGTTTTCGAAAAAGAAAATATTATATAAAGTTTTTAATACATAAAAAAATTTGTTATATGCTTACATATTTTACTTAATACAAGTTTTACCAAAAATACCATTATATTGGTTCACAAAAAGAGTACTGGACTGACAATGGCATACAAACAAAATGTTTTGGAACAAAAATAAAATCTCATAAATTTTATATATGAAAGGTCTTTCATATCTTTACTTAATAATAATAATAATACTAATAATAATAATAAGAGTATGATTCCATTCTTTTTACTAGCTTACATAAAAGGAAGTGTTCTAGTTCAAAGTATTTTATTTAACACTTTTCAAACCTAACCCATGTTTTTTTTTTTTTTGGTTGGTACAAACCCAGAGATATACTGTGACCAGACGAGGTTTGGACTCTGAGTGTGGTCCGGATAGTAGTTTCTATACGGAATGAAGCAACTCACATAATTATTGGTGGGAAATATATTGTGGCGCAAAGAAGTATAGGAGGCAGCATGCATGCCAACGGCACTACTTGCCTGGCTACAACCTAACCCACGTTTGAAAGTCGTGTTTTTTTATTTTTTATTTTATTTTATTTATTTGTTGTGTGATTTTTTCTTTCTGAAAATTAAAGGACATACAAAAAGTTTAATAATTTTATTTTATTAACAAGTAATTGCTTTTATTAAAACTAATTATTTTTATTTTTTTATTTAATTTATTTTATTAAAGATAAATTTTCAAATTTGTATTTAAATCACAAAATAAATTTAATCAAAAACAGATTTGCATATAATCCATCAAATATGTAATAGAATTATATCTAGTTCATTACCATCCATTCAAATCGAATTCAATAAAAAATAATACTATACTGCTATCAAAATAAGGCATTAATGTCATGCATTTGACAAAAATAATGAGAAAACTCAATATTTATTTTATTATGGAAGGCATATTGTTTTAGCGTGTTGCCGCGTTCCAGTTGAAATGAATTAGTATCAGGATCTGAGAACATCTATAACTACAAACTTGGAACTTGTGTGAATAATTAAAAAAAGATTAGATAAGATCATGCACTAAACTGCTACTTAATTTAATCAAGAAAGTTAAACCACGCTTAACATATAAAACCCGTATTGATCAGTTTCACATTGACTCTCATTTTCAAATATATATATATATTTTGGGAAATATCTCATTTTCAAGTAATTGATGGTGATACATTGTGTAATCTAATTGCCATATATTTTTTTTAGATAATCACTTTCAGATACAGAACTTTTTAGGAATTATATATTTTATTGAAACATGAAAAATTACTAAAATTAGAAGCATAAGTTTATAAGTAAGGGTGCAATAATAATTTCAGCTTTAATTAATTAAACAAAGCTTATGTACGGGAAGAATAATTGAGATTTTGCTACCTAATCTTGCAAAAATAATATGTGCGCTGGTAGACGCAAGCAAATATTCTAAACTGAAAAAGATTTTTTTTTTTTTTTTCAGAAATAAACTAAAAATATTACGATAAGTACAATAGTACATTGCATTTAGAAAAGAAACCCATTAAAAATATTTTATTATCAATATCAACAATTCAGCATGGTTGATGCAATCAGTCATTCGAAAACCAGTGATAATTAAAATACTAATCTATTTCATTTTTGTCAACTCTGAATTAGACATGGATTAATGGATATTTTGCAGATTAGATAATATTTAAATAACTCTATGCGTCAACAATGCTCTGGCATCAAGATGGCTGAAATATGTAAGTGACTAGGCTATCCATTGATTCAAACAAATATGAACAAAAAAGTGGTCGACAAGTGAATAGGTTTTTCGACGAGTGATAGTGTAGTTTCCCTTTTATGTTTTCGGTGATAGTTCAAATTTTATTGTGTACATTTAGTGGTGTATCGTTAAATTTTCGACGAGTGGGTCGGTCGGTTTGGTGGATGTCGGCTAGAAACAAAAAAGAAAGGGCTAAATCAAGAACGATTGCCTAGTCTAAAAAATGATGCATATTTACATTTTTAATTATTACCGTGGGAGCTTACATTTTGTTTTGTTAAGTAGGTTTATTTGTATGTGTGGATGAATTTTTTTCGTTTTGATTATAATAGATAAATTGTGTAAATAGTTTTTTTTTGGTTCATGTAATTAGTGTCGCAATTTTTTATTTTAAAAATGATGGTTGAGATTAGTTACAACTTTTAATAATATTGTATTAGATTATAAAACATTTGAAAAAATTAACTTTTTTTTTTAATAATAATTGCATTAAGAAGTATAAGATTTAAATAAGTATGGTTTTTTTAGGAAGTTTTTGTGGTAGTGGATAAGAGATTTGCTTTAAATGTATATAATCAGTTATTTTATTAGAGTCATATTTATTGTATTTAGAGTCACATTTATAATATATGATCTAGGAATGTTAACGAGATCACTTTGGAGATGGGTTCCCTCACCCCATTCCTTTACCTTTTCTTTATCCTCATTCCTCCACCATCATCCCCATCACAATCCTTATTTCAAGTGAAATGGGGATGAGTTACTTAGGGATGGGTTCCTTAATTTCCCTTATTTTCTCATCCAATTTCCCTCGTTTTCTCATCCCCATTTGATGCTTTTTGACTGAAATTTGAGAGGGAATATGAATTAAGCACAAAAATACAAATAGAAACCAAAGTGAAAAAAAATGATTAGGTTCTTTAGGTAAGTGAGGCTGAAAAAACAAAAACAGAATTATATTTTGAGAAATGAATAAAAGACTTTAACCATTAGATGTAAATATTTTTAATATTTATAATTTACAAAAATATAAATAGGGGCAATGGATGGAGATGGCTTCCCCTAACCCAATCCTCCTTTGAATTTGGAGATGGATTTTTGTCTGTATCCTTATCTCCATCCCCATCTCCATCCCAAATCTAAAAGATTTTCAAAATTTCTTCATAAATAAGGATGAGAATTTGAGGATTTGGGTGTTCGGGTCCTATTGACATCCCTAGTATGTTATAACTAAAATAAATTATAGGGCAAATTACCCATAGCTTATTTGCAAATTTGATATTCATATGTGCGTATAATTTTTTGATTTTTTTGCAACGTCTTCTCTTAGCTAACGGATTAACTAGTTTAATCGTCATTGGTTATGGTTGACTATGAAAAAAATATTAAAAAAGGAAATCTCAATAGATTTATTTTTTAATTTCCTTTTAAAATAAATTTTAAAAACTTTAAATAAATTAAAAATAGATTTAATCTGATCTTCATCGTTCATCTGAAAATGGACAATGGATATTAATTTGAGAAAAAATTTTAAAAATTAAATAAAAATTAAAAATTTAATTAAAATATTTTTTTAATTAGATTTTTACCAGTCCATCTAAAGATGGACGGTGAAGATTAATTTGAGAAAAAATAAATTAAAAAAATAATTTACAATAAAACACAAAAACCTACCGTTTTCCTTTCTAATCAACGTCTCTCTCCTTTCTCTTTTTCTTCTTCCAATCAGTCACTATCTCTCTCTTTTTCTTCTTTTCAATTGAACCCAAAACTGAGTTCGAATGATTTGAATCTAGAACTGGATTAGAGAATGATTCGAACCTAACCCTTCGAACCCAGAACTGGGTTTTGGTTGGGTCAATTGAACCTAAAACTGAGTTCGAATGATTTGAATCTAGAACTGGGTTTGAGTTCGAATGATTTGAATCTAGAACTGGGTTCAAGAATGATTCGAACCCAACCCTTTGAACCCAGAACTGGGTTTTGGTTGGGTCAATTGAACCCAAAACTGAGTTCGAATGATTTGAATCTAGAACTGAGTTCGAGAATGATTCGAACCCAACCCTTTAAACCTAGAACTGGGTTTTGGTTGGGTTTGAATCCTCTTCAAACCCAATTCTGGGTTCGAAGAGGACTCGAGCTCAATTCTGAGTTCAAAGGTTCTGGGATGGGTTCAAAGGAAAACCCAGATTTGAACCCTATTGGGTTGTTTTGAATTATTTTGAGGTTCATTGTTGGTTGTTTTAGGGAATTTTTTATGATTAAACACTGATTTTTGTTGATTAATTGATGATGCTAATTTTGGGTTGGTGATTGATGTTGATGACTTTGCTAGATTGATAATGATTTTGGTTGAAGATGAGAGAGAGGAATGAATGAAGATGATTTCTAATGGAGGTTTTATGGGATTGAAAATGATTTTTGTTAAAGATGATTTTAAGGGCATATTGATAATTTCATTTGACTGCAAAATCAACCCATAACAATTTGATAGTACTCAGGGATAATTTCATCTTTTAATACTTTTTAAACGGTCAAAGTGATTATTTCATAGCCAAATCCAGTCAACCCGTCAGTTAGAGGAGGACATTGTAAAAAAATTAAAAAGTTGCATGTGTCCTGTGAATATCAAATTTATAGGTTGGTTATGGGTAATTTGCCCATAAATTATATTAGAGCAAGATTTGCAAAGTTACTAATTCGATGAAAGTGAACATAGACTAAGTCAAAGTAAGTGATTTTGATGATTGATAGTGAAGAAATTGGTTTGATAATGTGAGCCCACACCAAGAATAAAATGACTGATTTCAAGATGTAAAGTTGGAGAATCACATTTCTAACATTAGAATTGGAACATCGCTGATCATTTTGGGGAATCACATTTATAATGTTATAAAACCATTATCCTACGCATAACTAATATTTGCCAATGTTATGATAGTTTTATAGTTATGACAACATAACCCCCTTCTGGAGCACATCACCCCTTTTTGAGCACTTTCGGTCAAAAGTTCAAGCTTTATAGTTATCTTAAAATATAAAGCATAAGAGAGTTTTTTTTTTTTTTTTTTTAATTTAATCCCTTCCTTTCACCATTAAACAAAAAAAAAAAAAAAAAAAGAATCCTTTTGGAATATGCAAAAAATTTTCAAGTTATTAATAAGATATATAAAATTGACAGAATGAAAGATAAATTTAAACCCACGTCTGCTAAGAGGAGGATTGAGAGAGTGAAGAGGACAGTGGAAAGTGACGGGCGCGACTTGATTGCGATGGTTGAACCAGCACAGCCTGGCAGCACAATATTAGGCAGTGTTGTTCGCGGGTTCAACGCGCTGGTTGAACAGGCTCAAGGCTGGCGACGAATTACACTAATTTTGATGGTTGCAATGGGTTTTATTGGGTTCCTTTTCTCTTTATGTTTTGGAATACAATTTTCTTTTATTTATTTGATAGTATTTCCATTATGTTTTGACATTATTTTTTTATTTGGATTTCTTTTCTATTTTGGATCGGGAAGTTAGAGTTTTGTTCCTAAATGGAATCTTGTTTTTGAAAGGAACTAGAAGACTAATTTTGTTATAGATAGAAGATTTAACTTAGGGTTTGTATTCTTTTTTGCTATTATTAATAAAATTTTGCAATTTGCGAAACAAAACTCTTTTTAATTTTATTCGATTTTTTCGAGAATTTTTGTTTGAATTAGAGTTAGGTCAATATTAAAATCTAATTCTAGAAGATTAATCTATTTATGATTGATTTGTTTCTAACTTAACGTGTGACGTAAGTCAGGACGATTAGAGTTCGTTGTTGGATATATAGTTAGGTCTTCAACAATCTCTTACACTTATATGTAGAAATAGTAAGTTCAAGTTATATCAATATTCCAAAATCCTGAACTAATATAAATATATATATATATATTACAATGGAATATTGCAAATTGCAATTCCTTGGTAGTTTTTGGTGTCTGTGTGTATATACATATTTGTATTTCTGGTGTATATGAATTCATTCTGGTGGATTCAGACTCAATAGGTCTTCAACCTATTGCGGACAAAATCAATCCAGCCAAAATAGCATTTTCAAAAGTAAAAATTAGAAAAATAATTTCCCAAGGGCAATGGGGAAACCCAAATACTGTCAAAACTTTATCACAAGTCTTTATACCCCAAAGTTATACCTATTGGGACTATATGGATGCCTATTGGGACTATATGGATGCGTGGTACCGCACGTTTTACAAACAAAACTTTTCAAACTCAAAATCATGGTTTTTTTTTATTTTGACAAGAACTTTCAACTAGTAGATTTACCCCACTGATTGGCCTTGGGTTGATTGGGGGAGGAAGAGAATTTATACACTAGAAACTACAAATATGTATATACACACACACTAGAAACTACCAAGGAATTGCAATATGCCATATATACACCAGAAGCTACAAATGTATATGTGTGTATATATATATCAAAATGACCAAAAAAATTGTAATTCGCAAATATTCCATTGGAGTATTATAGTGACGTAACGTCTCGGTTTATATTTACTTTTTATGACATGTTTAATTTATAATATTCTGTTGAAGTATTATAGTGATGTAACGTCTCGGTTTGTATTTACTTTTGATGACACGTTTAGGTAAAGACATCAAACTTTTTGGCCCGCAAACTTGCGGCCGCCTCTCCATATTGTTGTTTTGGATTCGAATTGAACCAGTTCACCATGAGAAAGAGTCTTGGTACTTATAAGCTGGCGATCTGAATTAATAAAATTAATTACTTCTAATATTAAAAAAAAGAAGTCAGCCAATTGAAACGTCTAATTCTCTTATAAAGTAAAATAACATAGATGTGTTTAGATTTGAGATAATAAATTAATGAGAAGAATGAAATTTAATTATATTTTTATAAGGTCAATGTTGACTGTTAGTTTAAACCATTCTTTTTTTTGTTTTTTGCCAAATTAACAATTGCATGAAGCTTACGTGTCTAACTGGAACAATATCTATGATATATTTTGTTTGCCTCTTAATAGAGAAAAAGAAAATCAAATTTCTGCCTCCAAAATGAAAACTCAAGCAGTGGATAATACAAATTAACTGAAAGGTCGAATAACAAAATATCATAAATTCATGGTGATGTACACATCTGATGTTTCCTCGCAAGTGGCTTGCAAAGTACACATCAAGTGGGACATTACAGCTCAGCATCTTTCCTTTTTAAACGTATTAGGGGTTTTGACTCTTAAAAAATGTATTTTATAAAATTTTATAGATAATTTTATATTCTTAATTATTATAAAAATAATTATTTTTTATTATAAAATAAATATTTAAATCGTATAAATAAGAATTAATTTTGATTATTATAATAAATTTATGAAAGATTGATTTAATTGAAGAAGAAAATAGGCGCCAAGGTCAAATGATAATCATTCAGCGAGTCTGACACGTCTGCCATCAGATTTCAAAGGATTCTTTTTATAGTCAATGTCTCAGTTGATTTAATAATCAAATGAAACCGCAAAGGGCTTCCTATTCATCTTGCTTCTCATCTTCCTCTGTCAAGTTCACATTCCTTTAACACCTCCTCTCTATATATATCCATATCAATCTCTTCATTTTGCCACAAAATATTGGAAAAAAGGAAAACCGAAAAAATACACAAAGAGAGAGAGAGAGAGAGAGAGAGAGAGAAAGAGAGAGAGAGAGTGTGTGTGTGTTGTTGTATCAATCATGGTTAATGTAATTTCAATATACAAGCCTATCTTGCAGGGAGTCATGAAGCTAGCCGGTATGACCCCTAGAAAAGTTGAGATCGAGCCCGGGACGGTCCTCAACATCTGGGCTCCAACCAAAACCAAACCAAACAAGCCAGCCGTGGTGTTGCTTCATGGTTTTGCCATGGATGGCATTATAACATGGCAGCTCCAGGTGCTAGCTCTAGTGAGAAACTACTCCGTCTACGTGCCGGATTTCCTCTTCTTTGGCGGATCAATCACGGACAGGGCGGAACGGACGGTGGAGTTCCAAGCTGAGTGCATGGCCAAAGGGTTGAGGCAGGTGGGTGTGGAGAGGTGCAGCCTGGTGGGGCTCAGCTATGGAGGGATGGTTGGGTTCAAAATGGCTGAGATGTACCCTGAATTGGTGTGGTCCATGGTGGTGACTTGCTCGGTCATGGCGTTGACCGAGTCTGTGAGCAATGCGGGTCTCGAGAGAATTGGATTTCCTAGCTGGCCTAATTATTTGCTTCCTAAGACGCCTAAGGCTTTGAAAATCATGTTTGATACTGCCGCCTACAAGCTGCCAACTTTGCCCAATTTTGTTTACAAAGATATTTTGGAGGTACATGTATATTTATAAATTATCAGGTGTGAAATCTACTATATAGAGATAAGACTTCGGAAAAAATGTGCAGATCCTGTATTAATTTTTAAAATTATATATGTATATATATATTTCAGATTCGGAATTTTATATAATTATGTTCGGGACTTCAATTATATATCAGATATTGATTTCAAACATAACTAAATTCAGGACGGATGTTAGACTAAATAAGCTCTCTTTCTCATAAATTATATTGAGATTATAAATTGAGTAGACATTTACACTTATATATTCAGATGAAATAATTCTGTATGTAGTTACTCTTGTATTTTATTTTATTTTTGACAATTATCAATCGCAAATATTTATTTTTTAATTAATATATTATTTATTTTCACTTCGTTTGATCTATGAATATACATTGAAGTTCTCTAATTATTTGATGGCAGACCATGTACTATAGCTACAGAAAGGAGAGAGTTGAACTTCTAGAGGCTTTGGTCATAAGTGACAATGCATTTACAATCCCTCCCTACACGCAGGTACTTGAAACTATTTTTATTTTTATTTTTTGAATTCTGGAATTAATCCATGGAATAATTGGGGTCTATCGAGATATCATTTGATGGTATGGTTCAGGGAATTACTCCCAAATGGGAGGGATCCACCCATATAAAAATGAGGGAGAGATCTATACGAAGATGAGAAGATAATTCATACATAAAATGGGAAAAATAACTTCTTTATTATTATTAGTATTATTACGATTATTATTTGAATTTTTCGGGTGGCCGTGGAACCCACGCCACCGAAAGCATGGGTGGCTGCTGGCGCCTAACCAACGGCGCCAGCAGCCAATGACGAAACCATTTTTATTGATCCGGTAATGTTTTCTTTTCTCGACTTTTTGGAATAAAATCAGTCTACTTTTTTGTCGATCTTTTTGACATTTTTGAAATTCAAAATTAGTCAACTATATATATATATTTTGACATTTTTAAATTTGATAGGTATTTCATATGATAAGTATTCAAAACTTCAAGACTAATCCATCAGAAGACAACTCCAGAATTGTATTTCTAGAATATTATAAGTTAAATAGGAAAGTCAAGAAAGTCTTCTGTTTAATTTGAAATCGAGATGTTTATATACTTATATAACAATTATCTTTTCAGCACCTTTCATATTTAATTATAAAATTAATGGTAAAAGAAAAGGATTGCTATGTTGAATGAGTGTACAGTCAGGTTAAAGTATATATTTTTTCTTCAGCAATGCATTTGCATTAATTTTAATTTCAGATTTTTTTTTTCGTTGCTTCCAATTTTGCATAATTACTTGTCAACTGCTTGCTAAAGGATAATAATACAGAGCCACCCAACAAATTTCTCCCAACACAAAACTACTCCTACACCCACTTTACAAGTTTATAAATTAATAATTTTCTTCTTATAAAATATTAACTTTCCACAACTAATACTAATCACTTTAATATGGAAATAATAGCAAATCTTGCTGATATAATTTGTAGTTTACAAATATGACAAATCAATTAAAAAAGTTGAAAATTAATTAACGATATAATAATAATTTTTATTGATTATAACAATATTGCTTCACCCTTTTCGAATTTAAACAAACCTCATGAAGTTTTTTAAATTCTTATTTTCTTGCACTATTCATTTATATTGGAAGGTTAGGAGAGGATATCCTCAGACACAAAGTCACAACTTCAATTCACAATTTTTTTTCTTAACAGATTTGAAAAATTATTTCAGATTTTTATATAACATTCAATATATATACATCATTCAAAACATTCAATATATATACATCTAACTTATTAAGTTTTTTCTTCAATTGCATATCAACTACGTCCACAAAATCTTGTTATAAATATGGGGTGAAATGTGATGATATGTCTAGAGTGTTAAACTGCTGATTCAATCACTTGCAAAATATGAGATTAGTTCACATGAACCTATATTAATTCTAATTTAATCCAGTAATATACTACTGTTTTCTACTTTTTGAATATCATACATACCTGATAAGTGACAATTAACCTACTTCTTATTATCTATTAATTAATTAGACGTTTTAATAATTTTAATTCCAGCTATCTCTTCAGCGAGGACCCAAGATGCATGCACTGCTTGATTTGCATTCAAGTGCAGTTGATTTGTTTTAATTTTATAATATTAGTCAGATGCATTTGCTTATCACAGTTGCTGCTAAATATTACAGAAAATACATCTCTTGTGGGGCGAGAATGATAAGATTTTTGACATGGAAACTGCCTGGAATTTGAAAGAGTAAGCCTACCTTCTTGTTACATTTTGTTTATTTGTATCTAACATTACAAGGTCAGAACCTCGAGATTTGATAGGATATAAATTCTTTTCATGACCTAAACTCCTAAATCAACATATAGGTTTATGTACTATTAAAAATATAGAAAAAAAAATCAATTCAGTAAAAAAATTATACATATTTATGTAAAAATTTAAATAAAAAAATGGTCGAAATCTAATTTAGTAATTTTATATTTAAATGGGAAATCTTGAACCGTGAATAATTATGGAACTTCTGTTTTTATTATCATTTTTCATATCAACACATCTTTTTCATTTGGAGCCTGGTGATATTTGACTTTGTTTGAGTTGAAGTGTTTTTAATTCATTGTTGATGTGATAGCCTAACGGCATGTTGTCTGATTATTCGTTGATTTGATAGCTCAGTTGCATTTAATTTGCCAACAAAGTCCTGTACTTGGCTAAACTTTTGTTTTGATTAGTTTAGTTGATAGATGGTTGCAATTAATAACGTAAAGATGTGATTATTAATTATGGTGTTAAAATAACAGGCAAGTGGGGGAGAAAGCCAGTTTGGAGGCCGTAGAGAAGGCAGGTCACCTAGTTAATCTAGAGAGACCTTGTGTTTACAACAAGCACCTCAAGAAAATTCTTGCCTCTTTGACAGAAGAAAATGCTCAACACAACTAGTGGCAGTTCAATGATTTTATATATATACTTTCAATTTATTAATGTGAATTTAGGTGTTGATTTGAAGAAATTTTGCAATATGTAATCAGAGTTAGAGAGCTTGGTTTATTTTTGAGTTGTATTAGAAAATGAACTCGAAAAATTTGGGCAAAAAGGGTGATTGTACTTGGAAGTACTAAGTACTCTGTAATATATTTGTCTGCGTGTTGACACATTTCCTACATATATACATAATTCTTGGTTTTCAGAGATATTGGGCTATTCTTCATCAGCATTGACTGGGCTCGCAGTTTTTGAAATATTGGGCCTTTTGTGATTAGTTTGGACCTGGATTTCTTTTGAATAATCAAATATGGGCTTTCATTTTCTATTGGCGTGATATCTTAAACCAATTGAGGTTTGTGTTATTTGCAACCTACAAATATTATCTCGACACTCCTTTCATGATTATAATCACACCTAATTGTTGTTTATAAAGTATTTTGAGAAGATTGCTTATATTAACTTCCTTTTTTTGTCAAAAAAAAATGCAGCTTTTATAGGATAAATTCATTTTAACTCCAAATAAAACAGAAATTTTTATTTGTTTTTAATATCAAATAAAACTTTAATCTCTTTTACGTGCAATGGTATACATTAATATTTTCACTTGTAAACATTTCACATGGTAAAAAACATTTTAGATGTATTATTATGTATGAAATGTTCATCTCCGTGAATTTGTAAAATCTATTGAAGTTACCAATGGGGCTAAAATGAATAACTTCGTTTCTTGGTTAAAAACAAAATTTTACCATTTTCTTAGAGTACCAATTTTTTTTTTGTTTTAATTTCCACTAGTTTCAGATTTTTATCAACAGTTTTTCAACTTTTACTAACCAATGATATTGTGAAGACCAAATACACCTAAACCATTTAAAAATCTTTTATTAAACAAAAAACCAAAAACATCAAGAATGACTTTCTCCTTCTTCAATGAAGGAGAAGAAGACTTTGATGGAGGTCGTCTGAACTTTATTGATCTTATGATTCACACTCCTCCATAGTGCTAGCTCCCCTTGAGGAGTGGCTCCTCCACTGTTGGTGGAGTTTGGTTTATATTTATTTATTAATTATTATCATTTTTTAAAATTGTTAATACATCATGGGGTAGTTTTAATGTTAATTAAGAGGTATTTTCATTCTAAAATGTTTTTTTTTTTTAAAAAAAAAAAAAACTGGTGAGAGTAACTAATTTTGAAAAGAGCATTGTAGTGCCAAATAACATTAATGAGTTGCCAACATATCTCTAGACCATCAATTATTAGTTTAAAAGTCATTCGCTTTTCCTTGTTAGTCTTGTTTAAATTTCCTGCCGAAGTCCTTTCATTTTTCAATTTTCATGTTATATCTTATTTTAGCTTACTTCTTTTTTTATTTTTATTTTTTATTTATGGTGGGGGAGAGAGAATTAAATTAATAGAAAATTACTCACATATCATGTTTTAGGATAATAGTGAGATTTATACCCTTAATCTTTTAAGATAAAGAGAGAAATGTTCAATCATTCCTATTAGTTTATATTAATTTATCATCCCATTTAAATAACTATATATAAGTGCTAGACATTTCTTGGAAATTGTCTATTATATGGTATCTTAACTTAGCTTAAGCAACAATTTTCCAAAAAAAAAAAAATGAAAAGAAAAGGAAAAAAAAGACTTTTAACTTAAACAACCATTTCTTGTACCACATGCCATTATGATCTAATGTAGAGAACCTTTGTTCAGAATCAAGACTTAAATGGCTATGCGACATATGATATTTAAAAAGAAAAAAACCAAACATTCCTTCTTGAATCAAAATATCCAATGTCCTTTCAAGAGGAAGAGTGAAAAAACATCCAAGATCCTGTTTAAAAAATAAAAAATAAAAAATCAGAAGATTCATTTGTATAAACAATTTCTTAGTTTCAGACACGCGGATGCATTAATGAAGCAACAACCATGAGGTTTGGGAGCTATAATCCTAACCTAATTTTTTCTTTTAGACCTTTTATAATTTCATACAACATCGATAAAATAAATAAATAAAAATCAAGATTATTATATCCTTTTGTTTTTCTTGCAGTACCATTTCTATAAACTCCGTTTATAAAAAATCGAGGTAGAAAACAAAATTTGAAGAGAATCCTTAATTGGGGGTGGGGATAGATGAGAGATGTTTGGATGCTTATAATTGCTTGTACTACCATTGTGAGGGCCAATTAAATAAATAAATGAAAATAAAATAATAAGAAAAATTAAAAAAATGGAAGGCCATTGAATTTATCACAGTGTACTTTGCATTAAACGAAGTGACAGGATGTGAAAGCCTACCTAACAGGCTCTGTAGAAACAATATTGATAGATAAGGCCGAGAGACCTTTAATTCCTCTATGCAGGTTATGGCTTATGAGCATGGCTTATCAAATAGACAGAGAGAGAGAGAGACATAGCACTGGTTCTTTTTTTTTTTTTTTTTTTTGGCTCTGTTGCTCAAATAATTAGATGGGTGATTTTTTCTCCCATTGTAATAAGATATGTTGTGGTCTTGAGGAGATGTTTCTACAGTTTATGTTTCTACAGGTTTCAGTAGTTGGTTCCTCTTTTATTTTGATTTTATTACGTGAGATTCAAGCTTGTTAAGTTTGGCGTTGTACGTGTTGTATCCACGTATTTTGATGAGGAATTTATTGATGTTGTTAATCTCAAGCTTGCCCGAAGAACTTATGTAATCCATTGACAATGCATAATTTTTGCTTTTGGGTTACAAAACAAAAAACCTATATTCAAGTTGAAGGAAGATAATGATTGATAGTACAAAATTAAGCCATTAAAAAACTAAATATAATATAATTTAATCTTAGTATAAAAAGTAATATAATAAATAAAGTAGAGCGTGATTTACAAATCAAGATGAAACTCATGATTATTTTGAATCTCAGAAATCATTTATATTAAACTTCTTCACTATTTCCTTTTCAAGTGACTAAAGAGTTTGTAAAAAAAATCACCATGCATCTTGTTGCGAAGTTTAGTAAAGTTTAGTTTTAATAATATGTATATCTGATAGCAATCTTTTAGTAATGGCAGTTGACAATAGAAAAATAAGCATAAACGCAGTGATTCAATGAAAATTGGGTATATTATTGATTTTCTTAGCCTTTCCACCATTGGCACAAGTCATAAAGGGTTGACATTCTCATGGTCATGGCTTATGACAAGGAATATTATGAAAAACCCTTAAAAAGTAAATTAATTGAGATTTAACCCTGGTTTTTTTTCGTTGATGAACCATCCCCTACCAGTTAAAAGAACTGGTTGGTGAAAAAAACCGGTTGGTGTTAAATTTGAAGGGTATAATGGTAATTGGATGATTAATTTTATTTGTTTTAACAAAATTAAATAAATAATTAAAAACAAAAAAAATAATTAAATAATTTTTCAACTCTCTCTCTTTACAATCGTCTCTCTCACTCTACCATTTTCTTCTCTCTCTCACTCCTCCATCTCTCTCTTTCTTTCGCCTCGTGTCCTCCTTTATCACCGACGACCAACCCGCACCCTTCTCTTTCATCTCTCTCTCTCCCTCTTTTTTTTTTTTTTTGGGTTACCTAGTTTCGGGTTTCGAACCCTGAATTAGATGGTTTTGGGTCGAGTGTGCTGGGTAGATGGTTTAAGATTGTTCTAGGTGGTTGGTAGTGGTAGTGGATAGGTGGTTTAGGGTTGTTATGGGTGATGGGTGAATGGTTTAGGGTTGTTATAGGTGGTTTGTGGTGGTGATGGGTGGAGAGGCGACTCCTCCTCACTCTTCTCTTATTTTTGATGTGTTTGTGTGTTGTTGGAAGGTTTCTAGTAAACAACAATTTGGAACCTATTTTTGGGTTTCCAAGTTAATGGAAACCTAGGAAAATATGGGTTTTCAGCAACCTCAAAACCTATTTCTCTAGGTTTCCAAGCAGGAAACTCAGAAGATTAGAAAATTAATTAGTTTTTTTTTGTTTTTTTGCTAATTAGTATTCTTTATTTTTCGTTTTTCATTTTTTTAATTTAATAATATTGTTGTTAATAAATAATTTAAAAGGTATTCAATCATTTCATAAGTTTGAAGGGTATGATAGACATTTTACAGAATTTTGATAAGGGTATTTTGGTTATTTCATAGTTTTGGATGGAAAATATTAACTTTTTGAATGAAAAATTAATGGCAGGAGATGGTTCATCTAATAAAAAAAAATTGAGGACAAATCCCAATTAGTTTACTTATTAGGGGGCTGTTTTATAATATCCCCTTATGAAAATGAATGGGCTTTCCATGTTTTATTATTGGGATAATCCCAATTTCCCCCCTATTGCTTAATATAATAGTTAATTACTCCTTTATGATTTATAAAAATTTCATTTTACCCATTCTATTAGTTCGATTAGTGAAAAGTGGATTTTAACAATAACAATACACAAAACCAAACTGCCCTTCAATTAAAAATTAAAAAATAAATTAAAAAATTTTTATGAAACAAATTTTTTTTTTTTTTTTAAAGTAGAGATTCAATCTAAAAATTAAATCTCTAGTGTCTAGCTTTTTCTTCTTTAATGAAGAACATCTAAGAACAACATACACCAATATCAACAAACATCGCATCAATGGACAATCTTTTTCTTCATTTCTCATCAACAAACACCAAATCAACAATAACAAACAACCATATTGCATTTGGAAAAAAATAGAAAAAAAAAAAACAACACTCAAATTCATCATCCTCATCCTCAAAAAATTGAGAAAAACATAAAAAGAAAAAAAATTGAAAAAAAAATGGAAACATTGGGTCTCTTCGTCGAAAAGCCTCTGGTCTCCGGCAAAAGAGATCTAATGTTCTCAATGCCGGTGCCGCTCTTGAAAATGGAAGAAGAAGAAGAAGATGTCCTCCACAGCAACCTTTGGTTTTTTACGAAAAAAAAGATGGAAGAAGAAGAAGAGGAAGAAGCAAATGGACATTAGACAGTCAAATGAAAGAAAATGGAAGAAAAAGATGAAGAAAGATTTTTTTGGGGCAAATTGCACAAACCTCATATAAGGTTTGACATAATTACACAAAAATGATGATGTTTGTGAAACTTGCACTCAGCTCTCTTAAAATTTTAAAAACTCAACACAAACCTCCCTACTGTGAATAAGACATTAATCAAGACAAATAGTTAAAGTCAATTTGAGCAAAAATACCAAAATAACCTTAAGTAAATTAATATATTATTATTTTGATTTTAAAAAAATAATTAAAAAACATTTAAAAAAATCTTATCATCTACTTCATCACTTCCATCGATTTTTCTTGATCAATCACCTTCATCAAATTTTCTTCATTAATTTTCATACCATCAATTCATCATCAATTTTCATCAAGCTTTCTTCGTCAATTTTCATACCATCAATTCATCATCAATTTTTATCTAATCAATTCATCACTAACATCATCACCAGTTTAAACCCAAATAATTTTACATATTTAAAAAAAAAAATCATAATCAATTTTTTAACCTCACCAATTCATCATCATTAGTTTAAACATAACACATCTTTAATCAACCTCCAATTTTCAATCAAAGAACTAAAAAAAAATCTTTAAAAAAAAGGAAAAAAAAAATGTTTGAAGATCTAGGTTAAGAACCCAAATCTTCAAGATCCTCAAAAAAAAAAAAAAAAAACATCATAAAGAACTCATAAAATCGAAGAACATCATCAAAAACCCATAATCAACTTCTTCATCAACCAATCTTCAACTAGAAAATCTAAATGAGAAACATCAAGAACCCAACAAATCGAAGAACACTATCAACAGATAACCATTTGATCCACCAATCTATACAAAAATACCCAAAAACTTAAAAATCCAGAAAAACTCAAATACTAATCTATACAAAACTAAAATCCTAAATCTAACCAAAACCTCCTAAAAGGACCAAAACTGCAATCGATTCATCAAATATTTTTCACCTTCCAAAAAAAAAAACACAAGGAAATTCAGAAAAAAAAAATACTAGGTCTCCACTAGTGGCAACCCACGGGTCTCCATTGTTGGAAACCCCAGGTGGTCTCCATGACCACTTGGGCTAATGGAGGCCTAGTTGGTCTCCATTAGAGATGGCGTGGGTCTCCATCAGAGATCGTCTGGGTCTCCAACAGTGGAGACCCAGTTAGGTCTCTACCATGGTTTCCAATAGAGACCGTTGCTGCTTTCACTAGAGGTTTGAAGCTTTCATTGGAGTTTCGAAGAACAAGAAGATGAGAGAAGAAGAAGAAGATATGAGAGAGGGATGAGGTAAGGAGAGAGAGCACTAAGGTGATGAAAAGAGAAAGAAAGGGCTAACGTTTGTCTACCTTTTTTTTGTTTTTATTTTTTAAAATTGTATATACTTTTTAATTAAATTAAAAATATATTAATATTAATTATTAAAAAATTACATACTCAAAGGATTTAATGTAATTTAACAATCTTACCTTTACCCAGTGGCACTTAAAAGTTGCTCATTCATGGCTATCTAATGATAGAAGATGTTTGTACTTAATTTTTGGAACCTCAGGGAAGGTGAGTGCAAGTTTTGCAAACATTATCGTTTTTGTGCAATTATACCAAACCTCAAGGGAGGTTTGTGTCATTTGTCCTTTTTATTTTATTTTTTCATTTTAATATTTTTTCCATTTTATTTATTTATTTATTTTTGTTTTCATCTCAAATAGACGGTAGAGATGACATTATTTTTTTCAAAAAAATATAATTAATTAATTAATATTATTATATACTTTATATTGCTTTGATAGTTTTATCATTTTACATTAACGGTCTGATAGTTTTATCATTTTACATTAACGGTCAAACATTGATTCTTAACATCCAATTTGTCGGTAAAGGTTTGTTTGGATATTTCTATAAACTACGGGGCTCTTTTTTTTGACATATCTACAAACTACAAGGGGGATATTAGCCATTTCTCTAAATAAGGGGAGATTTTTGCTATTTCATCAAACTATAGGGAAATTGGGATTATCCCTTTATTATTTTGTAAAATTCATTTGATCTCTCGATGAAAAGCAAGCGTTTTTATGTTTATAGGCGTTTTCTATTGTGATACACATGGTTTTAATTAAAATAATAATGATAGTTAAATTGGGTGTCTCTCTCTCTCTCTCTCTTTTTTTTTTTTTAGTTATATGCCTATTATCAGTGGTTGTGTTGTTTTATTTGCATGTTGTTTGATGTCGTTAACGTATATTGACTTTAAGTTAATAATAATTAATTGGAAGTTGGGTTCGTTGAAATTTAAGGTATACATTGCATTAAAAAAAAGGAAAATACACAAACTAAAATTTTGAAAAAATTCTATTAGATAGGGGTCTCATGTCTCCTGGGGCCTCACAACCCCAACACTAACTATTAATTTCATGGGATAATTCTAATTCCCCCTTTATAGTTTGGTATAGTAATCCAAAAACCCCGTAACTTGAGAAATCACTAAACATCCCTTTATAGTTTATAAAAATAGCCAAAAAAAACTCTATTGTTTATAAAAATAGTCAAAAAACCCCTACCAACCCCTATCGTCAAGGATTTTTTTATTATTTTTATAAAGTATAGGAAGGTTTTTAGTGATTTCTGAAATCAGGGTCTTTTTTTGCTATTATACCAAACTACTTGGGAAAATTTAGAATTATCCATAATATCATTAGTGAAAGCTTTTATTAGCATTTCTTAGTTTTTCTCTTCATAGGTAAATTGGGGTGTCTTCATTTTTATGCCTATTATCCATGGTTGTGGTGTTTTATTTGCATATTATTTGATGTTATCATAACCTTATGTCTTAAATACCGTAATTTCATTATCTTTTCCTATGAGTTTAAACTTATGGATTTAGTGATAACTAATTTGATATGTACATTGTTATACAGTATGAGGTGTTTGGTATATATACGATATTTGTCATCTATTCACATTATATGTGGGGGATGTGTCAACTTGTCATAATCTCAAATTTTAAATAATATAATTGATTTTTTTTTTAATGAGCTTAAGTTTTTGGATTTGTTGATAATTAACTGATGATAATAATTAACTGAAGGATCTGATGTTGATTTGCTTATTTGCTTGGACAAAAGAGAAAAAGTTAATTTTTTCTGTTGTGTCAGTGTTTGAAGTGCCGACTTGTTTCTGTCAACATCCACATTAACCTTTCGCATATCAAATTTTAAAATAGGGCAAATTGCACAGGCCAACCTGAGGTTTGACATAATTGCACAAAAATGATGATGTTTGAAAAACTCGTACCAACCTCTCCTAAGATTCCAAAAACTCAGCACAAATCTCCTCTACCATCAATCAACAACCGTTGAATCTTTACGGTCAATGATCAAAGGTACAAAAAGACTAAAATATCCTTCAAATCAAATTTAAAATCAACATTTTATTTGTTATAAATTTAAAATTTACATAATATATATTTTTAATTTAATAAAAAACATTAAAGTCAACATTTTGATTTAATTTAATTAAAAACTCGTAGATCTCCTCAAAGAGACATGCAACTCTGCAAACATGGAGACCATCCGGGTCTCCAACTAGATGGTCTCCATTCCCTACCATTGAAGAAAAAAGCTATGACTGTTAAGGTGAAGGAGGAGAAAAAGAAACATCATCATGCAGTCTTCTTTAGCTCTGCAACCCAACTCATAATCAACAACATTAACCCAACCTTGAACAACCTAGTTTTTTATCGGGATATTATGAAAAACCCCCCTAAAAAGTAAAATAATCGAAATTTACCCTCAATTTTTATTTTATTAGGTGAACCACCCCCTGCCGTTAACTTTCCGTCCAAAATGTTAGCATTTTCCATCCGAAATAGTGAAATGACCAAAATACCCTTACCATATCCTATAAAGTTCCTCTTATACTCTTCAAACTTATGAAAGGACCAAAATGTCCTTTAAATTATTAATTAATTAAAATATTAAATAAAAAATAAAAGATTAAAAAAAAAATTTAATCACACAAAATCCCTCTCTCTCCACTCTCTCTTCTTCTTCTTCTTCTGCTTCTTCTTTTGCTCATCTTCTTCTTCTTCTGCTCGTCTTCTTCTTCTTCTGCTTCTGCGCTTCTTCTTCTGCTTATGCTCTTCTTCTTCTTTTTCTTCTTCTTCTTCTTCTTCTTCTGCTCGTCTTCTTCTTCTTCTTCTTCTGCTCTTCTTCTTCTTCTTCTGCTCTTCTTCTTCTTCTTCTTCTTCTTCTTCTACTTCTCTGGGTTCGATTCGAACCCAGAAACTGGGCTCTTCTTCTTCTTCTGCTCTTCTTCTTCTTCTACTTCTCTGGGTTCGATTCGAACCCAGAAACTGGGTTCGATTCGAACCCAGAAACTGGGTTCGTTCGAACCCAGTTTCTGGGTTCCTTCGAACCCAGTTTCTGGGTTCAAATCGAACCCAGATCTGGGTTAGAAGGAACCCAGTTTCTGGGTTCGAACGAACCCAGAAACTGGGTTCGAACGAACCTAGATCTGGGTTCCAATACGAACCCAGATCTGGGTTCCAACGAACCCAGAATTGGGTTTGAATTGGAACCCAGTTCTGGGTTCGTATTGGAACCCAGTTTCTGGGTTCGAATTGGTTGGTTGATTGTGGTTTTTTTTTTTTTTGAGTTATTTTTTGTTGTTGAATTTTGATGTTTTTAGTTTGTTTTGGTATTTTGGAATTGTTGTTTGTGATGTTAGTTCTATCAATTTTTGGGATTGTTGTTGTTTGGTTAGGTTGAATTGGTTAATTAGGATGATGATAAGATTTTTTTTTTAATTTTAATTTCTTTAAAAATGTTTTATAATTTTTTTCATTTTAAAATTTTAATTATTTTATTAAATTACCATTTTACCCTTAAATATTAACGTCGGTTGGTTTTTTTAAACAACAGGAGGCAGTTTGCCTAATAAAATGAAAATGGGGGGTAAATTTCGATTATTTTACTTTTCAGGGGGATTTTTCATAATAACCTTTTTTTTATCTGCTTTTAAATTCCACATATCATGATCATCAATCCAATACATACACACACCTCAATCCTTAAATAAAAATAATAAGTAAAAAAGAAAAAAAATTAATCATCTCAAAACTCAACATCAATTTATTATCATTCATACAAAACCCAGATTTTCCAACATCAACCTGTAATCTCTTCAAGACAGTTTTGTCATATATCACCCACAAATTTGGTTTTTTTTTTTTTTTAATAAAAAAAAATTAAGTTAGCAAAACGTCGGTTCAGCAATGGTCCCACCCCTTTATCCATCTTCTTCCGCCACGAAAACCAAAGTCGATGGTGGAGATTTCCTAGCATTTTCATAATATGATGAATCAACAACCAAGATTAGCCTTGACGTTCTTAAACTGGTCGAATTTGTGCGTGGTGAAGCCAGCGAAAAGAGGAGGACTGTGCAGGAGATCGGTGGGCGAAAAGGAAGGCATGACGGCGGAGAAGGCATCTTACGCGGTCAGGGATTTGGTAGAGAAAAGGAAGAGCGGAGGAGATTGGAGGATGAAGGTGGCGATGGCAACGATGGTGGCACTGGTGATAGGCGTGGGCAACCAGGTTTGGTGGAGAAAATGAAAGGTGAAGGAGATTGGATCGGAGGATGAAGGTTGGCATCATGACTAGATGGTCTCTAGAAGTGTTACTTAATATTTTAAATTATATAATTTTATTTATTAAAATGCTTATTATTCAAAAAAATATTATATTATTATTTTAATAATTAAAAATATTATTTTTTTAATTAAAATATTTTTTAGCTATAAATTGATCATTTTATCTTTTGTAATTTTGATTTAACTGTGGTTGACTAATGATTAACTGACGATAAGGAAGGTTTATACTGAGTTTTTAGAACCTCAAGAGAAATCAGTGCAAATTTTCTAAATATCATCATTTTTCTGTAATTATGCCAAACCTCAGGGAGGCTGTGTAATTGGCCTTTAAAATATGATGGTAGCAGTTCCATGGACTTTATTGCAGCTTGGTATTCTTCAGAAGCCTTCAACACGAAGAAATAATGGTACTTGTCTATGCACGTGAAGAAATAATAGTAATTAATAGTAGTAATAATGTATCACGTGAAGGGATGCCCCACGTATTACAACCCCAGACCAATCATTTCGTATGAATTTAACTTTTTAGATATGACGATTGATACGCTGCTTGGCAAAACTCAAAAGAGGAAAAGTAAGTTTTTTCTGCCGTTTCAGTGTTTGGGTGTACCAACCTGTTTTTGTCAACATGCACATTTCGCAGATCTAAAAATATGAAAGTAGCATTTCTTTGGACTTTATTGCAGCTTGATATTCTTCAGAAGCCTTCAAAACAAGAAATAAGAGTAATTGACTTAAGTTTATGCTAATTAACTGTTAAAAAAAAAGAAAAAGAAAAAACATTGGCATAATCCAAAAGTACTCAGATTGTTGCTTGGAATATACTTGAAAAAAATGACCAATAATTTCTCAGTCATAAGTCTTCAAATACCATAGCTTACTTGAATATATATATATATATATATATATATTAAATCAGAATATTTCTGATAACTTCTAGTAAATATTGTACTCAAGAAGCTGTCTTGCTACCATCAGTTTCTTGATAAAAAAAAAAAAAAGAATTTTTTTATTTTATATTTTAAAACAACAATAATTGTAGGCCAATAAAAAATAATAATAAATTAAATGAGTTTAAGTCCTAAAATCTATGAATAAAATTGAAAATTTTCAAATAAATTAAATATCTAATTAATTAAATTGTTATTCCCTTGTAAAGTTAGCTCACCCCAGATAAAGCTTCCAGCTAAGCTACCCCATTGGCTACAATAATTCTGTATCATCATCTAATTATTGATCACTCTTCAGATTCCTTTTACACCTGCTTATGTATCCATGTCAATCTCCTCTTCTTACTATAAATTAAAATATCCACCAAAAACAAACAACTACACAAAGAGAGAACAAGAAAGAGTGACACATCATGGTTAATTTAATCACAATATTCAAGCTAGTCTTGCATGGGTTCATGAAGCTAGCCGGCATCAGCCCTAGAAAAGTTGAAATCGAGCCTGGGACTGTCCTCAACATCTGGGCTCCAACCACAACCAAACCAAGCAAGCCAGCCGTGGTGTTTCTTCATGGTTTTGCCATGGATGGCATTCTAACATGGCAGCTCCAGGTGCTAGCCCTAGTGAAAAACTACGCCGTTTACGTGCCGGATTTCCTCTTCTTTGGTGGATCAGTCACGGACAGGCCAGAGAGGACGGTGGAGTTCCAAGCTAGGTGCATGGCTAAAGGGTTGAGGCAGGTGGGCGTGGATAGGTGCACCCTGGTGGGGCTCAGCTATGGAGGGATAGTTGGGTTCAAAATGGCTGAGATGTACCCTGAATTGGTGCGGTCCCTTGTGGTGACTTGCTCGGTCATGGCGTTGACCGAGTCTGTGAGCAATGCTGGCCTTGAGAGAATTGGGTTCCCCTCCTGGTCTGATTATTTGCTGCCTAAGACGCCCAAGGCTTTGAAAATTACGTTTGATACTGCCGCCTACAAGGTGCCAAGTATACTGAATTTTGTTTACAAAGACATTCTGGAGGTACATGCATGTTTATATTATTATTATTATTATTATTATTATTTTCTTTCCAGGTTCAGAATTCTGAATATGTATAATTTTATTTCCAGATGAAGTAACTATAATATTAATGAAATCACACCATTAAAATTTCATAATTGTTGTTTCAAAAGCAAGGATTTTCTGTCTATTTTTTATTTGTGCTAAACTTATTATTAGAAGAGTTTAAGGTTGAGTAATATATTGGAGGAAAAATCTAATAATTTTGGCTATCCACTATATTTTATATTGATAAATATTATATATTTGATAAATATCCTTACAACTCATATATTAGTCTATTGGACTGCATTATCCATTAATACATATATTCTTCTTTAATTTGCGTTTTATCTTCTCAACCTAAGAGTCATTACATCTTTTCTTTTGCTGCATACACGTGGTTCTAACAATCACGTCTCGATAGTATATGTGAGAGGCTCGATACAATTGGTAGATTTGGATACAATTACAATATGAGATTTTGATCCTCAAAAACTCTAATGTTTATATGTAAAATTCCATGTTGGCTTGTTATTCGAAAATAGTTTTTAATTGTGATTTGAATGGGGTTTAAATATGTATAGAATTACTTCTCTGTTTTGTTGGCAATTATTGTCAATCATAAATATTGTTTAATTTATATAGTATTTGTTTTCGCTTCATTAGATCTATGACCATGAGCTGAAGTTCTCTAATAATTTGATGGCAGGCCATGTTTAACAACAGAAAGGAGAGAGCTGAACTTCTGGAGGCTTTAGTCATAAGTGATAGAGCATTTACAGTCCCTCATTACATACAGGTACTTTAAACTATTTTTATTCTGGTGAGGTTTTCTTTTCTCGATTAATATTAAAATTAATAAAAGAAAAAAAAAATCAATCTTTTTGGAAGGTAATATGGAATGTAATGGATATTTTTACATGAAAAGTATTCATCAAACCCCAGGCCAATGGCAGAGGGAAGGAAGGGGTTGGCAGGGATCGTGGCCCCTTCTTCCCTCAAAAAAATTTAAAACCTGTCTATAAAATATTACAAGTTCATCATTAAATTTTGTAATTTTTATATTTTCAACTCTCTTAAAATTTTAATATAAATAAGAAAAATTGCTATCTCCATCATTGTGCCAGAGTAATCCATTAGTTTGTTTTACAAAATTGTAAATTTAGAAAAGTAAATGATGTCTTCTGTTTAATTAATTTGAAATTTTGATCTTTTCTCATAACATTATAGTTTTGATAGTGTTACTAAAGAGCATAAAAATCATATACAACAAGAAAATGAAAGAAAGATGAGAATCGTAGACCAAGATATATATTATTATTCAAAAAAGGTATATAATTTATAGTAATAGGCTTAGGAGAGAAAAATAAAATTTTCAATCAATACAATCAATCGCCTACTAATTGTTCAGTCAATCACTTAGCTAATAGAATCGATCTATAGCTAATTTTAGACCTAATTGTAGCTTAATTGACAATTAGTTTTAACACTCCCCCTCAAACTCAAACCGGTGCATAAATATTTCTGTTGCCCAGCTTGGAACAAGGATAAATAAAAACTCTTTTGACATAGTAATGAGTCCATTAAAAGGTTGGCAGACCAACGTCCTAGATATGCCAACCAAATGATTGGAGAGAGATATTGATGAAACAACTTAACATAGTTGCTTGATAATTTAACAGAGTGCAACTAAATGACTTAACAAAGTGTCAATGAACAGCTCGAAAGAGATGCCACTGAAAAAAGTTAACAGAAAGGCCAATGCAACAACTTGATCAAGATACTAATGATATAATTTTGATAAGATGCCAATGAAACAACTTTGACGGAGAGGCCAATTAATTAACTTTGATAGAATGACGATGAAATAGCTATAACAAAGATGTTGAAACAGACTGCAATAATAAACATTGCAGATGCAGTAATAAACATTGCATATGGCAGCTCAAAAGATTTTTTTTGGGTTGTGTTTATGAGAAGAATCGTAGTTTTGATAGCATGTTAATAGAGAGCATAAGAATCATACACAATAAGAAAATGAGAGAAAGATAAGAATAGGAGACAAATATATATATATATATATATATATATTTCAACTAAGGTACATAATTTATAGTATTAGACCTAAAAGAAAAGGAAATTTTGTACCAGTACAACAAATCACTCACTAATTTGCTCAATCAATTACCTAGCTAATAGAATCAATGTATGGGCCAGTTTGATATTGTCTTAGCTTTTAAAATAATCGTTGCTAATTGTATTGAAAAAATAATTTATTGTAAAGTTAATCAAGTTAGTATTTGATTAATTTTATAGTTAAAACTATTAAAAACAATTTGTTGTGAATTTATAAAATACCTAACATAAAAAAAAAAAATCAATTAATATTTGGTATAATATAATTGAATATAATGGAAATTGAGATATATATAATTTTTTTTTATAACTATTAATGTGTATGATTTAGTCATTTAAGAGATTCATAACATCTCACAACAGATTAATTCATAATCATTGTACAAAATTAATCCCTCATCCATTTCTTAAAAATGGTGTCATATTTACATAATCAGATTTTAGTTTTTCTAAAATAATTCAAACGGGCTTATAACTAATTGTTATAGCTTAATTGACAGCTAGTTTTAACAAATAGTATAGCCATGCACCCGTTATCATGTAAATACTGTTCACATTTTATAAAATTAATGCTGTTTGCATTTTATACAGTTAATGATAAAAGAGAAGGCTTGCTTCACCGACTTAACAATGAATGACAAAGATATTTGTCTTTCTGATAATTTTTACTTTTTCTTCGGCGATATTGCAATTGCATTAATTTGAATTATAGATAATTTCACTTAGTTTGGTCCTTCTAGTTCTACATAAATACTTATCAATTACTTTTTCTTTTTTTTTAAAGAAAATTCATCAACAACTTTGCTAAATGATGAAAATCAGGAGTCATGCCAATTAAAACATATGCCACCTTAGTCGAACCACCATAAATGTTACGTCAATTAATGAACTTCGATTAAACACAATTGGTCAAATCGGAGTTGGAATAAAGCCAATGAGGTATTATTGAAAAGGTCAACTAGAGAGGAATTTAATACAACAAATAGCTACAAAATTAGTGATCGGACATGCCAACACGCGTTAGATGAAGGAAGCCAAGTGAGTGACGTGTACACATGCCTAGGTGAGGCCATCTTCAATACCATGCATTAAATTTTACATAATTTTGGTGTTAAAAAGGGATTCATACCAATTTTGTTTACACCAATCTTTTTGCACTCTAATATATGTTGCACTAAATTAGTGTAAAAGGTATCTTAAAAAAATATTTAATATATAATTCTTTAATTAAATTGATTTTTGCATTAATAATATTACTCTTTCTATCAAATAATTATAAAAATAATAACTTTTTATATACATTAAAAAAATTGATTAATTTTATATTTATATACTATTGATAACATGCATTAAAAACTTAAAAATACATTAAAATATATTTAATATTATACTCATTTTATAGATCTCAATGAAATATTTCTCATTGTATATATTTTTAATAATAATTTAATTTATATTTTTAATTAAATTAATTTAATTTATATCACAACTCCATTTTTGGTGTCCATCTATAGTAGAACACCAAAACAATGGTGTCCGAATGCACCAAAATGGTGCATTCGTTGGAGCGCCAAAATGCACCAAAACGTTGGTGCATTGGTTGGAGATGGCCTGAGAAGTGCGCGGACGAACGATCTTGGGGTTCATGAAAGGGTGCGTGACGGCGTGAGGAGTTGGTTTTTGAGTGGAAGGACTCGTTTTGGGTATCTCATTCCTAATGGGTTTTGGATTATTGTGGTAGCAAGAAAATATCTTTCAATAAGTTATGGATTATTTTGAAACCAGGCAAACTCATTTTTGCAAATAGGTGATTTCATTTTTGGTTAAAGATGCACTAGGGATTTAGTAAGACACCTGAGGGAGAGTGAACGACGAGCTTGGAGTTCGATAGTAAGTTTAAGACTTGGCTATTATTGGGATTTAAGGTTATAGAAAGAGTATTGAGTGTGAAGTTTTTCTTGCTTTGGGTTGTTCACATAAAAGGTTTTTGTTATTAGATATTGTTTATTTTGTAGTGGACATTAGGCAGAATTATGTGTGTGTGTGTTTTTTTTTAAATGTTTTTGTTGTATGATTAAATTCATCTTAAGAGTAAATGATGGCAAATAGCATCAAAGAACTGGTGTTATGTTTAAGCGGCATTAAAGAACTGGAATGAGTTTTTCTAGCATATTCTTAAATGAAAAGACCCTAATACCCTTCTTTAGAAAAAAAAAAAAACTTATAACTTAGGGTTTTCTCTCTCTCCTATTTTCTACCGCCTCTCTCTCTCTCTCCACCAGTTCTTTCTCTCTCTTGCGCTCCTCCATCCCTCTCATTGTCTCATCAGCTGTTTCGTCCTCCATCATCATCGACCAGTAACAACAAAGCCTCCTCCTCTATCGCCAACGACCAATTGCACCTTCATCTCTTTTTTTTTTTTTTTTTAATCTAGTTTTGGATTTCGAATCCAAAACCATGTTGCTCTGGGTTTGGCGAACCCAAAATCATGTCTAGTTCTGGGTTTCGAACCAAGAAGCTAGATGGTTTTGGGTTCGAATCGAACCTAGAACCATCTAATTTCTTGGTTAGATAAGATGGTTTTGAGTTCGATTCAAATCCAAAACCAAATGGTTCTGGGTTCGAATCGAATTCTAAATTCAAATCAAACCCAAAACCATCTGATTCTAAGCTTAGGTTCTATGATGCCCTATATTTTCATTTAATTTTTTTTTTTTAGATGTTGTTGATGTTGTGGGAGAATGGATGGTTGATGATGTTGAAGACATGTGGTTTTTTTGGATGTTGTTGATGATGTTGTGGGAGAATAGATGAAATGGATGATTGATGTTGTTTAACACAATTGATTTGAATTAGGATCCAATTTGAATTGATGAATAAATGAAATAGAGAATCGATGAAATGTATCCCTAAACAATCAGGACGTGATTTGAATCGCATCCTCTTAAGACATGATTTATTTGACTGCGCACTATAGGGCATGATCCGCTCATTTTTTGGTGCGACCTGTGCATTATAGCACGCGATTTGTGCCCTTTTTGATGTGACCAGCACCCTAATCCATGCACTTTTTGCTACGATTGGCACCTTATGGGTGGGTCAAGGTGCAACCGATGCCATATTTTTAGTGTCAAAAATTTAAAATCTGCGCGGGTTTTCTTCTTCTTCTTATTTTTTTTGAAGAAATTTGCATGGATTTTCTAAAATTTTGAAACAATGACAGTTTTATCATTAAAAGACTAAACAGTAAAAATATGTTAGAAAACATTAGTTCAACTCTTTGGTGCTAATAAAATATGTCCTCAATTATTTAGTGTTAGAATAAGAAAAAACCTGTAATTTTCAATTATTTATTTTGTAATGAATGTTTGGCAGGACTTTTCCCTAAGATTTTCTTTTCAAGTGAGGTTACGAAAGTACAACACTTGCTTGATTGGGATGCAACTGCAATTGATTTTTTATTTTTTAAATTTTATAATATTAGTTTGATGTATTTACTGACTGCAGTTGCTGCGAAATATTGCAGAAAATACATCTTTTGTGGGGTGAGAATGATAAGATATTTGACATGAAAACTGCCCAGAACTTAAAAGAGTAAGTATATTTGTACCTTCACTTACATTAATTTTTTGTTTTAATTTATTTTATGAAAAACATAAGGTTATTTTAAAGCAAAAAAAAAAAAAAAAAAAACACAATGTCAAAACAATATGACTTGATAGGAGTTCTCCCATGATCAAAATTTCATTACGGATATGTTGAGTTTATACACGACCATGAATAAAGAAAAATAAATAAAATTTAGATAAAATCAGATTAAGATCTATGTATGTGTTTCATATTAGAAAAGGATCAATTTCGACGCTGCTAATTTCAATTTTCAAATAAAAAATGGGGAACCTTGCTTGAATACTTGTGCAAGGGCATTTTTCTTTTCTTTTTTCCAAAAGGCATTATTTTTCATTTCAACACTTTATTTTCCTTTAGGGTTAATGATTTTTGTTTTTATTTGAGTTGAAGTGCTTTTGATTAATTGTTGACTGGATAGCTTAACTGCTCTGTTGACTCTTTTTTTTTTGTTAGTTATGACTTGATAGTGAGCTAAAACAATTAAATGCATGGAGATTTGATAGGATCTTGTGTTGAAAATGACAGGCAAGTGGGAGAGAAAGCTACATTGGTGGCTATAGAGAAGTCAGGCCACATTGTTAACTTGGAGAGACCATGCATTTACAATAGGCACCTCAAGAAAATTCTTGCCTCTCTGGTGGAAGAAAATGCTCAACGTAACTAGTACCGGTATAGTACTTCAATGATTTTATATCTACATGCATTTAATTTATTAATGTGAATTTAGGTGTGGGTTTAAAGAAATGAAGCAATGTATAATCAGAGTTTGAGGGTTTGGTTTATATTTGAATTGTATTAAAAAATAAATTCGAAAATTTTGGGCAGAAAGGGTGGATGTTCACTTTTACTCTAGGTTGTTGCCACAAATAAAATAAATATTCCACCACATAATTTGTGTAAGTTGTAGAATCATAAACCAACCTAACAGTCAATAAAAACAATAACCAAGCAAATATATCATGGACACACAAATTATCACCTTCCGAAAACATAGTTTTGATATATTACAACAATAGCAATACAGACAAAAGAAATCACAACAACCTCATCAAACTAAACTCTCAAAAGCTTAATGCTTCTTCATATGAATTCAAAATATAGATCAGCGGGGAAATTAAACCTTTTTTTTACACCATTCATTTTTTCTTTGCTCTCCATTTTTCTTTTTTTTTTTTATTTTTTTCCTTGAAACACTCTCCATTTTGATCTCCCTATTTTTCTCGCTTGTAAGTTGAATGGTTTCTTTCTGTTCCTTGGCTGCTCAACTAAAGACCAAGGTTTTATCAAGCCTTTTATACTCCATAATTTAGGTCTTTCTTATTAATATCACTTGTGGTGTTAGTCATCCAAACCTGAATCATTATTAAGGTGAATGATGACTCTGTATCACTAAACCAAATCAAACGGCATTCTTACATATAGGGATAACACTGGCTTTATAGAGATATTGGGCCATTCTTTATCAGTTTTATTGGGCTCCCAGTGCTTGGTTTATAGATATTGGGCCAGTAGTGCCTAAATTTAGACCTGACTTTTTTGTATGTTTTGTATTTTTTGTATGTTCAAATATGGGCTCACATTAGTCTGTTGAACTATACCTTAATCGAGGTTTGTATTATTATCCTGACACCCCTTTTATAATTATAATCACACCGATAATTGTTTTGTAAAATTTTTCAGATAAAAGGTGCCAAATAACACTGGTGAGATGCAGAACCTAGACCCTCAATTGATAGTTTAAAAGCTTTTTGCTCTTTCTTGCTAGTCTTGTCCAAATTTCTTTCCTTAAGCCTTGTATTTTCCAATTTCCATGTTGTGTGCTGTCGATATGTGAATTTGAGTAATAAACATTCCATCTAATGGGTTGGCAATTTAACTTAGCGTACACGACCAGTATTAATTTTTCTTGAATAGACAGGCAGATTTTGTCTCTGTGGCCACTAAGGTCTAAAAATTTAATTCGTTTTTAATTTCAAACAAATGAATTGAAGTCCCAACATACAATTTTCTATGTTTCGCTAATTGTTTATAAAAAAAAAATATATATCAATTCTTGGATTGGTTCTCAAAGTATTGATACATGTTCAATCATTTGATTTCGTTTGCATTAACTGAGTTATAATCAAATCATCATTTGAAGGTGTGCGCATTTTAAAATTTAGGAAGTGTATGGAAAAAAGGGATCTATCTAAGCCAATTTTCTGAGGATGAATTCTTTTATTACATGAATGATTGATGGTTGATGTATGGGCAAGAAGTAGACACAGAGAGAGAGAGGCGTTGAGATGCTGATAAGTACATCTACATTTCAGAGATCTAATGTTGAGATATGATAAAAAAGTAGCAGATCCTTGGAATCTACTGCAGCTTAACACTCTTCAGAAGCCTGTAATACAGGAAATAAAAGTAACTGCCTTAGCTTATGCTCATTAACTGTAAATATAAAATAAATAAATAAATAAAGAAAACAAAACACTGACATAATCCAGAATTATTCAGATTATTGCATGAAATACTTGAATTAATGTATCATTATTCCTCATTCATAAGTTGTCAATACATAATACCTTTCAAAAAAAAAAAAAAAAAGTTGTCAATACATAATTGCCGTTACTTGCACGATCAAAACATTTTTCCATGATCGTCACAAAGTATAAACTAAGGAGACACTAGAGGATCTAAATTTTGATAACTTCTAATTAAGTGTGCTCAATTAGTAGCTGGTTTGCTGCAACTCAAGTGTGAATAAAAGTGAAAATTAAAGGAAAATCTTGTTAGCAAAGCATTGTAGTAGAAAGAAAAGCATGCACCATATACATATACTTTGCTCTACAAAATGAAATGTAATGAAAGGATTCTCAAGATTACGATGAACAATTTATTTTTATAGATAATATTATGTATTCTTTAAGAACATATATTAAGGGGAAAAAAAAACGATGAACCTGGCAACTTCGATGAATTTAAAAGAGCAAAAGGTTATTTTATTACTCAAAATTTTCGAGATTTTTATTTGCCCTTATCATTATGACTGGATGCTTTAAAATCAGGCAGAATACGCATGGATCCCAATAAAAAAGGGATTATATCTCATGTGGAGTTCCTTTCATATTAGGGAGATGATAAGAAGTTGAAAAGAATGCTGATTCTTTAATGGAAGACATTAAACTAAGGGTGATTCGAAGCCAAAAAGAAACAAAAAAATCTTGTTTCCATCTATCTCTTATTAGTAAGAGTATTTTTTAATTATGTATACACACGTTGGTATATATATATAAACCCTATTTTATATATATTACATAGATATGATTCAGACTGCGGTGCTTCAAGCATATGACCAAGTGCACAAGGATCCAAATCAAGTGGGATTGAATCTCATGTGGACTGACTTTCATGTTAGGGACAGGATAAGAAGCTGAAAAGGAATGTTATATTGGTATATAAACAAGGATTTTGTTGAGTGTATAAAAGGAGTTGGCTTTTTGGACAGCTGAAATATCAATTGGACCACCTCAAGTTTGTAACCTTTCATACAAAAATTTTCCACCTTTTTTTAATTTGCATATTCCATGGACCCCTACTAAGCCCAGGCAGTCATGAAATCTTCAGTTGTGGCACAATCAGCCAGATTTTTAACTTGCCTTTGCTTCTAAAGTAACATTCACTTTATTGCACAGCCATAAAAAATTTCTAAGACTTCGATCAACTTCATAATCATTGAAGCAAAGATTGTGACCTTCCAACTTCTTGTACCAACTTTAAACTTCAATGCTCAGCCACATAATTTCTCATGTTGTTAGATATTAAGTACTAGTATATGACTCTTATAAAGAAGTCTAAGATTTAGATTAAATGATAATCAATCTAGCTAACATATTATCAAAGTCAGATTTATTATAAATTCCAGTTTGAAATCCTCCATGCAATCATATTTCCGTTAATTTATATGAACTTTGAAACTTCATTTACAGGACTAGTGTTTAATTAAGTCTTACCTGAGAGGCTAAGACCAAGTTTTGGATATAAGCAACAGATGGATAAATTTCAAAATTGCATATGCAGTTATAAGCAGAAATAAAAGAAGCAATTTGTTTGAAGAACTAGTTTATAGACTTGATCACAAGTTTGGTTGTTCTAGCTTCATTGACTTTTGGTCACTTGACAAAGAGGTCCATAAACATAAGTGTATATTTTACAATTATTGCCTAATGAAACAGAAAAACACAGTTAGCAATACCTCTCTCCATCATCAGCATTGAAGCTGCTCCCAGTGGACTTGTAGTTGGGAATGGGAACACGGCCCGACTCGATATGCTTGACATCCTCAATGAGGATTTCGTAGTGTCTCTTCACTTCCTCGACAGATTTCCCACCCACAGCCTTGGCTACATTTTGCCAGCGGTCTGGGGTGTCCTTGTCATACAAGGCCAAGGCCTTTTCAAACTGCTTGTTTTGCTTTGGTGTCCAAGTAGACGAGGGACCTGAATTTCGGGAACTAACAGAGCTTGAGGCCATAACAGGCAGCAGTGAAAAGTGTGTTGGTTAGTGAAAGAGATTTGAGAGGGAAAAAGCAGGTTTTGTGTTAGATATTGCTGTGGCTCAGCTGCTTAATATAGAGTCGAGAAAGGTGCATGGTGACGGTGATTTGTTTTATGGAGCCAGTTGGCGAATCTATAGAACCAAAGGTGGTATAAGTCTATAAGGTGTGACAGGTCTGCCTTGGAACCACAAGATGTAGCAGGGGCACAAAGTGGCGGAGTGAGGAATTGGTTTAATTATATTATACAAAGTTACTTATATATTTATTTTTGAATATTATCTTTGTGTAAATAAATAATAATTGCTAAGACTTGGTATTATTACTTGAACACCCGTGAGAGAGTGTTAAAACTTAATTTTATAGATTGTTTCATATATAATTTGATATAAGATTAGATTAGAAATCAATCGAAAGCTATCAAGACCTATCAATACTAATATTATGCGTACGACTTAAATACCTACTACTCATAACATGGAAAAGGTTTACTTCATAGAATCATAGAATTGGTGATGATATGTGGTAGGGTTTCTACAAATGTAGAAGAGGAGATATGAACCACTCAAATAAAAAGTGGATTTGCATTATTATATGAACTTGAGAAAGTGTTAAAATTTAATATGAAATAAGAATTTGGGTTAAATGCATAAGAATTTAAGCAACTCTGCCAGCCAAAATTTTCAAGCCGAGAGAGATTATAATTAAGTTCTGTATATAATTATGAACTTCAAGAAAATAGCTTATTCACAGAGGAAGTAATCACGAAAAAATAATAGTTGGATTTTCTTGTTTTTTCAATCCAATGATAGGTGGTTCTTCAAAATTTGTCTTGAAAATTAAATTTCTTTAATGGATAGTTTTTTGGTTCGCTGGAGTAGTATGAATTTCTTAGCTTTGGCTACTATAGCTGGCCTTAGCATTGATGAGTATAATTTTGCTGGCTAGTTCTGTATTCAACTGAACTTAAATTAAAATCTGAAATGCATAAAGTAGATCATGCAAATCCATTCTTACCATTCTGCGCAGTAATGCCAAATTGCAGATCATTCAAACTTTGTCACTCAACTGGAATGAGAATCTCACAATCTAATCATTTTCAAGAATCTCTTTCAGTGGAGCAATGTATTATATGCCATGTACTCAAGGTCCAAAAAAATGATAGAGTGTATGCTTTAAGTGACTGTTTCCCCATCTTGACCTCTCAAACTATACACTTTTTTTTTTTTTGTTTCTGTTTTTTTTTTTTTTTAAATCTCTGCTATTCTTAAGAATCTCATGGATTTTTTTTTAATTATATTTCTAAGACTAATACAATTCAACTCAATCAAGCCTTAATCACAACTAAATAGACGTATACATACATTAATGTAAAACAATCTCATTGTAAGTGTTTTTTTATTAATTTTTTTTATATTAATACAAAAGAGATAACCTTTATTAAATAAAGGTTCAAAGTTTGTAGTTAATTTTTGATTATGGTACTCTTTTTTATAGAAAAGATTTCTGATAAATTTTAAAAAAAAAATATATGATGACCATTATAAGAAAAATCTCTAATGCAATTAAACTATATGAATTCGCCCTTTATATATTTAGATTCATAAGTTTTATAGAAGTTCCACAAAACTTATCCTTTCGGTAATTAGAAGAAACCAAATAGGGTTTACTTCTCTAGCCATTGAAAAAAAAAAAAAAAAAAGGAATTCACAAAGTCATGTCAACATCAATTACATTTGTACTACTACATTTTCCCACTTATTGCACACAGTATATGTGTCTATCAAGAAAATGGATAATTATTATGTGTTTCAGGATGAAATGTGCAACTCAAAACTCTTAGCTTGAGATGGCAGCGAGGACAGACAAAATATTTGACTGGAGCAGTCTTTTTGATTTGATTCGTTTCAGATCTTTGGAATTGGAGTTTCGGATGTTTGCTATCTACAACAATCCAAAACTTAATAGCTGGCAACATGAAACCGTACAATGTTATCTGAAATCACTGTGGACTATTAATTGTCTTGTTGCTTCTCGCATGTTTGTATGCACAGTCAACAGGTGCTTCAGGGTGATCAAGTGAATTGGTCAGTTGTGGGCGGTAAAGCCGGTACTCACGGGAGAAGAAGCTAATATATCATTATCAACTGGAAACAAAAAATCATTTTTGAGGGGCCAAATGAAAGAACTAAAACCTAGGGAGATCAAAACACACACTGAAAAAAAAAAGAAAAAAAGATAGTATTAAAAGACATCAATGTGAACGAATTGGGAAAAACTTCATTTTAATTCCTGATATTTCAAAAAATATCAAATTTTTAAATATCTTTTGAAAACAAGTTTTTTAGTCCCTAACTTTTTCAAAACTCTTCAAAATAATCCAAATCGTTAGTCAATTAACGGTCAATAATGACAGATTGTTTGGATGGAAAGGGCAAAATGGTCTTTTTATAAAAAGGGTAAATTAATTTAAATAATTTATTATATACATAAAATTAATTTTATAAAACAAATGAAAAAATTATATAAAGAAAAAAGTGGAGATCCACCAGATTAGATCTCCACCATCTTCAACAGACCAAGATTCAAACCCCTTTTCCAACATCATCAACAACCCACTTCATCAATATCATCAACAATCCCACAAACTACAATATTATCAAGAACATCACAGCATCATCAAGAACATCTTCCACAACAACAACATTAAAAAAAAAAAATCAAAACTGTTTATAAAAAAAAAAAAAAAATGAAAACAGAGGGTTGATGACAAGTTCATCTGGGTTCGTCGAACCCAGATGAAGCTCCTCATCTGGGTTCGATCGAACCCAGCTGAGGAACTTCATCTAGGTTCGACAAATCTAGACGAAGCAGCTGGAACTTTGTCTGGGTTCGACGAACCCAAACGAAGCAGTTGGTAACCCAAACGAAGAGTGTTTTCGTCTGGGTTCGATTCGAACCCAGACGAAGACACTCTTCGTGTGGGTTCGATTTGAACCCAGATGAAGACGCTCTTCATGTGGGTCCGATCGAACCCAAATGGAAAGGCTTCATCTGGGTTCGATCGAACCCAGACGAAGAGCGTCTCTGTCTAGGTTTGATCGAACCCAGACGGAGCCTCTCCGTCTAGGTTTGATAGAACCCAGATGAAGCCTCTCCGTCTGAGTTCGACCGTTTTCGTCTCGGTTTGATCGAACCCAAATGAAGTCTTCATTTGGGTTCGATGGAGAGGGATGGAGAATGGATCTGAGCAGAAGAAGAAGGAGAAACGACAGAGGCGGTGGAGAGGCGGAGGAGATGGAGAATTGATTTTTTTTTCCTAAAATCTATTTTTATGTTAAATTTTTGTTTAATTTAAGCAAAAAAATAATAATATTTTTTAAAAAAAATATATAATCATAGTATACGTATCAATATTTCATTGATAAAATATTATGTAATATTCTAATTGTATTAAGGGTAAAATGATCATTTTAAGTTATGAGGGGTACTTGAGTCTTTTTATTTTATTTTTGTTTAGTTTGACTTGTCAGTTGATCAACTGTTTGAACTATTTTGATGAGTTTTGGAAAAATGTAGGGATGAAAAAAGCTATTTCTAAAAGATGTTTAAAAATTTGATATTTTTCGAAACCTCGAGGAACTCAAATGAAGTTTCCCCTAACAAATTTAATACATGTTTTTGGATGGACTTCTGTTGTGTATGGGGGACTGTGGTGTCCCTGTCAATTGGGTAGCTTCCACCTGGATTGAAATAATTTAATAGTACTTTAGTAATGGTGATGTGCAATCAACCAAATGATTTAGGGTTCATTTAAAGTGTTTCAGTAGAAAACATTTTGAATTAATTAAACAAGTGTGTTTTCAATGGAAGTTCTTTCATAAGCATTTGTACTTGAAGATACTTCCAATTACACCATTTTTTTTTTTTTAATTTCTAAATGAAATAAATGCATGTAAAACTATACAGGACCACTAAGTCTCAAATTGCCTTCACTATATTCCCTTAGATTTTACTAAATTTTCTGGTACCTATCACATTTCATGTCAGTTTATTTGATGATTCAAAGCATACAAAAGTTGAGAGGACTAAGGACAAAAATGGGAAGGAAAAATGTATGTAGCGCGATATTTGCCATAATCATTTGAATGTTTTCTACTAAATAATCTAGAAGTAAAATGTTTTCCAGTACATAACTTGAAGACAGTTTTATATAATTGTGTTGGTCATCTTGCATTCAAATCAATAAATAATTTTTTTTAAAAATGTTTCCCTTATCATGCACTATGGCTGTCAAAATTATTTGTTGTGATTTAATTGTGTGAGGGGGATGCACACAATAAAATTTATACTTACAATAGGGTATACCATAATTTTTTTTTTTTTTTTAATGGCTAATACTAGTTCAGGAGAAAATTAGAACTAACAAAAATGTGATTCTGAGGTACGACTTAAAGAACAGCTCCTAAAAAGGAAAAGAGTAACTCAAACTGAGTGAGAGACAACCCACAGTGCATGGTGGAGAAGCCCACATTTTGTGGGGGTAGGGTGTCGAAACCACAACCTTAACAAAGGAAGTGAAAGGGCGATGCTTTATCACTATGTTTCTGTCCCTTTTGACGAGTATACTATAATTTGATGCGATACACATGATATAATCAAATATGGGCATCATACTGTGTGGTCAATTACTTTGAATTTATTACAAATTTTAGAACAAGTATACACTCATTATATTTTCACTTTACTTTTTAATATTTTAAGGCAGAACTTTAAATTTATTATTCTCACTCTAGAGTATAAATATTCGAAATTCAATTAGATCACGAGTACCTATTTCAGATGTTACATAGTGCTTAAGAAATTCTAGATTTAATTTCTTTCATAATCCATTTTAATAAGAATTGAAGCATCCAGCCATATATGAACGTTGGGTGTTCTTCTTAATTAAGTTCCTATATATATATATATATATATTTTTTTTTTTCTAGTTTTGATGTGATAGAAAATTTTATATTAATACACAGAGTATAGGATCCAAGCATGTTATATAGCCCTGAATTTGACAATAATATCACTTTCCAAATGTGCCACGTTTTTAAAATGCAAGTGTACTAGTTACATACAATAGATCATAATTAAACAGCAACATTTAGTGGAGTATATTTTTAACCCATCTAAGCAAATTTTTCTTTCAACCAAAAAATATACAAACCTAAATACTCTGTAAATCACTCTTCCGAGAAACTTCCCCATCAAAGAGACTTGAAAACTATTGTACGTTCTCCCTTCTAATTTCTACAAATTAAGATTAATACAAATCTAACAAAACATATGCAAACAGCTGTTTCAATAGTCGCCGCCTCATCGGTCAACAAGCGAGGAAAAAAAAAAAATCAAATACTTATCTAGGACGAGTGCAATTCGATTTCAACACCTTCTATAAAACTATAAAAGATATCAATGATTAATTAATTGTTACCCACCAGAATCATCGAATAAAGAACACAATTTGGTTTTTCAATGGCACTCACGCCCACACGTCGCTGTACATGTTCACAGACCAAAACACCGCTAGCATACGTGCATAGAGACGGACACTACTGTACTGTTGAAATTTTTTTTTTTATGGAATTATCTCACAGTTGATGTGGATGAAACGGATTAATAAAAAGATAAAAGAAAAGGAAATAGTACTATTTTATTAGTCTGTTTCATCACATTAGTTATTAGAAAGTCCCATAAAAGATTTTTATAATTGCAAGATTGAAACTAAGGTTGTTTTTTCATTTTATGAGGTTACCCTAATGTGGTAGTAGTGATCCATGACTAGTGAAAAACTGGTCCTATAGAATGACCACAAATAGTACTTATTCGAGATAATAATCAATATCAATGAGTTTCGTCTTTGATACTTTATTTTTATCCGAATATCATAATTTAACAATCCAATAATTGATAGGAAAATTGATTACATATTACATTTTTCTTTTTTGAATTCTATACATAAAGAAGTTGAAAAAAAGAGAATAATAAAATTCTATGTATTATTTTATGAAAGCGTATCGAGAACATCCGCCCCTAAGAATAATTCTCAACCAAACATCTAATATTAGTTACCCTTGACAAGGTATATTCAAAGGCTTATGCCCAAATTCCATCTTTTTTTTTTTTTTTTTTTTCCTTTTTATATATATATAGAATAGTGTGGTCCTTCCTAACAAGTTGGAAGAAAAATAAAAAGTTCACAATTCGGATCATTATGGTTTGTGATTCAGTACAAATCTAGATACATAGCCTCCTCGTCAAGTGTCAAGAATCAAGTATCCAACAAACGCTACATCAATTTTTGGGTCATGATCAAACCTATGGAAATCTATCGGTGGCTTTTCAAGACCCCAAAAAGCCCATATATCACTAGCTTTAGAGAAAATTTTCTATATGACTATCTCACAATTACGTAGTGAGACAGATATATGAAATAATATCATTTTTTTTTCTTACATTTCTTATTGATTCGTCTCATTATATCATCTTGTAAAATAATCTCAAGGAAGATTTTCTCTTAGCTAGCTTTTATATATATATATATATATATATATAGATATACATAAAGAGAGAAGAGATCCACTTCGGATCTATCCATAATCGCTTTAGGAAAAAAGCAATAATCTGCGCAGAGAAAGGGAATATTAATTATATGATGCAAAAATGAGAGGAAGATTGTGAAATGGTGGAGAGCGTGTGTGTGTGTTCTTTCAGGGACAATTTTTCTATGATTGAGATAAGTTGATAAACGTGCTAGTACTGGTTGCCAACCAAAGGGAATCAATTAGTGAGCTCTCAAATTAAAGGTGATGGATATATCAAATGTATGTTTGGCCATGTGCAAGTTGACATGAGTTTTTGTTGGAATTTTGAGTGAAGAAAAGAAAAAAGAGAAAGTAGAAAAAGCACTTTTGAATTGATATTGGATTTGTGGCTTGAGTTCCTTTACATAAGAGATACTGTTCAATTTTCTAAAGAGATGAAAATTGTTCATTTTTTTAAAGAGGCATGTAATACTGCAGCTTAATAGCGATACATCCTAATTCCTAGCTAATTTGCAGTATTGAATTTCTTATTGTTCACTTATTGTTCTGTTTCTTGAAAATATTAATTCATTAAAGCAATGTTGATTAAGAGGTTTCGTTTATTACAAGTGAAGCCAATTGTGTGGTTCATCCTTTAGATGCTTATGAGCTGAAGCTATTTTGTTTTCAATTAGTTTGGTAGGAGGAAGTTTCCGTGGATTATTTCATTTAAGTTTGTATGGGAGAACTTTCACTCTTATAATTTTTTCGAATGAATATATCTACCTCTCAAAGGAAAAAAATTAAGTGGTATATAGAAAACCAAATTAAAGACAAGAAATTAGTTCATTTCTCTATACTTTCCGGTCTTTTTTTCTTTTTATTTTTTTTAATCTCCTTAATATTAGGTCAAACAATTATCGAAATCTAACTGAGATAGACTCTAACATATGACTCATAATGCTCCTCTCAGAATGATGGAAGAAGTTTACCTATATTAACTAAGAAAATTGTCGAAGTTTTATAGACAACTGATACTCGAATCTTATTCTCTGTTATTTAGAAAGTTGGGCTCAGGTTAGAGTGCCACCTCCACTTGGGAGCGTTGCTTTCCTATATTAGAAATAGAAACAAAGCAAATAAAGTATGCACAAACTCATAGAATTTTAAGGAGAATAATATGCTAATCAATAATTGCCTTGATCCGTTGGTGTATTCCTACAGTTATAAATTCCGTTAGGAACAGATTTGAGACAACTACAACAGAGTAAAAAGTGAGAACGTGATAGACTGTTGTACCGTCTAACTAACCTCTCCTGTCTCAGTGCCCTTTTCTGGAGTTAAATATATATTTTTTGAAAAATATTTAAGATTAATTTATGATTTTATTTAGACTTGTAATAGTAAGATATCAAAAGTTATATGTATATAAACTTAGAACACATTAACTTTAATTAAAATTAAGTTTTAACTTCACAAATGATTGAATTAAGAAAGCATTTATTGAATTAATGTATTTATCAAAATTATTAGCTTTAAATATTGATTTTTTTTTTTTTTTTTTAAAAAAAAAGTGGCGATGGGATGGGGGCGGCCGCGGCACTCTACCCCATATTGGGCCGGGATGGGAATATAGACCCCCGGCCCAAAAGTGGCACCGGTCTGGCAATCATGACTCCTTCCCCACCCTTGAAGCTTTTTATTGGTCTCGCCTATGGCATCAAGAATTTCAAGGTATTGCAGGAACGGATACCAAGAGTCTGCAGTGAAACGTACAAAAGACACTGATAGTGATGACATACACATAATAATATTAACTTAATTTGTTGGAGAAATAAAACACAAGTACATCAGACAAAGTCATGAGAAGAACACATAAACAATTGCATGATTTGCGTCACTACAAACTCAAGTCACATGCATACACACTTCAATACAATAAACGTTTCTCACGGAAACAGTCAATTAATGCATGGAATTCTTTTTACTGATCAGGTGATCCAATATTTTATCGTCCAAGTTTTAACACTGGACATCATAAAAGCGGCCTATATAGGCATCAATATGTTTCAAAGTTTATGAAGATTTGGTCAATCAAAGATTGCAACTGGTTGACATATTAATTGCTAAAAGATTGCAACCAAGTGTACTAGAACAACATACCCGAGTTTGCAAGGAGAATGATGATGAACAAGAGAGCAAGGGACTCGACAGGATTTAAGACTCTTAGCCATTTCTAGAAAGTTTCATTGTGGCATTGTAAATTCTTTTCGTCTGTGTGTTTTTCAGAAACAAAAGCAATTAAACATGGACAAGACTTCCATATCTGTCCACTATTTTGTGGCACATGATGCACCCACGCAATTAAACTAATTAATCATGTTACTTTATTTACTAGCAATTTTTTATTTGAGTGGATTTTCTATATATATATATATATATATATATACACGGATCGTGATTTATCTAATGAAACTGTAGTATAGATATGCACACCCACGGATGGTGATTTACCTAATGCAACTGTTCTACTTTTTTTTTTTTTTTTTTCTTGAGGACTTGACTGTAGAACACCATCAATGAGAGGTAGTGGATGGCTGAGTGATCTTATCATTAAACCACAACTTTTTGTTTAAAAACTGTTCCACTTGCTAATAAATAAAGTAATATAATTATCTCAAAAAAATAAAGTAATATAATTGATTAGTTTATTTGCATAATTATAGATCCACTATATTAGTTAAACCCCAAAAGTTAATATATTTTTCAAGTGGCTATATCATCAGCATCCTTGGAAATTACAACAGATTCAGAGTGCACTAACATTTAGTGGAGGGAATGCTAGAAAAGATTGATCACGGGGAAAGTCACTTGTCAATTTAATTTATCAGATTAGCTAGATTTATATGTCAACCTAACTTGAAAATTGATTAAAAGAGTCATTATAATGTACATCAACTTGCAACTTAAGTGGTTAATTTATTTTCTCATCATATCTATTCTTAATTGGAGTTGAAAGCTTACCATAAGTTTTTATGGTAATTTGGGGAGAGTTTTTCTCTTTTTCTTCTCTGTGGTTTAACAGCAATAGCTTTGGCATCTCAAGATGCTCATTTATAAAACTTTTAGTTTAATACATAGGAAAGTATCATGTAAATAATTGAAGTTCGTGGTCAGGATTAAAACGTGTGGAAGAAAATTGTGGCACAATACTAAAATCAAAATAACTTAAAATTATATTTTAAAAAAATCTAAAATTTAAACCTTATTGAATTATATAATTAATATTAATCATGAAATGAACACAATAAATGGTTCAATGAAGCCTGAAATCTGATCATAAACGTTAAAATAAAATCATCAAAGTCACACTTACGACATGCTTCTATGCAATACAATAACAAACAAATGAAATCGATCAGTAATGCAGATCCATGATGAACAAAAAATATACGTAACTGATATTACATTATTTATTTAGCTACACTTAAAATTATTTCTACAATTATTATTTTATTCGGACAAACCCAGATGCCGCAAACTCTTTGGATATGTGTATGATAAGAGCATTATTAATGCAACAAAATTAATGCTTTTTATTGCTTACGTATTACCCGCAAACATGTTCTCCAAGACTGCATCTACCGAAATTAAGTAGACCCTTCTGCCTCACATCTTGCGTTGCATCTCTAGGGGATGCAATGTTCGAATGCGGCTGCTATCTCTGCAACATATAATATGAAGAAGCAAATACTGTGAGATTAAGAAAACACATATAACTTTTGTGAAGAGACAACACATAACTACCACAATCCAATATAAGTTAGTGATAGAAAACGCTCATTTAATTGGATAATGTTGCAAATTTAAATAGTTACCATCATACAGTTTCTATATATATATATAAACACATAAGAGAAAAATGATGGATGTTAAGAGATTGTAATAAAGTTTTGCTAGATGGGACCCCGTTATATATGGTAAATGACTGTAAACAATCTGGTTGATCTGTGCATGCTTTTTTGTGTACATATCAACATGAATGTACATGTAGAACAACTCACCTGAGATTACAAGGAGAATGACGACAAAGAAGATCATCAATGAAAAGAACTGAACGGATTTGAAAGTCTTGGCCATTGTTTAAATCAAATATTGGATTCTCTCTTCCTGTGTTGATTTTGGTTGTGCTGTGTGGGAATGAGATTATAGGATTATTTATGTTAAAATATTAATTTGTAATTAAGATATATATATTTAGTCAATATCTCGAAAGATGTAAGGGAAAGATGTGGTAACCAAGTTTGGCAAGCCTATGGTAATTAAAAACATGTGGTGAAAACTTGTGGACCAGATATGCAAATGAATGTAGACCACAGTGTCAGTCACAAACATACATAATTATACATACGTATGTAATCTTTGAATGGGCAGAGTAGAAACAGAAAAATAATCCCTTGTATGTCTTAACACCTCTGCTGCCTACTCCAACAGTTCATAGTGCAAATTTAATTTGCTAGTGTCATGTTCAAATGTGATCAGTTAATTTACTAATTAATTTATAGTCATGAATTTACAACCGCTGGTGGTGTGGATATTTGAATCCATGACATTGTACGGATGAATGAGTTGAAAAAAGTTCTTTTAAATAACAATACTTACTGCTTTTATAATTATGTTATAAACTTATAATACGATTAAATATGTAAACCTCAATCCCATTTAATCTGGTGTGGTTTGGAATTGATTAATTATTTTTGCATGATTCTTGAAACGGCAACTTACGTACGGATCGAGTAATCGAAACAAACTTATGAAGTCATTGATATTAATGAGTGTAGAAAGTATTTTAATTTATTCTAAATTAAATTAATAACTTTATGGGTAATATTGCTTGAGGATATTTCAGTAATGAAATTTTTAAATAAAATATGGGTCTATAAATTTTATTTTCGATGGATACAGGTATAATGGTTTTCTTTTAAGGGATTAACATTCATTACGGGTTTGATAAAATCTTGTATACTTTAGATAATACTTTCAAAGAATAAAATTTGAAATAATATATGACACTGGAACTACTTTTCTGATATATATTTTAAATATTAATTCACATGTATATTTATTTCAATTTTCCTATGTTTCACCCTTTTTTCAATGCTTTATATTAGAAAGAGACATAATCACAAGATAATAATTTGAACCTCAGTCAAAAATTAATATATAGTTTCAGGTGACTATAGCAGCATCCCTGTAGATCATAAAGATTTAGTGGAGGTAATATATTAGAGAGATTACATAGATCATAAAGTTATTGGAGAAAATCACATGTCAGTTTAGTTTATTAGATTAGATTCAATATCAAGTGTAAGAATAATTAGAAGTGACATGAGATACTTTGAATCATAATTTAAATGGTGAATGTATTTTTAATTCATATCCATAATAAAGGTTTAAGTTTCATCATATATATGAATCATGTTTCTCTTTTATTGTAGAAATAAATATCTCATGATTATCAGCACATTGAAATACTTTTTTCATAAATGTTCAATTATCTTATAATTATAAAAAATAAAAATGAAAGAGACATGACAACAAATTTTTTTTTCTCTCTTTATTTATACTTATGTTGGTGTTGACGCTCGCTAATTCAGCTGCAGAGGGCAGTCCACTATTACTTCGATGGGCTTATATAAGTGCGGTTCAGTTTAATTTCTTGTGGATGGGCTCCGAGTGGCCCTAGACATGTTCGATCGGTGTGTTGCTGGCTTGCTGCTAATCTCAGCTTTTTATAGGCTCATCATCTCTTAACAACAGCCTTATTATTAAGGCTAAAGTCCACCAACATAGGGACGTAGCACTGTATGGACTAGGATACACTCAACCTTGTTAAAAACGTTTATAACAATACAAGTATATTTATTTTAAAATTTATTATATATATATACATTTCATTTATTAATTTTTTTGGTACCAAAATAAATACATATTTGTTCCAAACCAATTGCATGTATTTTATTGTTTATATGTGTAATGGGGTCGAATTACATTATATCGACTAAAAGCGGGTCTCGTCGGTCAACTTTATGGAACCTAGTAACCTGTGATCTGCACAAATCAAACAAGAGAGAACGTGAATAATCTTAACACCGATGAGGTGTCGGGTAAAGATTCTCTGATACTCAAGTCAGTACGTTGAACGTAAAAGGCAATGGAAAAGTAAATAAAGTATAGTCCTAGTTGTGTTATGATGGAGAATAAAGACAATCGGAGCTATTAGATAGCATAGACCTGATGGCTAGGCTATAAGACAACGTAGGTGGAAGGCAATGGTGGCAAGGTGAATCAAGATTCTCAGTTGTAGCAACATTGATGATGATCTGAGATGGTGGTGGTCCAACACAAAGTTGATCGCACCAAGTGGCTGAGAGTATCATATCGGTGGATCTGATTGAGCTTGTCGGAGGAAGGAATGTACTGGGAATATAGATGGTACCGTGAAGACTTTGTAGTTAAGGGTGGTTGGAGTTGGACCTCAAAAGTTTGATGACGATCTGGTAGCGTGACTGTATATATCCGATAGAATATCTGATTTGAGGGTATAAGAATCTTTTTATAGGCGAGATGTCTTACAAGTCAGAAGAAGTCTAGTTTTAGTAGACTTAAGAGTCCGAGTTCTAGTAGAATGTGGGATGGTCGTAAGCATCCTTAAGTTATTGGAGACGATAAGGATTAATCCTAATCGAATTATATCTTTTCTCGTAGATGATTGAGTCCCAGTGAAATTAGACTCGAGGTGGAAAAGTTGAAGGCGAATTATGAACCTTTGATTGGTGTCATGTCGATCGACCTATAGGAACAGTTCATAGTTATATGGAATTTGGTCGATCAAACCCATGAGTCGTTCTACCGATGATATATTTACTCCAAGTCAAATAGACTGAGTCATTTGACTCGTTAACTAGTTCATATGAGAAAATGTAAACTCGTGTCAATCAACAAGTTGGGCCGTATGCCTATATCGATTGACATACTGAGCCGTTGTCCAATTGGCTCGTGGGCTTAAGCTTATTGGGTTTGGATCTGTGGCCACTACAACATGTATATTTTTATTCAAATATTGCATATGTAATAACTTTATTCCATATATTAAATGTAAAATTTTACTCAAGCTTTTAACATTTTACCTTTTTTTTATCATAATATTTGTTGCATAATATATTACTTATATTTAATATTTTAGGTGTTTTCTTAATGCACTCTTTCATTTGAAATATGATAATAATTATAAATTATAATTATTAAAATATAAATTGTCTATATTTAAACAAATATTATTGATGTCATAACATTATTATTCTATAATTCATATTTGATAAATTCGATAATTTAAATATTTTTAGATACAGCTCGATTGATGTTTGATTTTACTTACATTTTATGTTTCTTTCATATTTTGTTCAGCTTTTTTACATTTTATTTTTGTTAACATATTTGTTTATAATATGAATTTCAAATGGTAAGACTTATTATATCTAATTTAACTAGGTATATCTATATTTTTTAATTTTTAAAATATTTTAATCTCATCAAAATTCATTTAAAAATTTTATTCTACCTTACCCTGATGTAGAATTCTGGTTATGTCCCTACACCAACATATCTTAATCGTAAAAAGTAGATCACCTCTTGATACACAGAGAAAAAAAGTATAGGAATACTCTAATTTTGATCTGCTCTTCCTTTTACATCAACTGTAGATCAAATTTATAATTACTAATAAAATATGAAATTACGATGAGGTTGAAAGAAAATATGCGTATAAAAAAAAGGAAGAAAAAAGATCAAATCAAGTTCATGGAACATTTTAGTGAATGATCATTCCATCAAAGATGTCAAGAAATTTCCTCATGATTTAGTCGTTGAAACATTTGAGTAGATTTTTTTTTTCCCCTTCAAAGAATCCACTTGAAATCCTCTATAATTCTTTCTATCAAATCAGTCATTTGAAATCATTATTCATGCAACCATAGACTATTTCTAAAAGTGTACTTCTC